>OY101444.1:5744325-6457579 GCA_956483585.1 Gymnocheta viridis
ATAACTTTTATCTTTATTGAAATTAAGCAAACAATATTTAAAAATGTTGTTTGGTGAAATAGACTGCAGCAACAATAAGAATTAGCTAGAAATTTGTTGATAATCAGC
The DNA here is from genome assembly GCA_956483585.1 of Gymnocheta viridis. Lineage (NCBI taxonomy): Eukaryota > Metazoa > Arthropoda > Insecta > Diptera > Tachinidae > Gymnocheta > Gymnocheta viridis. The sequence goes on from OY101444.1 coordinate 5,744,434, forward strand.
GGATAATCAGCTGAAAAGTGGAATAAAAACTGGTCTATGAATGCTAATGAGACAATTTTCAAAATTTCGTTGATTTCGTTGAGATCACAAAAGATCACGCAACTTCATTCAAATTAAAAACACATAATTATAAATACACTACTCTCATCATGTTTGACTAATTTGTTCTCAGTTTTATTGCCAAAAGAAAAATGTGTTAAATCAATATTTATTGAAAATATTTTTAATTTTTTTCCGCATTTTAAATCAATTACTTTGTAACACTCATGTAGTATAAACATCCATATGTACGGAGGCTCAAATGCTAACAGACAAGGCTCAGTTCAAATATTTTGCGAAAAAACTGTGAACAAAGAAACTAACACATTCATAAACTTTTCTATTAAAAATAAAGAATGATTCGATTGTTGCTGTCAGTGACTTTGTTGAAACAGCTTGAAAATGATGCTGACACTTGGCACACTCGCCACAAATAAAAAGTTTTCTAAAAAAAAGTGTAATAAAAATAGATGTTATTTATTTAAGGCAAACGAAAGTCACTGACTGACATTTTGTAATAATATTTCTTTAATTTTTCTACATACTCGTACTATAAGACAGGGAGGGAGATCTCTTCAAATATGTACAACTATTTCAAATACCAAAAAAAAGTGGTTTTTATTTATAAATTCTATTTAAGGAAAGTTTTTTCATTACATTTATAAATTGTAAAATTTAAAGCAAAAAGTTACACGATATTCTGCATTCTATTCTTTCTGCTTTCTGCTCGAAGTGGTTATGAGTGATTACAAAGTGTCAAATCAATTAAAATAAATGAACGTGGAGAATTTAGTTCAAAAGATGAAAATAATATAGAAAATAAAAGAAATGATATGAATACATATGAAGATCACTTGACACAGGCGTAGATGTACCCATCCGGGAGCTGGCACTGCCCCTGTAAAGGCTTTTGTCAGCACCATAATATTTGCTATTTGATATAAATTTTTTACAAGGTTTGCCGTAATTACCTTCCGCCTGCTTGATGCAAAATAAGTTTTTTTGGCATTCTCAGAAAAAAATCATAGTCTACTCCAATGATCACCGCAAAATAAACATTTATTATTTTCATAAAGACGAATTATTGAAAAAGAAATTGTAACTACATTTTGTATCTATTTCCTAGTTTTTTGTTTTTAAACAAAAGCTACAAACAATTAAAAGCTACAATTTATGTGTAACTGTTTTACTTGACATGTTTGTATGTATTTGAGTTTTTTAATTTCTTTTTTACTTGGACCATTTTGCCCACGACGATTTTCAAGATATTTGGCAGATTTCACAACAACAATTTGTTTACTGTTTTTTGTAAAAGATGAGTTTCATAATATGACCTTTATGCAAATGTTGCCAGTAGATAATAATAATTTTTTTCCTATATGTAAAAATAATTCTTCTGCGCATTTGAGTCATTAAAATTCAAGAAAAAAAAAAACGATGAGTGTCCTCACGAAAACGCTTAGCCTCTTTTGGAGTTATTGTGGTTTACATCTATTGCCGAATTACTTCTCCTGCTACTTTTTGTACTAAATCGAAGGTTCCTGCATCTTATGCGCCTTTAGACTAGAGATAGGCACCGCTCATATGATTAGCGTGAGTCATGCGTAATCACGCATGATACTCATTAGTGCATGATTAGATTTTTAGCATGATTGTTTCGTAATTTATTGATTTTCTTTTCATTTAACTTGGGCCTTATTACGGTTGCCGAATTTTCGCCTTCGACTTTGACAAGTTTAACTAGATTAAGAAAGCACACTACATTAATATTTAATCTAGTAGACACTGTCAAAGCCGAAGACGTAAAATCCGAAACCGTAATCAGACAGATTGAAAAACAGCTTAATTCTCAGCTGAATAAGCGAAAGAGACTGAAATATATAGAGTAGTTATTCATCAGGGATGGGATTTCGTACTAACCGAAATTGATTTAACGTGTAAAAATGTATGAGTTGCACTTTTCGTATTCTAATTCCTTAAATTATAAGGTTAAATAGTTGATATCCTGGTCACTAGTATCCACCGACAAAAGTGGTAAAATTGAACAATGATGAGATGGTGTAGCGACCTTGAAATCAGTACTGATCCGTTCTGCTAGTCTGATGAACAATAAATTGTTCCAAATAGTAATCTCTTAATAAAAAAAAAAATAATGAATTTATCCAAAAAAAAAATGTCAACAAATTAGAAAAAAGAAATGGATAAACTCGGATTTGAACTTGAGCCGAATAATTCGCTTCAATATACATATATTTTTTTCCAAGTATATCTTGAGCTTGAGTTTTCGTGATTATGACTAATTTATTTTCCACTCACGTGAGCGTGCATGAACATAACACAAAAATATAAGTAACATTTTTATCGTGAGCGTGCGTGCCTGAGCTTGAATGAAAAGTTACTCACCACAGCATCAATTCCTTGTAGCAATTTCGGCAGATATTTTTTGGCACCCATTGCAACAAAACTGAAGTCATAGTGTCATAGATACAAAAGTATTCGGTAGTTGTATATCAAACCTTCTCGTCAGAGATGGGATGAGCTACATACATATCGTCATCCGGAGCTTATCTTGCCGTTTCTCAAAAAAAAAATGTTTTTTTGGAAATTCAGTCTAAAGTTTCAACATTATATACAAAAAAATATTATAGGATCCGAATTTGCACTACTTTCGGAGCACAAGTTCAGGTTCTTAGATGCGGTTCACACACGTCAGGTTTGACTCGTAAAGTCTTGAGTTTTCAGGAGAAGTGGTTTTATTAATTTTTTTTTGATATACGTGAAGATAGCTTGTAGAGAGGACGATATGAGAACAATAACTAAATTAACTCTTAATGGGCAATCTTGAGTTTGGCTGGTATTGGTTGTTTGAGTTATGTTTTGGGCTTTGGTGTGTTCTGGACAAAAGTAGTAAAATTTTATGACCAACATTTTTGTAAAACATTTCATCCCCGCTCTACACCTTTTTAGAGTTTTTTTTTTACGATTTGTTAGAATAGAACCAAAATTTACAGTCATGGGAGGGAGTTGGAGGGTTAGTGTGTTTCACAAAAATATTTTCCTTAATATTTTCCACAAAGTGGCTGAACATATTTTAAACCTAAATATTGGGGAACACATAGTTTCATATACCGATATGCTGCACGAACAGACACAGGGGGCCAAACTTGAAAGCTCCTAAAATAAAATTCCGGTGTATTTCGTGTAGTTTACAAAAAGTTTCGTTTGTTAAGGGTTGAACTAGTCTACATGTGAACTAGTGAACATGCATTTCATTGCTGTTTATGCCAAAGCATCAGTAGACCTTAAACCATATTTTTGAAAAGTTTCAAGGCTCTTAGCTTATATAAACAAGAATTTCAAAAATTACAATAAAGGATTGTGGGCCTTGAAACTTATTCAAAGTGTAGCCACGAAAATCAGGGGTTCCTTTTGTTAATACTCTTATATACATTAGGCATATATTTTTTTTAATAAAAATTTTACAGGTACTAACTACACTATGGGGAATACTTTACTGATTATAAAAACCAAAAACTGATTATAAAAATACAAAAATAACCGTTCCGCCCCCAATAAATTTCATTTTAGTTTCAAAAATAAATATGAATAACAATAAAAATTCAATAAACCAGTAGCGAAAAAGTTATGTTATTAAAACGATATACATTTCAATACCTCCCTAGATATTAAAGTAAAAATTGCATTGACGTTATGAATTCTATTTGCCGGTGTTATAGCAAAGATTTACTAAAATCTGAAAAATTATTTTAAATAATGCTATCAAAAAAATTCTTACTCCAAACTTCATCGCATTTAGTGCGGAAGCATTTTCAACGATTGCGTAAAAGTAAAAACGCAATTATTCTAATTTTTCCATGGACTATTCAGTCCTATCTGTCAAATTTTGATATTTGAAAAAAAAATACATATACTATATCTACAGACATATCGTTTCTTTATTGCAACGTAGTCAAAAAACGTGATTTTTCGTTTAAGAATGCAGAATTGTTCGTCGGATCACTGTTCATGTAAAATGAATGCGTGGTTTTTTTTAGTTCTTCAAACACTTACTTGAAGAGGCAAGTGTTATATAAGGAAGTTGGTTTTTTAAAAAGATAAATTTATATGGAAATAAGGGAGTTTTCTTTTCAGTTTATACTCGTATTAAAAACAAATTTCAATTAGTATTTTTTATTTTGTATAGAAAAAAATAAATTTGTATCTCTCATTCTTTTATTCGTTATCGAATTATTATTTTGCGCAAAGTATCATTTTTTTTGTTCCGTTTTATTAACAAGTTGTTTTCCCGAAAAAGCTTTAATATTTTAAATACTCATGTGTGCGTGTGTAAGTGTGTGTGAGTTTCTGTTTATGACTTCATAAATTAACCTTGTTACGATTAATTATCGTGTATTTAACATTTGGTTTTTGTCTTAAATTTATTTGCTTGCCGATAGTTTGTTTCATTATCATGTTCAGTGTCAGTTTTTATTTCGATGGCCATTTTTTTTACTCACTCAGGCGTTATTATTGCACCCACCCATATCCATCCATCCATCCACCTTGTTATTGTGGTATTTATTTATTATTTAAACATTTTAAGTGGTTTTGCCATTTTATCAGATTTTGAAGTCTTAATAATAAAAATAATAAAATTTAACAAACTTTTGTTTGTTCGAAGTTGTCATTGCGCTTTTGATTCGCAATTGTTACAATTTGCTACCAAAAAAGGTGAAGCGCATAAAATTGACATTAACATTTTGCTGGTTGATTTCGGAAATCTTCATTTATTTATTTTTTATTTATTGTTGCCCAAAAGCAGCAAGTGTTTTTAAATTAATGACAGTTTTATTTTGCCACATTCTTTGTACATCTTGATATTGTTATATGAGCATATGTGGCCAAAAAGATATAATAAAAATACATGTGAAATAAATTGGTACGTGTGCTGTCCGTATATTTTGTGGACACTTAATTTTTTATATGTCATTCACTTTGTAAAATGGCAGGCAAGTGTGATTTTATAAATCCTAATGTTAATCGGAAGTTTGTTGAATATTTTTTAATCAAATCTGATATAATATGTTGTTAAATTGTCACTGAAAACGAATGTCTAGCTTAAAGAAAAGTTATGGAATTAGTCGTATATACATAATTAGTTATAGCGGGTTTCCACTATACTTTGGCCACTCGGTTGCACTTAATTTGTCAGGCGCAATCGTAAAATTTAATGTGACATTTAAACGTTTCATTTATCATTTATTTTAAAAGAATTTGAATTTAAAATTGAAATTGAAATTGAAAGCGGTAATTAAATTTTTATTCCAACGGATTTACTTGCAGGGTGTATCTTTGGAAATATTTTTATTTCCATGTGGGTGGGTCACCGCAAAAAATTAACTTGCTTGGATTTTTTTCTTGCTCATTTAATCTTAAGGAAAAAATAATTCAACAGAACTAATTGGTTATAAATATAACTGTTAATATATGAATGTGTAATAATATCTTTAATTGTATGACAAATGCAAAATGGTTGTGACTGAAGTGAGTTTTGTGTTTAAAGTGAGTTTTTGTGACGAATGTGTCTTTCGATTAACCCATTCTAGAAGCTTCGCAGAATAGTGGATAATGGTGTACTCGTCTGTTAGACTAGGGGTCGAAGATCGACTCTGGGTGTTTCCATTAAAAAATTTTGGATAAGAAATATATATTTATATAAAAAGTTAACAGTACAGTCGTTGGGGTCGAAAAATTGTTATTTAGTAATTTACAATATAATAATTGAATAATTATTTTGAATAGTATTTCCTAATCGACCATATTCTAGTTGTAATTATTAATGTATTCAAAAAAAATAATTTATATTTGAAATGTATTTTAAGACATTTTTGCCTACAAATTTTCCTTAAAATACATTTCAAACGAAAATTATTTTTTTATGAATACGACCGTAAGCATTTACATAAATATATGTATACGATAAAATACAAAATACAAAAAGACATTCTAAATAAACAACTTAAAATTTATTAAATCTCTTTTTGTTTACAAAGTATGTAAATGTAGAAAATGCTCTGTCTCATGTCTTTGCAAAAGCAAACTGGACAAACCGCACATGCATGTTCTTTTTACTTTTCAACTTGAAGCTGATACACATGCATGAGCAATAAATGTGCATGTGGATTAGTAGCCACTTTAAACGCGTATAGATCCCAAAATACCGAACCGATTTCAACAAAATATAGATTGTGCACATTTGTGAATAAATATCTTCAAAATTATATAAGTTTTGTCAAATTCGGCTGTATACGATAAACGTAAAAGGGTTCCATAAAAACGTGTTTGCCTATTATTTATATCGATAGCTAAATGATTTTTTGCCACAAAAGTGACTCTTTTTGGGACAGTAGTAAAGTTTTGTGATAAAAGTGAATTTTAATACTAAGAGTGACTCTCCGACATGCATAATTTTCGAGACAAATGTCACTTATTATGACGTACATATGTATGTACTTACGCTCTTGCAACATAATTGAAGACACTTTTTGTCTAGCATTTTAGTTAAAGTGATCAAATTTACTCTTCCTGGCAGAGGTAATTTTTTGTGTGTGACAAAAAATTTGTGAAAAAATTTTACTTTTCATTAAAAATCTTACTTATTCAGACAAAATTATAATTTTTAAGAAAGTGTATATTCGTACATATCGTAACCTTAATATAGAAAGGCCCTAAGTATTTTTTTCAAAATCTATTGTTTAACCTATTTCGATAAGAGATCATTGAGTTTATTGAAATATGCAAAAAAAACTCTATTTTGAAATTAGTTAGGGACTTTCTATATTAACGATATGCATATTAATGTTTGGGACAAAATTATATTTTAGAAGTAAAATATAGAAATATTGTGGATTTAATTGATTGATTTAAAAGTTTCCTTTTGAAAAAACAAAAAAACTTAAAAACACACTAAAAATTGTTGCACAATCGAAATTAACTTATTTAAACACCTGCTACACAAAGGAAAAATACCCAACAACAAAAACAAAAATCGAACTAGACAACTAATAGATTATTGTCTATATTTTGTTACTCTATTAAGTTGTCTTAAATATGTATGTCTGAAAAATGCTGATGATTTGATGCCAACAAAAGCGTGTATGTTTTTCTATTTTATTTAGTTGTTTATCTTTATTTTTTTCATTTCAATTTAATTTAAACTTTTTGTTTAATTGTCTATTTGTGTGTGTGTGTGTCTTTTTTTTGCATTTCCTGCATCAAGTTTATTTGTTTTTGTACACATATAATAATTATATCTATATATTTTAGCTATAATCTCTTTTGTTTTGTATTTAATACGAGTATTATTTCAAACGTATCTCACCTGCAGTATGAAAAGTGTGCATTTTATTTAAAATGCATTTTAAACTTTATGTTTTCCGTTGTTTATTCATTTTCTAAATTGCTGTGTGTTGTTGTTCGTGTGTTGATTTATTTTTCTTTCATAAAAAAAATCGTGATTATTTGTTGCAAAAATAATATAACAATAAAAACAATCATTGTGTGACACATTGCTGAAGCGTGCTGCAGTGCAAAACAGCAATTTCTTCCGTAAATACGCATCGTTTCAGGCGTTATGATATTTTTCTAAAACACACATAATATTTGCTTTTTATTTTGCAAACTAGAGAAGATCAAATTTTGACATGAACTTGTGCATCATCAGTTCAATATGCTATATAAGTGCAATTTCTTAAAAAGGTTCATTTTACATTAAGAAGGATTTAAATTCAATATTCGAATTATTAATTGCAAAATACATGTTTACTTTTTATTTTAAGATTAACTGATAAGTGACAACAAAGTCATAGTCTAGTCATAGCCATACTATATGATAGCCATATTATGATCAGAGTCTTAATATATTCTAGACGTGCTCTAGCCAAAGTCCCGTCATATTTGTCTACTCAAAATCGTTGTAATCTCTAGTAACTATTAGTCATATGAATTTATTAAAAAATATATTTTGTTAAATAAATCTTGTAGTAAATATTTTAGATGATCATAATTTTTTATCTGCTTGCATTTCGCTCTCCATTAGCAACACAGCAGGCAGGTACGGACCCATCTGAACCATTTTTAAAGGATAATAAATTTTATATGATACCAAAAAAACTTAAATAACGCAATGGTGATAGTGATCTGAATGGCTTTTAGGGTAAAAATTTTAAATATACAGGCAGACCTGTATATCGAAAGATTTCAAATCGAACGATTTCAAAATAAAAAAAACTTTGAAATTGCTATTTTTCAAATCGCACATTTAAAGTTTAGTTCAAATGCAATATTCTAAACATCAAAATAGCAGCAAAATTCAAAGCAATACAAATACATCAGCTATTTTGCTAAAAGTGTAGCTCAGAAATTGTACGATTTTAAATAACTCATTCTAGTGAAAAGGAAGGGAGGGTTTATCGGGGGCAGGCCCCCCTTCATGTAGCCACTCCTGACCACATACAGCTAAACAATCAATGGCTTTAATAAAAACAATTCCCAATTATGTACCCTCGAAAATTATTGTTCAATCTTTCTGTGGGTACACAAATAAAAACCATAATTTAAAATTACAAGAAAATTATTAGGATCTTGTGAACATATTTTTTTAATGATTTTTTAATGCTCCTCGTACGAAACTTAATGACTGACAAACGTAAGAAATTTATTTCTTTTTTTTTGCATAATAAAATGAAAATCATGAAGTCACATGATTGTTTTACGGCTGCATAACTTCTACATGCATTTTGTCAATGAAAAACCAAAAGAAGAAGGAATGCAAAACATTCAACCAATAACCAAATGGTGCTAAAACAAACGATACTAATTTTCTATAAACAGCCATCGATTAAAAGTATCTATTGTTCGCATGTGTTTGGCTGTCTGGCTGGCTGGCGGATTGTGGCCCGTTTAATGAGTATTTTAAAAATAGTCACATGTTGTATTCTTGAAATTGCACGTACCGGACAGCCAACAACTAAAACTAAAAATAGCATTAGAAAAACTTGCATGCGGTGCGCTGCGCACACCTCTAATCAGGGGTTTGATTGGTTAGTTGCGTTTTTAGCGGTCGATGACAGTATTTTTTGCTATTCTTCCATTGTTGGGGCAGTTGCACTTAAAAAACCTTTTGAAAATACCAAAACAGTTTGTGAGAAAAAGAACAACATTTCGCCGTTGCTCATTAAGCCTAAGTATATGAATGTTTAAACGAAATGTCTGTCCAAATCTCTCTATAATTGTATTTAGAAATATATTTATTTACACAGGCATTTGTACCCACAGTCAGATGTTGTAAAGTGCAATATTTTACACTAAAAGGAAATCAATACTCATTCGTCGTTAATACTTTGTAGTGTGAGCGGAATGCATTCATTATTATTGGAAGCATGTGTTGATGAGTTTGCAACTAACTCATCATAACACTTTAAGGAATGATGCTTTGATATTGAGACGCTGCATTTATTTATTTTAAATTCATTCGCTGCAGTCGCAGTCTGGCTTATAAAAAATTTCGGACATCAAATTAGATATATTCAGATGATGGCCTATCTTTAGTATAAAAATAATTTAGTCATATGTTTAGTCATGACATGTTTATCTTCAAATCAAGGCTTGGTCATTAACATAGTCTGTCATAGTCTATTTATATTCTTGTCATCATAAAGTCATAGTCGATTTATATTCTATTCATAGTATATTTATATTGTGGTCAAAGTCTAGACATAGTCTCCTCATAGTCATGGTCTACTCATAGTCTAGTCATATTCTAATCACACACTAGGTTTTTTATATTTTTTTATTATGTTCGACGTAGTGATAGCCAGCCATTAGCTAGTGGCATCGCGATAACCACTTCATCAGGGTGGATATTTTTATGCGAATTTCGCAAATTCGATTTCGAAATTAGATTAGAGGTTCGGAATTCTAATGCACCTTCTTCTCACTATGTGGCGCATGTAAATGTCATACCATTTCCATGCTCGTTGCAACTTAGCATCGCGTTCACCATGTTCTCCCGTGATAGTATTAATTGGAGTTTGTTATTTAGCTCCCATCTCTTATGCTGAAATCTCGGACTTCTTCGGCTTCACATTCATCACTTATTGCTTATTGTCTTCCAACTTGAATTTATATAGATAACTCTTGAAGCTTCCATGATCTATCATCATGTGTATCATGAAATAGTTAACATTTCCATATCTTCCACCTATCCAATCTTTTACAATCGGAATTAGTCCGTGCCTTTACTATCGCCGCTCCATATATTGTGCCAGGCAGTTATTAACGCGTGTCTTTCTTCTGCCCTTATTTCTTTGGATAGCTTAGCATTTGCCGTCATCGTGATGTTATATAATCTTTGCTTTTCTCGTATCATCACTTGTGCAGCACTTGTGTATACGGTGCTGTACGCTAATATCACGCGAAGAGCACGTATCCTCTGTGGTCTCTGTAGTTGCTCAACAACGTGTTTTGAGTTCATTGCGAGTGTATTTGCGAGTGGATCACATTGCTTATAAGTCTCCTTGTTGAGTCCTTTAGGGCGTCTTCAAAGCCTTGTCTCTCACCGTTTCGACAAGTTTATGAAATTTGAGTTTTCTGTCGGTCTGCACTTTCAGATATTTCAGACTTCTTACTTTTTTGTAGTAGTCTCGTCAAAATGCTTTCTTATTCTGTTCTTATTCAAATCATAATCTAGTCGTCGTCACATTCTTACTCAAAACTATCATTGATTAAAAAATATTTTATATACATTTTCCTAAGTTGCTCTCAACGGGTTAAGTATTAAGTATTCAATAGTATTACAATGTGTTCAAAAGCCTTAAGCGAAAAAGAATAAAAATACTCAAAGACAAATAGAAAAATCCGCTTAAGATAATCAGCCAACAAAAAAGAAACATGTCAATTTTTGTTTAAGTTTCCCCATCAGCCTTCCCGTCCCGTTCTCTACCGTTTACTCTTCCACACATGCTTAAGTTTGACAATGAATATTTCAACACGTGGTTAAGGCAAGAAAATACTATATTCTTAAAATCAAGGTGTAAATTCGTTCTGCATGTTAAAGCGTTTTGTATCTGGATGTAAAGAATACGCAAACTGTAATAAAAGTGAACCAATCTAATTTACTTTAAATGATAAAAGATAATTAATTGGAATTAAATTTTTAAATTTTTATTGACAAAATTGGCTTTATGCTTACTTATCACAACTTTCGGTGATTAAATCATTTAACTTTTGTTGATTTGATTTATAATTTTTTATACATAATTTGTTAATTTTTTTATTAGTTGCACGGAGTGTTCATTAAAATTGTTGTTTAATTTTTTATGTAGAAAAACAAAGAAAAACTGCCAGGTTTTTGTTTACTCTTATGACACACGCGCTTTTGTTGTCGTTTTAATAGCATATTTTACGGCTTGAGTATGTAAAGTTATAATAATAAAAAAACTTGTTGTTGCCTAATTTAGGGGAGAAGCAATCATGTAATTATTTGAAGAAGATATATTCTTTTTCCCACATGTTGGGTATCAAAAATAGTGCAGATTGTTAGAGTATAAGTGATTGGATTTCATCGAGATCTAAGACACCACGAATGCAAACATAGAAAAAGAGGATTCTATTCTCTGTGACACAGTGTTTCTCTTGGACAAATAGAAAGAGCTACTCTAGATTAGAAAATTAGCTCACAGTTGGATATTTAAGGGGTTCAGAAAAAATTTCAATTGATTATGAAATGATACAAGTGTAAGAATTTGAATATCCTGAAATTAATACACGGAAACTTTATTGAGAGTGATTTACTTTTTTAATTATATAAACTGATGCTTATTTTTATTTGTTATCCGAGAAAGGACATTATTTGTACTGTATTATATCATTCTTATAAAAAACGGCACAAAATTGATAAAGTTAATTATGTTTTAAAACCATGTTGATAAAGATTTTTTTGTTATTTCTTTGCTGCAGACGACACAAGAGTACACTTGCGCCCAACAACTTTGTTCGAACTAGTTGTGCTGAAGTTCCAATCAAACCTTGTTCCGAGTCTATTTAATTTAGATTGACGTTTTTACTTTGACTTTTGTCCAAAAGCTCATTTTAGTTAAAAATTCCTGTGGGCATATCACGGCATTCGATATCGAGTAAAATCCCATACAAAATTGTTTGAATTTGTATGGAAATTTCGCACGCATGGAATGCTTTGATTTGGCCCCTGATGGGCACAAGTAAACATAAGAGCTATTAAAAATAGCTAAATATAAATTTTGTCATGTAGAAAACTGTCACTCATATGCTGACATGTCACTTAATTAACACACGTGAGATTACAAAATAAAAAATTGATTTTCCTGGCGTACAAAATTTTGGCGAGTTGTGTGCTTATGATTTGTGAAGTTCCTAGAATATGTATTATAAAACCGAGTGGAATATTTTCTCTACACAGTTTTAAATGTTTTAACGACTTCAATTTTTTTTATTCGGTATTCGACATCTGTCCGTTTATAGTTGCTCTTAGACGATCATACTTGGTATGTGAACATGGTATGCCATTATACATACCATCATGCCATCACATTCCTGTAATATACATTCTGACAAACGCAGGGAATATTTCATTTAAATTTTTGTAAGCAAAGGATGAAGATGAGAAATGGTAAGAGCTCGCATTCTTAAAAGAGTTTATTGAATGGTATGAACCCTAGTAGAATAAAATAGGTAGTGTCGAAGCTACAACAAACCAACAACAGCAAAAACAATAATGCTTTTTATTGTTGTTTAGGTTCGAAGTTGTCAAATAGCACCAACAAAAATGGCAAAGAATTGTGTATTCATTTTCTGCTCAGTAAAGAATTTGGTTTGTTTTCCCTTTCTTTTTTTTTTTGCATTTGTAAACAAATGTTCAAGTGTGCTTTTTTAGTGGTGTGAGTGTGTGTTTGTAAAACATAAACAAATTTTGACAGATGCTAACCCCACAGAAAAGTTCATTAACGCTTCGCTGCTACCTGTACTATTCTAACATGGTTTGAACTCAATGAATTCAATGTTTTCGTGTAACAGCGGAATGCTGTTTCTCATTATACTAATGCTCTCTTACGGAGTATGACCGTCTAAAAGCCACTTAAACTTTATTGTTGTAATCCTGCAGCATAGTTTTCAATTGGCCTCAAAATTACTACTATTCGCTCACTGCTTATTATTGTAAAATAAATACAAACCACAAGATTTATTTCACACTTAATAAATTGAAATAAAGTAAATTAATTTTAAATTTTTTTCCGCATTAATTCTATGTGTCCAAATAATATATATTTTTCAAAGCGAAAAAAATTCATGCATTTAAGGGTTAAGGAAAAAATGATTCACGATTACGCGAGGTCACGAGTGATTCACAACAATCACGTAAGCGTTGCACATCTCGAAATTGAAACAAACTGTTTTTAAACTCACCACATAAAACACAACTTGCCCATTTGATTCTGGTGGCAGCATGTTTGCTTGAAAATTCAATGTGACCGTACTAAAAGGTTTGTGTCTTTACTGTAGTTAACCCAAAAACTCACGTCCCATTTCTTTTTGCCAACATTGATGAGTTTTGAGCTAAAAGTGAATGGTGGGCGAATGGTCTTAAAGTGTGTCCATTCACAAATTTGAAGCTTGGAAACTGGTTTGAATACAGATTCATTTTGTTTTGACTATTTTTGGTCTTTTTAAAGTGTCTTGAAAAAAAAAACGAAGTGTTCCAGCACATTTTATTTACACTGTCATTTGACTGTTTTTTATATGTTTACTTTTTTTAATTTTTTTTGTAAAGCATAAGACTACCAACGTCCAAACAAACTTATGGGACAGACACACCTGGTGTAGGTGTTGATTATTATTTTCATTATTTGTTGCGGCTTCTGTTTGTGACGTTGTGTCTGTTTGGCAGTCTCAAAGTAAAAAAAAAACAAGATTGTTAAGCAAATAGTGACTAGAGAAATTGCAAGACAACAAAAAAAGAACATAAATTGTTAATGTAAGTGGAATTTGTTTGAAAGTGCAAAAAAGTGTTTGAAATTGTGGTACACAGTTCATAAGTAACAGGAACTTCAAGGTATTAGATTTAAATCAATATAGCTTTTGTGTGTTTTTGAAATAAAAGAATTGACTCTTTTAATTTAAGGCTGGCAGTAGTATTTTCTTTATTGATGACATTTAAGTTTGCTTATGCCGCCTGTGCACTGAAGCTTAAATGATTGTCATTTATTTTCATTTATGAAGGAAATTTGAAATGAGCCTAAATTAAATAAACTCACAAATTTGATTAAAACCAGATGATTGTAATCCTTGGCGATATGATAACAACTAGTTAACGTTCTTCATAATCTTGACTTGATTTCTCAGCCAATTTAAAAATCATAGCACAACTTTTACTGCAGGGAAAATAAGCCAAGCAAAATCACTGATTCGTTAGGCATTTTTGTGCAGGCAAAAATAATTTCCATTATTTCTTTACAATTGCACAATTTGTTATAATAAATTTCGTTTTTATTGAAACTCTCTTATCCTGTTGCCAGTTGCTGGCAAACCATAAATTTCCATTGCCAGCTCCAATGGTGTAAGAAAAATCGAGAGCAAAGAAAAAAAATCACAAGCACTAAACGCATCAACAAAAAGTTGTAGTTGAAAACGAACATCGTTAGCGTTTTTTATCACTTCAGCTGGTTGATTTTGTCTAGTTGTTAGTGTCGTTTTTGCTGTTGTTGTTGTTGTTGTTGTTGTTATTGCTGTTGAAATTGCCCATGATTTTCCAACAATTTAAAATTGTAAATGACAGTGTCATCGATTAGAAATCAAGTAATTATCACAATATGGCACTTGTTATTCTCTGGCCAGATGGAAAAGCAAACAGATAGATAGACAGACAGACACACAGATATGCCACACAAACAGACGGACTATAGATCACACAGTTTTGTATGTGTGTATGTGTGTGTGTGTGTGTGTTTGTTTCTTATGTCAGAGAGCTTTTCTTCATACTTGCCATAATAATTGCCTGATTTTAACCATAAACTTCAAAAAGAGGTGCCAATGTAGATTTTTCAGCCGTCATCACCAGCCAACCAACCAACCAACGATTGAAACAACATGTTTTTTTCTTCTTCGCTTTTTTGTTGTTTGGCTTTCCATTCTAATATTTTTTAAGCTGGCGATTTTTCCCCTCCTTGTTTTTTTTTACTCATATATTTTTTGTTTTCTTCGGAAAGCTTTAAGCCATTTGAATGGTTACCAATATTGTGTTTTATTTTTGTCGTTGTTGTTGTTGTTGTTGTTGTGGCTCTGTTAATAATTTATGGGATTTTAAGAATCATTTTATTCGAGCAAATGCGTTTAAGAATAATTGTCATGCTTTAAGGCATGTTGTTTGACTTGCACATTTACCACTTTTTACAATATTTTAGTTCAGTGTTTGGAAATGCTATGAAAAACTTATGCATAATAACTAAATAAATCGTATTTAAGCTTTTCAAGTGTTAAATTGTGTCTTTGCATTTAGAGAGCTGTGTGACTGGCTGGCTGGCTGGCTGCTAGTTGCAGGCAATCGTTATATATTGGTCATTTATAAATTTGTTTATACTAAATATTTATGAGCTGTTTTTGCCTCTAATAAGATGGTCAATTTCAAAAGAATAAAACAACTAAAAAAGAAAAACCGCCGTCAGATTAACACTTAAAACTAATAGAAAATGGTTGACAAACAACGTAAGAAATTTGATAGAGCGAGAAGAAAAGCAACAAATTGCAAACTAAAATAAATGTTGAGTAAACATGGTGAAGAATAATGCTAAAGAAATATATTTCTGCAACACGAATCTTTAGCAAATAATATTAGTCTTGTGGCCTTCAGCTTTGATCGAACTAGTTGCTCGCACGTTCGAATCAAACCTTGAATATTAGAATATTATTTCTTTTACATTGAAATGTTGACATTAATTTGTGTGCAACAGATAATTTTAGTTCGAAAGTTCTAAGTAATATAACCTCTTAATGTATTCCTGTTGAATTATATAATATTATATCTACAACTTAAATATTACTTTGTATTTATGTACTCTAAACTTTCTAATCAGTTTACCTCATATAAAATACTTCAAATGTATATTAATATTTTCAATTACTTTTTAACTCTCTATCAAAACTTTGCTTAATAAATATTTATATAAAATAAAACGGATATATAATTTAACAATTCCTCAATAAAGCATATGAATTTTAAGTGATTATGTTGCTCTTTTTCAATAATCATAATTCTCAAATCCTTTACAGTTGCCTCAAAATTATATTTTTATGTACAAAAAACTTACATGTTCTTGCACAATATAACTGGATGGAGTACCTAAGAGATTTGTTTTTTTTTTTTCAAATACTTTCGTAACAGTAATGTTTCAGCTTCCCTTATAAACATGTTTCTAAATAAATGTTTATATAGAAACACCCAACAACATTTATACAACATGCAGCTCATACAAAGCGTTGTAAATTCGACAAAAAATTTAATTAATTTAATTTTATTTATTTTAACTATCTTGTGCAGGGCTTTAATAAATAAAAATACAAGAGCAACATATCTTACGAATGTTTAATATGTCAGTCCATTATATATTATTATTGAGTTTGTCGAATTGCTTGAATGGTTAGAAGCTGAAAAATATGTTGCATTAATATCAAAAAAGTTACAATTTTCCTAATACAAAAACTAATTGATTTATTTTTGTAAAACTCAACGTTATGTGCTGATAAATTTTATATGGGAAAACTTAAATTATACTAAATTAATACTAGAGCGGTGCACAAACGTACTTACACATGTGTTTAAAACATTTGTTTCACTTGAAACAATTCCTCCGCAACATTAATGTTGCCGTGCACATAAACAGAAAATCACCACTGAAAGAACATTTTGTTTTAACTTGTAGGACGCAGATGAGGCTCTGCACAGTCCACAAATAAAGAAAACACTATATTTTCTAATTGTGCTTTGCAGAATACATGCACTAATGCTGAAGAAGTGTTTTAAACGAAACAAATGTTTTTAAAACATGTTTAAGTATGCTTGTGCAGGGCTCTAATAAATACAATACTTGAGGAAACACTATTTGGAATGTTTCCTCAAGTGATCAAAATTAGATCCGTGTACAAACATGCCTAAGCACATGTTTAAGACAGTTGTTTTCCTTTGCAAATACTTTCACTACAATAATGTTGACATGAAGAAATAAAAGGTTTCCAGTGTTTTTTCTTCGCAACATTACATGTTGACCAACTAACATGATTTAAGCCACAATTATTTAGTATTTAAAATTTAAAACAAAAAAATCGATAGACTCACTACAAGATTTTTCATATATCAACTTTTTACTTGCAATTTTGACTTTTTTTGTTTCAGCAACATGCTGCATAGGCTTATTACTATCTTTTGTTGACTTATAACAAACATATTCTTCTCTTTGATTATCTTAATATATTTATCTTAACTATTAATTTTAATAAATAAATGATAATTAAAATTTGTTATCGTAAACATTTGAGGTCCCATAAACGGCTGAACATTTTTAAAGTAAAACATTAGTAGTCAATATTGTTTTGTTATTTGCCTACAACAAATAGTTTTGACTTGCTAATGTCACGATTCAACACGATTCAATGAAGCAGTTGCTAAAATGCCGTTTCAAATCTTTGTGTCTAACGCTTTTGTTTTTAATTTTTTTTCTCTTTTTTCGTTTTCTTGGTGTCTATTGTTTATGCCACAAATAACCACACCGAGTCTTTTACACTTGATTGATTGTAAACGTGTGTTGGCAAAACACATAGAAAAATTTTATTTATTCTCATATTTCTTGCATATTTTGAGTGTTTAATATTTGCATCCGAAACAAAGCTGAACTTTGGTTGTTTGTATTTTTTTTTACTTGACAGTTGTCACGTTTCAGTCTTTTTATTAAGTTAAATGTTGCAAATAACGCTTGGACCAGCGGCAAGTAAAAAAAGTTGTTGCCACCTAAATAACGTTATTTTCAAATCTGATTTTTTTTTGTGAGTATTTAACAAGTATTTTGTGAATGTGTAAACTAATTTAACCAATAATGGCTTTAAGTGTTTAATCAGTGGAATAAAAAAAATTATTTAAAAAAAATGCAACGTTTTGACAAAATATATGATCAAGTAATAAAATTATTTAAATTTATACAAACTCACTTTTTATTAAAATCGGTAAAAGCTATTACAAACTAAACAAATTTTGCCTGGAACTTGTTGCTTTACACTAGATCTTAACAACATATCCATAAAGCAATCGTTTAAAATTATCAATACAGTAAAAGTTTTAAAAATCAGACAAGGAAACTAATAAAATGTTAAAGAATTTTAAATTGTTTTAAAGTTAAATATCTAATAAGAACATGTATCAGCAACATTATATAATATAGTTTTTAATATTGTTGTTTCCATATCTGATGTTGAAACGTATTGCAATCCTTCATAAATTCATATTCAATAGGATTATTTTCATTGATATATTTTTAAATAAAGATAACGTATACTCAAATAATTTTTAAACAAAATATTTGAAAACAAAATATTTTTTGTGCTGATAATTTCTTAAAACATAGACTCAAGGTTTCTAATCATTGATTAAAAAAATTCAATCTAGTGTTGTTGTGATTTCTATTAATGAAGTAAGATGTTACTAATATATCCCAAGATATCTAGATGACTGTGTTGACTCATTTCTTTTCTCAAAAACGTTTGCATTAGTCTTGTAAAAATGTTGCAAGGTGTCCATATACGCAAATGTGATGGCAGCATGTTGCTAGAGTCCTATATAAGCTAAAAACACAATAAAATCTTAAAAGTATATTTCTAGTTTACAACGTACTGCATTAGTTATATTTTGTATAAATGTTTTTAGTTAGTTTCTATATAAACATTTGCTTAGATACATGTTTCTTTGGATACTACCAACAACATACAACCCATACCAAAGGATTGTGAATAGAGCCCTGCCCAAGCCTACTTAAATATGAGCTTAAAATATAAATTTCGTTTGAAACACTACCGCAACATTAATGTTGCAATGCACAGACATAGAAAATTACTATAGAAAGAACATTATGTTTCGACTTGTAGGACACAGATGATATATTGCAAAAGTATTTTAAACGAAACAACACACATGTTTAATCTTGTGCAAGGCTCTCTTTTTAGTTGTCAATTGGACAATTCTAATTAAAATAGAACTAAAATTTTGGCTGGGCAAACCAATAGCATTTCTTAATTCAAAACTTTAAATGTCTTCAAAAGTAAATCAAAGGTCTTTTTAATTCGCCAAGCATTTCACTTCCAGCTCATTATTCATACTTTTGTTGACTTTTTAACTCAGAGCCATATTTACGTGCAAGAACTGTTTCTGAGTTTTTAAGAAAATAGGAAAAAGAATTAGAAGTTAAAGGCTCGTATTATAACATGATGTTAATAAAAAAAGGCCTCATCAAGAGGCAGCCGCAAACAAATTCAAATGTTTTTGTTAAAGAACACAAATCCCAAATAACAACTGACAAAGAATTGTCTTTTTTTAGTTTTAGTGTTTTTTTTTTACTTTACAGGGACTTTGGCTGCTGCACCTTAATGATCTTGTTACTTGGCAACATTTTGTAGTCGTAGATTTTGTTCGTTTTTCTTTCTATATTTCTATTGCTCAAAAAGTTTTTTTTTTACTTAAACAAACTTTACTAACGAGCACAAAAATTTAACTACTGTAAGTACATGTTAAAAAAGATTTCATAGAAGAGTGAATAGCGAAGAAAAATCAAAAAGACTTTTATGTAGTAGAATGCAAGTAGAATGAAAAATAAAATAATAAAATAACACTAGATTGTAATATCGACACTTTAAGTCCGCCACTATGGAAAACTCTAAAAATCTTTTTAGGTTTCTTTAATGTGTTGTCTGTGTTATTTTTGGTTGTTGCAAGCGTCCCAAAACAAATTGAAGTAGGGCAATTTTGTGGTTGTTCTATGGTGGGCGTTTTCTTTTTATTTGTCTGCCTTTTTAGTTGACCTTTTGCATTGATCATTATTGAGTTTTCTTTAAGATTTCCATGGAGTTTTCTTTCATCAAAAAATTATTTATTTATTTATGTTCAGTTGTGGCTTTGGCTTCAAAAGAAACTCTGATTGTTTGTTCGCGTGTCAAGTCATTATATATTTAAAATTAATTTTGTGAAAAATAAAAGAACCACATGCAGCCGTCATTAAAACTGATTTCATTTGTGTAAATAAAGTGAAATGAAATCGAAAATTATAAGATTAGAAATTTAAAAATTATTGAAAGTGAGCAACATGTCGTGGAAACTTTTAAAATCGGAAGATATCAGGAAAATTACTGAAGCCAATCATTAGAGCTCTTTCAACAGTACCTATTGCAAATAATATATTGCAGTTATATTAGAAAGATTTTAAAACATTTCAAGTTACGAAAGCAAAGAGAATTTATAAGTGGATTGAGAAAAAACTTCCTTAATTAATTTAAAATATTCTAAAACAAATTGATTGCAGCATGTTGCGATAGTATTATATCAATATGTTTATATTGCACAATCGTGCATGCTTATGTAGAGCCCTGCATACTGAAACGTGTGCTTAAAACATTTGATTCGTTTGAATCACTTCCCCAACATTAATGTTGCGATGCATATATACAGAAAATCACTACTGCAGGAACACTTTTTTTCTACTTGTTGAACGCAGATGAGACTCTGCATAGTCCACAAATAAAAGAAAAATATTTTTCAACTGTACTTTTCAGAGTATGTTTATCACAGCATTAATGTTGCGGTACATGTTTTGAATACATGTTGAAGTATGCTTATGCAGGGCTCTAATAAATAGATTTACATGTATGAATGTATTTTGAAAAACTTTTACAGCTGCTTTGTTTCCTTTTATTTTTTAATGCAAAAATATTCAGCAGTTGCCTTGCAAACGGCAATAAAGGTAACATAAATTATTTAAAAAAGTTACTAGCAACATGTTGCTTTTTAAAATATTTGGCAATTAAAATTTTTATAGTTACTACTAAACATTTCTCGTTAGCATAAATTGAAAGCATTTTCCTTAATAAATTGCAAGATTATTTCAATTAAGCCCAAGCAAAAGCATTAATCTAGACAATTTTTACCTGCCTATAAATTGCAATTTTAATCAACAATTCGAATGGTATGTATGCATATTAAATGTCAAACTCATCTATTAAACCAAATGGCAGTTCTAATCGATACAAACTCTTATAACAACAAAAACTCATTTACAAAATTTGTTTTTTCTCTCTTTAGTTTCTGTGTCATTTTTATGTTGCAAATATTTCTTCATTAGTTGCCATGATATTCCAACCCATATTAATTTTATTTAATTAAAAATTGTGTTCACTAAAAAAACGTTGAAAGAAATATAAATGTTTATGAGCAGCACACACTCACACACCACAGTTACAATGTTTATATACAAAAAATATGCGATGGAAAATGTTTACTGCATACACACAATTACAGCGACAAAATGTCATTAATAAACATAAAGTGGTTTATTGCATAATCCAAATAATGCATAAGATATGAGCAACAAGACAAAAACAAAAAAAAAAAAGAAATAGAGGTAATAATAATAAAATTGAAATGACTTGGCAGAAAATGTGTATACAATTTGCAGCAATATTTAAACATTTTGTTTCTTGCACCGCACACGTCAACAGAGACTGCTTGGTGCCTTTTTTACAAAAAAAAAACAGCCAAAAATAAAAACCAAATTCTTATTAATGAATAATTTAAACAAGTGTTTATCGAAAAATATTTAAAACAATTTTAATTGTAATATTGTCAACACTCAAAAACTGTGCTGTTTTTGTTTCAAAATGTTGCCATGAGTTTTGTGGCAACAACAGTCGTTTTTTAAAAAGGTGATTAATGTTTTTACAAATATTTGTTTAAATTAAAATAACTTTGACTACAGATGCAGGTATCTTTTGTTTACTTATGACTACACGTATAAAGAAGTAGAAGTTTCTTATACAGTATTTTTTATTTTTATTAACTACGAGTATCTTACTGGTTTCTGTTTCTTAAGTTTTCATACAACAACTGTGTATGCAGTTTAAAGTTCACTGCTTTGACCTCAATTGCTTCTTAATGTTCGTACAGTTTTTTTTTCAATTTAAGAAAATTAAAGTTGATACTATTTTGGCGCCAGCATTAGATGCTTCTACACTAAACTCTACACATAGTTAATATTTAAAATTAATTGCTGCAAATGAAAAATAATGATTATTAATTAGTTTACACAAATCACAATGTAACAAAGTACGAGCAACAAGCAGTGGATTAAGAAGGGAGAGAGAGGAAAAATATCAAGTTTATAATAAGCGGGGAATGCTGCCAAAATATATAAAAAAATTGGCATAAATTGTTGCAAAAATTGTACACTGTTCATTTTGGGAGAAATATGAAATGTATCTGCAACATTTTTAGTCACATGCGAAATAATATGAGCGGCATTTATTCCGCATAGAAATTTCAAGAACAGCTGAATTGTATGTGTTTTTGTAGCATACTTTTCAGGGATAGATAACACGGATCTGCTAGAAATTTGGAGTAAATTGTCCCTGGACCTTCCACTCCAATAATCGTTAAAAATACGAAAAGTGTAAAAATTTTTCTTAGTGTTGAACAGAATCAAAAGATTTTCTATTAGTTTCCGAACAATTTGACCTTTTTCCACATCCTAGCACGTTCGCAGAAAAGACAACTAATTGAGCGTAATGAAATAAAATTCATTAATTATCATTCTAGTTCTCAACAAAGCGTGGTCACAGGATAGACCAGAGATGATATATTATAAATGAAAAGAGATAGATATAAGTAACATCAGATTATCGTGTGGCATACAGTCTCTTGTCACCTCTGATGTCCTTTTTGGTGAGGTCATGTACCATGTGGAAAATAAACACCGGTAGTTTCAAAAAACTTACATACATTGATCCTGTTTTGTCATGTCGAACCCGGCTTGGTTAAAAAAATCGAGAGATAAAACTATTTTACTTTCTTAATGCATAATGTAGAAAGAGTATTGATACACACAAATAGTATTTTTCACTAGTGTTGTAAAAAGCGGCTACTTTTAACTACTCAATAATTTTTCAATTGAGTACTCGATAACACTCATTACTCTTAACGTTTTCTATTTCAAAATAAAAATATTTAATAGTTTAAACATCGATTTTGTTATTGCACGTACTCCATAATAATTCATGGATTAGCAAATTTAATAATCAATTAAAAATGCCTAACTAAACGGCCGGGATTATTATCTTTTGCAAATGATTGAAACATTTGCTCTTAACTTTCCTCAAAACCGAGATGTGTTAATTTAAAACATTTTCAATTAAAATTTTCGTATTTAGATGTGGAAATTCATCTCTGAAAGTATTGAATAGTTAGTTTTGGGTATTAAGTACTCCGTACTCAAATTCCCAATACTTTTACACTATTTTTCACTAAACCAACACTTTAACAGCTGGATCACACACATCAAGTTTGCCTGGGCAAGTTTTATTTCAGCTGTGAGGAAAGCAAAGAACGCAAGTATTTCTCTCTCTCTCTCTCTCTATCTTCCTTCCAGGTGAATTAAAAATTGCGCAAGTAAACTGAATGTGTGCGAACCAACTCTTAATGTTTTTGTTTAGTGAAAGAGTTCTAAGATTAGATCTTGGACCAGTCACCGAGTATCTTAATAATGCCAATTGATACCCTCCAATGACAACGCCATGAGAAAGTGACAGGTTCTTTCCATGCACAGTTGCATAACTCGAACCGGTCGCTGCCACCCGTTAGCCGGTCAATTGACTTATTTTGTGACAAGTGCTCTTCTTTCTAGAGTAGTTACACGCCAAAGTTATCGTATTACAGAATTAATGTTCCCCAACATTTTTCACAAACTTTAACAGAGCGCCAGACTTAAATTGTTAAACTTTGTTTTTATAAAATCGATATTCAATCTGAATTTGAACGCACAGTTATCCACAAGTTCCTAACAAATCCATTTAGTTATCTATATTTTATTACTCCTTTGGTTACCTACTCGACTATAAATTTTATTTATGTAATGTTTTTTATTTAACCTGCTTGGAGAAAAAATACAAATACAAATAAATTAAACATTTTATTTGTGCATTTTATTTTTATTTTTTTGTAACCGTATATCATTTCATTGTGATGGAGAACAAGTTCTTGGCAATTGTACGGTTTGCAAACCAGCTAAAAGTCCAGCTCCAGAGCATATGAATGTCATACATAACCATAATTTCTAATAACACTTTAAAAAATATACAAACAGTCGCACGGGAACACAAGTTATGACTACATTTGGATGACTGTTATTGCCACTTGTAAATACATACTTACCAACACAAAATTTTATTGTGGTTTCAACTTGAGTGTAGAATATCAAACGAATTTGTTTGTGGCAATTGCAGGAAAATTTACAAAACAAAAAATTCTTATGAAATATTTTTTATTTATAAAACTCTTTAGTTAGTGCAGGCCAGGCTGGTGAAGGTTTCCGTTTGAATTTATTAATAATTTTTTCAGTTCTTTGTAAGGAAATGAATTTTTTTTGTGGCTGCTTTTGAGCTCCCATTAATTGTTTCATTTCATTTCTGTTGTTAAATTTTTTCTCTTCAACCACATAATTTGGTTTACTGCTGACCTAATTTCGTTGGAACCACATTTTTTCTTCTTTCAATGTTGTTCCTTTTATGCTGAGCATGTTTTTGTGGTGTTTTTTTTTTTTGGTAAATGCTTTGGAATTCTTTATTTTAAGCCAAACAAAAGCCATTATGATTTCCTTTCGAATGATTGATTTAAAGAAAGAAAAATTCTTAAAAATACAGGGTTCTAATAATGTCGTAAAAAATTATAGAGCTGCTACAAATGCTGCTACACATTGTTGCTTAGTAAATTCGAAGGTATCTTAGTTCGGCAATATAAAAAATATATTTAAAATAAATCTATTAGTATAATATATTCGACATATTTTAATATATTAAAATGGAATTCTTTATATAAACTTAAGTTCAGTTATTTTATAAAAGAATTTTCACATAATTTATTAATAATTGTATCACACAAAAAAGTTTCGAAATGTAAAATTATTGATAAATCTTGTTTAAATTTTCAATAAAAAAGCTGAAACAGTTACATTTTCAAATTTACAATATTTAGGTTTATATTCATAAAAAATAATTTGTATTTGAAATTTTCAAAACCAATTTTTTTAAAAATACATTTCAAACCCAAACAATTTTTTTGATGAATCAACTGCTTAAATTTACTTTGTAGCATCCAATTATTTTCTCAGACACATTTGATGCTATCAATGCAAACATTTTCGAGCTATAATAACCTAAGTCCGCTTAAAAGTAAATTTTATACGCTAGAGGCCAGCAAAAGCATAATCAAGCATTTGCTTCGTTTGAAACACTTCTGCAACATTAGTGTTGCAATGCACATATACTGCAAAGCATAATTGGAAGATATGTTTTTTTCTGTGGACTGTGCAGAGCCTCATCTGTGTCCTATAAGTTGAAACAAAATGTTCATTCAGTAGTGATTTTCTGTATATGTGCATCGCAACATTAAGGTTGCGGAAGTGTTCCAAACAAAGCAAATGTTTAAATACATGTTTAGGTATGATTGAGAAGGACCTTACGAAATGCTTATGTGGAAATCACCAAAAATATTTATACAACTTACTACTAATACAATAGGTTGTGAAGTGAACAAATAAGTAATAAAACAAAAAGGTAATTGTTGGTAAGCAATACCGCTAGACATTGAATTGGCAATAAATATCCACTCCTTTACATAAGTAACATAAAAAAGTTCTTAAATTTTTATTATTATAAAATTATTTCAATCTAAGTAATTGAAAAAAAAATATTATTTAAATTAATCAGTTAAAAAATATATAAATAAACATTTAAATTATTCACAGTAGTCAGGTTTTGAAGCCTTGAATCTGTTTATAAGGTTATATCGTCAACAATGAGATGTATAAAGTTGTATAGTATAGTAAATAGATTTGTAATAACAATTGATTACTAAAACTTTAAAGTATTTGGTCAGTTTACGGCCTATTATATGTGTTGTATAATGTTGTGTGTAAATTCTATATAAACATTTGCATAGATTCCTGTTTATTGAGAAACTACCAAAAACATTCACGCAACACATTCAACTCATAAAATAGGTTGTGCATTGGACAATTATTTTAATAAATTTTCTTTTACGAATTTCAAAAGCTTCACGTAATTAATGAAATTAAATTAAAACTAAATTGTAATACATACTTACTTGTACCTGCGAATAATTAAAACAATTCCATTTTCTTTTATTTTTGAATAATATTTTTATTTTCGCAGAAAATTTAGTTGACAGACCTTCAAGTTAAATTTTTTTATTGTATTTAGCAACATGCATATTTAAAATGTTCTTAGCAACACGTCGCCTTCATCCAAAATAATTTTAAATTTCTATTGTAAATTTCTTTGAACTTTTTATTCATATTCATATATTATAATTTGATAGTTTCCTAGTTTTAATCCTAAGAAAAAAGTCATATAAATGTGGGCATGGTAATGAATATGCAACTTTATATTTTTTAGTCACTTGTAAAAAAAAATGCATAAACACCAGCAACAACAAACAACTCGCTAACATAACAAACAACTATAAGAAATAAAAAATAATCATGTCTCATTATTAGAGTTTACATACCATCAAATAAAAACATAGTTATTTTAAGCCTGGAAGGCTTTCCTGGTGGTCGATTTTAGCTCTGTTTTTTTCTCTAAGTTTTTCTTTTTAATACCTTTACTTAGTCTTTGATTCATTTTGGTTATTTAGTTTAGCTTCTTAGCAACAACTGAGCGCCTAAGATCCAAACACACAACTGCCACAAAAAAATTTAAACGAAATCCATACTCCGAAAAGAAACTAAAACTGAAACTATCCAGCGACCTCAGAGCATTCTTGTTCCTACAATAATTGCGCTCAACAAACATAAACGAAACAGCTGCAATGGTCAATAATCATCATTAAATGAAAACAACCATTCAGTTAGTTTACACTCGAAAAAAGAAAGTGTAATACAAGTTTTTCATTCAATTGAAACAAATTTCAAAATAAATTGCTTAATTCTATACAAATTGCAAAAATAACGTACTGAAATTTGACACAAATATTGTGCTAAAAAAATATTTTTAATTATGATTAAGTACACTCAACTGGAAATAAAGATTAGCCCAAATTAGTACTAATTTAAATTTAGCACTCAATTGTATATACCAAATTTAAGTACTAAGAGTGGATACAAAAAAAGATTATTGAAATTTGATGAAAATTGTTTACTAAGAAAACTTTTCATAGTATTATTTTTAGTACTAAACATTTTTAATGTAAGTTAATTATTTTAATGGCATATTTATACCTTAAACTTAGTTCTTTTATTTCTTTATGAAATATTAAATATTATTCTTAATATTAAATATGTAATCTAATTTAAAATGAAAGAAAAAAATTTGGTACAAAAATGTTTGTTTTAAAATTTTACATAAAGGTATAGTATTGATTGTCGGTATTGAAATTTGCTACTTAACTTTAAAACTAAAATTTGATAGCCAATTTTTACTAAACTAGAAAATTTATATTTGTGTTTTATATTTGCTTATGAAATTAGAAGATTAAGGGCCATTATTACAACTTGGCGTTAAGTGAAGGCAGGATTTTGTCTGGGATAAATAGCTTTGCATTATTAAAACTTCCATTTTTTATTGTTATTATTAATAATAATAATATTTAATGGATGAAAAAATAATAAATGAAGGATTTATAATGGAAAGCGAGTTATCGGTCCGACAAAATCCTGCCTTTCACTAATGGGCAAGTTGTAATAATGGCCGTAAGAGAAGTTTGAGTAAATAAATATTATTAAGTACAAACACATTTGAACACAATTTAAGTACACTTTCTTTTGTACTAAAATATTTTTTTTTAAATTTTTCCATTTACATATTTAGTACTAAGTTGTTGCCAAACTAATAACTATAAAAAGATAATTACAAGGGGACGCAAATTTAATCATTAAATTTTATTTTTAAATAACTTTTTTCTGAATATAAAAAAATAATGATTATGAGTGATGAAAATCTTTATTTGGACCTTTACAATTTTTTGTTAAGTGGAGTAATATCCGGAAAGTGGGTGTTGACAGTGTTGATACGCATTTGTGCCAGTTTTATTGCGTGTCTAATTTCCGCACAATTTCCGTTGGTACCTGTTGGCATTCCTGTCGCATATTCCCCGTAAGAGCTGCGATTGTCTGGAAGATGTTGGCATAAGCGCGCGACTTCAACCCCAAAGAAAGAAAAGTCTAGGATGGGTTAATCGTACGGTCTTGCTAGCCATGCCAAAACGCCAAAAGGGAGTTTTCGCGACTAGGAAACGCTTTGACACAATTATTACATGCGCTTTTGTGGAGTATAGAGCTCCATTGCTTGCCTGGCTGTATACTGCAGCTGTCTAGTTAACAAATGTCAAATATGAATGATGTACGAAAGCCATTTGCAAAAATTATAACATCTTCCAATTGGCTGATCCATCCTGTACAATATTTTTATCATAAAGTCCTATTTTTAAATTTTGTTGTCATGTTTAGTACTAAACATGTTGGATTAATATAAAAATATAAAAGCAATATTTTTGTACTAAAATCCTATTTTTAAAATGAGTACTTACATCTTTATTACTAAATAGTTTGCCGAAATATAAAATAAATAAGTAAATTTCGTTAAAAATTCTACTGTTAAACTTAGTACTCTGTTTAAATTTGCAAAAAATGTTGAGCAACATTGATTATTTGTTTGGAAATGTTGACAATGAGCCAGTGGCTACATTGTTTTTCTTATGTAAACAAAAAACGTATGTTTAATATCTGAAGTGTTTAATAAAGAAAAATGTAAAAACAAATGTACAACAAAATAATGTTGGGAGCTTCTGCTGCAACGTATCAATTAATGCAAATTGCAGCTGCTACGGACAAGCTCTTTGAAGACACGCGTTCTGCAAAAAGCTCTTACCTTTATATTTTATTATATTTACACTATCTTCTAGAGTTGGGTCCAACTCGTTCAGTCGCTCGTTTTAGACAAAAACCTTTCATCGAACCCATATAAGTTATATGGGGCTGATCAGAGGTTTTTGTCTAAAACGATCGACTGAACGAATTGGACCCAGGTCTACTATTTTCCATTAATTGAATTATTTGAGGTGCAACAAACTTACAATTGAAACCACAATGCCAAGTAAAATCTGAACAGCTGTTGCTTACAATTCCGATCGAAATATGTGATGCTTATATTGGCTGCCTTCCTAAACATCTGTATGCAATTATACTTTATAACACTGCAAATCGAATGCATTGTCTATAAAAAGCATTGCCAATTTAAACAATGCGATAGTTGCGTTTTTTGGTTATCAGCTGCGAAACAGTTGACTTTAGGAATGCTATACTTTGTCAAAGTTTGCGCGGTTGCGCTTGGGAATACGTGACATTGTCGTACTGTAAAGCAACATGCGTTTAGGAAGGAAGCCATTCTTTCGCAGTTAATAAATATGTTGCCAGAAACATTTTGTAGATGAAAAAAAAAATGCTGCCAGAAACATTTCCTTCGTTTTCTTAACTGAATACAATTTTAACAGTATTGTTTGCATTTATTTCTCATGCAGTTTTTTTTTATACGGAACTTCGTCAGCAGTTCGCAGGTAATGATGAACAGAGTACTATGCTTTAAGCAGAAATTTAATTAGAAAATATTTATTGCAAGTTATATCAAGAAGAAACTAATTTGTACTAAATTCAATGTTTAATTTAATTTTGAATTAAATATATTTTTTTTACTAAAAATATATGAACTAAATATGTTGTCGCTTTATAAAATAAGTAAATTTTGTTCAAACATTTAAGTACCACTTTTTGAATATAAATGTGAATAAGTAATTTTTCGAGCCACAAATTTGTTTAACTAAATTGTTGCATTATAAATAGAAACCACAACTAATTGTATAAAATTCAAATGTATCCAATCAAAATATTACACTTTTTCAATTATCATTTTCTTTTGAGTGTTTGATATTCTGTCTTGCACCACTGGCACTGGTGGTAAATCGTTAAGAGATCGGCTAAAAGGAAATAGAGGGCAGCCAGCATGTAGATGTGGAAAAAAGAAGAAGTTATAAAAACAACAAACACACAGCAACAAAATAATAGTTTTTTATAGGAATTTCAGCTGAAAAAAAAACGACTTGGTATGTTTTTGTTAATATTTGCGCAAAGTAAATGTTTGTTTTATGTATTTCTGGAGCAAAAAGTCTACAAATTATATATTGAAGTTTTCCAAAGGAGGGAAATTCATTTCGTTTTTTTGTCGTTGTTGTTTAGTTTGTTTTTTATCAGACAGTGAATTGATCAACATCTTTCTCATCAAATTGATGAAATAGTTGATTGTTTGTCCGTCTGTCTGGCTGGCTGTCTGGCAGTTCTTTTATACTGTGCAGAGATCGATGACTGTCGTTAGAGAAATGGAGAAGTTTGTGTCTGTTCTTTATCTTTCTTTCAAAACAGTGTGGCTGTTGTGTTGTCTATTAAAAACAAACATCAAATGGCTTTAATTTTAGTTTTGCATACAACAGAATTGATCTCTTGATCTTGTTTCTATAACTTTTCTTTGTTCCCCTGGCTTTTGGGTAAATCCTCTTAGAGAATGTGCAGCCACAGTATGGAAAACAAACATAGATTATTAAAATTGCTGATCTTGGCATGTCATTTTTGATAATTATATATTTTGCATGTTTTCATCTTGTTAAAAGTGCTTACTACAACCTCTTAAGGTTGATTTTTTTTTCAATTTTGAAATTTTTATTACCCGTCAAACTGTCTGTTAGTTGGTATAATAATTGTTCAAAGAAACATAAATAAATACTCAACATAATTTTTTTATTAATACTGATTAAAAAAGAAACTATTACGACTGACTCCCTGCTTGTTTTTTCCATTTTTACGCAAATTCTATGGTTCATGGTTTCGAAAAGGTAAAAGAGTGAAGTCCTGCTTCAACGAAAGGGATGAACTACAAATTGGAGTAGTTAACATAACAAGAATTAGTTGCAATTTCTTGAAGACACATAGAAAATTATTTTTATAAGAGCCAAGTTTTAGGGGGAAAAAAGGAATTATAATTCTTTAAAAAAAAATATTTTTAAATTAAGTATACATGAACGATTGGAATAGCTGATGCTTTCATAAGCGCAGATGTCGGGAGCTTCAAAAATTAAAATATTAGTTGTCTATTAAAAATTTTGAGCAGCAAATGGCCGCATCTGTTTCATTCTAAACAACAAGATTATGTTTGTTTATTTTCGCTTTCGCTTTTAATGTTTAACAAATAAATTGAAGACAATTAAACTTTCCCAAACCCCAAGTAGACGTCAAAAAAAACCAAACCAAATGATTAGTTTATATAAATTTCAAACAAAAAAATCTTCATAATTGATTGAAATTTAATAGCAGTAATGTAATAGTCGCAACAGTCTGTCTTAACATCAGTCTGAAGAGAAATTGTATGAATTGTAATCTATTTGAGTCTTTTAAGCATTCGTTCAGTTGCAACAACCCTCCTGGAGTAAAAATATTAAACCTCATAGATTTGCGGTTTATTACTCTGGTAGTTTTTGCTTTTAATTTCTGGCTGTTGGTTTCTTCTTGTTTTTTTTTTTCTAAAGTGAAAATAAATAATTAATGACACATGTCATCAACTCGCGAAGGGAAATCATTTGCTTATGCGTTTCGTATCAAAATAAAATTTTAATTAATAACGATTTGAACAGGAAAATTAAAACAAAAGAGTATCGTAGTATATTTTTCCAAACATTATGGAAAAAGAGAGCAACATAAAATTGGAAAACTATCGTAGCAAACTGATAAATAATGGTCCACTAATAAAGTC
Organism: Gymnocheta viridis; assembly: GCA_956483585.1. Lineage (NCBI taxonomy): Eukaryota > Metazoa > Arthropoda > Insecta > Diptera > Tachinidae > Gymnocheta > Gymnocheta viridis. The sequence goes on from OY101444.1 coordinate 5,776,672, forward strand.
AATATGTGGGTTGTTAGTTAACAACATGTTTTTATTTTGTATTACAGCCATTAGTTGTGTTGCATGCAACATTATCAAAAAAAAAAAAAGTTAAAGTTTTAGTTACATACATATTTATATAATAGAGCCCTGTACAAGCGTACTTAAACATGTATTCAAAACAATTGTTTCGCTTGAAACACTTCCGCAACAATAATGTTGCCATTCACATACGTAGTGTAATGAAAAGCACAATTGGAAAATATATTTTTTTTATTTGTGGACTGTGCAGAGCCTCATCTGCATCCTGCAACTTGAAACAAAATATTTTTTCAGTAGTAAATTTCTCTAAAAGCATCGCATGTGCATCGCAACATTAATGTTGCTGAAGTATTCCAACCGATATAAATGTTTTGCATACATGTTTAAGTATTTTTGTGCAGGGCTCTAGTAAATACATAATATTTAGGCATGTTTATACATATCTATGTATGTTAATGTAAATGTAGCTTACTTGTGAACTAAAATTAAAAAAAAAATAATATATTATGAACAATTTATTTCAAGCTTTTAACAACACACACACACACAAATATTTCCTAATTTCACTCGCATTATAAATGATGTCTATAAAATGTGTGCATGTTCTGTGTTTATTTGCCTTGCAAAATGTTTATTATTTGTATAAAATAAATTAAAACAAATGTAGAACATTTATAAAATCGATGATTACAAAATATTGCAATATTTAGTGTAACAGGGGTACACACGGTGCCAAAAAAATCATGCACAGCTTATGAATTTCGTAAACAAAATTATGTGCAACATTTTAGCCACACATAGTTGCTTGACTTTAACGCTAAAGATTATTTAGCCGAAGTAGAGTAACATTTTATAAGAAACAAATTTGCAGTTATGGCATATTGTACTGAAGTCCAGCTCAAGATGTCTGGATGATGTGTTTAAGACGTGCTTGTTTGGTTTCAAATACTTTGGCAACATTAATGTTGCAAAGAGCATATACTGAAAAACAGTAAAAGATAAAACATTTTTTATTTGTATAGTAGGAGACGAAGAGTGTTTCTATATGTTCTACAAGTTTAATATACTATTTTCTAATTGTACTTTCTAGTATTTATATGTTTTTCATAACATTGCTGTTGCGAAAGGACTTGAAACAAAACAAACAGCCTGAGACGCCTTCAAGGCAGGCAAAGTTTACTTTGACAAATTTTGTTTAATTTTCTTTCAAACTTTGTTTGAGTGCTTAAACAAAGTAATTTAATTGTTAAAAAATTTGTATAAATACCATCACAAATACTCAGTTGCAGACAACTTCAGGAATAAACAATGAACAAAACGAAACGACTAGAATCTCTGTATCCACGTCATTCTCTTCTATAAATTCAAGATATTGCAAAAACTTTCCCATAAAGCAGAGTACTCTGTTCATCATTTTGTGCGAACTGCTGTCAAAATAATAAATAATTGCAAAATAAGATGGCCGAAGTTGTACTCTGTTCATCTTGTGGAAACATACGAAATGTTTCTTGCAGCATTATTTTTTCAACCACAAAATGTTTCTGGCAACATATTTTCCAACTGCGAAATAATGTAAGCACCACTTATTTCGTACGGAATTTCAAACAACAACTGAATAAATTAGGAAATTACACTTACATCTGAAGCAAACCTTCCTTTATCATTTCTATCCTGAAGGTAGGGACTTTTTGCAAAGCGTGTGTCTTCAAAGAGCTCCTCCATAGATGCTGCAATTTACATTAATTGACACGTTGAAACTTGTAATATGCAAGCTAATAATATTATTTTGCTGTCCATTTTCCAATTTTTTTTTAATTAATCACTTCAAATATAAACTTATGGTTTTTGTTTACATAAGAAAAACAATGGTGCTTACTTCAAGGCAATAAAACCGATAAATTTGTTGTAAATCGTGGTATTGTCACCACTGATCAGTTGTCAAAATTTTCAAACGAAATAATCAATGTTGCTCAACATTTTTCGCAAATTCAAACAGAGTACTAAGCTTTAAGCTATACATGTTTTGATACATTTGTTTCGTTTGAAACACTTCCAAGGCAACATTAATGTTGCAAAGCAGATATACAAAATATCACTACTGAAAGAACATTTTGTTTTAATTTATAGGACTTAGATGAGGCTCTGCACAGTCCACAAATAATATAAAAAAAATTTCGAATTGTCTTTTACAGAATATATGCATTGCAGCATTAATGTTGCGAAAGTATTTCAAAGGAAAAAAATATTTTAAACAGTTGTTCAACAAATGTTTAAAAAAAATCTTTAATATGCTTGTATACTTCATCATATTTGTCCCATTCATAACCTATTGTTCGAATTGTAGTACGCTGTATAAATATTGATGTTATTAATTTCTACAGAAACATTTGTTAGAAACATGTTTAAAATAGAAATTACCCAGCACATTTATGCAACACACAGCTCATGTAATAGATTTTGAATGACAATTAGTTCTGTACTTTGAATTTGGCAAGTATTTGGAATGTTGCCACACACATTTACCCCTTATTTTCTTAAAAAATGCTACTGATTCGAAATTCTTCTGAATCAATTAAAAATATGGAATTCTTTAAAAATTTCTAACAGCAGCATTTTGCTGTTTATGTAGATTGAAATTGAAATCAATTAATTTTGTATTGCTGAATCGGTATAGTTATATATATAGTTTATATTGCTTCTAATAAACATTGTTTATATACATGATTGGCCGATAACATTTTTTTGGCGTTTGAAAATGTCCCTCAATTATGTTTGTCGCTTAGCAACATGTTATTGAAATTAAAAATCTTGCTAAAGTAGAAAAAATGCTTCTTAAAACTCACATATATCAGCTGGCTGTATGCCGTCCGGTTAGCTTTTTTTGTGTCCATTATCATTCCAACAAATTGTAACTGTTTGTTATTCTTTAGCATTCAACAAACTCATTTAGTATGCCAGACCTCAAGCAGGTTTAAAAAATTCTATGACTCTATTTTGTCAATCAATTGAAAATAAACTTCACTTAAACAGAATATTGATTTTAGTTTATATTAGCAGACCAATAAGAAATAAAATTGAAAAATTCAACTAACATAATTATCATATGAATTTGAAAGCATAATCGCAAGACAAAAAAAAACCAAAAAAAACAAGATCCTGGTGGCTTTTTTGTGTCCGTTTGTTTTATCGCTTCCAACGCTTGCAACAAATGCTATTATATGTATGTATATCTTGCTTGAGATCCAAATCTGACAGTTAGTAGACTCTAATCATGTGGCAATTAAGACTAATAAAACCATAAATGATTTGCCAATAACGATTGGGATCTAATTCAAATCTTTACAAAAAAAATAAAAAAAATAAAAGCGGGATTGATTTGAGTTGAGCTGAGTTGTGTATGACAGTTAACATGATAAACATTTTTTCCTCAGCTCATTTTTAAATGATGGATAGATTGACCAGGTTGATGGAATCTCTTTTTTTTTCTTTCGGTTTTTTTGTCATATGGAAAATGTTGCTACTATTTTTCTTTAATGTTTGAATAATTAATAAACCGTTCGTTGTTGTTTTTTTTTCTCTAATATTTTCAAATGACCCAATTTACTATGATTTTTTATAGTTTGTGAGTTTTTTTTCAAGAATTTTTATTAAAATTCCTCTAGACTTTTCAGCAGACTGAGCTGTTTTTCAGCTGACAAAGACCACCCTAGAGTTACTTAGCCTGTTAAAAATAAAAAGCTTCTAACTTTGTTTTGTTTTTTTCCTTTTTGTTCTTTCTTTCCTCTTTATAATTGAATATAATTTAACTCGTTTTTATTTAACAATTTTTTCTATACTTCTTCTTTTCCATCGTTAATGTCTGTGGTATTTGCCTCAGTGTTTCTTTTTTTATGAAAATGAAATTAAAAAGTAAATTGTTTTTTTTTTTTGCCAGATTTTCAATGTTGTTTACACACATTTCTAGCCGTCAGCTATTGGTCAATCATTTTGTATCAATCTTTTAGGCCGTTGATGGAGTAGCAGAAAGTCGTTTTGAAAACCTTATTGCTTTTCAATAAATCATGGTAAGATGAATTGCTTAAGAGTGTAATAAGAGGCGTGCTTTGGACGAGACTTCATTTAAGCCTACAAGTTTTAGCAAAAGTCTATAATTCAAGAGCAAGAGTATGTAAAATTTTTAAAGGATACTAACATGTCGAGGCCTGAAAAGTAAACCGTGCCAAGTCTGTAAGTTTAGCTTTTCAGAAAAAGCTTTCAAAAGCTAACATAAGAACACCGCGCAAAATTTGTTTTCCTTCAAATACGTTTGCAACAGTAATGTTGCCGAAAACACAATTCGAAAATAGTTTGCTTTAAAGTCTAGTACTCTGTTTAAATTAGGAAAAATTGTTGAGCATTATTGATTATTTCGTTTGAAATTTTGATAATTAACCAATGATGCCAATAACACGATTTAGGAAAATTTTATCAGTTTTATTACACGCAACATTGTTTATTTTTGTAAACAAAACCCAAGTGTTTATTAAGAAAAAAATAGTGAAAACAACAAATGTACAACAAAATAATATTAGGAACTTCCGCTGCAACGTATCCATTAATGCAAATTGCAGCTGCTACGGAGAAGCTCTTTAGAGACTCACGTTCTGCAAAAAGCTCTTATCTTAATTTTTTAAAATTATATTTACACTAATTATTTGAATTATTTGTGCGCAACAAACTTAAAATTAAAGCCACAATGCCAAATAAAATCTAAGCTGATGCTTACAATTCCGTACGAAATAAGTGATGCTTATAGTATTTTGCAGTTGGAAAATATGTTGCCAGAAATATTTTGTAGTTGGAAAAAATGCTGCCTAAAACATTTCGTTCGTTTTCACAAAATGAACAGAGCATGAATATTTCTTATGTGGCGGCATGATGACCAGAGTACCATGATTTAACTTGTAGAAACACATTCTTTGGTCTGCATTTAGAGAGGGTAAGATTTAGTTTGGTAGCATATTACGGGTGAGGAAGACAGCATCATTTTTGTGTTCGTTAGTCGGCGACAGCTATCTTCAAATTTCTTTGTTGACATTGACTCTGCTTTTTGCAAATAATGGAATGTTGCCGACAACATGTTCGTCTGTGTGAATGCGAATGAATAAAAAAGCAAAAGAGAATTCCCGATGTTTTTCTTTCAAATGTTCGCCCGTCTAAACTCGGATTTGCGTGCAATAATTCCTTGTTTTCTTTCAATAGTGCTTTCCAGCAACATTAATGTTGCTTAATTATGTGCTACAAAACAGATAGATTGCCATCAAGAATTCTCCTACAATTTTCTAATGTAAACTTTTGAAAGCTCTTCTGAAAAGACTTCGAATAACTGAACTTAACAGCATACTGACTTTTTCTAGTTACAACAAATTAATGATAGGTGCCGTGTTACTAAAGAAATCACTGGAAGGATGACGCTAAATTTCTAGTCTCTTTTCATAACTGTTTCCTTAGAAAAATGTTGCAGCAATTTAAAGGAAAAGTTGCAGTAGAGCACTAGATATATTCGTTGCAGCCACTTATTTTCGTTTTAACACCAAAAACAGGAGCTGTTGTATATTAATGATCTTAGATATGCATTTGCTTGTGTTGGTGGTTTTTTCTTTTATATTTCTGCGTATAAAGTCTCATACATCATTCGGCAACATATTTGTTTACTCCTGCTAATGTTGCTGCCTTGCCCGGTTGGTTGTTTTAAGCGACTCAATTACCATGTCTGGCCAAAAGTAGTTAAAATTCATACGTACGAGAAATACTGAAGAAGAAAACAACAGCGACAGCAACAGCAACAGCTTTTGAGGTTTTCATCATTATTATTTATGAGAATTTTAAATGAAATCCACAACAGGCGTTGATAATATTTTAATTAAAAATCGACTAAAAAAACGTTATTTAAATAAAAGTGAATTTCGATCAAAAGCGGACATAAAACTTCTAGTTTTAGATCGTAGCAAGAAATAATTTAAAGTTTCAAATAAAATTTTTTGCTGCTTCATGAAAAAAAAATAAATAAAAAATCCAATTGATTTTGAAATGATGCCAACTTGCATAATTCTATTTGTTGTCTTCTGTAGTTTATGTTTAAGCGTTGGTTTTTCTAATATACTAATCTTGTTTGATTTCAATGTTTGTACTTATTTTTTTTTTGTTGAAAATTCATGAATGAAGTTTAAATATCATGTCTGTGTAACCGCCTGTCTATTGAAACTACCATAAATATCACTCTCATGTTCATTTTTTAGTTACATTTTCAATTGATTTCCTACTGTAGGCGTTTTTCTTTACGCCAACTCTTAGATTTGTAATAAAAAAATCGAGCAACCCACTGTGCACAAGACAAAAGAGCAACACACTGTGATATTTGATGCCATTTTTTTATTATTTTTTTTTTGTTATTTCTTACAGAGAATCTTAAATTTTATTTATTGCATAATCATTTACTATTGAAAATGTAGTAAATGTCTTTATTTGTAACAGTTGGAGTTTTGCTTATAAAATAAATAACAAAAAATCCACTAAAATGCAAAGGCTGGAAAAACGTTTTAAAAACCACCTGTGGAACCAATTTTAATAAATAAAACAAATTTTGCCATTTTTTATGAAAGCCCAGCTTTCTTTATCTTCAGAGTTCAAGTGAAAAAAAAAGTGTTAATTAAAAATGTTATAAAACACAAGCCCCATTGTGCTTAATCAGCAGCAATGTTAAGTTTATATTTATTAGTTTTTAATTAGATTTCCTACACAACTAAAATCAAGTCGTTAATTAAATATGATTCTCATTTTGCCTATAACTTTCAAAACTTTCTTTTTTTTTTGCTCTTCTCATTTTAACGTTTCCTGTAATTACACTGGGCTGCGAAATGAAAAATAATAATTAATAATCCAGCGAATTATCGATAATTATTCGAGTGACAAAGAATTCCTATAGTTTTTAATAAAAGATCGAGTTTTTTTTTATAAATTTCAACAAAATACGTTATTTTATTTTCAACAATCTTAAATTGGGAACGCTTTTTGGTGTGTCTGCATCAACTTGCAGGAACTTTAGTTGGGTATTAAATTCAGGACTACTAGACTGATGATCTAACCTATTCTCAATCAATGTATCGGGACATCCATTTTGCCACGAAGTTTTCTCCGGTTGCTCTGTGTTATTTATATGTGTGTGTGTTTGAAAAAAAAACTAATTTCCTCAATTGGGCGTGTGTAGTAAAATTTTCATCCACAGAAATTAAAATTAAAATCATGATTGTGCTAAATATTTTATGGCAGTTTGGGTGAGTACAACAAAATTTCTGTTGACTTTTCTTGTAGTCAATGAATAAAAATTGTCAGACTAAATGTCTGACTGTCTGTTATTTTGTGTTGCCAGCATGTGGGAGTGTGTGGACATAAAACACTATATTTTTTTTGCCAACACTTAGCGAAACCAAAAATAAAAAAAAAATACATCAACTATATTTAGTAGAGTAATAAAATTTTTATGTTTCGTTTTATTTTTCTTCATTTTTTAACAAAACAAACCAGTTGAAAAATCTGTCATGTTACGCTGAATCAAAAAAATTATATGTATGTATATAAATAAATATTCGATATTTGGTATTTGAAATCTGATTTTGCTTTTAATTGCTGCAATGATAAAAATCATTCAAATTGAAAATTTTAGTACAGAAAATTGTTTAAACGAAAACACGAATTCTCTTGAAATTTTGTTTTATTTAGGGAAATATAAATCAGATCGATTTTTTTCTTATTTGAGTGCTAAAACTTTTTATACAGAAAGCAACAAATTACTGCAACTTGTTGTACCCACTGCAAGACTATGAAAATGAACTGAAAGGTGGTTGTTGGTTGGTTGCCTGCTGTTTTAGTTGAGTTGACTTTAAGTGTTTGTATTGGCAAATAAAACATCAAAAGCAATTTTTATATTCGCTATGAGACTCAATTTGATTTTATGTTCGATTAAAATTATGTTACGATCAGTTGCATTGGCAAAATTATGCACGATAGCTGTTCATAAATTTAGTGTACAAATGTACAAAAAAAAAGTAGTAAAAATCTCTAGTAAACTGAGACTATTAGGGAATGATAAGTAGCATTCACTGAGTTTGTAAATTAGTAATAAAAATGCTCGTTAACTGAATAAAATTTTGTTTGAGCACTAAAAATTGGAAACAAAAAAAAAACTAGTTTAAAAGCCTATTTTGAAGAACTAGACGTTTTTCTTATATGAAAAGAATTATATTTTTGAAAGAAAATATTTCTTTCTCCAGAAAACCAATAGAATTACTACTTCTTCAGATTCACCACTATCTTGCAGGTCCTTCTCTTGAGAACATTTTGCACATTAAAAACTAAGGAAGAAATTATTCTTTTTTAAACTTTTTTAAGATTTTTTTTATTAAATTTTCTCTCTTAATTTAAGGGTATAAAAAAAACAAAAAATAATAAATAATAAAATGGCTTTAATATTTGGATTTTTACGTGTCAATGTGTTGAAAAAAGTACATACATACATAACTACAAAATACGTTCTATTTACAAATTGTGATAATTTATTTGAAAAATAAAAACATTTCTTTTTTCGTCAATTCGTTAAAGTTACTGTACAACAAGGAGATTCCTAACTTAATTTAAAACTAGTTATAAACATCGATGCTTAATTACAACCTAAAGGAAAATGGTGGTTGATAGTGAATATATATTATTAAAAACACGTTTTTTTGTTGTAGGAGAAAGATTCCATAGTGTTAAGGCACTGGTAACATTTGCGTTTCGTTTTATGCTAAACTTACAATTAATTCGTATTGTCTAAAAAATAAATACTATTTTTAATTAAGTATGTGTATATTTTTATAATAAAAATAAGCCTCTACTACTTAAGCTATTGCATTCTTATAAATTTTTATTATTATTATTTTTTTGGGCGGATTTTATAACAAAGATATAAAATATATTAAAAGCTTTTTTTTTTGTTTCGTTTTAAATGTACAATTTCTAAACGCTTACAAATAAGTTTCTAGAAATAGTTCATTTTATAAAATGCAGAAATTGGCAGGGGATTTTGTGCAAGAGCCAAAAAGCTTTTGAAAATGAGCATCGAATAGTATTGAAGTGAAAAAAGTTAGAAGACTATGTAAAAGCTTTTGTACTGAAATTTTTAAAGAAGGAATAATAAAGATTTATATCTTTAATAATATTTTAAGAAAGACTACTTGTTTAGTAGTAAAAATGCCTACAAATTTCTTTTGGGTTATATTCTTGAAAAAAGCTTTTTTGTGGAAAGCTTTAATTAAAATTTTACGATTTAACAAACGCGTTCAAATATTTTCTGGCATTCCTTTAACAAGAGGTTTTTATCACTTTTTCCAAAACAATTTTAATATGCGTCAAAAAAGCTATTCTTACTAATTTGATTTATTTAAGATAAAGCGCAGGTAGGCAAGGCAGGGTCTTTCTGAAACATTAGTTTAAGTATTTAAATTATTTATATGGCAGTTCTTATTGAAATTATATTTGTTCTATATGTATATGGCATCACATTCAGATCCTTAAGTTCTTTCTCTATTAATTCAAACTTGAAAGCATTTGTAACTCAGCTTTCCGTGCCTGTTACCAAACACTCACTGAGTAAAACATTATGCAAAGCATCCATATCAACCCAATCGCGCCGTTCATTACGTATTGAAAGGTTTCTTATGCAACCCTTGAAATTTTCTCGGGACAATAAGGAACCACTGGATGCGATTTCTAAAAGTTTTGTAAAAAATATAACAAACGAAAAAACAAATTTTAAGTAAAAAAAAATTTAAGAGAAAATTGTTTGCTAAATAAAAGAAAAATAGATTCCAGTGGCCAAATCCCGAACATAAAATTCAGGAGGACCAATAATTTTTCAAACTATTTTAAAAGATTTTTCAAATTAATTTTATTCAATGAAGATCTGTACGATTAAAAAATTTAATTAATTAATAAATGAAAATTAAAAATAATTTAACAAATTATTAAAAATAATTTAACAAATTATTAAAAATAATTTAACAAATTATTAAAAATAATTTAACAAATTATTAAAAATAATTTAACAAATTATTGGTCCTCTGAGCGTCATGTTCGAGATTTGAACTTAAATGAAACCATTGAAGTCTAATTTCAGTTCAACAAAATATGTACATACAATCATTTAAATTGATAATAAAATCTTTAACAAACTCACCCGGTATCCCTCCGATGTACATTGGCGACTTTGTCTGCACTTTGCCAACAGTAGCTTGCTGGGCAACCGCCATAGTTGTGGGCATTTGATCGATTCTCAACGCCAATTGCTCAAAGTCATATAAAGCTGAGATATTGTGCCATTTATTATCACAAAGAGTGTATTTTGAGGGCAATAAAGATTCAACACGGAATGGATTGCCATCGCCCAAGTCACAGGAGAACACAACCTATAAAAATAAAAAAGAAGAAAGAAAACAAAAAACGAGCAATTTGTCATGCTCCTTCTGAACTGTTTCTCAAATTTCTAAAAGAAAACTTACGTTGCCATTGAACATTTCAAGTGATAGAGCAGGAAAACCGGTGGGCTCTGTTATACTTAGTAAAATGCCGGAAAGCTCGGATGTTCTAAACTCCATTTCTAGTTCTAGATACTTGCCGACATGAAAATTTCTCTCTAAAGAAATAAATATGTTTAAACAAAAATATATAAAGTACTTACGCCAGATTTTTTGTATCGTTAAGAAAAGCGTTTACTTACTGTACACCGCATAGGCATCGCCGGGAAAATATGAGCCCCTCTCGACTTTCGGAAAACATTGGCCAACATGCAAATGTTTACCAGGTTTCGCCAAATCCTGAGTGCTATTCGCTATAGAAAATCTCCTCAGACAACCTTTGAATGGTTCCAATTTCATTAAAAGCTCTGCTGGCATTTTAGGAAGATTCTCGGGCAGTCCACCCACAAATACAATATTCGAAGCAGCTATTTTTTTGGGTATTTTCATTTGGGCCGAAGTTTTTTGATCCGTGCGTCCTATTTCCACCGACATGGTAACTTTGCGATCTTGACACGCCAAAGTCACACGATGCCACTCGCCATCGTTGAGCTTGGCATGCAGAGGAAGCTCTTCACGCCTGCGTCCTCGCACAATAAGCAGCAAATGGCCATCTTTTAATATTAATGCTAAATAATGTTTTTGTTTCTCTTTCATGCCGGGAGCTAAGAAAATCAAACCATTGGGATAGAAAGAACGAAAATCGAAGGAAATTTGGAAATTCTTTTGCCAATAATTACGCAGTGGTGTTTGCAATTGGGCAAAGCTATAGGGCTCATCGCCAAATTTAAAGGCATTGGGTTCGTAAGAATAACTGCCGACCTAAGAGTTTAAATAGAAGTAGAAGTGAAACAACATAAAGAGAGCAATGTGAATATAATAAAAACTTAAAACTTTAATATTCAGATAATTAAACACCCAGTATTAGTCTTTTCCATAAAAAGCTTTAGCACCCAACAAAAGCAATAACACCAATTATGTAGTATTTACTACAGTTTAAACAAATCCTTGTTCATTCATTCTTCACCTCAATTCATGGCTTTGAGTTTTGTGTTAGTTTTCCAAAGCTTTTTCTTTTTACAAAAGCTTTTAAGTATTTAGTAGTGTTATTAAGCCAATAAAGTGTATGATAATTTTGATGAAGTAAAAAAAACAAATTTTATAATATTTTTTTGTTATTAAAAAATAAACTTTATTTAATGAAACCAAAAATGCGAAATAAAATAAAAAAAAAATTAACAAATAATAATACAGTTCTTAAAAGAGAAAGAAAAGTTCTGTGAAATGAACTTAATATTAAATGAGATTATACAAGTAAAAAAAGTGATGTGAAATGAAAAGCTTTAACAGACACAAAAAGCAAATTTATGATTAAGGTGAATTTAATTTCATTAAATTAATTAATTAATTAATCAATAGTATATGTATCGCGTATGAAAGTGATTTGTTATTGAATAAATAAAAAAAAATCTTAAGTTTTTAGAATACAATTAAAAGGTATTTACAAATTCGTGTTTATATAAAAGTCTTTATAACAGAATTTTCGCCTAAATGTGACCACAACCTTAAGGTGCATGACATAAAATTAAAATGAACTTAAACATTAATATTGCCACACTATATATTTGTGTTTGTAATTAATTTTTAGTTATTATAATTTCATCAAATTATAGTTGAGTTCCTTATAATAATTCCCATTGTTATGAAGACGAATTTACTTGAGCTGTTAGTAACATTGGCTTTAGTCATTATTTTATTCTTTGTTATGAGCTTGTAAAAGCTTAAAACTCTTTTATGTGTGAAAACCAGTAGTGTTTTTTTTTTGTTTTTATTAATACAGTTTGTTAAAGTATTTTATTTAACAACTAAAATCCTATAAGAAAGAGAAAAACATGTGATAATGAATAACATGCAATTAAAAAGCTTTTTGAAAGCTCTTTAATAAAAAGACATGAATTTTCTTATATGCGTGTCTGTTTCATTGCGTTAAGGAAGTTACCCAAACGTATCCAAATGCTTTTGCTGAAAAAAGCTCTGAAAGAAGCTTTGCTAACTTCAACCACGTTCGGAAACCGATATACATATTAAATAACAGAAATATGTCCGTACTTTCACGAGGCTACCCGAAATTGCCTAAAAGCTTTTGTTAATACAAATTTAAGATAGTAAAAGCTTTCCCATAAGTTTGAGTAACTTCATGTATGTAAAGGAATAAACTTAAAATGATGTATAAGTTAAAGTCAAACAATATGATCTGGGGGCAAATTACGGCATTCGATATCGAACGAAATCCCATACAAAATATTTTGAATTTGTATGGAAATTTCGTTCATAACGAACGAATACCGTAATTTGCCCCCTGGATTTTAATTTCATACGAATCTTAATACTCCTCTTGTTTCAAATAAAAAAAGCTTCATGAAACATATATCGTCATATAAATGCAGCACTTTTTTATTCAATAAGTCCCACAACCCTTTTTTGCACTTCTCTCTATTTAAAATACACAATTTTCTCTCTTACTTACCCTCTTGCAACCCTCTGGTGCGGCCGTAAAACTCTTTCCCAACATGGGCTCTGTCTTTAGCAAAATGTCACTTAAGCCATTCACACTCCCCATGGTCGGTCCATTACGTCCAATTTGTACATTGACAAACGACAGGGCCTGATTGAAATTTAAAGTACGATTATTGAAGACCACATCACGTACTGCTCCCTCTAGTTTTATGAATGTGGGAGCCAAGGGAGTATACTCTTCATAGGGCGGTGATCCACCTATGTACAAACCACCAGCATCTCTGGGCATACTAACGAGTGTCGGAGAGCTCATAAGATTTTTCGTTACTTGCAGCTCATCGTCCACCATCAGTTCGAATTTGCGACCATTTTTAAGCAGATTCACGACATGAAATTCACCATCATTTAAAGAAACATTCGAATGCATTTGTATGAAACTGCGACCCGAGTTTATCCATATTTGCAGATGGCCATCTATAAGAGAAATGGAATAGTTGCCTTTAATGTCTTTGGCATCGTAGTCTTCGCTAACTTCCGGCGGATAAGCAGAGAGTAAAAGTAAACAGTCGGGTTGTAGAGTGCGGAACACAAAACCGGTGTTAGCCCGCTTGCGCAACGATTGCGAGGGCAATTCTATGTAGCCCTGGCCTGTGAATCCAGCTCTAAGGAGACAAAGAATAAGAAGAAAATGTGTGTTGAAGGGAAATTATATTAAAAAAACTGATGTAGGGCATCCTTTTATTACAAATGCTAAATTTATTATACCGAAAGTTTTAGCAAACACTTACTTTGTTATCATTTCCTTGCAAGAGGGCTCCACTCCAAAGAATGTAGAACTTTCCAAAGGATCATATGTCTCACCATTAACTTGCACATCCATCATGCATCCCAGGAAGGGATTATCAGCTCCTGGCGCCTTCGACGTAGCCGAAGTAAATCCTGGCGGTACGCCACCCAAATAATATACTGGTTTTGAAAGATCGGGCAGCATATAGCTTTTTATGGGCACCGATGGTGAACCAGTTATGGGTCTCTCATTGTTAACCCTTAAAATGCCATTTTCTGTGCCACGTTTGGGCACAAATTCTCGGGCGGCCTCAATTTTAATCCATTTGCCGGTGTTGTATTTATTGGTGGTATTAATTTCCAATTTGGATTCATCGCCATAGTCAATGCGGAACATAATACGACCACGACTGAGAGTCACAGATACTGAGCGATTCTGCATGTTTAAATAAATGGGAGAAGATAGTGACAAAGTAACAAAAGGAAACAGAAAGAGAGACTGTGTGAGAGAGAGAGAGTGGAGGAAGAGCAAAAAAAAACTTACATTCTTATCATCTACCGCTAAGAACAGTAGTGCATTCTCATCCAATGTCTTAAAGGTCATTTGCAAGGCAAACAAATTCTTGCGATAAGGCCTTGGTCTGGACTTCTTTACCTCCGCGTAGCCTAAACCATTAAAATGTCTAGCTACCGATGAGGAGCTGGACTCTTGAGCTCCTATCATGGCGCCACCACATTTACCCTCACTTGAGGCGAAATTCCAAATGCCCATGGGCTTATTGTCCACTTCCACATTGTGTATGACCACATTTAAGCCGGGATTCAATTGCAAGTCTTTTGTGCGCAATATCTGAGGATAACCACCCAGATAAATGCGTTCTTCGGGGGTCTGGAAAAATCTTGTGAACTCCAAGTCCGTGTTACCGGTAACAGAACTTTGTGGCACTAAAGAGCCATAGTTATTCATGCGCCTCACCAACAGACTGCCTATATTTAAGGTACGGTTAACTTCAACATGATACCAAGCATCATCGTATTGAGGATCTCGTGTTTGTATCTCCAAAGGATGCGTTATAATTTCTGTAGAGCCTCCCAAATTCCACAACAATCTAACGTGTCTTTTAAACAAATCCAACGCTATATAACGACCATCGTTGCCTTGTATATAAAGTAGAGGAGAGTTACCATTACGATTGGGTAAAGCAAAGCTTAGTTTTATGGCATTGGAAGTGGTAAGACCGTAAGAAGTGGGTAAATAAGATCTTATGCATTTGGGACCCAAAGACTCCAAAGAAATCTTAATGCCTTCGGCAGCATGTTTAGCTTTGGCTATCTGATCTCTCAATTCTTGTATCTGCTTGGCCATGCTTTTATTCCAGTTATCAAACTCTGATTGCTCCTTCACCGCCTGTTCCTCCACATAAGTTAGCGAGATATTAGCCAAACGCACATTGGTTTTGGTTAAAGAAATATTTTCCTCTGCCAAACCCAATTTGATTTCCCAATCTGGCTCCAATATTGCAAATTTATCACGTAACTTTTTAATATCGCCATGCAGCTCCTGGGTGCGTCTTGACATGCCCTTCATTTCTTGGGAAATTGTTGAGGCTTTATCCAAGCTTTCCAAAGCGTTCTTGCGGGCCGTAGTATACTGCAGGGCTTGCATGTGAGAGGATATGTTGTTGCTTCTTACGCCGGCATTAAGAATGCGTGCTTTAATATCTTCAACTTTGTTTTCATAAGTCACCAAACGAGTCTTCAAAGCTTTTGAACGATTTAAAGGAATTATGGTTTCTGTAGTATTTTCGTATTTTCCAGAAAGTCTAAACTTACCTTCTGATTCTTTAATCTCCTGCATGGCATCTTTTTTGGACAACATGGACTGGTCTAACGATATTCTAGCTCTTTCGATTACGGATATTCCCTGTCTAGGATAGAGTTTATTATGGGCCGTATCAACACGTTCGCGAGCTTCTACGGAAGCTAAACGGGCAGCTTCTATGGCCTCAGAGATATTTTTGTGGGCTGAACTGTTTAAGGGAAGTTTGAAATACATAAAATTTAGCTGTTAACATTTTCGCCGACTTACCTCGCCAACATGGCTATTCGGGCGCCATTACGGGTGGGTTGAAATTGTCTGGCATATTCATTGGATCTTTCTAGTAAACGAGCAGCATGTTTTTGAGCCTTAGGCAGCCAATGTTTGCGTACTTCGCGATGAACCGTTTCATTTTCATCCAAACTGGCATTCAATATCGTACTTAATTTAATAATATTGTCTACACTGCCGCTTAACAACTCCAAACGTCCCACATTCATTTCCACTAACACTGCTGTCTGAGGCACCAAAGTGTCTTTAAGGTATTCCCGCATCTTGGCTGTCAATTCAATAATTTGTTGATAGTCCTCAGAAGAATAACTCTTCAGATTGCGTATGTGCTCTAAAATATCATCAATTTCATTTTGCATTTCCACAGTACGATCAGCCTGTAATCTTATGTCGGATATACGAAAATTGGTGTGATTTAGATTACGCCAAAACATTTCAACTCGGGCCTTTTGATCAAAGGCCGCATCGGAAGCATTACCAAACTTAAAGTAATAGTGCCAGGCACAGGTGGCCGCCGTTCTTATAACATCTAAAGAGTCCTGATGTTGTTTAATGGCATCCAAATAGAATTTTGCCTGTTGTAAGGCGGTGGGTAAGCTGAGATGATGTGATCCTCGGCCATAACTATCTAAATTTGCTATGTTTGTGAGAATACCCGTTTGTATAGCTTCCAACTCTCCATATAGTGAACGGGCATCACCCATTACCACCCGTATCTCTAGATTCCTTTTCTCAGCGGTAGCCAAAGCTTTGCGGTTTTGAAATTTTTGATTTTCCGCATGAGAATCTAATTTGAGCAAAGCTGAAGAGTCATAATTCATGAGCAATTTGCGAGCATTATTGAAATCATGATAGTGTATATTTCGCATATTAAACATTTCCTCATACTCATCCACCTTGATGTATGGTGCTGGTATACCGGTCAGATCCATATTGTGTATACCACGTCTTAGTTTATGGCCGATTAATTCCACATAGTCCAGCAAGAGTAAAGTGCAATTGTCACACACTAAGAATGGAAATTTTTTATAAAGGAATGGGGAAAAAATTGTAGCCGATTTAGTACAAAATATGGGTATTTTGTGATTTGTTAAAATGCTCGAGAAGCGTTCATATCTGTGGCATAATATGGGGTGTCCCAAAATTCACACAATAAATTTTAAATAAAATACTTTTGCAAAAAATTTTACACAATTTTTATAGACATACGTTGTGCTGCCACAGATCTCCTTAAACAAAATATATATGTATATTTCGCGAATGGCGCCTACTTGGTCTGGAAAGGCCCTTGAACTTTTCAACAAACAAATGTTTGAGACATATTAATTTTCAGTAAAATTTACTATATTTTTGAAGTAAATTACAATCTGTAGCTGCCTCACTTTTAATATTTTTACAAGACTGCTCAACTATGAAAACGACTTGAGCTGTCCTTGTACAGGGTTTCGTTTTAAAAAAATTTCAAAATAATTATCCTGAGCGAATTTTGTGACACCATAACATCATTACTTACACAAACACTTCAACTGTTAATATATTAGAAAAAAAGCATATTCAAAAACTTACATCTACATCCTTTCTCCTCCACATGATAGCGAGAAGCTTTGCACTTATCACATTTCAGACCGGTAACACCTTCACGACAATAACACTGGCCCGTCACAGCATCGCAGCCATCTTTTCCGATACCATTTAGATTGCAACTGCAGGGTTTGCAGGTGCCAACTGGAGTAGCCAAGGGATTTCCATAATAGCCGTGACGGCATTTGTCACATAATTTCCCCGTATAGCCGGGACGACAAACACAACTCACTTCACCCTGCCATACCGTACAACCTTTGGCAAAGTTGCGACTTGTCTCCGGACAAGGACAGGCTTGGCAGCCATAAGGAGAATTCGGATCGCCAAAGAAACCCTCGGCGCACTGTTCACAATGACGGCCACCAGAATTTTCACGACAATTCTAAAATCTTTCTATTTAATACCAAAACAATATTGAATCATGTACAATTCTTTTGACCTACCACACATTCTCCAGTCTCACGATTACATTCCTGACTGCGTCCGTTACAAAAACAGGGAGCAGCACGACCTATAAGATCCTCTATATAAATAGTCTCAGACTCGGTAATATTACGCCATCTATAATAACCACGTCCTGGATCTTGGCAAGATAAACCATCAAATCTTTTAGGGCACTTACATTTCTCTACACCCTTGGCTATCATGCTGGTGGTGCCATAAACATAAATGGCCGAATCCATGTGAACATTTTGCATACTAAAGACACAGTTTTTCATTCCAAATTTCAAATGTATTTTAATTCTACAACTATTTCAATAACTTATTTGCTAAAACTTACATTATCTCTGTGAAATCAGCGAAACAGGAGCCGCGTATCAAAATATGTTTTATATTTTGTAAAGCAGCCATCAAAGTGCCTCTATCGACTGGCTGGCCATTGTGATGCAATTTCCAAAAGGTTTCGTGCAAAGGCACCCGATAAGTTTCATTGCGTGAATATTCAAAACTTTCGTATTCATAGAAATCCAAAATCATTTTTGTGTGTGAGTGCAGCTGCACCAAAGGATAGCGACTTAATATTTTGCGATCTAAAGGAGTATTGCCGCCCTCAGTTATCAAAGTAAAATACAAATTGCCTCCATAACTACTAATGCGGTCGCCGTAAAATTGTGGTGGCAACTGAAAATACAAGGGATAAAATAACTGGCTATAGGAGCCCATGGACACATTTCCCGTGGAGCGGGGTATTAAATTTAAACCATTAAAGTTTTGTATTTCTGCGTCTTCCCGATACGTCTTTGCGCCCGACATCTGTACTACCACTATGTATTCGAATTCCGTGTTGGAAATATGCTGCGAGTTAAGGTATTGTATGGAAAGATTACGCGATTCGGACATTCTTACATGACCCCAAGACCAATTACTTTGTTCGCATTCACTGGCTCGACCAAAACAATAGCATCTGGTACAGCCCTCAGGATTGAGGGCAGACAAGCCAAAGGACGCCTGCATGCAAGTATCACACTTTAAGCCTACCACTAGACTCTTGCAGGGACATTGGCCATTGGCATCGCAAGTTATTAGACCGTCTTTGCCCACATATGAACCATCTAAATCACAACTGCAACGTCTACATTCAGGATAACCAAAGTAGCCTGCGGCACAGGCATCACATCTACGTCCACTATAACCTTCTCTACACTGACATTGACCCGTGTGCGTGTGACAGTATTGACCTATCGAACCCACTCGATCACACTGGCAATCGCGGCAACCCAATCTTGTCTGCCAACCCCAAGTGCCAGCAACACATTGACTGCAGCCCAAACCTCTGCTATTGGGCGGACATACACAACGACCATTAAGGGGGTCACAAACTTGTCCTTCTCCCGGACATGGAGCACAACGTTGACAACCATCTGTGGAAAACCCAAAAAAGCCATCTGTGCACTCGTTACATCTCTGGCTTCCTACACCGATTTTACAATCACATTGACCTGTCCAAGGATTACAATCATGACTCCTGGAGCCGGACGGATCACAGCGGCAGTCATGGCATCCTACACTTTGGGTTAAATTCCAATGGCCAGCTTTACATTTATCGCAACGTCGACCGGTAACATTGGCCAGACAATGACACTGGCCGCTGCGTTTGTCGCAAGTATTAATTAAAGAGCCGACAGGACTGCATTGACATTCTGGAATGAGAAACAAATAAAATAAAAATCTCATTAGACTAATTGTATTAAATTAATATTAAGTTGGGCGGCAAAGAAACAGAAAAACTTATCAAAGCTTTAGGCTAGCATCAATGTTTTCAACATTTTCAGATGCCTCTTGAATGGTTTTTTAAAGCGCTCGTTAAACATTCACACATTTTTTGGTTTATTTTTAAAAAAGCTCTAAATATAGCATTGTTTTAAGGATCTAAAAGCTGCATTTAAAACTTAAATATTCGCAAAGTTATTAAAGAAACTTCTTATTAAGCCTGTTAAGCTTTAAGTTTTCTTTAATAAGTCCTTTGAGATATTGTTTAAAGTCTAATGGCCGTGTTCGTAAACGACTTATAAACTTAATGTGTGCATTAAAACCGGTTTTCCCTTATGAAAATCCAACATTAAGCTTAATATAACTTTATTAATCGTTTGTGAATAAAACCATAAAATTGCACTGGATTGGTTAAACATTTATGGCGGTATTCATAAACGATCAATACAGCTGTAGTAGATTTATTGTAAGATTTTTCTACGCAAATACTGGTTTTAATACACACTTTAACTTTATTAATCGTTTATGAATAAGGTCCTCAAATTATGTGTGTGAAGATAAATATGCCGAGTTAAATATGTTTGACGTAAGAGGTTACGTAAAACATATTTAACTTTATAGTTAAATATGTTTTGAAGTACCAACACTGACATATTTAATTTTGTCATATTTAGGAAAAATTAAAACTACAAGTAAATTTTAACAATTTTTTTAATAATTTAAAATCAAAATTAAAAATGAATGAATGAATTTCGTATTTGTATTTTTGAATTTTTTTACAAGAATTTTAAAATCGAATTTAGTGAATTTTTAGGTGATCATTGGCGGTTTTTGGCCATTTTTGTTATATACTGCAAGGAAGGATGCACCCAAAAATGGCCAAAAACCGCCAATGATCAGTCAAAAATTTACTAAATTCGATTTTGAAATTCTTGTAAAAAAATTCACAAATAAAATTGAGAAATGTGACATAGATATTTAAATAGTGTGGGCCCTTGGCTAAAGACTCCATATAGTGGTTATACGCTACAAGGAAGGATGTACCCAAAAATGGCCAAAAACCGCCAATGATCACCTAAAAATTCACTAAATTCGATTTTAAAATTCTTGTAAAAAAATTCAAAAATACAAATACGAAATTCATTCATTCATTTTTAATTTTGATTTTAAATTATTAAAAAAATTGTTTAAATTTACTTGTAGTTTTAATTTTTCCTAAATATGACAAAATTAAATATGTCAGTGTTGGTACTTCAAAACATATTTAACTATAAAGTTAAATATGTTTTACGTAACCTCTTACGTCAAACATATTTAACTCGGCATATTTATCTTCACACACATCTCAAATTTTGTTTTAAACTTTCTAAAAGCTGCGATTACAGTGTATTTTATAAGCTCCTGATGATGTGTATTTAAAACATTCTTAATATATATTTTTTTAATTTTCATAACATTTTTCATTTGGATATAAATAAATATTTTTCAAATGTTAAAAGGTTTTAATGTTTAAATTTAAATCGTCTAAAGAAAATTACTAAACAAACCCATTCTAAAGAATCTATTATTTAATTGTTGTAAAAAGTTCTTTTTATCAGGATATACGGAAGGATCATCAAGCCTTTTTTTAAATATTCACTAGAAATTGCGA
Source organism: Gymnocheta viridis (assembly GCA_956483585.1). NCBI lineage: Eukaryota > Metazoa > Arthropoda > Insecta > Diptera > Tachinidae > Gymnocheta > Gymnocheta viridis. The sequence continues at coordinate 5,798,138 of OY101444.1, forward strand.
ACGTAAAACTTTAATCTCTTTTATAAACCTGTCAAAAAAGCGAAAGTCTATATAATATTTCATACATATTTACTTTTTCTAATTTATGTTATTTGTTGTTGTTGTTGTTGTCGTTACATTAGAAACAGCACGAGTTTTTGGTTGTTGTATATTTTTGGAAAACAAATCACGTTTTGACTCAAAACCTACAATAAATCTATAAGACCAGACACACAACAACAAATAATAAAAATTACATGATTTAAGGAACAAATTCAGCGAATTTTGCTTTGTGGCCAAGAAACCAACAAAAACCGTTTTAAATGGTCGTTGTTGCTACACTTTATGTTTTTTTATTTTTTGTTTGCCTCATTTTGGTTTGTTAGCCACGAAGAAGCAGGCACGAAAACACCAAATAAATTTGTGCTGATCAACTTAAATTAATTTGCATATGACAACATTTCGTTAAGAAAGCAAAAAAGATAAACGAGTAGAAAGACGAAAAGACGAAGAGAAGTGGAAAATATGGCAACAGGTACCACAAAATGTTGCATGTCGACTGGATCATTTCCACGAGAAGAAGCCAGCAGGAGCAACTAAAAAAAGTGCAGACATAATTTTCTGTGGTGCGATTGCTGTATTAGTTTTTTTTTGTGAACATGTTTCATTTTGTTAAATTATGAATGAATTTTTTTTTTTATTTATGTAAAACAGTTATAAACAACTATAAAATGTGCAACATTAAATTAAAAAAAAAATTTTAATTGAAAAAAGTCGCCAATTTGACTGAAAACAAAACTTCTTTTTGACTGACTCAAAATGATGTCAATGAAAAGAAAATAAAAAAATAGCTGCCTTAGACAGACAGATAGACAGACGGTTGGAGTAATATTTGGATCGCAAGGCACGGAATGCTGGTTGCATTTAGCAGATAAGCAGACAGTCAAAGTCTTTTAATGAATATCAGTTTTTTAGTTTTATTTTTTGTTAAAGTGTGGGCGCTTAAATATGAAAGAAAGTCAATAGGTGTCATAATATTGGTTTAGGGAAAAAGTCATGCAGAGAAATGCAAATTAGATTAGCGACATTAAATAACCATACGATTTTTACTTTAGAGTACTAAACAACCAATAGAAATAGAATCCGTGACAATTTGTTTTTATTTCGATTTATTTCGCATCCTCCATCATATACTTGTCTAGAACGAAGTTTTTCTTTTTCTTGGTCTATTTAAGCTTTTTAAATTACCTCATTGGTAAAAACGTTTTATTTTCGATTTACAACAAGTGAATTTTGCTGGTTAATGTTCTTCTGCTTGCTTGCTTGCTTTATTCAGTCCGTTCTATTTTTATTATACTGAGTACAGGCAGACTTCGCTTAACACGTGCTTCCTTGAATATGGCCTCGGTATAATACGATTCATATTTTGTGATACCTTCTTCGTTAACACAAAAAAAACGTCGGTTTTACACAGTTTCTGTAAACAGTTTCTCATTCACGTATGTATTTTTTTCTTTGGAACGGGGACCATTTAAAAGAAAGCTTGAAATTGGATTTTACTATACAAAAAACTTTACACAAATCTTTCGAATGACCCAACAAAAATAATAGATTTTTTAAACCAAAAAATAACAATATGTGAAAGCGCATAGAGAAAGGAACCTAAGAGTAAAAAAATCAATTTTCACTTTTTTTTTGATCTGAACAACATCTGAGCATCGTGTTCCCTCCCAGAGATATGCGCGTTTTATGAAATTGATTGATACACGTATTTAAATCTTTAAAATGGCTCTCCTGAACAAAACCGGTTTTTACGCTTAGGTCCCTTTCTATTTTGCGCGTCACATATGTAGTCTTGAAGAATAAATTTTACTAGACTTTGCTTGGTGGTCGAAATTCGATCGCCGGTTTAAACGCATAACTATTTTAGTTGCATTCATTTAAAGAGAAAAGCTAACTAATTGCTCATTCCCTTCCCCTTGGGAATAAGAAATATAAAAATGCATACAAACACGCACATTTTTGCTTGGAGCTAACACATCCATACGTAATGAACGCGTACATCATTTCTTTCAATTTAAATCTCCTTTACTTTTTCTTCCTACTCATATACGTATGAAGGTACTCTTAAATACTCTCACTGTTTTGCTTATGATTTTAATTGAACCAACAATACTTACATAAGTGAATATACGTGTGTATTTTTAGCATTTGTAATGGTGTCAACTTTAGGAGCCTTTTATTCCTTTACTACTGAACCGATTTAAATAATATATAGTCGGGTCACTAAAGCTCAACAATGTCTACCATTTTGTAAAAAAAAATCATATAAATCAAATAAAAATCGGTTGGCAAACAAAGGAGAAAAGGGATCCAAAAATTTGTCTTTGCCTATTTATATAACGGATAAATGATATATTCTTTCTTATGGTTTTTGGTACATACAGTAGTTTATAAAATCGAATAAAATACGAGTATAAAAAATACGGCTGAAACCAATTTTTTTTAAATCGTTGAACGTAACCCTTCTTTTTGCAATGGTTTCTTGTATTGCTTAATACGGCTTTAGTTAAAACGGAGTGGAGCGTAACCCCCCTGTTAAACGATGTATATCTATATTGCCAATTAAAGTTAGCAAATTATAACCAGAAGCTTTTCATTAGTTTCTGCATTGGCCTCAGTTTAACAGTGACAGCAAAGTCTTATAAACTACTAAATTTTCCAAAAATGTTTGCTAAAAATTCTGCAAGTTCACACTTATTCCTGAGACATAATATAAAATTTAAAGAGACTTATTTAAGTCGTATTTGCCCTTAACCAATAATTTCATTCGCAGACAAATCACTTAAAATTCACAGAGCCAAGTTTATGCTCCATGTTTTCGAACTTCAAAGTATATTGACTTTTGTGCACATGAAAATCAACAAATAAATGTTTTAAAGAAAAAGAGAATGTGTGTGGTGGTGATCACCTTTGGACAGCAATATAAAAGGAGTATTGTACATGGAAAAGAGGAGGCCAAAGCCAAAGCAATATAAATACACAATTTCATTTACATTTCATGCAGAACAGCCTTAAGAAATAAAGCTAAATGCAAAATTGAGAATGGTAAAGGTTGCCAAACAAGCTGAAGATAAAAAATCAGGTCGTTTGTAGGCTAAAAAAAAATCAAGTTAAGTTTAGCCGATTGTTTGCAACATGCAAATCCTGCACACCAACATAAAACTTAACGTTTTGTTTTTGTTTTCTTAGCTCTCTCTCTCGCTCTCTCTGTCTCGTAATCTTTGTAGTGTTAGCGGAAATTCAAGTTGAGAAAAAAAGAAATAAACGGAAAAACCTTAAAATGGAAATAAAAAGATTAATACAGCAGTTTATAGTGGGTATTCGAATTTATTGTGTAAGTTGGCGTGTACGCCCACCATTGGCAACATTTTAATTTTTACCAAACAACAAAATTTTTTCATTCATAAAATTTAATTTTACTATACACGTTCGTAAATAGAGTTTGTAGGCAACAACTTAATTTTTTTTGTAATATTTAAAATAAACAAGTAATTAACAATTATTTTTATAGTACTTGTATAAAGTGAACAAAAGTTAATGGCAGAAAGAAAAGTAATCACGTTAAGGCTTCCCAATTATTAAGGGTATTCACTTGGTAGTAAAGTTAAGCGAAAAATATAAATAAATTTTAAGTATTTTTGTAGACATCGATTTTTTATGACAAATTTACTTTTTTCACATAAAATGTGATTTTTCATTAGACTGCGTTTTTTATATAAACATGCAACTTTTGCATAAAAATGTACTTTTTGTATCAGAATGCAACATTTACACATAAATCTACTTTTTATTTCAAAATACACTTTTTATATCAAAATATAGTTTTAACATAAAAAATCCTTTATTCTAAAAAAAATTTACTTATTCTTAAAAATACTTTTCATATAAAAAAGCTTTTTTGAAAGAATATGAATTTTTGAAATAAAAATGCACACAATGTGCAACGAAAATGTATAAAAAATAAATATTTTTATTTGCTACTAAAGTGCAAAAAATAAATAGTCTTTTTACACAAATAAAATTCTTGCAAAAAGCATAATTTTGTAACTAAAAATTCTCTTACACTTTTTTGGACAAAAATTTAGATTTCAGCACAAAAGTGCAGCAGCAATAGGGGTGAATTATAAAACAATTATTTCACTAAAATATTTGAAATTACAAACAAAGAAAATGTTTACATATAATGCCTCTGAATACCCTTACTATACATTAATTTTTCTTTTTTTATTTATACTTCTTTGAATATTTTTATCTTCATCCCATTTCCTGATAACCCATTTCTTCATTAAATCTTTTACATAAATTTTTATTTCTTTTCTCTTTCTTATCTTTTTTAAACCATTTAAAATTATTGTTTAATTATAAATCAGGAATTAAAAAAAAAGCAAAAACAGCATTTATCGCGTTATTTATTCGTTTGGCGTCTGGCTAAAATTAATCTTATTCGCTGCATGTGTGAGATAAATGTTCTTAATAATTTAAGCGCCATGTTATTGCATGGATATTTTCATTATCATCAAATGTTATTAAAGAGTTTTTCTCTTCGTTTTTATCGCACACATAAACAATTTCACAATTAGCTTGGTTATTTAATTAATTTCTTCAATGAAAATTTCTGCCATTCATGCAGAAACAAGTTATCGCGAGTTATCAACAGATACGACATGTTGCCAGGAGGCCAACAAAATATGTATTAGAAAATTAGTTTTCAGAAAGTATGAAAAAAACAATAAACAATTTAATGGTAGATAAAAAAACATAAAGTTATCTTAAAGTTAATAAACTTTGTATGTCTCTTTCATAAAAGCACAATAAATAAAGGTTAAAAGGACCAAAACTTTATTGTTTGCTGAAGTAAAACTTAGCTTACATATTTACCCCATTTAGGGGCTCAAATTTCCTCTTAGTTTACAAAACAATCTTTATTTCCTGTTTTAATGATGCCATCTTACAACTTCATCACTACTCCGGCAATTTAAGACTTATGATGACACCTTAGCACCCATAATTGAAGTATCAATTTTATTCCTGCCAAATAACCATCATTCTGTTTTTTTTCTACATTTTAATATAAACATCGAAGATTTTCTATAAAGTGTTGAACAACTAATGAATGGGAAGCAGCAAAATTTCAAACCCAACATTAATATATTTCCATGAAAAATGAATCCAAGAAAATAGCTTTAAGAAAAAAAAATCGACAAATTAACAAAAGGTGGTCCATAGATAATTTAGAGAATGCAACATTGTATTGAATGGGCAGATAACATGATTCCATGCACAAGCAGTTGCAAGTTTAAAAGGCATAGTCTAAAGTGGTAGAGAATTATTTGATATAGAATTAAAATATTTTTTACTGATGATTTTCATTTCCAATAGATAATTAATAGTTTTGAAAAGCATCAGAGTAAAATAAAAATTTCATAGTCTGGTGTAAAAGAGAATTATTCGAAATATGTAAATAATATTTTAATTGGGAATATATAATACTTTTCAGAAGATGTAAAAATAAAAAAGGAGATGTGAAAATAACAAAAAGTTTAATGGTTGTTCTGATCGCGAAAAAAATGTTAAAATCCAGTTTTTATTCACAATTGCACAATTGCTCTTAAAATTGCGACTTAAAAAAATACATAGTTTGCAGGAAAAGAAATCATTATAACTTTTGCAACTTATTCTTTTCAAAAAAATTTAAATTTTTTTCGAAAAAGTCACACTTTTCCCAAAAATGTTGCATTTTTTCATAACAGGTTCTTTTTTTTTCTTTAATCAGAAGGTTCAACTTTCTTCAAATAAAAATTTTACTTTTACACAAAATTTTTCAGTTTTGGACAAGCAAAACATGTGCATTTTTTTCAACGCATCCCCACATTTAACAAATAATCTGTTTTTTTTTCCTTAACACTCTTTACCAGAAAAGTTGAAATGCACTTTTTAACGATACATCTACATAAGTATATAAGATTTGCTGTTTTTAAAGAATGAACTTCGCTCAAAAAGTTGCACTATTTCATAAAAACTCTCGTAAAAATTCGCCGCCTTACAAAAAAAAGCTTTTCTCATTAACAATAATTTCTTTAAAAAAATATTATAGATATGATTTCAAAATGCAAGCAAAATGCGTGCAATTTAACGGGCTAAAAAAATGTTTTTATTTTAATTTCTTATCTAGAAGTAGATCATAATTTCGGAGCGTTCAAATAATTTATTGTAGCAAAATGCAAAAAATCATCAGCTTTTCTGGAAAAAGTGCAAGTTAAAAAAGCTGAACTCAATATTTGGGTTGTAGAATGTTATTTTCGACAATAAACCATTCAAATGCTTTCATTTCAAAAATGTACCTCTTCTTCCTAAATTGTATTTTAGTAAAAAAATACTTTTTTTTAAAAAAGTTCAACAAAAAATATTAAATTTTTTTTCGGGAAACTTCCTTGTTCGGAAACAGCTACACTTTCTGCACAAAAATTCCACTTTTTGCATAAAAATTTTACACTCTTTACAAAATGTTGCATTTTAACACAAAAATTTCCTTTTCTTGAAAAAAAATATTGCACTTTATAGTAAAAAAATTTATTTTCTGACTTAAAATTGCACTTTTTACAAAAAAAATAAAAATATCGCACTTTTTTATGGTAAAACCTGATTCTTAAAATATTTTATAACATTTTGCTTTAAAGAGAATGTCTCATGTCTGGTACCAACTTTTCGAGTCTAGTTCGCAGTTTTCAAAAACTTTAGGTTTATTTTCTTTAACTTGAAGAAATCTACACTTGAAGCAAATTGATCGTTCATATTTTAACACACAAAAGGAACTTTTTATTCAAAAAGATCCTTTTCACAAAAGGTAGCCGTAGTGTATTTGTTTCTGTAAATTGCTTATTATTCAATAAACATTAAATTTTTTTAAGATAATTGAAGTCTGGAAAATCAAATTTCAAAAATTATCTTCTTACTTTTCATAAGTCAACTTAAAAATCCCCTTAGAAATGCAATAGTATCTTACTTCTGTATATACTCGTATATTAAAGCAAAAACCATTAAGAATTATTATTATTATGAGAGTTTAGGTTGCCTGCGATCAAAGCAAAAATAAATTAATATTACAAGATAAAAAATAAAAATAAATTTATAAAGAGCACGATTTTCAATACCCAACTGTAACAGAGGCTGTCTAGTCTGCTGATCTTCTTTGAATTTTCGTAGAAGTGGGAGGGATTTTCTAAAAAAAAACACTCATAAAGCACTGAAGTGGAAAAACTAAAATATGTGCATGTACAAACATGACTTGGTTAAAAGCTTCCGTTTAAATTAATATTTCCCCTGACCCGCATTAAAATATAAATATTGAAAATTGTATCAAGCCCAAACAACACGCCTTAATGGCACTTTATTTCCATTCCAGGCAACAGAATAATAAAAAATCTTCTTAAGAAAATCTTATTTAACATTAAATTGACCGAGTGACTGAGTGCCTTTAGTTGCAAAACGTTTAGTGGAGAGAGAGAGAGAGAGAGAGAGGAAAGTGAAAAAAGCATTTAATTAATTGCTGGAAACTTTGTTTTTTCCTGTTAGGAGAAAAATCATTATTATTTATTTGGTCATGATTGTGTCTTTTTTAATGTTTTTAGGGTGGTCGATCAGTTGCGGTTCATTAATATATTCTGCACACAAAAAAATAAGTCGTAGACAAAAAAGATTTTCTAATAGAGATATGAAACTCTTTAAAGTGATCACATTGTTTTTATTTCAATTTTTTATTAAGAATAAAAAAAGGAGTGCTGTTGGAAATTGAAATTAGGTCAGTTAGTTTGTTTTCCAAGAAAATCGTTGGTTGGTTTGTTTGTTTTATACGAATCATTAAGAAAGAAATTGTAACTTCATGAAAATTTTCTTAGTGTGTAGAGAGAAGTTGGGAGGTTGGGGGAAAGCTAAAAAATAATAATTTAAGAAAAGTTTTTAAATAAAATATAAACTGAAAGTAAAAACGTAGGTGATGCTGCAGCATTACTACAAGGCAGCTACTTCTTCTAATATCATTGAAGTAACAGAATGCCTAATTTCGACTGGAACAGAAATGCTATATCATCCATTCACCATGTTAACAAGAGCTGATAACTTTCAAGTGGCTGGAGTAATATTCTGGAAATATATTAAACAAACAAAAAATGGCACGAAACAACTAAATCAAATAAATTCTCAAACGGCTCTGAAATATTCCATGCAAAGTATCATCATAGACGCCGAAGCATTTAATTTCTTTTCAAAATAAAATGATGCTTTTAACTTGATGTTATAAAGCTTTTGTCCAGAAAATGCCGCTTTCAATTAACGACAATATACATAAAAGCTTGACATGGCAATTATTAACTCATTAAATCTATTGTTACACAGTGTTATTCTTATGGTATTTTCAGAAATTTCAGAAGAAAAACCCTGACCAATTTAATGTTCATATCTACTAAATTTCACAACATTTTTACATGGCCAATTACAAATTTTGTTTAAAAAAATTTTAATTAAACTGTCAATCTTCATTGTCATTGTAGTAGAATTTTGGCAAAGAATAACAAACTACGAACAGTATAAAAATGTATAATAAAATAATTTAGAGTCTTAATAAATGTTTGTTAAAGTAAATTTACAAACATGACATTTTCAAGCGAAATTCAAAATAAAAGATTATCTTAAATGAGTTTTTATGAAACAAAAAAAAAGCTATTGGAAGCGTGCATGACAGCCCAGCAACACTTCTTACTACTATTATGAGCTGCGAAAACAAACGAATCTTAGATAAAGGGGAAAATGTTCGAAGTAGAGAGAGACGTATTAGAGAATTTCGAAAAATCCGAAAAACGAATTATTCTCGATAATTTCTTGGGCACACGCCTTCTAAATAAATTGCGGATTTTTTTTTTGTAAATTGCAAACGTTCACTTCTACTTTTAACGTTCGTTACAGCAAACTACTCTAGATTATATTTCGTGAATGCTTATTTTAGACACAATAAACGAACCGGAAGCAAATAGTGGGAGCGGTATGGAGATTCGTTGTTTCAAATCTCAGGTTCTTGCTTTTCAAATTATTAATTTGTAACATTTTTTTAATGTTAAAAAAATAAATCAATGTATATTATTAATAGGCAAAGATGTTTTTTAAGATTCCTTTTACGGCCGTAATGCTGAACCAATTTTGTAATGATTTATATTATTTTGATGATTTATTATTTTGATTGATTTATTTATTTTATTTTATGAAGAAAACATGGTTCATTTAACATTACGATGTCCTAGGACTGGACCATATAGTCCAGGTTTGCACTACATCGGACTAACCCAAAAATTACTCCATGTCAATAATACATGGACCACTCACAAGTAGTTTGTTCGCCACGAGTGCAATCGTGAAAGCACGAACAATGGTCATATAGCAATAAGTTCTTGTTTGAAAATGACATACTTCATGACTGCATTACATTGGACCATGTTGTAACTACTCCGTTTCAGCTATAGTGGACCACATAGTCCAATATTATATGCAGGGAAGCGTTTAAAGTTGCTACTAACACATGCAAAGTTATTACACCTGCATGTATCAGCTTCAACTTGGAAAATAAACAAAGTGTACATTTTGCTTTTGCATAGAAATGAGACAGAGTTTTAAGTTGTTTATTGAGAATGTTTTTTGTTTTTGTATTTTAGCGTATGCATTTATCTAAATGTTTAATATAAATTTCTAGAATGCGGTCGATTGAGTCGAGCGCTGTATACACTAGTAAAATTAAAAGTGCAGTATGAACTTCATTAACATTAAACAAATATGTATAAAAACTAAAATAAAAATGTCGAGAATTTATTTTAACCATAATTTTACGAACTATTTTCTAAATCCCTGTAAAAAAAGTTTCTTTAAATATTGTCGATTACATTCTTTCTTCAAAAGCTTATTTTTACATATTTTCCATGCTCCCCCCGTTGTCTACCAACTTCTTGCTGGGATGTTTACAAATTCTTTTATTTTTATTTCATTAATTATAAAATAATTATTTTTAAATGTTTTTTAATTGGCTTTGTCTCAAATTTTCTTTAAAATATCTTTTGCCATTTGTTAAGAAATAATGAATTAAGCGATTTAAGCTTTAAGCAGCTTTTTAGCATTAAATCGTTTTGCATTTAAATGTCTTTATCTTGTCTTTAGATTACGAGGAGCAAAAAAAAAACTCATAAGTCGGAAAAATAAAATACAAAACTACATTTTCCAGTTAATGTCTACAGTTTTTCTATAACGCTAGTGATAATTTGATTTTTCTTTTTTTCATTTTCTTTAAAACGGAAACCATTAATTTTTCTCTTGTTGGCTTAGATGTCATTGCAGACTTACGTCAAAATCAGGCAGCAGTAGTTATGGCTGCAATATTAGCGGGCAACTAGAAAAATATTTAAATGCAAAATGCTAACGTTTGACACAAGTTTCAAAAGTAATGTGCAAGTAATTTATTTGAATAACTAAAGAGGGCTACAAGCACAACATGAGAGCAACCCTATAAAAAAGAAAATAAGCTTAAGAAAATTATAGAACTTAAAAACTCATGCATGGAATTTGTACACAACTTGAATGAGCCAATGTGTGATTGTTCTATAGTTTGCGATTATTTCAGCACATTGTATGTGTCTCTTGACAAGCGAAGGAGTATTCCTGGATCTGATCCAAGTTAGTTTTATATTTTATTTGCGGAACGTAGCGTATTTGGAAAATCAAGACAAATATTTTGATACTTAAATTGCCATAAAATAGATGTGTAAAATTTATTATATCATTTTTCATATTGAGATTTTAATATCCAGATTAAATAGACGGCAATGAAGTGATAAAATTGAGAAATGAGAGAAAAAAAAATTAATGATTTAATGAAAACAATTTTTAAAACAAGAAATACTCGTAGCAACATTAAAAGAAATGTTTTATAAAATGTTTAATATTTAATGATTTTGAAATTGAATGACAAATTGTGAAAAACATTAAAATAATAAAATGAGAGCGTATAAATAAGCAGGGAAATTTTGTAAACGTTTTAAATTTTTTTTTGGGGGGTTTGATAAACTTTTAGAAATTCGTTTGCAAAGGTGCTGAGTTTTTAAGGAATAATAGGATGTGGAAGCTATTTTCGTGCTGTGGGGAAAAGAGAATTTTACATTAATTATTAATTTGAAAAATAACTGACTGTCTATTCATCGACATCGAAAGAAAAATTCCTTTCGAATTATTACATTTGAAACAAAAACAAATTTTAAAATTTTGTTTTTTGTTTTAAATGTAATTATACGAAAAGAAATTTTCTTTCGATATCGGCGAAGAGGCAGTGAATAAAAACTAACATTTGAAGATCGGTAGGTGCAGCGTAACATGTTAAATTGGCAGCACTCTGTTTGAGTATGAAAATATTAGTCACACATGTAATAATATATCGAAAAATGAGCGAGAAAATCGCAAAATATTTTAGTCCACCAGAGTAAACTTCGCTCTAATCATATCCTTAAATCTATGACTATTTAAAACTATTTAGCTAACTTATAAATTATTTTTATTTTGAAATATTTTTTAATCCCTCTCATGTTTAACTAACAGCAAGTTTTTTTTTTTTGTTTAAATCTCCTTATCTTACGCTCCAGTGGTTTTTATTTTCCGCCAATTTACAATTTAAACATTGTTACAATATTGTTACCAATTTTATGTGAAGTGTGTAATTTTAAGTGCACATTTTTTTCTTTAGTCTCTATTTGTTTAAATCATTTAATACAAAACATTTTGAGTGGTTATTGTACAAAGTTTTTTTTTCCATTTTTGTTTTTGAAAAATACATTTATTGCATTTTGGTGTTAATATTTATTCAATACTTGAAAATGTCGTGTCAAACCCATTAAGTTGGAGAAAAAAAATATTATTGATGCATAACACCAATTTTATTTGTTCATTCCCACTTCTTCTTCACCAAAGTCTGGCTTTTAGCAATTGCAAACGTGCTTCAATATGCATTCAGTACTCTTTTTTTTGCACATATTGTTCATTAAATAGGAAAATAAAAAAAAATAAATAAAAATATTTATATACAATTCATTTAACACTTTTTAAACTAAATGAGGTGTTAACAGCATTTTAAATGGGTTGAAATTAATCAATAGAAAGATGTATGAAAAAAAATAATGCATCCCAGTAAAACATCTAGTTGCCAGATAGAATCTGCCTATTGGCAAACAAAAATTCAAAAAGTTATTAATGTGGCTTCTATTTTAAACCACAACGCAAATTTTTGTTTTTAGGCTTAATGATCGCAGCTTAAATCAGATAGAATTTCTAAGAAATAAGAAAAAGTCAATTAACTTTTATAAACACGACAGAAAACAGCAAGATGCGGTTTTCATACCAATCCTTGTTCCTTTTTTAATAAAGACACACACTTTATCCTAATATTAAAAACTTATTTTAGATTAAGGGACACTTGATTTTACAAACTAAATATATTTTGTTCTTTTTTAGTTCTATGACAACTTATTTTTTTTTAGTCGACACTTTAATTTCATCTCAACCAATTTTTTTTGCAGTTCCTTTCATTTATTTCTAACCATCAAAAAATATGTAAAATATCAAAGGAACCAGTTTCCAGTTACCTATTACTTAAAAAAAAAAATTCTGCGATTTAAAAGAAAAAATCGTGATTATGTTTAGTTGATTTTCTTTTCTTTTTTTTGCCATTCTTTCATGTGTTCAAGCGTTTGTGCCCTTTTTTATTACCCATTTAATGGAAGTAAAACCATATCAGCCATAGTACTTGTGCAAAAAAGTATTAAGGAAAACAAAAAATTAAAGACATTAAACTGTCAAGGCTGGCTGACAACTAAGACACGTTTTTAGCTTAAAGAAAAATAAAGTTATGAAGCCCACATGAAAATGAGATTAAAGGTCAATGACAATTTAAAATTTAAATTTTGAAAAACAACTTGAAGTAATAAAGTAGTAAAAATGATAACAAAATTATATTTTACTAATAAAAAAATATTTTATCATACAAAATTTTTTTTTTTATATTTTTAAGTTAATAAAAAATAGTATTTATTTGAAAGGAAACAGTTTTTGTTAAACTCATGAGAAATTTTGCCAAGAATTTGTAACATTTTTTGGAAATAAACAAACATTTTTTTCATATCCGTTGTGTTTTATGTAAATATGTGGCCTATGAAATACTACACATACTGGCACCAGTAGGGGAACAAAAAGTGGATATTTAGGCTTATATTCATAAAAAATAATTTGTATTTGAAATGTATTTTATAACACATTTTTCATACAAAAGAATTTATTTAAAATACATTTCAAACCTAAATTATTTTTTTATGAATACGTCAGTTAGAATTTTGTGTTTTTAGTTAATGCTTTTTATTGACATATTGAAGTTACATAAATATTGCAACTGAATCACCAGATATGGACATCAACGTAATAGGCTGACTTCCAAAACGTCAACTGATTTGTCTTCGAACAAAATGTAGTGTTTCATGACGCGGCAGTACAAAACGTTGACAATGTATACCCTTTTAAAACGCCATCGAAATTACTGGTAGTGCAGTAAAATAGCAATGAGAGAGGGCATCGGTTTTAAAGTTGATCCTTTGATATTTGATTATGGACGAGGTATAAGCGTTATTTAATTTATTTATGGAAAAGTATTAACATAAAACCGTTAAAATATATTTTAATTCATATTTTACTTTTGTAAACAATAAATATAATTCATTTCATACCCTCAACATGAACCAAGCTCATGGTTGTATTGTTTCGGAACTTTGCATATTTACATACATGATTCAAATACGGTAGCACAGCTGTATACAATCTTTGTATTAATACGTTTTGGAAGTCAGCCATAATCCTTTTACGAATGCCTTCAAATTGTCCCAATTTTCAGTGTGGGAAAATAATTGAAGAAATTAAAAATAATATGTACTTGAAAGCACTTAAAGACTTATTGATGCTATTAGCAGATTCACGCTCCAATTTCTTTAATTTATTTTTATTTAATTGCTAAAATTAATTTTATTGAAAGTTATTAAAACAGGCTTTACTGCGAGGTTTAAATTTGTTTATTCAAATTGCTAATACTTTAAATTACATTAAATTTAAGAGAAAAAGTAAAAGCAAATTAGCACCAGCAAATCGATTATCAAACATATTTATATAATATAATATATTAATCACTCTTTGAGTGAAGCTTTTCAAAAATATGGTTTGAGGTCAATTAATGATTTGGCGCCTCAGTGGGAGTTAGAGGAATATATATAAATATAAACGATTTGGAATAAGCACCAATGAAATTTATGTAGATGAGCTCAACGCTCTGCAATATAAATTTACTTAATATTCATATTTATTTTTATAATACTGTAAAATCCCATTAACTCCTAATCGCAAATTTTTACGAATGAAATAACATTTCGAAATATTCATATTTCGATTTAACGAGTTTAAAATAGATGAAATTTAAAAATTTTTTTTACTAGAAAAAAAGCAATAAAAGCAATGAATATAAACACTTTTTTACACTTAGCATAATTACGAAATGCACACGAGAGGTTATCAACAATTGATTATGATTTACAAGAGGTTGCACAGTTCTTGTACTGCAAAAGTAAACACGAATTAGAGAGGCAACCGAAATATTCGAAATATCTGCGAATTAAAGCGAGTTTTTAAGGGGACGCCCCCGTAGACTATTAAATAGCGTAATATTCTATTAGTCTGGGGGTCGCAGGTTCGATTCCTGCCTTGACCACGGGTGTTTCTGCAGACAAGGCAAAATGGCTTCGCGTTTTGTGTTAAAAAAAATTAAACAAACATTTTACAAATTATTGAGATTTTTAAATTAACGGAATACGACTCGTATAATACGAGTTGTAACAATTCTTCCGCATTATTACAGCTGATAATTTGAAATTCCCATCACTGATAATTAGATTTTTTTATCTTTCATTTCTTTGAGCTCAACTCACCTAAAAACGCAAATGAACGCTCATGGTGGAGTGACCATCGCAAACAGTTACTTTTAGCTGATGCAGGCGCTAATTAGCTCTCCCTGTATTCCCTTCTTAATAAAAAAGTTTTAAAGAATTTTAATTAACAAATTTAGGTTTCGAACTCAAAAACTCAAGTCTGATTGAGTTATTGTTAGAAAAATGCAATTCAAAAATTACTTAAAACAATTAAAAAGATTTTTTTACATTTTATAATATTTTATAATACGAGTATTTATGTATTTTTGTAAATGCTTAATAATATCAAATTTAAAATATATGAACACATAAATGCCAATCTGTTGACTTAATGTTCCCCTAATTGTGCCGGCATGTGTGTATTTAGAATTTAATAGGCCCGTATTCATAAAAAAATAATTTGTATTTTAAATGTATTTTAAGGCAAATTTTTCGTACAAAATTTCCATAAAATAGATTTCAAACCTAAATTATTTTTTTATGAATACGGCAAATAGTTGTTATGTACACAAATTAATAGTTAAGCAATATTTGACGATGTTGAACTAGATCTCTAAGATGACTCACTAATTAGACGGACATTTGTGCAAACGCTTTATAATAGAGGAAACAAACAAATAGACGGCAAACACTAGATCAAAGTGTTTTGTTTTGTGTTTTTTGCACCAAAAATATTATAGAAAAATATTGTTGATTTAATGAGGCGTAACGACGAATAAAAAATAAATAAGTAAAAAGACAGTTAAAAAGCTGCAAAAATCAAAAAACAATAATTAAACCATGACAGCATTTATTGCTGAATTAATATGAGTAATAAAACTTTGAAACAGCAAAAAATAAGAGGGTTTCAACGAATTCGGTTAACACTCTTTTTGGGGAAATAATTTTAAAAGTTAGAAGCACGAAATATTAATTGATGTCCGTGGCTCACGTTAAATTACAACGGCACATTTCTTGTTCAAAATAATATGCCTGTGCACGCATTTTAACTCGTCGGTCACTCAATATTGTCATGGATTTGGTCGATGATTCAGCCGGACGATAATCGCAGTATGAGAGAAGCCAAGTCTATAACAAAATTGACGATAGTGATGACAAATATTCTCATTAACTTTTTTTCCCATTTAATCAGTTACTTTTGTCAAGTCCTAACAATTTACATTAACTACAGAAGCAGCAGACCAAATAAAAATCAAAAAAAATTACAACCGAGAAATCAGCCCACGTTTTTAACGCTCTCATATATCTTCTATTCATATTAAATTGTACTAACATTTAAAGTAATTTATATACAAATGTATTACATATATTTATCAGTACATAAATATATATTAATGTATACAAACATAATAAAATACCATCAATTCATAAAGAAAAACTCTACAAGAAAAACCTGTTAAACGCACGCCAAGTGGGTTGCAGCTACCAAATAAATATGGCACACGTCTTAGAAGAGATATAGTGATATATATACAGAGAGGGAGAGAGAGAGGAAAATGGAAAATTGCACAAAAAAATCAAAAAATAAATAAATAAAAAAATTAAAAATACAAGAAAATTGTATCTTTACCCACTCAGCGGTACTTAAATACCGCGTACAAAAAAAAGCTTGCAACAAAAGTACGTTCAAATACTTAAATATTGCAAAAAACTACGCGCAATTTTGTTGCTAATATGCATAAATAATTTCTTATATACAGTTCTATAGTAAAGTTTTGCAACCACGAAATATTTATATAAAAATAATGAAAACCTTTGACAAAAGAAATACGTATATAAATACATGAATTTATATTTATATAAATTGGACAAAATTTTGTGGCCTCCATGAAATACAGAATTAGTTGTATAGACTTTAAGTTAAACAACACTGCATGGACAAAAAAACGTAAATACTAATAATAATATTGAAAATTTCATATAAAAAAATCATAAACAACCCACATAAATTAATCAGTTATTGCCATGCAAGACACATGAATGTTAAATAATGATGATGACAATGGCGAAAACTTAATCAAAATTTGCACTAATAAACAAAGAAAAGTAAACAAAACGGCCATAAAATTAATTAATTTAGTAGGTGCGTTCGTTCACATCAATATAAATAAATTTACCAACTTTATTTTTTGTTTAAAGTTGAAATGTTTTTATTACTGGCACCTCAAGGAATGAATAACTTTGTCCAAGCTTAACTATCTCTGGGTAAAAATCACTGAAATTTTCAAATAAGTTCAGAGTTCGATAAAGTCTTGCTTATAAATCGGCATGACTTGAAATTTAAGGGTTTTTTTAATTTTGTGCCTGTTTTGACTGCATGAACCAATTAGAAGGAACCAAATATAATTTCCTGCAACAAATTTCACGCAAATAAAATTTTACTTTTTATTATTATTTCAAAGATTTTCAAAAACGTTTGTTTGTTGAGGAATTTTTGGCCAGTCTACATTTCATTGGTGCTATTGCCAAATTATCAGTAGACCGTAAACCTTATATTTGAAAAGTTTCAAACCTCTTATCTTATGCAAAAACTTTTAAAATACCAATGAGAATTTCAAAAATTATAAAAGTGTAAGCATAGTAGGCTTTGAAACTTATTCAAAAATCCCAACAAAAAAATTATATTCGATATGAATCTATTTTATTTTCATTACAACCTTTATACAATTAGACGCCCTTTGGGTGACAACCATTTTGAACACAACCTTAATATTTGTTTATTATGCCCAAAACTTCAATAAAATTGTTCAACAATATAACAGAAAAAACATGGAACGCCTGCCGTAAAGCGACAATTTCCTAAACAGATTCATTATTGATTATTTTATTATACACATGTTTTCGGAAAATATTTTATTTTATTTTCAAATTACACTGTACAACAAGAGCTTTCTTTTGTATAGCGGCGTGAATAAATTGAAATTTAGACTAATTTCTGGCATTCAAGTAGAATTTTGAGTTCTGCTGTATTTAGATACAGTGTAACCTCGGTGAACGCAACCAATAGAAATTTTGGCCTGATGCGATAACTGAGTTGTTGCGCAAACCAAGTCACAAATTTCTAGTCATATTTTTCTATTTAAAAGCTTATTTTAAGCCAATCAAGACTTTTATAAAAAAACTAATGTTAGCTTTTAATAATCGTATTTATTTGATTGAAATAAAGAATAAAAACAGAAAAACAAAATATACAGCTAATAAAAATTTTATAAAATATACATTAAAATTTATGTTAATTTTTACTGATGGTTGTTATCGAGTTAAAGATTCATGTTTTTAAGGGAAAAATCTGAAATTTTCGACTGGGTTTTTGTGCTTGTCATATTTTTTTGAACTGCAATTTCACGAATCTTTTGCAATACCACTATATCCTGCAAAGATTAGTTTTGAGTTTATTTATATAAAAAAAAAACAAAAAAGCCTTAGTTGTTTTGCATGATCACGGCTGCCAATGGAACCTAACCTAACCTAGTTGTTTTGAAAAGTTACGTTTACGGAGTTATTAATGTTAAAAATTTGGGTGTTGCGTTGAGCAAGGGGTTGCGCATATCGAGGGTTGCGTTCAACGAGGCTACACTGTACTTATAGTAGAATATTGACACAAATATTTTTGTAAAACATTTTAACCCGTTCTTTCCCAGTTCAAAGGAATTTTCCTTCCTTTTTCACAAAGTTTACAAAAAATTCAGAGTTAAAATGTTTTCCCCAGTATCTATAAAATAAATAGGCAAACAGGTTTTTTATATATTTTTTTTACAAAACTTATATAATTTTGAAGATATTTATTTACGAATTTGCACAATATATATTTTTTTTAAATCGGTTTAGTATTTTGAGAGCTATAAGCGTTTGAAGTTTCTACTAATCGATGCACACTTATTGCACATGCATGTATCAGCTTCAAGTTAAAAAATAAACAAAACATGTGTGTTCGTCCAATTTGCTTTTGCAAAGAAACGCGATAGATCTTTTTCTATACATAAATAGAGAGCTAATAACTTTTAAGTTGTTTGTTTAGAATGTTTTTTTGTTTTTGTATTTTATCGTATATATTTATGTAAATTCTTAGCACTAATTACTAGAATACGAGCATTGAATATGTGCACATTGGGATACTTTAGCTCCCACTAAAACACAACTCAGATGTAAACTTCCAAAACGTCGATACAAGTGTATTTTTGTGTGTCCTCTCTGCCATCATCGGTTAGAATCTTGTTATTTTTTTTTTTGTGTTGCACAGTGTTACTTTATTAAATAAAATATAGTACCCAAGTTCGAGCAAATTTTAAAAATTAATATTGTTAATAATAATGCTAAATAAAACGAAAATATCATCGAATTTCATAGCAATATTACAATTTTCATAAATTCTATTCTAAACGCACGTAAATTCTGTAGTGTAGTAAGTACAACTCTTTAAATAAATAAATAACATTTTATTACCATCAACTGATAATGATTAATGATGAAAACACATTTCAGTCTTTAAGAAAAAATATTGTATGTGTATAAAAAAAAAACTTTTTACAATTTGCTATAAATACTTCATCATTATGCCGCAACAATTGTTAGCTGATTACAACTCTATTTGAAAAAGTTCAGTCAGGGTCAGACCACTTGTATGCAACATATAATAATTCATCAATATGTACTGGTTTTTAATTTCAACATTTTCAGAAAATTCTTTTATAGTTTTTTAGATTTATAGCAAAATGATAATGAAAATTAAGTTGAAAATATTAATTTTTATTTTACAGAAAATGATTGTTTATACACTGAATATGTTTAATTAAAAAAATATCTAAGCTAGTTTCATGTTAAATATTAAACACTGAAATACATACATAAATTCTAATCTTTAAAAGTAATCGGTATTTAGTTTTAGTTAGAATTTACCAGTTGAATAAAATTTCTTGAAACTTAATAAACTAAATTTTAATGTAATAAATCCATGCAAAATACTTCAATAATAAAATAATTAATCTACTTTTATGATCTCATGTAAAAATTGTACGAATGTGCTTTTTAAAAAGGCAATTATTTTAAATTGCTACTTTTTAAAAAGTTACTTTTTTAAAGAATAAATTTTTTAGTAGTATATTTTTTTTTAAAATGGGTATTTTTACTTTTTTACAAATGTACTTTTATTAAAATGCTACTTTATTATTTGTTAACGTATTTTTTTTTTCTAAAAAGATCCTTTTTCAGCAGTACTTTTTTAAAATGGTATTTTTTCTAATGAGTTACTTTTTTACAAAGCTATTTTTTTTAAATGACAAAAAGCTACTTTTTTAAAAAAGTTCCATTTTTTAACATATTTTTTTGTAATGGTCCTTTTTTCAAAAAAGTATTTTTTTCTAAATGTTTTGTATTCCAACAAATAATTGTTGTTTAAAATGGTACTTTTTTGGAAAAGGTTGTTTTTTGTAT
The DNA here is from genome assembly GCA_956483585.1 of Gymnocheta viridis. NCBI lineage: Eukaryota > Metazoa > Arthropoda > Insecta > Diptera > Tachinidae > Gymnocheta > Gymnocheta viridis. The sequence continues at coordinate 5,818,648 of OY101444.1, forward strand.
ATGTATTTTATTCGAAAAAAGTATTTTTGTTTAAAATGTTCCTTTAAAAAAAATGGAATTTTTTAAAAAGGTTGGTTTTTAATGTATTGTTTGTAAAAACTACTTTTTATATAGATACTTATTTAAAAAAAAAATTAAAAATATTATTTTTTTAATGTTCCTTTCTTAAAAAGGCAAATTTTTTTTTAAAATGTACTTTTTCAATATTCTTTACAGTTACTTTTGGACAAAAAATGTTCTTTAATTTTTAAACAAATATTTGTAACAAGTGCTTTTATAAAGTACTTTTGCAAAATGATAATTTTAAAAAGTATTCCTTTCCAAAATTTTGATTTACGAAAACTGCACTATTTTAGAAGCAACCTTTTGAAAATCTATTTTTTTTAAAAGGTATTTCAAATTTCTTTTAAATATAGAGTATATATTTTTGTAGCGTACTTGTATAGAGGGGGAAAAAATAAAGAAATAGAAAAAAATCCCGCTTCTAACAGCACCTAATTTTAATTTTAAATATTTTCCTATAAGACTTTTTCTTTGCTTTTTATTTTTTCCACACGATCGATCACTGGTCTTTATTTTTACAACTGTCAATAATTATGCAATAGTATCGAGGCACAGTTAACAGTTTAATATTTTTCACTAAAGCTGCCTCCGCACACAGCGGAGCGCAAAATTACCAATCACCGACTGTCTACACCGGTACAAAATCTTAGCACTTATACAAATTGAATTACCAGCCAATAAATAAACCTTAAATTAACGCTTTTTTAAACTTAAAAAAGCACGACTTCAACTGCTAAAAACAATAGATACTTCAGACAGTCAAACGAATAGTTTAGATTTTTTTACTAGTTACTTTAAAAGCATTGAACTTTTAACTGCGATTTGTATGCACATTTCAAAAAAAAATATTCACATGCTCTTTTTTTAATGCAAAAAAATTCAAGGGGTGACCGTGCAATTACCTCAACAAGTGCAGACAGACACCAGACCTGACTAGACCTGACTAGACAAAAGGCGTCAATTAGCATGTAAAACCAAAAACACCAAACTTTAAATGTAAAAACCTCAATTGAATTGCACATTAATAGATTGATTTTTTATTATTATTTTTTTTTTGTTCAAATTAAATAAGTCTTAGGAATTCTTTATAAGCAATTTTATCAGCTTTTTTCCGGTTGTTTTTTTTTTTTGTCTAAGCTGATCTTTAAATGATTAACAAACATTTAAATACTGGGTGTGTTTTCTTAAGGGATTAACTGACAAATTGCAAAGAAAAAGTCAAATGTTGATGGAGAAATAAAAGCGTAGGAACGCTTTGTTGTCGATTTAAAAATGTAGTTTTGGTTAAAGTGAATTATATCACTCCTTTTTATAGTTTGACAGTCGGCCGTCTGTTACTTGTCAAATTAAAAGCATAAAACTGCCAGATTATTTTGGTGAGAGGGCAAACAAAACTAAACACAAGATTATTAAAATGCAATTCATTTGTTAGAAAATTAAATTATTTCAACAGATATTTTTAGAAAATGGAGCAAAAGTTTTGAAAATTTGGAATTGAAGCACAACGACATTATAGGAAAAATACTTAAGAAGTTGGTTACCGCATAGGAATAAGAATTACTTTGATATATATTACACTCTTTTAATTTAAAAAAAAGTATTTTTAACATTATTTAATAATTGTTTATTTGTTTAAAAAAAATGTTCAAGCTTGAAAAAAATTTGGTTGGCTCTATAGCAGTCCTATTGTGAATTAAGCAATTGCCTCTCAGTTAAAAAATAATTTCCACAAAGTTCTTCCTCAGATACAACATATAAAGAGGAGAGTTCCTTTCACAACTGAATCTCGACTTTGTGTTTGTCGCCGATGTTTTTGGCATAGATATTTAAATTTTTTCTGCTCTTCCTCCTCAGTAGACGTTTAGAATGAGATCCTTTCTATATTTCATTATCCAATTGGCAGTCACTATGAGTATTTCTTCAGAGCGATTTTGCCATCACGATGTGTTGCATTTCGGGAGAATAGATTCATAGGAAGGTCTGCGACTGAAAATGTTTATAATAACGACTGATCAGTGTACAAATGTAGTACCACGCCAATTATAAACACGCGTTTTAAGAAAAATCTTGCTGGGAATATTAAAATGTAGACCCAAATGGACTCGCAGTCTTTAAAAAATAACGGGGACTTAGCATATGTAAAATAAGAAGGAAATTCCGCAATTCCCAAAATCTTCCTAAAAATCTCCTAAAAAGAGATCTCGAAAATTTTGCTAGTAAAAATTACAATAAAGCTTCAAAAAACTCATAAACCTTAAGGAATAAAATGGATATGCAAAATATAAAGATAATTTTAAAATTTCCAAAATTTCCAAACATGAGATTGTAATAAATCTGGCAATTTGGTTTAAAGTTTTGAACAGCATCTTATGCCGTTTTCTTTTCTAAAAAATGTAATATTTCTCTTAATTTTTATCAATAAAATGGCTCTTCAAAGTTTTCTTAAGACAAAAATTTTACCTCGTAGATAATGATGCAGTAATTTCTAATAAACTCACTATTTAAAAAAATTATTATATTGCAAAATTGCAATAAAATGGGCAAAAATGTTACACTTTTTGTTAGAAAAGAAAATGGCATTAGGCTTTAAAATATAAAAAATAAATATAAATAATTAAGGATATACAAAATATAAAAGAAAATTTTAACATTCCCAGAAACTTCTTAAAAAGTTTCAAAAATGTTATTTATGAAAATATGTTCTGGTAATATGATTATTAATCTTAAAATGTAATTTTACTATTCAATAAATAATGGCAATTTGAAATGTGCAAAATATAGGGAAAGTTACACAATTCCCAAAAGCTTTTTTGAAATATGTTGCGGAAATATGAATTAGCTTTAAATTAACTTGAAATTGGAGACTTAAAATGTTATAGAAAACTATTCCTCAAAGTGTTTTACATGAGTTCGTTTCACACATCTTACAGCTTAAATGACACATTCACGTGGTTTCCTATGGCTATTCATAACACACATTTGCAAAAGGGGGGAAACTTGTTCCCTTTAAACAACAGAGGGACAGACATAAACTTTTAAAACACCAAGAAACAGTAGTGACAATCTTGTTACTTTGGTATAAAATTATTTTGTAATACAGTGTAATTAAAGGTCAGCTAAAATATGAACCTCTTCTTTAAGAAATTTCGACAATCATCCAAATCGTTTTAAAAATTTCCCGAAAATTTTATTTTCAAAGTGTATTTTAGGAATATAACTGCTAAGATTTATATTACATCTTAACTTGACACTATTCAAACCAAATACAATTTTTTAAGTGCAAAACTCCCAAGAATTGCTTAAAAATTTTCAGGAAAAGGACTTTCTTCAAATTATCTTGGACATATTTAAATTTTTGATAAGAAAAATAATATTTTGAAATATTTTAAATAAAAATATTTAATAAAACCTTTGTTGGTAGCCTTCCCTTAACTGAAAATTAAAGGAAGAATATCTCACAAAAAAGCGAAATTCACAACAACAAAAAACTCTTACCCCTTTGCCGGTTTATGCGCGGATCTGGTGTAGCCGTTAAAACACGATGCGGCACTAAACGTATGCCCGGTGGACAAGGCACGGGACCAATATTGCGATAAACCACAATATCCGTGTTGCCCTGTATGACAACATTTTGTTGCTGAAACGGTATGTCATGTATACTTGTGGCATTAACGCCAATATAATGTTGAATGTTTGTGGTGGGAAAAATTTGGGAAGAATTATCAAATCCAGACTGAACATGATGATGATGATGATCGATAGTGGAGGAGACTCGTATGGTAGAGGAAGGTATTTGTACACTTTGTTGCTGGTATTGATGCTGATGCTGATATGAACGATTCGTGTAGGAGAATTGCTGTTGCTGCTGGGTCATGAAGGGATGCTGTTGTTGAACGTTACTAGAGGTGGATGTTGATATCGAAGTGGAAGCAGTAGTTCTTATGGTTGTATAATTCTTTGGTTTATGTAAATTTGTATGATTTTGTCGCTGTTGCCAGGTTGTGGGCCTCGTATACTTTCTTCGTTTTCCCTTATAACGCATTGGCCCCAGACCAGTTCGTGTATGATTTGTCCGTCCTAGCGGCGGCTTACGCCTTAGTTTACGTTTCGTTGTTTGGCCAACATTTTCAGATTTTTTTTGTACAATTTCATTTTGATTATTAAAACTATTATTTACATTAATACTACGTCGTATTGTTTTATTGCGTAAATGTTCACCACTTTCAACAGTGGTCTTATTTTTTAGCGCATTTTTTAATGATTTTATTGATGTTGATGTCGGTGTCGTTGGATTGGTAGCATTTTTTGCCGCTACTGTGGTTTTCTGTAGAGTTTTGGTTGAGGCAGCCTCCACCGTAATTTGTATGATATTTAAGTGATAAAGTAGATTTACTATACAGACTAGTAACACTAATATTTTCAACATTTTATTGTGATAAATGCCCCTTAAGAGGGGGATTTTTCGTTTTCGTCGTTTTTGTAAATGCTTGAGAAACGCCTTCTCGCGTAATTTTTCACTTGAGGTTTTGGTAGACATTTTTCACAGGATTTTTTTTTCTTCAGTTTAATTCAATTACATTTTACTGGTTTTAAGACTTTATTATGTAAAGAATTGGATTAAAGAATTGTTTGACATAACAACACACAAAAGAAATTGTCATAAAAAATACACAAAATTTAAAAGTGTCAAGAAAGTGTTTTTTTATAAAGGAGCGACATTTTGTAAAATGAAACATTTCCAAAAGTTTTAAATTTTTGTGGAAAAAAATAAAATTTTAAAAATTTTTTGTTATTTTTTATACAAGTATGAAACGTTTACTTTTACAAGGAGAGGCCGTAAATTTCACACAGAAACAAGTCTAAATAAGCAGCCATTTAGTTTAAACAAAAAATTTTTAATTGGGATTTTAAAATTTCATGTGGGAGAAAAAACACAAGTAAATTTATTAATGCCAGAAACCCTAAAGCTTTTGAGTTTTATTTAAAACTGAAAATTCCCCAAAAAAAATATTAAACAAGACGTTTTAACAAACTAATTAAAAATATGTAAAAAAAATCAGCAATTCCATAAACAATTGCTGCAATTAAGTAAAAATTTGTTCTAAAGGATTTTTTATTACGGGTTCCAAGTGTCAAAAATTTTCATTAAATATTGAATGATTCCAAAAACATTGCAGCGAGATTACTTCAAGGTCTAGACAGACTTCAAATGCCCGAAATTTTGGTAATTGTGTTAACTACGAAGTTCTTGAAAACAATTAAAATTTTAAGCCGCTTCAGATTTAAAAACAAAAAAAAAATATTCTGTATTCATTTTGAATTAAAACTTTAAGAAACACTCCCTGTGAAAATTCTTTAACGCAATTACTGTCTTAAAAATTTATTTTGTGTATTTCGAAAATTTAAATAATTTAATTATTTATTTATTTAGCTTCAAGTTGTAAGTCGTTAAACTCATTAAGTGTTGCAACATTATTATTTTTTAAGTAATCAATTCAAACGTAAATTTTAAACGTTTCAGACGCATTAAGGTGGCCAATAATTTAAAGAATTTTATTGTAAAAATAAAAACAAATTTAAAAGAAACGTTTCATGGTCAACGAGCTTTTTCAAGTAGTCAAGTAAATTGTTTGCTTTTATGTAAAGAATAATGCGATGATTTTTTTAAGTTAATTCAAACTAAATTTATTTGGAGTCTAAGAAAATCATTAAACGTTGTAGTCAAAAAAAAAACGACTAAAGATTAAGGTGGTCAAATTACAAGTGTAATAAGTTGAATACCTAGAATGTAGTTCAAAGTTAATCGATTCGGCGAACAGCTGCCGACTAACGTTGGGTGCCTAACGAACAAAATAATTAATTAATAATCGGATATTAAATCATGTTGGCGGACCAAATAAAACTTCCAATAATTTTACTTTGTATAATTTTTTATTGTATATTTTTTGTTTAATTTTTTAGAAAAATAACCCCTTTATTTGTAAAGTGTTTTTCGTTATTAGAAAATGTACACAAATGTTTACGAAAGTCTAATTCATTAGCAACAGCAAAAAATCATTACTCTCATGATTGAAAGAAAATAACGCGAGATTTTTATTTAGCAACTTTAATTATTTTAACCTGGCTAAAATAACAAACTCACGAGTATAATAAATTTCCTTTGAAATTTTTAAGTTTATATTAAGCAAAACAAAAATATTAAGGCAGCATAAGTTTATTTTCAAAAGAACTGCTGCAATAACAACATCAACAACATTAAAAATTGCTGCTGCTACAAACATAAAGAAAAACTTGAACAAACAAAAAATAAATTAATAAAACACTAATTAAAACATGTAACAACTTTATTGTTGGCCAGCCACAGGGGGTACTTCAAAGTTCATACGTTTGAGAAATAACACTAGACAATTAACATTTTCAAACAAAAGTAAGCTGATTTTTTTGAAACTAAATTAAGATTAAATGCAGACTGTTTTTTTCAAGAGAAATTTATTTCCTGTTTTTGGTTGCCATCTAAAGGCCTCTTAACATTTGTGCTTAGAGAGTTTAAGCCAAAAAGAAACGAAAAATTGCTTTTATTCAGAGTTTGTCTTCAACTTGAAATCTGATATTTAAGTCTGCTTTATGGAAGTCAATTAACAATGTCTTTTTGACAAACTTTTTTTTTTGTTTTTATGTATTTTTTTTTTTTTTTGCTGACGTATTTTGCTTGTGGCCAAGTCTAAAGAAGATTATGAAATATGATAAGAAATGGCCACTGTCACTAATTAAGTGGAATTGTCACTTTAAATTAAATTGTCAAAACTAATTCAAAATTTTTAGAAATATAAACAAAATTGTTTATCTGCTTTATTTTTGTCTTTAATTTTCTACATTCAGAGAATTTAACAAATAATAATTTCTGGCGATAAATATTTTTTCCTACAAAGTATTTTTTTATACTTTGCACGAGTATTACAGGAATGAAATCAACAAATTTGTAAATGTAAATTCTTTTTAAATCATTCTTAGCAATTGAGTGTCTTGTTAACTGCACTTGACACCGTAATTACTTGGAACAAAATATTTTACCAGCATGTGACAGATGACTTTTAAAGAGAATGAATGCAAAGACCAAAAACTCTCGCCGGCAAGGCTGACTTAAAAAAGTCTTTACAGCAGCGAAACGCAATAATTATGACAAAATATTTGCAGTTATTTCTTTTAATTAATAGAATTTTTCGATCAATTGTTTCAGCGTGATTTATTAAGTGCAAAGGAAAATTATTTACTTTTCTGATACTTGAATTGCTTTAATTAATTAAAGTTTAATAAATAATTAAAGGCAAAACAAAAGTAAAGATTGAACTCGGTGAGATTATAGTATAAGCAAATGAGCTGAAAAAGGCAATAAAAAAATCTCTGTAATTTACTTATTCGCATTCCCGGAAAAGTAAAAATTTTGTATAAAACAATAGCCCATTCACAGTTGTGTGTAAATTGTCCTGCATCATACTATTTGTAAAATGTAGATTATATTTTAATAAAATTTGCACTTGCTAGTTTATACATAGCAATTGGCTCTGTGTATGCAACATATAATTGCAAACTGGCAGCAGATAAGCAAATCAAACGCCTCCAAGACGATGGCGCGCCACCGCATCCGTTCAAAAGTTATTGCCTTGTGTGTCCTTTATGAATAGATTTCACTCACGACTGCTGAAAATTTATATATTTTTGCTACTACAAGTATTTATTATTACCCTTTTTGTTACTTTTCGTAAAGTGTATATTTTAAATTAAGCTTCCTAAATTTATTACACCACGACACTGCCAACTTTAAAACTGCCCTACCGCCACCGATCATTTTGCATCGGCTTATGTCTTTCACTCTCAGCTGAGAGTAATAAAAAATAAACAAGAAATAAACATAATTGGAAAATCAAACAAAAAAATTAAATAAGCCCAATAAAGGTTGGCCGATGAGGACATAACAAAAATATGAAATGATCTCCAAGAAAGGTAAAGTTCCCTGATGATTTAGCTTAGCACAGTGAAATGCGCATAGGAACTAGACCTCTAATATTAATTTCGAAATATTTTTAAATAATATTTGGAACAATTAGTGCATATAAAGTGCATATAGAACACTAACTAAAGATCTCCAAGAATATTTAATGGGAAATAATCAACCTTTTTACCAACGAGCAGTGAATTTCGTATTTTGCAGCAAGTATTGCAAACTCAACTAAAAAATCCGCTCACAATTGGTTGAAAATGCTTACAATTGCACCAGTTTGTAAGTTGAATTGCACAAGATTGTGAATCGGGCTAATATATAACAAGAAGAACAATAAAAGCTAAAAAAGCTTAACAAGAGTAAGTAAAACTTTGTTCTAACAAAACAAATCTAAAGCTGACTAAAATTATTCATTGAATAATAATAGGGTTCATTTTTAAAAATGAGGTCTCCCTGAAGGTTTCATTGGAAAAAGCGAAATATTTGGAAAAAAATAAAGTTTTTATTTTGTTATTGTTGACCCTTAAACTTGGAGCAGTTTTTTAATAGCATATTTTCAATATAAGTTTTATATTTGTCAATAATATAACTTTTTAAATATATCGTTAGAAACTAATAAAAATATTTTCAAAAATCACACCTACAAGTTTTTTTATCACATATAAAAAAGTCGTCATCACAGAAAACTTAAAAGTTGTGGCTTATCTACACTATTCGCATTCAAATAAGAAAATTTACCCAAAAGTCGTCGCCAAAAATACTTTTAAAATTTTTTCTGTGTAATTAATAACAAAACGTAATGAAATTCGCAAAGCTTTTATCAACAGTTTGACTGATATCTTGATATATACGAGTAACTTAGTGTAGCGTGTCTATATAAAAATAAAAACTTTGCAAAAATCACTTACACCAATTGTGTGAGAAAATAGTTATGTCTTACATAAAAAATCAACGAAAAAGCTTCACGAGATTTGTGTTTTCCTTTATGATCGTACATGCAATGCCAGTCAGTCCATCTGTCCATGTGTGCATGTTTAATCTACAAAATAAAACTTAAACAAAAAAAAATCATAGTCTTTTGAAACTTCAATCTAAAACAACATGATTCTTTTTATCTTTAACTTCTCCTTTTATCTTCTTCATTTGTTTCCTTTGCAAGATCTTACAAAATTTAATTATTATTATTTTTTTTAACAACAAATTATTAATAGTAATTACGATTAAATGTTTAACATGCACAGCTCTCTCGATAGCCCCTTCTCTTTTAAAGCTTTTTTTCCACAAACTGGTTTTATTTAAAATTCATTGATTAAAAAGATTAAAGAATTTTATTTAAACTTTCATTTAATAGAGTTTGAAAGCAATTTTCTGTCGTTTTTTTATAAATATTAAAATAACACACTGAGCAGCTTCTGTGCGGAATCTTTGTAATGTTTACAATGTTAAAAGCTAGATTTTCTGTAGCCGGCTCAATATTTGCTTTATTAAATGTAATTTAGTTTTAGATCAATCATGTTTTGTAATCTTTGAATTTGAAATAAATTTAATCGAAATAAAGTAATCTAAAGTGATAGGCCGCCAGGTTTGTTAGATTTGAATTTTATAATTATACACAATATGAAACTTTTCAGATCTGCTCAATGTATCAGTAAAGAAATATAATATTAAATAATTATTCGTTTATAAAGAAAATGGGGTTGATGAAAAGCCTCAAGGGTTTCTTTAATTTCTGTAAATATTCGAGTAATTATTGATTTATGGCTTTAAAAAAATAAATAAAAAGAAAACCCTTGGCTTAGTAAAAACCTTGCCTCTTAAAAGCTTTATCATACATATGCTTTCGTTTTTCTAAAGAAAATAAATTATAAAAAAATAAGATTTCTTTGAAAGCTTTAAAAAATAGCTTTTTATGAGCTTTATTAAGTAAATGTTAAATTTTGCAAAAAAGAAAATAATTTAAGAAAAGAAAAAAATTCAACAAGTTGTTCAAAAGCTTTAAAGAATAGTTTTGTATGATAAAGCTTTTGAAAAGCTTTATTAAATAAATTGTCAAATTCATATGTAGAGAATAAATTCAAGAAAATTTTTTAATAAAAGCTTTCAAGAATATTTTTAAAAGCTGTAGTAAATAAATAATTAAAAGAAAATTATTTAAGAAAATAATGAAAAAATTTCTTTCAAAAAAATTTAAGAAATAAGTGCAGAGAGAAGTTTAAATATCATAAAAGTAACAAAGAAGAAGAGTAGATAAAGCTTTTCAAGAGATGCATACATTTGTTGTAAACTTTTTTTTTAATTATTGTAAATAAACATGAACACTTATTATTTTTTTTAATCAAATCAAATCTTGTTACCTAAAAGCAAAACTCGCTTATTAATCTTACTTGAGAAAATTCAAAAGCAGTGTTTTTTACATTTAAAAAAATCAATTAAATTGCGTCAAACTAAATGGTTTTTCAAAGCTCAGCTACGTTATGAATATTTCAAAACTTTTTTAATTTGTTTTTTTTTTCAATCCAAATATACAAATTAAAATTTATATGTTTATGGTTTAATGATAACCATAACTAATTTTGAGTGAATTACAATAAAATGTGTTTGAAAAAATTCCATCACGAAATGTCACACAGAAAAATATCGTCAAAAATCCACTTAAAATAATTAAGACAGATTTAAAAGTAAACAAGTTGGAAAAATATTAAAGAAATACTTTAAAGGTACATAACGAATCAATGATACCTTACAGTAATACAAATTATAAATATGTGTCTATATTACGAGCGCCACAAAAATTAAAGCGTTCGCAGACGCAACAACTAATAAACTTTTTAGAAGCTTGGTGAAGAGTTTCCTAAACAATATTTTTTTATTCTAAAGCGTTGATTAAGTTTAAGCATACAATTTGTGCACAAACTTTTTTTCAGAACAAAATTTATATTGAAAAAATGTAATTTCTTCCATGTACGGGAACAAACATATTATGTCTATTGATTTACGTTAACAAAGTCAACAAAAGTTATTGTAAAGCTTTTTTCAATCCAAATTTATATAAACAAAGATTTTTAAGTAGAAAAGCACACCTATAAGACAAGAAGATTATAAGCAATTGCCAAAATTTAAAGTAATTGAAAATTGTATTTCTATTTTTAAAAATTAAAAAACTTTTACAAAAAATTTATCACACTAACGTGAACGAATTTTATAGAAATATTAACCAACTATTCCAATAAGCAAAATGGTGCAAGGAAACAAGACTCAATTTATTAGTTATTTTCAACTTAAATACACATTTCTTCCTTTTTTTCCAAATAAATAAATCGCCAGCAAATGATTTGAATAAAAATGTGTTTAGGAAATAAATAAATTTAATGTTTGTTTCATGTGTAATTTGAGATTTTTTATTGGCGAAGCCAAAAATAATAAAAACAAAAACAACAAAAAACTTCTATCAAATCAACGAAATGTTTACTCACACTTTCTGCACGAATAAATGTTCAGAAGTTCAACACTTTTTAAAGAAATTAAACTTGAAAAAGCCCAACAAGCGAAACAAATTAAAAAAAATATTTCTAAAAAAAATATTGCCGCCAAATTTCAAAAGAAAATTTCTCAAACAACATTTAGTTGGGAATTTTAATTTGTGTTAGTAAACATTTTTAGTGTGTTAACTTACACGCACATAAAGCTTTTGAATCATTCATTGTATTAAGTTAAAATTAGTTGAAGAAGAAGAAGCGCTAAAAAACATGAAATAATATATTTATGATCACAAGAAGAGAATTAATAAATGTTAAAATGTTTTTATTACAGTCAGCATTTAATTTTTGTTAGAAATCACATAGAAGCATGTACAATACTGGCCACAACCTTCAGGGCTCTCAAGAGCAACAAATTTTATAATTTATTACATCACGTTTTTTGCATGATATTTAAGAACCCATCCAAACACGCCTTAGAAAAAAACCTTATTTTTAACATGATCATGCTGACGATCAGCAACATCTTTTTCAAGTTCATTTGTTTTTGTAAAGTTTCTTGTTTAAATTTTTGGGATCCATTATTGTTCTATTCCATTTAATGCTCCATGACTATTTGCTTTTTGTTTAACTATTATAAAATTTTTTTTTTTTTACTTATTTTTTCCAAGAAATACATTTCATTATATTTTAGTTTTAAATTTACTAGTTTATTTGTTGTCCCATATTTGAGATTCAGTCGAAGAGGTTATAAAAAGTTAAATATTATAGTTATTGAATTGAAATTGGGCTTGGCTGCAAATCTATGATATAAAAAGTGTTTAAAAAAACTTTTTAAAAATTTAAAAAAAAATCCTAGTAATGTTTTCTAAAAAGCATTTCAATTTTTAATTAAAGCTTTAGCAACATCTTCAGCAGGGACTACGTGAGGGGATTATTTGCAAAGGCTGCATCTTCATTTCAATAATTTTTAAAACTAAATTATAAAAACTCCTTCATTTAAAGATGCAGAATTTATTATATTGTGGTATTCAGTAGAAGAGATTTCAGCGAATATATAAGATACGTTTGAACCAAATTCATATAAAGGTTTGGCGTCAAATAGGATACGAAATTTTACACACATAAATATACAAAAATATCTAAATTAAATTTAAAAAATATAGTTTAAAGCAAGTTTGGGTTTCCATTATGAGTTCCAACTGGACCTCTCGAAAAATCTTTAATTTAGTTTTTAAAAACGTTTGAACTTAGTTTTGTAAAACTATTTCTTAATAGACTTCTGGAAACACTTATCTAAACTAAAAAAAAAAACTTTTAAATAAATCTTTTCTAAAGTCTAAACCCTTTAAGAAGTTCTTTAGATGGGCGTTAAAAAAACTTTTAATAAACAAATAACAAATAAATTAGCTTTTCGATGATGTTAAAAATTACCGAATATTATTAATATCTAAAAAATATTCTAATTTTTCGATCGTTTTATTAATTTTATTTATATCCCTGAAGAAGTTTTCCATAGAGAAAGCGAAATATTTTGGAAAAAATAATGAGGAGCCCCCGTAGACTAGTAGACAGCGTACTATACTATTAGTCGGGGAGTCGCAGGTTCGATTCCTGCCTAGACCCTGGGTGTTTCTGCAGACAAGCCAAAATGGCTTAACGGATTATGATTGTTCTTAAAAAAAAATGTTTGGAGAAGTTTTTTAATAAAATATTTTCAATATAAGTTTTTCAAAAAGTTGTCAGATGCCTTAAGTAGAGATTCGTAGAAAAATATGCCGAACAAATTTGGTTTACTGGCGGCTACAAACAGAAAAACTATGATACTGGAATTTATGGCCTGGCCTTAAGTTAAATTATGTTGTATTTTTCAAAATATTCATTTTATTTGAAAAAATCATATTTTTTACTTAATCAAACCATAAACTAATAAAAATTTGACATTTATTTGTTATCATCTAATGGCATATGCCAAATAAGCATTTAAAAAAAAGAGTTAAAAATTCAAAAAATTTTTTCATGAAGGAACATTTCTAAGGAAAAGTTTATTTAAAAATAATGAACCCCCCAAAAAAAAAAACTTATCAATTTTAAATGTTTTTACTGCCTTTAGCAACAACTCATGTCGGCTTCAGAAAACAGAACTAAAATCAACCAATTTTGAGACAATTGTTCTGCTTTTGAATTTAAACGAAACAACAAACAACAGGAGGCGCCATAATCTGACATTTAAAATCAAGTTCAAAAAACATTTTTTATGCCTGTCTTTCTTTACGATCTTGGGCACACTAATTGGGTCAAGTTAAAAAATCGAAAGCCGTAAAAGAAAACATACAACAAGAAAAGACACATAAAGGTTTAGTTTGTAGACATTTAAATGAATTTACCGCCTTTTAATTAAATGTGAAAGATTTTCTGGTGGAAGATCTTTTAGAAGATCCTTTCATTTTAATTTTTTGTTCTAATTTGAGAATTAACAAACGGAAAGCTAAATCAAAGAAGACAGCAGCTGCACTTGTTGCAAAGTTATTAAGAAGAACAAAAAAAATGATTAATTGATAAATAAATCAAGACAAAGGCTGTTGTGGTGTTCTTTTCTTAATGTACTTTCGGAGCTTATTTAGAATGCAAACATTTTAATCTTTTCCACCTTTTTCATTTTGTTTAAGTAACTTAAGCAATTAAATACGTTTGTGGTAAATTATTTAACAAATAAATATTTACATTTCGTTCAAGAACTTGAGAAATCTTTTATTAACAAACGAGTGAGTGGTGCTCTTATCAAAATTTAAACAAATTGTAAAGACAATTTACATGTCAGAGGAATTTTTATGATAAAACAGGAGATAAAATTGAAGAAATAAATACTCTACTGTTAACAGCAAATTTATTTCAAATCAAAAAATACTCATTTTTTTTAAATACATAAAAAATAAACATCTTTAATTAAGTGAACTTTTTTCTCAGCACAGGATTTTTCTCAAATTTTTATTGGATTTATTTATGTTTGTTTTATGTTAATAATCTGTCAATTTATTGCAAATTTTCGTTTGTGGTTTTTATAGTTTCACTAATTTTCGTAATTTTACAATTTTAATTAACAAATAATTTTGCTTTAAAATGAGTGCTATAAAATATTAATATGATTTTTATTTCGCCAAAAATAAAAACCGACAAAATTTACTTTGATGTGGAACCATCTAAAATAAAAAATTGCAATATTTATGGCTCATTTGAATTTTATTTGAAATTAGAGAATGGATAATAATGACAAAAATTAATTTCTCACATAAATTTTTATTTGGTTGAGGGGAATTTTAAACAACATAGATTTTGTAACTGGAAAATATTTATAAATTCATTTGATTGAAAAGGAAAATGTTTCCAAAGGAACTGAAATGATAAGTCTTTTTTGGGAAATTTTCCTCTTTTAGACTTTCAATATGATCTCATAATATCGAAATGTAAAACAAAAATATTCTTATAAAAAAAAACCGGAGAAACTGAAAAGCCCAACTAAATTCATCCTGAATCGATTTTATTTCTGCTGAACAGCATTGTGATGGCAAAGTGATCTAAAAAGAATTCAAGATTTAAAGTTAAAAACTGAGTCCCGGTTCACACATATAATGTTGTACGAAGATGATGCAGGTTGATATTTAGTTGAAACAGATTTCTTTGTGTGAACATTATGGTAACTTTAAAAAAAAATTTAAAAAAACATGATCAGCTAAAGTTGATGAGAGCGAACCGGGGCTAACAACGGCTTAGGATCTCTCCCCTGAAAAATCCTTGTAAAAATAAACATGGAGTCGTTGACCCAGATATACAGAATGTGATGCATTGATTTCTTTAAATTACTTTTTTCTAAGGACTCCAAAATAAATAAAGCAATCGAACATATTGATGACGATAGTTTAAATGGTTTCCTTTCTAATCCAGACGGAATCCAAATAGCGATTATTTGGCTCAAAAAGAATAAAACTGCAGAAGCTGATGGACTCCCAGCAGAGCTGCTTAAGAGACCAAATGCATGGCATTAAGAACGTTTGCATACTGAGACCTGTAGCTTCCAGATTTTTTTAATCAAAGCTAAGAACACCTTTGAAATAAAAAACCTAAATATAAATTGGTCCAGCTACTTAGGAGCTTCCATCCATACTTATTTTAATTTTTGTTCATTTCTTAATAAAATTGTTTGGTTTGCACGATATAACAAATTAAAAACTCAATGGCTTACAATTCCTTAAGTCTTTCTTAACAATTTTAAATAATGTTTTCAAATTTTTAGTGGCTGTGTATTTAATTATTTCAAATTAAAAAAAAAGGAATTTTTAAAAATAAAATAATTTTTTCTAATAAAAATTACATTTCTCACATTTTTTATTTATTTTAATTTTCATTTAAAAAAAACTTTATTGCACTAATAGAACGGATTTTTTTTTGCTTTCGTCTCTTCAAACTTTTTTACACTTTCTTTGATTTGAAATTTTTCTTCAAGCCATACATTTTTTAACAATCAATCTAAATTATAGATTTTTTCCTTTTCTTTACTGAAAATTCTATATAATTTAACTGATTATTATATCAGTTTTCTATAATTTTTCTTAATATTTTTTTTTTCGTGCAAGAACTAAATTGTTGCAAAAACACACAAAACACTTTGAAATACCAATGAAATTATTACTTCTTGTATTCAAACAGGGTGTTGAGAATACTTTTATATTATTTTATAATTTTTTTTTTTTACTTTTATTTATTCCATATTATAATTTGCACTTTTCATTCATATAGATTTTATTTATTTTTTGTTATAAGTTGTATAAAAATAAATATCTTGGCTGTCGATCGTGTCGTTAGGAATTCCGAAAGCAGGAAAAACAACAGGCACAAAAATAGTAGAAGAAGAAATGTTTAAGAAATCCAAGAAATCTATGAATGCAGACATCCAACGACCGAATGAACGATGAGCACTTTTATTATAGTGATTGAGGATGTGTCGCCAATGAAACGCGGAGCGTCAGACACAAAATAAGCATGAGCTTCAAAAACCAATAAATAGTTTGCAAATAATACTTATTTTGCACAAGGCACGTTTTTATGCGTTAACAATATTAAAATGCACTTTTGTTTCAGCTTAAACGTACGTACGCATGCGTCAAAGCGTTTAATTGAAAATTAAAATAATAACAACAACAAAAATGTTTCTCAGCATTTGAAGAACGTCGAGACAGACAAACAATCGCCATATTTGTTGCATACATTTTAAGTTTTAAAATTCTAAACGAATTAAGTTAATAATCGATCATAAATTTTATTTTGCTATTTTTTTTTGTTTTTTATTTTCAACAATTACATATAACATTTTTGTTTAAATGCTTATTTAGCATAAAACTTAAATTTTCGCTTAAAATTTCATTCCAAGTAATAAATTCTTTTCATACACTATTCTTCATTTAGAACAAAAAAAGAAAGAATATTTTTTTAATCGTAAATTCGTTTGAAAATCGTTTAAATTTTTTAAGTAAAAAAAATCTTTAAACGGTGCCGCTGCCGCTTTTATTTATTTTTAAAGTTATTCCCAGCGAAAATAGATTTCGAACCGTTCGGACGCGTTGTTTCGTTGCAACTGTTTGTTAGTTGGCCATTAAATGTGGGAATAACTGTTTGTTTGTTGCTCTCTAATAGTTGCCAACACAAGAAGTTGTTGGTTTGAAGTAAATGCTTTTTTCCTCGTTGTCTTCGTGTGTTTTATTTAAGTTTTATTGTTTGTTTTTGCACAGAACTTGTTCTCGTGGAGAATTTATAAAAAAAAAATTAAAAACACGAACAGCAATAAAAGTTTCTATACATTTGGGAGCTACTCCACATTATTTGTTGATGTTGTTGTTTTTGTAGTGGAGCTTATTTAAATAGAATTTGTGTTGTGTTTATAATCTGCGTTATCAGTTGTTTGATAGCAACAATAATTGTTGTTTTGTTTGATGCAACTTGTATTACATCAAAATGTTGCTGGAAATTCCGTGTGCCTAGCAACATGCTGCTGACATTTACAACAAGCTAAAACCGCAGTTATTAAAAAAGATGTATTTTTATGTAAATAAATACACATATCAAGCAATTAAGTGCAACAAATAAATTATTTAAAAAAAATGTACAGCATAAATATCTACTAATTGACGGAGTACTGTGCAGGGTATTCACTTGAATAATATTTGCTGGATTAATCGAAAAACTGCATACAAATAATGTTCGATCAAACAACAAATACGCGATTTTAAGTAACGATTTATTCGATTAATTTAGGCCGGATTAATCGATTAACTAGAGTAAAAATAAATTGTGAATTTATATTTTTCGAAAGCAATTCTACAAATAGTTTAATTACAAATTTTTAATTACATTCAAACGAAATTATCTAATTACATTCAAACGTTCAGGCATTTAAATGACCGCTTGCTGTTGCTATCATAGCTGGTATTTTTACGACCACAAACCAGCTTAAAGGACCTTAAACTAAGTCATAAAGTAAGACCTCGATTATCCGTAACGGTCGCCAACGGAAACATTCTGGATATTCGATTTTCCCGGTTAATTGATAATAATTTTTCATTTATTCAGAGAATTTATAAAAATGCTTAAATAATAGAAGAAAAAAAATTAAAATTTTGGAAAAAAAATTACACGATACATAAAGATTTAATTTTATCAGTTTTTTTAAAAAAAATTGTGTCATGCTGTTTGTTTCTTCTTTTTCAAAACTTCTAAATTAAACTAATTAGACATATTTTTCTGACTCATCTTATTTGACTGAGGGAATTCCCCTTTTTCGTTTTATGTATTTACATTGAGTGTGATTGTTCAAAAGCAATAAAAACACTGCTTAGAATCATGGATAATAGAGGTAATCACGATTAATCGATACAAGAAAAAATTTAATTTATAGCAAATATTACAAATTTTCTTTCCCGGATAATCGACCTTTCCAGTTAATCGAATTACAGATTATCCAAGCCCCACTGTAGTAGCAAATTCAACAGCGTGCCCCTGTTTGGCAGAGAGAGAGAGAGAGAGTCGAATCTTATAAAACTAGCCAAGTGAAATAAGTGTACGAGTATTTTCTATGCTAATAAAAATTTCGTCAACATTCATTGTGTCCAATATCGCCGATTTCTTAGAAACCTAAACAACTTAATGATACGAAACGAATATGTTTGTGGGGTAATAGAAATCCATGATGAGACTACATTTCTCTGTTACAAAATAATTAAAATTTATCAAAAGTCTCTCAAATTTGTTTTTAATAGAAAATATAAAAACACATTCAAACAATTATAATCGAAAGTCTTTCACAGGTTCACACAGTTCTCGAAATTCCATTTTTAAAATTTATTCAAATTTTTCTCAATTAATCTTTAACTAATGGAACAACATCGATATTTTCACACACCTAAACTAAAGAAAAATTATAATATATAATAATGATTTGCATAACACAATGATTAACGTAATGTCATTGATCTTCAGTTAATAAGATCTTTGTTTCATGGTTTTCCTAATACAAACACTTGTTATTGTAATTTTAGGTTAATTATTATTTTCAAATAAAACAAAATTTAAGTGGCAAATAGTGTTCAAATCACTGATATGATTGGCCAAGAAAAAGACAATGGGAAATTAATAAGTGAAATGAAAAAAATGGGCTAAAATATCATAAATACCAGGTTGTCATTTGATTTTTAATTTTTCAAAGCCTGAATCAAACTAGATAAATATTTGACGTGACCACTGTGAAGATGCTGTGTAATTAAAAGTATAATATTGAGAATATAATTAGGACAAATGGTGTTTAATAATATAGAACTGTAGACATATTGCTTATTCATTCAAAAAAACTAGTACATATTTCCTATGGCCGACACAATCGGCCATATTTTAGAAATAAATATTAACTGCCGTATTCATAAAAAAATAATTTGGGTTTGAAATCTATTTTAAGAAAAATTTGTATGAAAAATTTGTCTTAAAATACATTTCAAATACAAATTAATTTTTATGAATACGGGCCTAAACATTTACATAAATACATACGACAAAAAACAAAACAAAAAAAAAACTATAGAAAAAGCTCTGTCTCATTTCTATGCCAAAGCGAATTGGGCAAACAAACACTCATGCATGCTTTGTTTATTTTTCAACTTGAAGCTGATACATGCATGTCTAATTAACTCTGCATGATTAGTAGCAACTTTAAACACTTATAGCTACTAAAATACTGAACCGATTTAAACAAAACTGAGATTGTGTACATTGATGTAAAAATAACTTTAAAAACATATAAATCTTTACAAAATCGGTTCAGTATTGCGTGCATAAAAGAGTTCCAAAAAAACTTGTTTGCCTATTAATTATATAAGAAGGAGAATTATATAAGAAGATAAAAGGCTTCTTAAAGTGAAAAAGAGTCTAAAATATTTAGTACTTGCGCTTTTTTATCAAATATCTATGACGTCTGACTTTAACTTAACTTTACAGTTAAACAGTCCAGAGAGCATTTGACATGTTTCCAACCCTCATTTATCAAATGAGTTATTGGCTAAAATTCTTCATTAGCTTCCACTTCATATTAACAAGTATTTTCAAATTAAAATTAAATATATTTCAATACTACAAACACTTGTTTGGAAATTTTTCTTAGAAAAACAAATCTGCTGTATTTTAATTTTCCTTCAAAAAATACCAGCATTTTTCTTTAAAATTAAGTCACGTTTTTTATGTGACTTTATTAAAATGTTGTAAGTTGTAGTGTTTGCTGATGTCTTGTATAATTTTTGAAAAAAAAACTAAATAAATAAAAAAAATGTGAATTTAAAGACCCACCGCTAATATTTCCGCAGTGTTTTTGTTTTCTAAGAATTTTCAACAAACTTGAAAAACAAAATATGTAATTCACTAAAAAAAATGAGGAGTGTACGTGGGTACTTTGACAAAACTGCTGGTGCATGCCACATGTTAAATAAAATTCAAGAAGAAAAATATTTCACAAAAAATAGCGACAAGGAAAAAGTTGGCAATGACAACATAAAAACAAGTGATTAAAATTTCAATTTCATTACAAAGTAAAGATCAGACTGGAGTAAGCTTAACTGCACCACGATTAACTTTCAAACTAAATTCGAATTCCATATCCACTATAAAATGAATACAGAATGCACTTGGAAGTACTAAAAAGTTTTGCATTTAAATTCGCGTAGTTGTTAACTGAACTGTAGCATTTGTGACTTAATAATAATGAATGGAAATTATTTATTTTAAGAAAATTCTAATTTTCAAATAAATAAAATGAACAAACTGCACTGCACCTTTTTCTTTGGTAACCTGAGCAAAATTATATGTTTGCTTAAGTCTTCTTCTGCTGGCAACAAGTAGTACTCGTACTTACATACGAGCACATACATACATACGTACTTGCAGCTGAGACAAGAAACAAAATCTAAGACAACACGACTTTAACATACTCGTACAAATGACATCTTGCTAAGTTATTTATGTGTTCTTCTTTAAATACGAGTACTTCTACAGGCATGTTGTTTGCAATTGTTGTTGTTGCTGTTGCCATTCGTATGTTTTATTGTAATTGCAACACATTTTCCAAAGGAATATTGCATAGTGTATGTTTGTTAGTGTACATGTGTTCTATGCGTACTTTTGAAAGTTAACAAAAATGCGTATGCAACAACATTAACATGAAAAATATCAACCCAGGAAGCAGAAATTCATCTCTTAAACAGTTTCTTAAGGGTTTCATCATGTTCATCATTCATTCAAAAATACAGTAGTTTTTCGATTTAACGAACCTAATTGCTGTCAGGCTTGTTTGTTAAAGTGAATTGTTCGTTATATCCAGTACTAAATTAAAAATTAATAGTATCGTCTATTTTATTCAAAAGTCTAAATATGTACAGTATATAATATTGTGCCTTTAGTTTGTACCTTCTGTTCTGTTACAAATCAGCTGTTTTGTTTCTGTTCAATTGAAAACCTGTATGTTTGGTTTGTTGTTCACTCTTACGATCTGTTCTGTTGCGGACTATTCAGTAGAAAATAGAATACAACATTAAGTGACAGCCAAGAGTTTGTATATATTAGTTTTTTCTGGTGTGAAATGTTACAAGTTTTGTTTTAAAAGTCAGAATATTTTATTTTAATTCAAATTATTAAAGATTTATATATTTTTGTCGAATAAAAAACATTTTGCAAACATTTACAAAATTCATTCCTATAATTATATCGTCCACATTCGAAAGTTCAGACACAGAACAAGTAAGTAAGAAATATTTTCTACAGAAAAGAACGGCACAGAACGGCAACGAAAAGTAAAAACTAATGATGCCTTAAGACAGTGGCTAATGATTGCTAAAAACTCATGGATGAGAATAGAAGTCGATAACTTAGCAGTCGACTGCTAGAAATCGCTAAAGTCTAGATAAGTTTTAATGGTATATAACTACAAACTACGTACTTGAATCGATTAGCCTTGATTGGCTTAATATTTTTTGATATGAAGTAAATTCATAAAGCAAATAAATAAATAAATAAAAAGAATTCCAAAGCAAACGCCGATGCTGGTACGCGCCTCAGGGATTGGCAGGTGAATCCAATAGTTGACCGAAGAAGCATCTACTTATACATGTAAAGGGGTTGGAAAGTGGCCCGCTACAGTTGTGGTCTGCTTCGATATTCTCCCTATAAAAAAAAAATTATTTTAGAGCCTGATAAGCCCACTCCTGAGCAGTCGGCAGTTTTTCTTCTAAGATTGTGAGAAATTTATGTCGATCATAATTGATTTGTGGCAGCATGTTTATGGTTCTTCGAGCAGTGGTCTGGCACACTGCCAAAATATTAGCGTTGATGACTTTATATACTCCACAATAATCCAAACGTATAGTGATGCAGGTTCCATTGCAATACGAGCGTCATGTTCGGGTTTCAGCCCAACACAGTACATCATTAAATTTTACGAAATGTGTAGCGACGACGCATGTAATTTCTGTTTATTGGGTTACTTGTCCTTCACACACACCAACACACACTGACTGTTTCGCTCATTTGAAAAGTTAATGTGAAATTGTCACGTGAGTCTTCAAAAGAACATGTTAAAAGAAAGCAAAATATGCATCACCAGATTCACCCTTTTCCCTCCTCAAAGACATTAACAATAGAAACAAAGTAACTTAAATACTCGTACAACATAAATGAAAGGTCTTCTCTCACATCACCATAAAACAAACAAAAAAACATTAAAAATAAAAGAATAACATTGACTGACTGACTGTACTGGTAGAGTTACAGCAACTAGAACGAACAGATACAAGTAGCTGAAAATGTGTTTTGCATAAAAAAGATTGTGTTTTTTTCCAAGCACTCTCTTCCTACTTCGAGTTTTCTTAAATAAAGAAAATTATTTAGAGATTTGTTTATTTGAAAGTTAAAGATCATAAAGAAATGCTATAAAAAAACACGAAGTTCCCACAGTTTGAAATCACTATCAAATCAAACTTAAAACAAATCCTTTGTTTTAAGACAACAACAAAATTACGCTGCTAATAAAATAACGGAAATATCTAACTTTATCTATGATTTCGTTTCTATATGTTTATTTTTGTGTAAAAAAGTAATTGAAACCATATATTTTCTTAACAAAAAAAAAGGAGTCTAGCGAAATCAACCTTTCGTTTTGGGCCAAACGTTGCAGCCGTTGCCTCCTTAAAAGTTTAATTCTTTTCGAACAAGACTTGAAGTACAGAAACATTATCTCACTATAAATATCTTTTTGACAATCTTGCAAACAGCCCAAAAGTATTTAAGAACTTTTTATATAAAAAGGGAAAAAAAGTAATCAAATGAAATCACTAGATTTTAAAAGCACTCTATAAAATACAAAGTAAAATCTAACCATCTGAACTTGAGCTTGCAAAGGAAAGCCATCTGATATCTCTAAATCTAAGTTCGTTTTTCTTTAGCTTTTGAATTTTTGGAAAAAGAATAAGTTACAATATGATGATTTCATTACATTTTTATTTTAGCAATTTGTTAAGGTATTTCAAATCCGTTTCAACTGGCAGTTTGTTCAACACTCTAAGAGCTTAAAAAATCTGTTAAGAGCTCATAACTGCTACAACAACCAAATGTTCCAATGTAGATACCAAGCATTGGTAACGCAATTGCCAATATTTATAAAATTATTATTAAGAAGATTACAGAAAACAAAAAAAAAACGATGTACTCAATTTTAATTTTCCACATATTTAACCATCTAAGGCTCAGCAGCATATAAAAAAATCCCGAATAAAATCTCTTACTCCCCACTAAATTCAACGCATCGTTGACCTATTGAACTATAAATTGTATGAAAAAATAATTTTTTATGCTCTGCTCTGGCCATAGGAAACAACAACAAAAAAATTTATTAAAAAGAAGAAACATAAAACAGACATTCATACACGAAAAATTACAATTAAACAAAAAAAAAAAAAAAGAACCCACAAACAAATTTCAAAGCGAAAATCTTTGTGCGTTAAACAAAATCCTAAAACAGGGAGTTTCAATAAAGTGAGCGTGTTGGGCAAACATTTCTTAACAATTTCTTTTAAAAGTTTAGCTTAAGTTTAATATTTGTTGTACCTTTTTTTTAATTAGTTTATGAAAACAAACTTAAAATTATTATAATATTAGAAGCGGAAAAAATAAAGCACTCAGCGACAAGCTTGTCGTCTGGCTTGTTTTAAGGGCTAAAAATATTATCTGAAGATTTTATTATGTAAACATGGTTTGCCTTCTTAACTTATTTTAATGGTTTTGTAATCTTTAACTTAACTCGCAATGAAGGTTTTGAAAGAGCTTTATTTTAAAAATTCTTTTGTTTTTAAGCTTTTCAGCTTCAGCTATTTTAAATAACCTTACAAAAATTATGTGAAAAGCAACTAGTAATTTCTTTGTACAGAAAAACAAATTTTAGGTTTTTTCCCAAGCGAAAGAGCAATTTTAGAAAGCTCTACCAAAAGTTCATTGATATGTAATACTAATTTAATTTTCACAGATTTATATTAGCCTTGTTTGATGTAATTTTAATAGCTTTACCAGGAGTTTGTTTTAAAGTTAAAGTTTTTTTAATAAGCATTATTTAAAGCTTTACCAGCGCTTTTTTTCTTAAAGCTTTATTGAAACTATATTTTTGAGAGAGTTTTACCTTAGGATTTTGAACAACGTTGTACTTCTTAAAGGTTTCCGAAATATTCCCGCTAGATTTTCTTCAAAGTAACTTTTTAAGAATTTTTTAGATTTGATAAAGGCTTATGTCTAAAAGTTTTACTTAGGGCTTTTTGAAAAGCTTAATAGAAAATGTTTTACACAATTTTTTGGAAGAAACTTATAAAAAACCTGGCTGGTTACTCTCTATTGCGATGCGAAGGCAGTTTCGGTGTACAATTAGTTCGATTTTGTGCCATTCGCAATAGAGAGTAACCCCACTGCATATTGCTTTTCAAAAATCACATAAGCTTTGCCCAACCTTTTCAAAAAATTTACGTAGCAGTTTTTATAATTTTTAAATTAAGGCCTTAAAATATAACTTTTCCTCAGATTTCTTTAAATACTTTAAAAAGCTTTACTTAAAATTGTGTTTTTTTTTCATTAAAGCTTTTTAGCTAAATTTATCTCTAGTATTTTTATTTAAATGTTAACTTAAGGATTTTCTGAACCTATTAAAAGCATTACTGAAAAGCTGCAAGTTTTAATTATTTATTAGACATTTTTATCAAAAGTCATTTAGAAACTTTCCGCAAAGCTTTTTAGCTTTTTGTCTTAAAGTGTTATCAAAAACTATTGTAACTGTTTACGGAAAAAATTTATTAATCTATTTATTTAAAAAAGCTTTAATGGAAGTTTTCTTGAAGATTTTATATATGCAATTTTTTTTATAATAAAAAAATTTTAAAACCATTTTTTAGAAGACTTTGCTTAAGTTTTTTGTATTATATCATGTTATACATAAGTCTGAGCAATCTTCCAGTTAAATTATAAGACTTTTTCTTGTGGTCCAGGATATCAGAATTTTTTTTTATGAATTTTTATTAACAGCAGAAGTATTTTAAAATGAGTTATAAGAGGGTGAATGCGAGTTAAAAACGTCGAAAAGGGCTTTACGAAATATGTGAACAGCGCTTTAACGAAAGCTGTCATTTAAAAATTATTTTTAAAGCTTTTCCAATAAAGTTTTTCTGAGAAACTGCTGAAGATTTTTTGTATAAAATATTTAATTTAATTTTTTTACACTTTATGTGATGAGACTCTATATTTTATGTTTGCCTGGAGCCACATTAGAACCTGTTCTAATCTGTTATTAAAGGTTTTTCGTGTTGCTCTGTACGATCTGTGGATTTTTTCTATGTTTTTAAGAATGAATTTTTTTCGGTTGTTTCAACATTTTCTATTTTCTTTTAATTTTCTGTTTTTTTTTATAGGATCTACCTCAGACCGGCAATATGTTGTTGAGGTTTAATGCCAACAAGAATTTTTGTAATAAAATCTTGATAGTAAACTGCTGTTAAACTTTCGTTTAAAGCTCTATCTAAAAGCTAGACTGCAAAAA
Organism: Gymnocheta viridis; assembly: GCA_956483585.1. Taxonomy (NCBI): domain Eukaryota; kingdom Metazoa; phylum Arthropoda; class Insecta; order Diptera; family Tachinidae; genus Gymnocheta; species Gymnocheta viridis. Next base: position 5,844,836 of record OY101444.1, read on the forward strand.
AATCTATATATATTTATTTATGGTTTTCAGTTTGTTGTTCTGTTACCGAAAGAGTTGGCTTAAAAGTAAAAAAAAATAAATAAATAAAATTAGAGACAGTTAAAAGACAGCTGTGCATTGCCAATGTTAAGACAGTAACAACAGTTGAGATTTTTTCAGGGTGATAACATTAAACGAAGTGAAGAAGAAAAAATGTTTTTCTTTTTTTTTTGAAGACATTAAAGGTTTTTCTTTTGGGTTGGTTTAAAAGAATTTGGTATTAACTTTTTTTTTTGTTATACTCGTATACGTAAAAAGAAAACACTTAATAAAAGTTATAGCTTAGAAATTGCATCATTTAATTGGAAATCTAAATAGTTGACAATATTTACCAATAAAATTGTCATTACAAGGTAAATCTTTGATTAGAAAATAATTTATTAGAATTTTTATTAAAAGTTCGAATTAAAGCAAAATTTTTGCTTATTTCTTCTGTTCGCGTTTCAAATATAGACAATTTTTTTTTAAATATTTATTAAACCATAATTTCTGTGCAACTGTGGCAAAATAAATTTTGACATTCGTGTGAAATGTTTTCAAACTTAAAATTGGTTGTTCCACAGCAAATCTAATGGCCAACTCACATGTGTTTAGATTTTTTCCGCTTTTTGCTGTCAATTTTAAATAATTTGTTCGTTTAGAGGAAAAAAAAAACCAACGAAACCACAAAAATTCAAATCAACAAATTTTTTAACAATTCAAATTCTTTGGAAGCAAAAACAAAAAAATCACATACAATTTCAGAAATCTTTGGTGGTCTTTAATCTACATTTAACATTCGTTTGATTTTTTAATGGTTTTAACGTTTGTAACGAAATGTAAATGTCACAAATTGTATTCATTTTCTAACATTTAGGTTTGTTGCGTTCATATTTTGTTTTTTCATACGTTTCGGTCATTAAAATGCAGTCAATTTAAAAGATATTTTTTCAAACATTTTAGCAATGAGTCATTCAAAATTGAAATTACACATGGACGTAGCAAGACAATGCAGGGGATGGTATTGTCATCTCTAGAATGCAGTTTCGCCACTCGACGAATTTTCAAAATTCCACTGTATGTTTTTAAAGGGTGGATGATGCATTCCCTCCCTAAAAGAATGTCTAGCCACGCTTATGTATTTATGTAAATAAAATATAAAAGTTAAAACTGAAAGTTTTGAGATTAACTCTTTTATGATTTTTTAAAAGCCATACTTATTAGCACGAATGTTTATTTAAGTCAAAATAAAACGTTTTTATGGTGAATCTAAATTGCTTTAAACCATAAAATATTCGTGTTACTTCTAATTATTTTTTAAGGTTCCCATAATGAATATAGTGGCTTTTAAATAAAATGGAATACGAATACAAAAAGTAATGAAAGCGTTTTGCCAAGCAGAGAAATCATAAAAGGGTCTTAGAAGAAAGTATCTACTGAGCTCGATTTCAATGTTGGATGTTTTTCACATCGAACCTTAGTTATCTTTCCAACAGGAATAGTCAGTCTTATTAAATCGTATTTTGATAGCCTTTATGTCAGAGGGAAAGCTTACAAAGCGAAAGCTCTAGTGGAGGACTTCTCCCATAAACGAACATCTCCTATAGAGGGATTTTTTATTCTGTAATCAGAACGACTATTAATTACTTCATTCCCTGGTGAAGGGCATGTAACGCTCGGCATAGTCGAATATAGCACTTAGTGTTGTTAAGGCTCTTAAAGGTGAAGTTTATAGCAGTCTTCCTTTAAGCAGCGAAATCGTTTTAATATTTCCTTTAATGTTAGTATTTTGTGGTTTTTGTTTATAAATTTTTTAAACTGACTTTTAAGCAGTTAAAAAACGTTTATGAATAATTGCTTCTTACGCAAGATGAATTATTTTATGGTTTATATAAAACTGTGTTGTAAGAGATCTGCTTAAAGCTTTATTACGTTGTTAACTGTTTTGGATCAATCAATCTTCATGTAAATATTTTAACACAAAGAAAACTTCATTAAAGGTCAGTAAAGGTCTTAAATTAATTAAATCCTTCAGTTTTCTTTTATAAATATTTCAAGAGCTTCTTTTGACAGTGTGTTGACTTAAAGTGACGTCGACAAATCGTTACGTAATAAAGGGTAACATTTTTAAAAGCTTAAACAATATACCAAAAATAAAAAAGGGGCAATTGCTTAAAAGCTTAGGTGCAGTAAAGTAAACTTCGTTCTAACCAACCACATGATGTATGAAAAAAGAAACAAATTATAAAAGAAAATAATTAGCTCTCATATTCGTTCGATTGTTTGGTTAAATAGAAGTGCATAGAAGACATAATCTACACATAACTCCCACAGAGTACCATTGAAAAATTTGCCCTCGATAGCCTACTTTTTTTAACATAAAAAAATCTCAATAAAAAATTCCTTAAATTCGCAACTCCTTAGCAAATCGCAAATAATTTTTTTAGCTAAACACCAAGTCAGGTGGTTTTAATTTTAAATAGAATTTATGACATTTTTTCATCAACTTAAACCATAAAAATAGCTGGAAAAAAATTACATTTACAAATCAAACATTGATTTCAAATCAAGGCTGCAAAATATAAGCTTGCGAGAAATATGAAACACAAACTGATACAAGAGGACTCCTTTGAAGTTTTACTAACAGAGTGTGTTTCTTTTCTGTGTTTATTATTTTTTTTTTTTTTGGTTTTCTTGTTTTTAACGAACTAAAGCACTTTATGGTTTAAACTACTGCGACAGACAACATTCCAATATCCATAAAAATGTCAACAAGATTGTACAGCTTCAGAGGTTTGCAACAACAGCAAATGAACAACAAAAAGTTACATTCTTAAATGCAACTAAAATGAAATCAAATACAATCACATACTCAAACAGCTCAAATACTTGCCACGTTTTGAAGGAAAACTTATAGGAAAACTTGAGCAGTGACTGCGCTGCGTCAAGAGAGACTGGTGATGATGATGCTGATGGTGGTGGCGGTGGTAAACAACAGTAGTAATTGCCAGCCAAACGGGCAATTGGTCAATATGGAATAGTGCAAAACTGTAGGTTGTGTTAGTTTACTTGGCTGCATGGAAAAACATTTTTTTTCATACTTAGTGAACAAACAAAAAAAACTAAACAAAAACAAATGCAACTAATAAAAAAAGGCACCAGGCTGTCTAGAAGAAATAGTACAAAATTGTTTGGTTTTTACAATGTTTTCTAAAAGCTTCAAAATCAATTTTGTTTTTAAAATGAGTTTAGCTTTAATAAAAAGCAAAAGAAATCATTAGGGGAGTTCTGTTAGTGGATGTAGAAGCCAGGAACATATTATGGAATATTCATAAGAAAGTTTTTCAACAATTTTTAAAGTAAATCAACAATTTAAGCACATCGCTATGAGCAAGATAAAAACAAGTTCATAGAACTCAAAAGTAACGTTTCTAACGGTTTTGAAAACACCTGAATAAACTTTAAAATTATGAACTCTTCGTTTGAGCCCAAAGCTAAAAAACTATATTGATAATTTTAAAAAGCTTCACAAAATCGTAAAAAATAAATAAATATACATGCATTTATAATCATTTTATTAAAGAGAGCTTTAGAAACTCTAATGGCTTTATTCACAAACGATTAATAAAGTCAATCGATGTATGCATTAAAACCGGTTTTCCCATATAAAAATCCAACATTAAACCTACTATAACTTTATTAATCGTTTGTGAATAAGGCCATAAGACTTTATCAAGAATTTAATTTGCTCAGAAGAAATTTTATAAAAATAAAACCAAAAAGAAGTTATTTTGAAAGTTATTAATTAAAAATATAAAAAACTTAAAGTTACCTAAACAAAGCTTTTTCAGATTTATTAAAAGCTAAAATAACTTACTTTGTCATCATTTAATTTGTTATAAGAGGCTGTAGCTAAAAACTTTAGAGATAAAGAAAGAAAAACCTTTAATTGATAACTGCTTTAAAAATGATTTAAGCTTAAAACAGCTGGGATATGTATGTCAGAAGTTGAAAAAGAGCTTTTAAAGGGATTAAAAAAAATTTAAATACAAATTAAAAGTATTTTTTTGAAATTTATTTATCGAGATTGCCTCGATATCTTTTTTCAAAGATTTTCAAATTTAATGTTTATGCGTTTAGATTTATCTTGAAAGGAATTGTTTGGCTTGAATTCAAATCTGATTTTACCCAACAGTTGGCTCAGGTAGTAAGCACGTTGACTACAAACCGAAGGACCTGGGTTCAAACCCAGTGTCAGACAGAGTCATGAAATAAAAACACCACGTATTTCTCTGATGTGCATTGGTGTGCCTTAGTATCAGTTGTTGGCGGAAGATTTCAGTGGCGAAGGCATGGTCACTGGTCACTGAACAGTACCAACTTCAGCTGATACTAATCCCAATGTAACATCAGAGCGCCCTCCTTCGTTGGTACTGAGTAGCACAATCAACGGCGAAGTAAAATAAAATTAATAAAAGAAGTGGCTACTAAACTAAACACAGCTTCAAACCTCGTAATGTCATCCTCGCCACCAGAGGCGCTGCAACACTGCTCTACGAATAAACGTGCAAAAAAAAAAAGCAGAGTTGTAAAGAACGAATGAAGCATCACCTCCTCTCATATCTATCACTATCCCTTTCCACTAGTTCCAGCACAATGCATTGCATGTGTAGGGGTCATCCCCTGAGTGCTGGTCCAAGATAAAAAAAAAAAAAAAAAAAAATAAAACTTTTCAAAATATAATATAACCAAACACATAAAGAAAAATTAAAAGATTTTAAGACATTCAAGCAAGGACCATTAAAATTAGTTGTGAATACTTTTCGAAAAAAAAATTAATTTTTAAAAAACAGCTGGAAATTTCTATTTTCGGGGAAATATTCTTAGACGGCTTTTACCCAGCCAAAACTTAATTCAGCTGGGAGAAAGATAGCTGAATTAAAAATTTACAAAGAAAACTTTGCCTGTGGAAAAGCCGTCTTAGCTTATGCTTTTTCTATCAACAAATTGCTTTATTTAAGAAAAGAAAAACAAAACTATTTGTAATGTGCTGCCCCTAATATTTTTATGATTGCAAAATATGCCCACTTTAGTTGTGACACATAAAAATTAACAGTTCATAAATTTTGACTTCATTTTATTTTTTATTTATTTTTGTTAATAACAAAATTGTTTGTTTTTCTTTCATTATTTTGTAAGGCTGTATGTAATTTTAAATATTTTTCTTAATTGAAATAAAAAAAAAACTTTAAGTCTACACGTAAAACACAGTTGCTGTATAATTTATGATTTTTATTTAAAAAATTTTTATTATATAAAAAAATGAAATACTGAGATAATTTATGCCACAAAATCATTAAAGTTATGAATGGTTTATGATTATTTGCTACAATATAAAAAATGTTTTTTAATGAAAAAAATTTATAAATTTAATTGCAAAATATTTGGTAAATAAATAATCAACAAAAAGTCTGGACTTTTTATGAGAAATTGCTTTTAATTTTGATATAATTTAATAGAATAGAAAAGCAAGCGAAGCGAGTACTTCACATTTTGCATTAACATTTGGATATGAAAAAGCTATCGGCGGGATGGGTGCCGCGTTTGCTTACACCGGATCATAGCCGCAACCGCGTGAGTATGGCGCAAATCCATGAATGGAGCCATAAACTGTTACCCAATTTTAGCCTACTTTTTGGATTCCTTGACTATTTTCTGTTTGCAAATTTTAAGAAATGGCTGACTAGTAAGAGATTTGGGTCAAACCAAGAGGTTATCATTGAAACAAATGCCTATTTCGGGGGTCCGGAGCAATCATATTATTATTTGGAGGGAATGAAAAAAACTAGAAAGACGCTTGACTAAATGTATCGAGCTCAAAGAAGACTTTGTTGAGAAATGAAGCGCTCTTTTTTCCTCGAAAAAATTTTGTTTTATACAGAAAATCACGGAATTACCAAACGCAGCATGATTTGAGCATGTTTCTGTGGCCACAAGGAATAACAACTAAACTCTATTTTGAGAAGTTTTCAGCAGAGCATTTTTAAGTTTGAAATTGGTGCCTGAAATCAGGGAATTAAGATTAAGCTAATATTTGAAAGCTCGATGTTAGCAATTTTATTATATTTTAATTTGCAATTCAATTCATAATGAAAAAGCAGCTAACTTAAGAGAAATAAGCAAAACAAGTTGTTAAGCTTCTTTTCCTTTTTCGTTTCTAAAAATTTCTAAGTCTTATCTCGACTTTAGCTGTTATACCAAACTTAATGAATTGACTTTAGGTATTATGCACTTTCATTTTGTTACTTTTGCTGAATAAAAAGTTAGATATAGCAAGTTTTTTTTTAATTTTTTTATTTATAAGGATTATAAGATTGTTATATATTTGTACTTCAGTTGCTGTGATTAGAATTAATTAAGGAACATAAAAATATACATACGTCAGACCCATATGTTTGTCATATTTAAATCAAAATATAAAAAAGAAATTCAGTTAATAAGATTAAAAATTAATGAAAGGTTTTAAAATATAAAATAATCTGTTATACAAATGACCACTTGCAAGATTATCTTAAAATAAAATTTATAATACGAAATGTTTATAAAAATGCAGAAATAGCTAAGCATTGACATCTTGCTCTTCATCTACCAAATCTGGATGAATATTATCAGGTTCATTTGAATTCTCATTAAGATTTCTTTAAAAAGCGTGAAATTCTGGATCGATAAGACTTAGCATATCCAGAAGATCTTTTTTTTCATGTGATATAGCTGGGATAATACTTATTGCTTTTAAATCACTATTGCTGATAGAATAAACTCCTCTTTTGCCTATTTTGAGTACCTTAAATTGCTCTTCGACATCTAAAGAGGTTTTATAAAAAATAGAAGAAATATCTTTCGTATAACGAAGCCATCGCACTTCGTTCCAAATGAATCTGTCACCGTTTTCATTGCAACGTCTCGAAATAAACTTCGTTTTCAATAATTCCGAGAAATTAAGAAAATGTTTTTCTCTCATTTCAACTACATTCATTTTTCGATGAACGGATCTTACAAACTGATACCAGTCTCTCGGAATTTGAATCTCAACATTGGATTTTTTCTTCTTGCGTTCAATTAGAGCATGATCCGAGTCACACTCCATATGTGTATGCCCTGGTTTCAAAAACTTGTGATCTATTAACTCAATATGTGGATTATTATGCACGAAAGTAATGAACATTGAAGACACATGAGAGTTTTTGTTTTGTCCAGTGCAGGAGTCGCTATAAAAGCATATTTTAGTCACATTTTTGTCAATCATATTTAATTGTCTATAAACACAAGACGCGATTTCGTTACCACCTCTACGAGCAATAGCTTCATGCCACATGAAACACTGAACTGAGTCGTCTTCTAAGTCATGAACTGTAAGATTGTACGTCCACAGTTGACGCTTGTAAAAGCTAATTGAGCTTCTTAGAAAGGGAGTAGGTAAACATTGCTGCAAGTCAAATGCAAATGCCTTGGTATTTTTGTTATCCTTTGCAGCCTTTTTATCAGCTCGTTTGCAATTGTAAGCAGTATCTGCTTTTTCAACGTGTTGCATTTTCAGTTCCTTAAACTTACTTTTTTATTCCGTTTCAGTGGCATACTTAATTTTCATTTCAAACTTGTCACAAGTAGAACAAGTGTCTAGCTGCGGTGATTTGAATTTTAAATTCATGCTCCTAAATACTTGCGAGTATTTTGAAAGGCTTACAGGAGCTACCGTTTCATCAGTGCAGAGTTGGTACATTTTTGAAATCGTTAAGTCAGAGTTCAGGTATTTTTGGCTGGTATCTCGTCTAGTGTAATGACTCTCATAGGCTGGGAATTTATTGATATGGTTTGCAATTTCCTCCAGAGGAGTTCAGTAAAGTATCACATTTCTTGCTATTAATATTCATTAATGATCCTATATAAAGAACTCGAAGATCATATGTGCCCAGACACCAATAGTGATTAAATAACATCTTGCAGGCCTCAAAATTAACCTTTGTTTGGCAATTGAATCGGCAAATATCAAAAGGCTTGCAAACTCTTTCTTTAATGACTTTTCCAGATAATGTTTTGTACGTCTGAAGAAAGCTGAAACTCTTTAACTACGGCGTTATCATTACTCGATGTACCACAATAGTCTGGATCTTTGACGGAGTCAACACAATTTTCAGATAATGATGAATCATTGTTAATTGACTCAAAAATTTCAGTTATAAACAACTCTTCTTTGTTTCCAGAATTTGAACCTGCAAAAGATGCTTTCATAATTTGTTGCACATAGTTTCGATAGGAGACAAGACAGATGTTAATATATGAACTTATATAAAACTATACCTTTTAATATATTATTTAAGTCAAAATCAAATCCGTTGATTGAGGATTTGGTCTCATTTTGAACTACGGGTTCATAAAACGTCTGCAAAAAAAACACTGTTTTGGGATCAGATTGATGTCTTAGAGAAATATTAGGCCATTGCTTCAAACTGAATTCCTTATTCCTCATGTCGTCTATAAAAAATTTAAAACTCTTTTTTGTTAAGATACTTTAAAAAGTTAAACTTACTTTGAATATCTGTATCAATTTGATACTGCCCTTCAACATTTTGAATAAGAAAGAATTACTCGAGGTTGTTTCCACTATAAAGTTTAAGTTTAAAAATTAATTTTAACGTTTCATCATAAGGAAATATATTATTTAAAACTTACCTTGAACGCTCGATGACACTTCTGAATTTTTTTTACTGCTAACTCTAAAATTTTTTTTGCACGGTTAGACATCCTGATATCCTTTTCTGTATGAACTCTTACACTTAACAACCAAATTCGATTTAAGATTTTATTGAACTGCACACAAAATTTGGAAAATGAACTTAACTTTACTTTAGAAATGCTTCAACTGAAAACCTGTTACGGAAAAACGACTAAATTTAACTTAGCATGAAGGATTTTTCAATTCAAATTGTAAAAAATAACTTAAGTGGAGTTAGGCCTTGAACATATTATTCTTCACATTTGGAATAACGACCAAATTCGACTTTGTCTTTTACTGGAAACTCGAAAAAAACTCAATAATGACTAAACTCGAGTTTGGTTGTTATTCCTAATTTAAAGAATTATCAATTTAACATACGGAATAATGACTAAACTCGAGTTAAGCAGACATTTTACGTCTGAATACACGCACGGCACTGTTTGGAATAAAATCCTAATTCTACTTAAGAAACTTTTTTTAAAAAAATTTTGAAGCAAATCGCAATAGGTTGTTATTCCAAAATCATACGAGCAAAATTTCGACTTTAGCTGTTTAGTTTTTTAGGTATAAAATACTCATTTTTTGAGCTACGATGATAAAATTTTGTGTGGTAGTGCATTTGAATACAGTGAATACAACAGTAGTAATAACTCTACTTTGTCCTAACTCGACTTTAGCTGTTATTCCTTGTGGCCACAGGTTTGATGTCAAGTAGTTCAGCTGAAATTTTTCTTTCAAATATACATATTAAGAATAACAATGATATTCGATGGACAAGAGGACATTCTTGTAATAGAGAAGACTTAAAAGAAACGTATTTGGCCACAAAATAAGTTACAACATGGGACAAAAATAAAAGATTAGCTGTAGTCGATGCCGACACAATAATCTTTTAATTTCTATGAATCGGAGACCTATGAAAGTAGTAATACTACAAGCTCGAATATCCCCAAAGTATTAAATTTAAACAAAGTTTAGTTATTTTTTGTTAATAATTATATAGTTTACAATTTTGTTTCTAATTATTTCTTCAGTCAAAATTTTTAAAATTAATAAAATTTGTATATTTGAGTGCTGTCCCTATAAATAGTTCTATGCGATACAAGTAAAAATAAAAATAGCTAAAATTTTGGCATAAAAATTTTCAAACAAAAATTATTTACAATTCAATTTTGTTTTAAAGTTCGACCCTCCACAAGCACACCGAAGCCGAATCCGAATCCGTTAAATCGGTCGCACACTAGTAATCATGTACTTAAATTTGCCGCTTGTTTTATTATTATTAACACATTGAAACAATAATTTATAAATTAAATGAATAAATGAATGGGTTTTATAGTCTCTACATAAAGTGTCAGGAAAAATAAACATAATTGTTTTAATTATATTTATATTTTTGTACTGATCACAGAAACCAAAAAAAAAAATAAAGCAACATCCACTTAAAAGTTTCGATTTGAATACAAATGAATGAATTGTGCTGTCCGGTGTCATAGTTTTTTTCTTGTACTCATTGATAACAAATGCATGACTTTAATGAACTACAGATGAGTTTTGAATTTATTAACATGTTGTGATTATGGTGAATATTTTGATTATTATCGTTTTCAATATACACTTTCAAAATTTCACAGTTAAATGTAAATGATAGGATGTTGCTGTAGTGATTTATAATCATATTGTGGACTAAGAAATTAATCACAAATTCATTAGAAAATATGATTTATTTCTTTAAAATTTTTACATTTATTTTGTAATAAGAGGAGAAAAGGCTTTAAAAGTAATTAAAATTTTAAACACCTGCTGTTGAGTGTTGAATATTAAAATATTTCAAGTTTTTTTTTGGGGAAGCGAAACAAAATCTATTTAATTTTGTTTAATATTTTACGTATACAAACACACATACAAATAACCTTTTGAAACTTACTGGGTCTTCTATTTTATGGCATTTTATTATGTACTAATTGTTGTGTCCGTTGTATGTGCTAAAGTTTTACAAAAATAATAAAATTATTATTGATATTTAAAATGTTTTTTATTTTGGAATCTATTTAAGGTTTAATCCAAATTATTTGATACTAGTATTTCCTATGGCCGACGCAATCGAACATATTGTAGCAAAAAAACCTTCTAAATAAACATTTGAAAATATATTAACTCTCTTTTGTTTACAAAGTATCTAAGGAAAATGCACTGTCTGATTTCTTTGCAAAAGCAAAATTGACAAATACACATGCATGCTCTGTTTTTATTCAAACTTGAAGCTGATACATGCATGTGCAATAAGTGTGCATCGAATAGTAGCAATTTTAAATGCTTATAGCTCTAAAAACACTGAATCGATTTTAACAAAATATAGATTGTACACATTTGTGAATAAATATCTTCCAAATTATATAACTTTTGTTAAAATCGTCTGTATAATATGAGCGTAAAAGGGATTTAAAAAAAACTTATTTGCCTATTAGTTATATAGATCGATTAAGATAAAGTTTCAAACATTTTGATTCAGAAAGAAATCAATATCAATGAGACAAAATTCCAAGGAATAAAGGAAACATTAAAGTTAGTTTGTTTCACAAACAATCAGCCAATACCGCAGTTATTGAATACCTTCAATATTATTATTTGCTGTAAATATTTTAGACACAAACTCATTTGAATTTTCATAAGAAAGAAAACTTGATGTTTTTCATTTCGTAAGGTCCGTGTTTTTTTTTCTTTTTTAATTAAAATGTATTACTTCGGTTACAGTTTATACATAAAATTTGTTTGTAATAATCACTATAAGTGATTCTTTTTTTTCTAATTTTCCACATATGTTTGTTTTGTTGTACAAAAGAATTGCCTGACATTAGAGCAAATGTGTTCCATATGTGCGTGTACTTGAGTCAAGTGATATCATTACCTTTTGTTGTTTATTCGGATGCAATGAAGTCATTTGTAAGTGCATTTGCCTTGAAGTTTAAAATGTTATTTTAAATATTTTTCTTCATTTAAAATTATTTTTGGCGGCAGGCAGATTTACACACCTCATGAACTACATTTTCTGTTTTGCTTGCCCTTAAGGCACCACAGCAATTAAAGTTCTGGTCTAGTGATGTTTAGCTACTGTACGAATGAAATTAATTTCTTAATTATAATTTGAGTAGAAAAAAAAGAGAAATAATTAAAAATAAAAGAAACTTTTTTCTTTAATGTTGGTCAGAGAAGAAATAATTGCTGGATTTTTTTTCTTTCTTTGGGTTTCCTTTAGTTTATATTACTTTGAAAGTGTTACAGATTTCAAATGTGACATGTTTGATGTTGCTTGCAGCAACCTCTTGTGTTACCATCTCTTCATGAAGACATTTGATATTTTCTAAATCAAATTGCAATTTGAGTGTCACATTAAAGTGTCATCTTTAACATTTCTTTGCAATGTTTCCCAGCTAAATTCATTAAGCCTTACATGAGTGAGTTTATGTTAGAAAAAATAGTTAACTTAACTAAGTTTCTATGTGTCGTATGATGCTTTAATGCACTTTTGTTTTATTGTCAACATAATACCTCCCAGATGTCATGCAACAATGTTGAACTAGTTACTTATTTGACCATAAAATATAGTTCATGTGAGGAAAATAAACACTGAAAATAGTTTTTATTTGGATTTATTTTTAGCAAAAAAAAAAAATAAAAACCTTCATTAAATTTATATTTTCTTTAAGTGTTAGTAATTTATTGTTTTGTTCATAAATGTGATTACTGTGTGCTAAAGCTGTTCTTCTTGACACCTGAGTGTAAATTAGGCAGAATATGGTTTAAATGGAAGCCGTTTACCACTGCCAACATTTTCATAAATTAACTACTTGCGGCCAACTACTTAAGGCACTTGGACAAAGCTTGTGAAAGGCACAATAAAAAATTACATATTGGAATATTTAAACGCAATTAAAGTATACAATTTTTTAACAAGGAGCTTTTGTAACAATGTATGTAGTGTTTTATGAAAAAACCCACAAAAATGTTTTTTATATGTAATTTATTTTCAGCGGTACATTTAAAAGTTTTACCAGTTTTTTTTAAATACTCTTAAAAAAGTATTTTCAAAAGCACTTTTAAAAAGGTATTTTTTAACTCGGAGTCTTTAAAATGGTACTTTGCTAACAAGACAATGTTTGGAACAAAGTACTTTTCTGAAGAGCACTTTTTTGAAAAAAGTCCTTTTAAAAATAACATATTTATAAGCTTTTTTAAAAAAGTGCTCTTTTTAAAGGTATTTTTGAAAGCACTTTTTAAATGGGTATTTTTTAAATCGGGGTACTTTGTCTAAAAAGACGCGATTCGAACAAACTACTTATCTGAGGTGTACTATTTGAAAAAGTTCTAAATAAGCTTTTTTAAGAAAGTTCTTTTTTTAGACGTATTTGTAAAAGTACTTTCTTCCAACGAGGTATTTTTGAAATCAGTTTTTTAAAAAGGTACGTTTTCTAAAAAGTTTCGTTTTCCAAAAAAGTACTTTTCTGCGGGGTTCTCTTATTTATTTCTATTTTTATTTGTTTTCATCATAATAACATTAATGATGTTTTCTTTTCTAAAAAAAACAGTGCGAAATTCTTTGCCCTTTCTATTGAAAATTTGCGTATTAATGATTTTTTGAAATAGTGAGGTTATTGGAAATTATTGTATCATCAATTGCGATGCAACATTTTTGTCCTAAGAAAACTTTGTATAGCAATTTTTTGATAAAAAATAAAAGAAATGTTAAATTTTTTTTCGGGAAAGAAAACGGCATAAGAATATAATTCTTAATTCTAATAATCCTTTTATAGTTCTTGATAAAGGTCTTTTTTGAACAATATACTTTAGTGTAAAAAAGAATTTTTTGTAAAATACTTTTTTAAGCAGATACTTGTTTTAGTTGGGGTGTTATTCCAAATAGGTACTGTTTTAAAAAGGTATTTAATTTTTTATTAGATACTTCTTTCAAATATATATTTTTAAAACGGGCTTTTATTTACAAAATGTACTGTTTTAAAAAGGTACTTGTTAAAAAGCTACGTTTTTAAAAATATTCTTTTTCAAATATGTACTTTTTAGTTTTTTTTTTTAAATAAAAATTACTTAAAGAATAGTGAGTTTTATGAGAAAAAGTATTATTTTTACGAAAAAGTACTTTTTCCAAATAGGTTTCATGTTTTTTAAGGCTGGAGAACTTTTTTTTATATGGCATACATATACAGTGTAAATTCCACTAATCCGGAATATTTGGTAATCCGGACAGAATTTTGCAGCTCATTGCGTATTCTATAATCCGGATTGATTGCAACTCTTTAGTTCGGATTGAATAACACCCGTTGTTATTTATTTGTTTATTCAAATCACAGCATGCTTTGAAAAATACAGTTAGAATAGTGTGATATGAGTATGTTTTGGAACGTTGCACATGCGTTTTTGGTTTAGTATTGATGCAAGATGCCTTCAGTGAAGAGAACACACAAGACTTTATCTATTTGTACTGAACTGTACATATTAATATTTATGTTTTTATGTTTAATTTTGCTATGAATTGTTATAATTTTTAATAAATACATACACGCGTAGTAAACCGGATAATTCGCTACTCCGGATTGGGGTCTGCAATCGATTTCCGGATTATCGAATTTTCACTGTATTTAAGAAAAGAGTGTTTTTAGTGTTTTTCCAACGGCTAAATTTTTTCAAACAAAACAACATTTAAAAGAAATATTTTTCAAACAGGTACTTATTAGAGTACTACTTCTATTTTAATTTTCTAACTAATTCAATCAATATATTTTATATTTCAAGGAAAATGTTTCACACATCATGATATGATTTCAAAAAAGATAAAATCGTCTTATTGATTACGTACGAAGCACCAATTTAAAATACATGTTATTGGAAAATTTTATATATTCAAATTTTACTAATTTCTTAATAAGAAATAAGCTTAAGCCAAGAGAGACTTTTTTTATGTAACTCAGGGCTTTTATGAATTCATATGACGATATGTACATACATATATAAATTATTTGAACCTGTTCTGCAAATCGAATGTATTTAAATCGAGCGAACTCTAAAAATATATAATGATCCCATTGCTAAAAAAATTGTATACTGCAAAATCCCTCCAGATATAATATTTTAAGCTCAAAAAAAACTACAAAAAACCGAGAAGATTTAGCTGTTAGTGGAATTAGTTTTTTTTACAGAACAGGGCCGATTTAGAAAACAGAACTTTTACTAAACAACATCAATGAAATGAAATGGGTGGAGAAAATATACATTAAAGCAAGAGAGTTTATAATCCATTATGATTAAATAAATTGTACCTAAAGATGGTTTTCATTTTAAATGAAATACAAGTGGTTGGTTATTGGCCTTAAATGTAACAAACAACCTCGAACAGAAAAGAAAGCACTTGAAATTAAAAATGTATACTCGTATATTTATGTGTGTAGAAATTAAAGTGAAGAAAATAAAGAATTCTTTTCCTGCCAGCAACATTAAATTGTAGTGCAGCAGGTCAATTGTAGCACGTCCCGACTATTGAGAGAAAAAAGTTCGTTCATCTGCTTTTAATCTTGACGAAAAAGATCAATAACGCATTAACTATACAAAGTATAAAAATATACACACGCGCGTTTCAAAAAAAAAATAAAAAATAAAAATAATAAAAAATCAAAGCAGTAACTTGAAATCAAATCAAGGGAAACACACGAAAATTATGAAATTGAAAAGAAGAAAAGAAAAAAAACACAACAATTTAAAGCTAAAGTGTTGTTTACGCTTCTTGTGCCACAATTTTGTTCATCTTCTCAAAGATCTTTAAACAATTTAAGCAGAACGAATTAAAATAAATTTAATATAATTTAATGGATTAAGTTGATTTTCCTCTTGAAATCGTTTTGTTCGTTAGAACAACGTCAAAGAAATAATTTTTTGTTTAGATTTAGAAAATGAAATATGTATGTATGTAAGTAAATTCACTTACCCGCACAACCATATGATTCCTCTTTCAGGCCAAAATAGCCCTCTTCACATTCGCCGCATTTAAGACCATGTACTCCTGGCTTACACTGACACTGGCCATTGTCAGGATCACAAATATCAGGATCAACAGCTCCCCACTCGTCGCAAGAACAGGGAGCACATTTAAGATCGATTTGTGCGAAACCTTCGTCACATTCATCGCACTTTTGACCACTATAGCGGGGCTTACACAAGCACTGACCATCCGTGCTGTCACATACGGAACTATCAGAGCCCTCAGCAAAGCAATTGCAAGGCTCACAGCCCATAGATGGATCACCCCAGAAGCCCATTTTACAGCGCTCACAATGCCAGCCTTCTGTGTTGCCTCTGAAAAATAAAACAAAAACAAAACTTAAATCAAAATAATTCAAGCATTTTATGATTTTTCTAACTCGACATCATTTCGAAATTTCTTAAACTGCAATTGACTTGGCTAATTATTCATTTCATCCGCATATGATACTTCTAGAAGTATGTTTGAAATTTCGAACTTAATTTCGAATTACATATCGCACTTGATCAACAAGAGGGTATTAACTTGAAATTTTAAAATTTTCAACAGAAGCAAAATTCTTTTTGATTTTACATCAAAAGTTTGTGAAAAATAGATTTTAAATCGTGTGTTTCATTAGCGAAACAAAGACAAAACAAAGTGAAATTTTTACAGCAGATAAATATGAATATTATTATGCAAGTTTTGGAGAAAAGTGAAAAATATTAAAATTTCGAGTTAATCAAGTGCGATATATAAAATAATTTATTGTTACGAAATAAATTAAAACTCCATAAATCTCTGAGGAATTTCAAACTCCACTTGAACTTTCGATATTTCGAATTTCAAAGAAAATCCCAGATATTTATAATCGTGATCCCACGGACGAGTGAGTGCGTTTAGATAAAAGAAGTCAATAAAAGAAGTCAATAAAAGAAGTCAATAAAAGAAAAAGAGTAAAATAAAACATATACTCACTCGCACACTATACACCGGCCCGTGAACACATCACACGGTCCACCCTCGCAATCGCAGGGCCGGCAAGAAGAACCCAATTCGGTTGGGTTGCCAAAGTAACCATCATCGCACATTTCACAGTGGTCACCCGTATAGCCGGCCGGACATTGTGTACAAATGTATTCAGTATTTTCCACCACACCATAAATTGGGTTTATGTCCATGATAGAATAAGTTTTCAATTGGCAGCTTGGTGAAAAATTATTACTTTCCGCCAGTAGAGGACAGGCACACGGTTTACAATCGTTGGGTGTGCCATGCAAGGGATTGCCATAATGACCACGTTTGCAACGTTCACATCTATAAACAAAGAGGTGAATAAAAAAAAGTGGACGCTAAGTTAAATGGTAGATGTCTAAGCTTACTTAAGTAAATGTAACAACCATTAAAAAATTTTAAACAAGTTGAATTTAATTTTACAATCTACTTACCTCTCACCATACGTATGGTGCATACAATTGCCACAGCCACCACTTTGTAAATCACAGGAATTCGAATGTCCATTACAGGGACAAGGTTTACAGCGTCCCAACTCATGATGATCACTGGAATTTTCATACACTCTTATATAGCCAAAATCACAAGACTCACACGAAAGTCCTGTGTAGCCCGAAGGACAAATACACTGTTCCACATGTGTGGACGGAGGACCTGCGAGTTCAGAACCTCCGGTGTAAATAATAACACGTTCTAAATTTGTTTCCACTTGATCGGTATGAAATGCAGCTCTTACCAGCAACGCATCCAAATTGGTCATAACGGAGAGGAATTGTGATCTAGTTACCTGTGAGCCATGATACTCATTACGTCTGAGACGTGTCTTAATGTCTTGCACGGCCGCTGGTATGTGATACCAACCAGTTTGCTCTAAAGTTATATTGATAGTGGCACTGGAACCCGTGGTAAACTCCTCATCACCGCAAGCAATTTTCAAACCATTTTTGCCAAATAATATGACATTGGGCCCAGAGGTGGGCTTGCCTGAAGTGTCGCCTCTTATGGTAACCCAGTTGAGTTGTATGGACAGGCGTGAGCCATAGCTAGTCAGGCGATTGCCCAAATAACCTTGAGGAGCCTGCCAATATATGGCTTCAACATCGGTTAAGTCATACATGCCATAACCCAGAAAATTGGTATCTGCGTCTAAGGCGGGCACTGTCGTTTTAGATCTTGTTATGTCTGTGATTTTCCAGTCATTAAGAGTTTCAAAAGCCAACACAGACAATTGAGCACTTGAACAGGTTGCCTCCAAGCCAGAACACCAGCAGCTAGAGCAACCTTCTGGATTTTCCGCGTTTAAATTGTAGTATCCCTCTTTACATAGAGCACAAGTATCTCCCTCAACATGCAGCTTGCAAGTGCAATTACCCGCACACTCACTGTCAGGCAGTGTGCCCCGAGCATCACACTCACATTTACGACACTCTTCACCATAAAAGCCTTTAGCACACTCTTCACATTTCGCACCCTCAAAACCCTCTCGACAGATACAAACGCCACCCACAGCATGACACAGACCAGTACATCCCTTAGTGCTACATTCACACGGTTGACAAGGTTCATTGCTTAAAACGCCCAAAGCTCTAAAGTAGCCATTTAAACAAAATTCACATTCATTACCAGTTGTATTATTGCCACAATCCTGGCACACTCCTCTCTCGAGAAAGCTATCATAAATGCATGATGCGGCATGATCGTTACACTGGCAAATTTCACATTCATTGGCTTCTCTCATCGTGCCATTACGAAAAGGTTTATCCTGATACAAAGGACAGCATTGGAAACAATCGTTGCCACAAGTATTGTGCTGGCACTCACATTGCAATGTGGATTCCATACCGGAAAACTCTTTTTGTCCCTTGTATTTTTCAGCCAGTTCTTTAGTTTTCTCTGCATGACCATGACAATCCAGGCGGGCACTTACTCTTATTTGCTTCAGCGAATAGAAGCTACGTTTCTCCAGCGAATGGGCATCCAACTGCCAATAGACACTGTTGTCCAAATTGGCTGTCGAGTGCATGCCCTGCAGACGTATGCGTATGTAACGGGCGGTTATAAAATCCATTAACTCTTGTGTTTGCTCCATGGCTCCGGGACGATTTTTTAAAAGTGACACATGTAGCTCACCATTTTCGAGTGGTAAGGCCTTGGAAAATTGAGTGGTACAGATGACTTCAGTGTCGTTTTGAAAAAGATATTTGCCATTTTGTGCCGCCAAGTTGTAGCGTTGTCTGCAGTCCAACTCAGAACGGCCAAAGTACTGCCAGGGCTCAAAAATTAAGCCGTCTGAAGATTTTTCTAGAATCCAGGAAGCCGGACGAGGAGAGTTGGCGGATTTTAGCATCACATAAAAAACCTGATAGATCTGAAAAGAGAAGAAAATTAAGAACACTTAAGTAAATTTTGTTAGTTTACACGAGAAATTTTTAAGAAAATTTATCTTAACATAAATAAGTTTTTATATAGACTACACAGTTTATAACCCACGGCAAATGATATTTTGTTTAATTAAATGGGAAAATATCGCATATGATTTAATACATCTTTTCATGAAGTTAATACTTTTAAAAAATATTAAAGAAAGGGGAAAATTAATTAATCATATTTAAATGAAATCGAAAAGATATTGCAAAATGCCACCCATTATATACATAAAAATATCTACAAATATGTCACAACATAAAAATATTACAATTATTTTCAGAAAATTTGTAGAACTGACTAATATTTAAAATATTCAATAGAATATTAAACAAATAATCCAAAACATTTACATGCCTTAACATTAATTTATGAAACAGAATTGTCAGTAGTTTCTTTTATGAAGTACACTGCACATGTAGCATATTGGCCACGAGTATTAATGTCATAACATCACTATAACAGACATTCACAAAATTAAACTCTTTTTACAAAAACTATTTTTAAACCAAGTGTAAGTTATGTCATAACATAAAAATTAAATATTACTTTAAATCATCAACAAACAATGTTTAGTCTGCAAGATTAGTGTAAAATCTTAAACATAAAAATATCAAGCGCATGTTATAACATAGAATCTTTAAGCCATAAATTTTTAGTTATAAACTTTCCAAAATTTAATCAAATCACTATAAATTAAATAAATAAATTAAACCAAGTTCAAGTTATGTCATAACATTAATATGTCAGAGCTATGTCACAACATAAAAATGAAATATTATCTTAAAGCACCAACAAACAATGTTTAGTCTTCAAGATGAGTGTAAAATGTTAAACATAAAAATATCAAGCTCATGTTATGACATAGAATCTTTAAGCCACAAATATTTTTAATTATAAACTTTCAAAAATTTAATTTGAATTACTTCGGTTAAACGACTATAAACTCTTTAAACGCGCATTTTTCAATACATATTTAACAAAATCAAAAAAATCTTCTCATAACTTAATATTAAAATATAAAGCAATATTTTCAGAAAACCACTTTATAATATAGATCCAGTCTACGCGTGACATATTTATAATTAATTTATGTCATAATATAAAACACCAAAAGGTACTGAAACTTGCACCCAGAAACGTTCTTCATTTACGATCAACTTTATATCACAAAATTAATTGTGTCAAAGTTTCGTTATAACATAAAAATATTCGCATTCACACCAACAAAATATGTTATGTCTGTCTGCAAGATCTTAAACCGTAAATGTCTAATCATAATTGTCTCAAAATTTAATTTTGAATTATTAAAATTGTACTAAATCTCTTTGTGCCTTTTTAAATACATTTTTAACTACAGCACCACATATTTTAGTTCCCACCGCTGAATTTATTTTTTTTCTTACAATAATCTTTGTTGGAAGAAATCTCATGTTTTGCACAAATCTTATCTCTTGAAATGTTTTAAAATATTTAATCAAATAAATGAAAAAAATACAACACACTGGACATGTCTTATTTAATGTTATCGCTCCATGAATGAATTACAATTACATACAATAATTTTTGTTGTGCTGTTGTGTTGTGTGCAGTTGATTTGAAATTTAACCGAGATAAACGTGTTAAATAAACTCAAGTAAATTATGAAAATATGCAGATTTTACTTAAACAACATTGTTTATTACAGTGGGAAGGAAAACGGAAAGATTATAATGTCAAATAATAAAAATAATAATTGAAAGAAATATAGTTAAATTTTTTATGAATGCATTGACACGGTGTCTAGTCTACATCTGATACATTTATATCAATCTCTTTTTTTAATAAATCTATATTTTAAATGATTATTTCCATATAAAAATTTCAGAAATATCTAAACATTAATATATTATAAATCTACCCAACATTTCAACTGTAACAGCCGCTTTACTAAAGCATCTCATTCCGACAGATGGGAATTTAGAATAATTTTTCTCACGCTTCATTGGAAAATATTTGAAATACATATTTGTATCTGCAACTATGTTTCAGTTATTTTGACACTTACTCAATGTATTCAATTCTACTCGTAAAAGCGGCAAGGCAAGTTAGCTGCTAGCTATCAATCAATGAAATGTGTTATAAAAATTTATTGAGAGCACAACTAATTGCTTAAAATAAATCTCTTGTTAAGCGGTTTAGCAATTAAATTCGGTAAAGAAATTATGTTGTGCAAAGATTTGATAATGACATGAAAGAGGCAAATGACAGCATCGAATGTCAAAGAAAATTGGTTACAGTTGTTTTAACAAAATAAAAAAATTAAATTAAAAAAACAATAATGAATTGTTTGACATTAATGGGGGGAAAATAATGTGTTTTAAATGTGTGTTTTTTTTTCTATTCAAAATTTCAAGTGATAAGTTACAAATCCATTAAGGCGTTCACACTAGACACAAATATAAAATTAAGATAAATTTAAAATTTTGATAGACTTGCTTATGATGAACTAGCCCCGCTCGTTTGTAATCACTCACTAGTAGCAAGTCAATGCAAATTGAACGGGTTCGAAATACAATTTTTGGTTACAAAATAAAGGAGTTACTACAAATAGACTTTATAACTCAACATCCAAGAGCTAAAATAGCTACCAGCTTATGAAATAAAAATTAAGTGATATAAGAAATAAAATTTAAAATTTGCTATGATTTTAAACTAAACTTATATGTTAAAATAAATGAAATCGATAAAATTTGTGCAGGAATAATTTCGTTAAAATAAGTAATTTTTGCTCGAATAATTTTTGTCGAGTATTTAATCTTTGTACAAACAATTTTTACAAATAATTATAGTCGAATTTGTTTTTGTACATTTGAATAAAATTATTCGAATAATTTTTATTAAAAAAATATTAAAATAATAATTATCAGAACACCGTTAAAATTTTATTTGAGCATAAAAAAATTCGAATAAAAGTTACGGGTATAAGAATATCATATTCGAATAAATATTAGAATAAAATTTATTTAAATACTTTTTTTTTGTTTTGTTTAAATAAAAATGAATTGAAAAAAAAATTATTCGATTAATTTTTATTTAAACATAACTAAAAAGTATTTAAATAAATTTTATTCGAACAATTTTATTCCTACATTTGTTCAAATAATTTTATTCGTATATTATATTCGTATACCGATAACTTTTATTCGAATAATTTTTTGCTCAAAAAAATATTTATTCGAATAACTGTATTCTGACAATTATTATTTTAATATTTTTTTTAAATAAAAATTATTCGAATAATTTTGTGCAAATATTTCCCCGAATACTTTAGCTCGAATGTATAATTGTTTTTGGTGGCAAAATATTTATCGGAATACCCAACTGCCTTCTAATAATTTTTATTTTGTTAAGTTTTTTAAGACCGGAGTCATACGAGTTTTCTAAAAACGCACCCTTTTGCGTTTTGAAGAAAATTTGGCCAGTTTGGGGGATTATATTCACGTTCCCCGAGTTCTTGTTTTACTGAAAATAATCCCCAAAAACAGAATTTAATGTAGGAAAACCATGAATTGAGTTAAAAAACCCAGAAACGTGCGTACATAAAACAATCGGTGGTCCCGGCCTTAATTACTTAAAAAATTTGGTCAATTATATGCACATATAAGTTAATTGTCCAGGGCAACTATGACTGATATAATATAAATAACCGATTACATGTCTTAATGTCCAAGGTCATAGAGTCCATGGACGATATGACACACAAGAATGTGTCATAATGGCTATAGAGGTTTTATCGGAATTTTGCAGTTTCGGAAGAGTTTTACTTGGTATATTTTTCATACAACTTTACAAATTATAGTGACGCAGTACCCATGGGCATTAAGACTTTTTCCAAAGTGCCATTTTGGTATGTTTTAAAGCCAGTGGATATTTGTGAAATTAGGCATTATGACATGTAACCTAAATAAGTCATGAGAAGTCACCGATTTGATACTGTTATTTTTCGTGAGGACTTTGACATTTGTCAGGGCATAAATTTGTTAAGTCTAGACTCCAATCTAACATCTATATTTTACTCAGGCCTTGGCAAAGAATTAAGTTTACCATACTTTCATTTAAAAAGAACAATTACTGAAAATAATACTTTAAATTTTAAACTTAAAAGTTTTGTTTGAAAACATTTATTTATAACGTCTAAGGTCAATGGCTTTTGACATTCCCCGTTAGAGGTTTTCAATTTCATTGATTCATTAAACATGAACACTGAAACCATTAATTTTTCATTAATCTGTTGACAGAAGAATAAATACGACATTTCGTATGGTTTTAATTAATACAAGAAAAAATGTATTTGATCGCACCGTTTTTTCCTAATAATTCTTTGACAACATCAAATAAACGAATCATTGAACAAAAGTCATAAATCTTTTCACGCCCAAACACTCTGCGCATAAAACAAACATGACACTCAAAACCATCGTGTACAACGAGGTGCATGTAAGATTAGAAAAGACAACAACTGAAAATATCGATAACTGAGCTGGAAATAAAAGAAAACCTGACGCCGCGACGCCTTTTAATTGAAAATCAACAAAAGGAAAAAAAAACTTTAAATTTGATCAATGACTAAAGATCAAAAGTTAAGCGTGGCAAGAAAATAAACAAAAACTTGAAGAATGAGTGTAACAATGATATTTATAAGCGGAAAATACTCGTATAACACATGTTTGTGAAGCTTTAGTGAAGAACTACCCAAATCAAACCATTGGGCTACCAAAATAATAAAAGAAAGATGCAACAGAAAAAAAGTTTAGGAAAAACTTGTTAAAATTTACACTTAAAATTACTAAGAACATTGAGACAAAAACTCGGACGAACTTCACGTCAACCGTTACAAATATTTGACGATAAAAGTATTTTATATTTATACTCTATTTCTCTTCGAAGAAATCGTGGTCTCGAAGTTATCAGAAATAAAAAAAATTAGATAAGATCGCTTCTCCTTAAAAATCAAGACCTGACTGGTCAAACTAATGAACCGAGTCTAAGTTGTCTGAACTTGTGCTCCGGAAGTAATGCAAATTCGGTTCGTCTAATTATTTTTTTTATATAATGTTGAAACTTTAGACTCAATTTCTTAAAGAAAATTTTTTTGGAAATACGTTCATGAAGCTTATTAAAATAGAATATACATTTTTATATTATTAAAGTCCATTTTATACTTGTAATCATATCTTAAACATTCCATGTATGATTGCATATGATTTTTTACAGAAATTGAGGTTACTCTTATTTCGCCAAATATTTGCCAGGTCTGACCTGAATTTACAGTCTGCTGACTGGATTTCAGCTTTTGACAAATTACTTTTGTCTCTCTGCATACTTTACAATCAAATATGTTTATTTAGGCCACTGCAAGAAATATGATAATTTTAGCCAAGTTGCCAGTCCATAAAACTGCTTTGGCAACAGGTGGCGCCAGCATAATTTCAAACAAAATTTTACTTAAACAATTTTTGTAAAGTCTTTTTATTACTAAGACAGAAGTGTGGTGATCGGTCTAAAGTAAATTTAACTTGTTTGGCCAACTAATTTAAATGTAAATGTTTGTTTGTTTGTTTGTTTTTCCTTTTAGTTTTTGCAGAATTTTACTAAAATCATTAGTTTTGTTAATGCATATTTTTGCGGTTGATTTCAATTATGGTCATTTATTTAAATAAATTGATATTTAAATTCTCGTTAAATTTAAGTAAAAGAATTTTATGCACAAAAAAAATCTGCCACTTGTTGCTGTCTACCATAAATTTTTGGCCTTCAATTTAATAAATATTCAAAATTTATGAAGTGGACACTTTATAATTAGGCAAATAACTTGTGTTGAGTATTTTAGCAGAAAATAAATACAGAAATAGTTGGAAAAAATGCAACAAAATAAATGTGAGGTAATTTTGTGCACCTGAAGTTGCAACGGAATGAATAATGATTTTGAGACCATTAGGCCAATTGTAACTAAACTTTGAAAGAAAGAGCGATTTACACATTTCTCAATGCTACAAAAGAAAAAATTAAAACATATTTTATGTATGAAATAATTTTTCAATTTACAAGATATTGTAAAACTTGTATGTCCCTGTTAATTTCCACGTAAACGTGTTTCTAAACAAATGTAAAAAACATATCTAAATTTAGCCGTTTACAATGATATGGCACTAAAGGGTCGACATAAACAGCTATTTTTAGTTCATATGAGAGTTCGAAAACTTGCATGTTGTTATTATATTCCTATCTTTAACATCATTAAAAATATTTCGCTGCAACATGTATGTAAACATTATTTTAGAAACATACTGTTTAGTATTTATATTATAATTTAAACAGATCAATATCGTTATTTTAGTCCAATTTTAAATCCTGTTTATTCCTAATACTTGGCTTAAAAATTATGTTATTTAATTTTCAAACACTAACTAACGTTTACTAAATCTCTTCAATTGTCAATGGCCAAATTTGGCTAAATTTAATAATTCAATTATCCCGCAAGAAAACATTTTTCAAACAAAAACGATATTTAGCGCAAACGAAAAAGAAGAAAACTTAACAATAATAAATGGGCAAACAGAAAAAAAATCCCGAGGCCGAATTATTAAAAAAAAACAGACCAAATATTATTGATCAATAATGATCATTTATAAAATAACTTAATTTTTTCAAATTTATTTAGCCTAAACTAAATTTTTGCTGCAGTCAAAATGCTCCTTTATTTCGTTGTATTTAAAAAAAAAAACATTACAAAAATTTGTTGTAAACTAATCTTTGACTTTGACAGTTTGTTAAGTTTCTTGTAGTAAACGATTAAGAGAAAGAGATTAAGATCACACTAATAGATAGGTTTACATAGGCGTAGAAAAGGCATTCGGGGGTTGTCACTCCCTACCCTGAGATGGCTTTTCCTTTCCCAGAATTTTTATCATTTACTGGGTTAGCAAAATTAGCTTCTGTCCCCTTAAAAATGGCTTAGCAACGTCAGTGGATGCTTAACAATTTTGTAACTTTGTAACATTAATTGACATGACAGCAGCCTGATTGGATGTGATATTAAATATCTACTGAAGATACGAGTATTACAATAACAACAATTATAAAAACTATAACAAAAAACAACACAACCATTTGTGTGGCGTTTGACAGATTGAAGTTGAAGAAAAGAAGTACATATTTTTTTAACCAAAAGATCTTACTGACTTGAAGAGTAGAGGAAGTTTAGATTAAGTTAAAAGTTCAAGCAGCACTTAAAAGATTGTACGCATAGCAAATTAGAAATGCAAATTTTTAAAGGAAAACTTAGTCGCACTCGATTGTGAAAAAAATATGTAGAAGAAATACGGAATTTGTACTGAAGGAAACAAGAAGTATTAAGAAGTTGTTTGGCCTGCAGCGTGCCGAGCATTTCCTCAAATAATGATTTCAAATTCAATAATATTTTTTTTATAATAATTATTTTATGTATGTACATATATTTAAATTTTTTCTGTGCCACATACAAGCCAAAGAATGGCTTTTCGTGGGTATTAAATTTCAGTATATTTATGTATGTAAGTACAGTGGATATCCAGTAGTACGAACGCTCTTTCGCACGAATATCGAATAGTACGAAAGGCAAATTTTTTTTATCAATTATTCTATATTAGGAACGGATGGAAATATTTTGGATTCGATAGCAGGAATATTATATATTTTTTCTATGTAAGAAAGGAGTTTTTTATATCCGTTTGAAGTTCTCAACTTCCTTTTTCGACGGTTATTGTTATAAAAGTAAAAACAGGCGAAAAAATGTATTGCAAGATAAATTCAAAATTTTCGAAAATATTTGAAAACCGAAAATCTCCATAAGAAAACGGCAGATACTAGAAATCATCGATTTGAAGTATAAAACCATGTTTTTAATCTTTTCCGGCACTTATACAAACGAAGAGATTAAAAACGTGATTTCGAAAAAAATTGAGATACGTATTTCTTTATTTAACCAACGATATAGATTTATACCATGAAATGTAATTATTAAAAAAATAATAATACCAATTATAATGATAGCAATGTTTAGTTATGAAATTTTTTAATACATCAACCAATTTCGAATTGTATTTCAACCCCGAAAAAAATTGGTATGCAAACAAAAAATGGGTAAAGAAAAATTTAGTTCAGTAGAAATACATTATTTAAAATAAAAAATTCCCAGATATTCAACAGGAAATTTTCATCTCCAGTCACGAAAAAATACGTGATTTGGGGACAAATTACCTAAACCGGGAACGCTGCTTGTTTGCACTGAACAAGCAACACAACTTGCCCCCAAATTCGTTAATTCCAGTTGTGTCGTGTGAAATCTGCTTAAAACTTTAGCGCGGTGTTGTCATATCGTAGAATACGTGGTTTATTCTACAACCACAAAGCATACAGAGGTGACAGAAGGGGAAAACTATATAAGTTTATTTTCCGACTCCCTCTATACGCACAAGCATCGAAAAAGAAATTGAAAAAATATTTTGCATTCTTTGTGGTTTTATTTTCTGTATTAACGTAGTTTACACAAACTGCTTTGTGGTATTTTATTCTTCCCAACACGAAATGATTGATATTTGCTTTTCCCACAAACTAATAATCATATTGGAGCTAAAAACTTTCTATTCACAAAACACAAAGCACACACAAACCACAATTTTTCCAAAATTTTATTACAATTTTATTTTTTTGTTTTGTTTATTTTCCCTTCTTCGCAGCATTAAGTCTTTATAGTTGTCTCTTTCTTCAACCACCGGCACTTTAGCTGATTTGGACGATTTGCAAAAGTCATTTTTTACATGTCTGTTAGTAGTTTGTGCTACAACTCAAACCGTACTACAGGGTAGACGAGAGAAGAAACAATCAGGTTATGTTTTAGCTTAAATAAGCCTTTTCCGCTATCAGATTATTCATGAAAAGAGATAGCAATATTATTTATCATGGAACGTGAGATTATCATGTGACAGAGATAGAATAACAACAGCTACAAATACTGCAACATAAAGTCTCGTGTCATCTCTGGTCTTCTTTGTGACCGTACGTTTGCAACTGACAATTTTTAATGCTGCAATTGGCAAATTCCATGAAAAGAAATGCTCACCGAACTGCGACTTCTTTTAAATGCGCTCATCAGTTCTTTATTTATTTGTTAAAAACGTGAGAAAATTTCTCAAAATTTTTTCATGTAATTTTTAATTACTTCTGCCATAAATCAATCTTGACTGTCGAAATCATTAAATTAATGGTCAAAATTACTTACTGAATTCCCAAAAATATAAAAACGACATGTTTTTTAAATGACTCATTTCCTTGGTGTTTCTCATTGTCCGTCATTTTTTTTTTGTCATTTGTATGCAAAGTGTTTGTTGTGGTTTTGGTTTTGTTGCCGCTTTTTTGCCCATTCCGATTGTTGGCAATCATACGAGTATGACAGTTTACACATGTCATTTTGTTGTTTCTATTTTTATTTACTTTTTTCTATAAAGCACACAGTTGTATTTGTCAATGATGAGTGTGTGTGCGTGTGTTACTTTAATTTCTGTCTGACAAGTTATTGAAAATGTTGTCAAATACTCGCATTTTTTTTCTGGTAAATATGTTTAAAATAAATTTGAAATAAAAAATTAAATGCAAAAATAAAAGAACGTTCGGTTCGATATTTATGAGTTTATTTAAGCACATTTCTCATAATATTTTATTATTCAGTTTAATACGTTGTGTGTTTAACATCAACAAATTTACGCTGACACTATTAGATTGTGATTTTTGAGTCTCTAGGAGAGAAGTATGTATAATTTGATTTTTTTTCTTCTAATTTTTATTATAAGTGTGAAAAACAAAAATAAACTCAACGGAGGCTAAAAGTATTTTAATAGTTCTCACATTCATTATTTTGGAGATAATTGTTTCTATCTAATAAATTCATGCATAAATGTATTTTGGGTTTTTAGTAACAAATGCACTGAGCCAAAAGAAGTATATCAACATAATTTGAGTTCAACATAATTTTAGTTTTCACAGAATATTTCCAGAATTCTGACAATTGAACCTGAAGTTTACAGCCGAAGCTACTGTGGAAAACAGTCGACCGAAGTCGCTGTGGAAAATGGGCTACCGAAACTACTGTGGAAAATATTCGACCGAAGCTACTGTGGAAAACAGTCGACCGAAGTCGCAGGTAGCCGAAGCTTCTGTGGAAAAATTAATTATTATTGTTTCTTCATACACAGAAAAAAGTAATACATCAATAAATTTTTACATCAGTAGTATGAATCCAACATAAATATATTTTATTGAGATTGAGAACCATGGTACGTACGATGGTATCAGCTATGTGCAGTGGAAAAAGAAACACTTAAATTGTTTTCTGCGAGTTTACTTACTGACTCTCAAAACAACGATATAAAAGTTATTTTTTTTACAGTCAGTAACTAAACACCCAGCAAACAACATACATGTTTTTTTGTACTGTCCCTGCCTGGTAAGAATTGTACCATGATGAAGAATAAATAATAATACGTAATATAAATATGTTAAAAAATAGTTTTTAAGACTATAACTGGAAATTTTTTTAACAGTCAACTTCACTATTTAACGCACTGTCGAAATCGGATTTCCCAATTGCAAAGCGTTGACATTTGGGTTTGCTGCACACATTTTGTATGAGCATAGGAGCTTATGACAGATAAAAAAAATACTTGACGCGCTCATTTAGGTTTTGATGTTAATATTATTTTTACTTCACACGAATAAAAACTGAAATTGTAAAATTTTTCAATAAAGAATTTTAAAATTTTCCGTAAGCAATTTTGATTTTTTTGAATTCCTAAATACAAAAACAATAGTTCCTATATTTTTATTAACAAACAATTATTATAAAATCGTTACATACCCATTACCGAACAGTGGTCAATTGTTGTCGACAACAAGTAACCCAGTGCCAGTTTTTTTTGCTATCAAACGGTCGTGATTACAACAAGGAGAATATTTCTATTTCTATCGGACAATTTGCAATTTCTTTTCTATTTATTCTGGCAGCCCCGTTGTCAAAATAACATGTTCTTGTGTGTGCTAGAAATGCTATTTTGACAACAATACTAAAACGCCAACGACAGCAACAAACAACAACATTAAAAATGACAATAAAAACACTGACTTTTAAAATTTCTTTCTTATTTATTTTTTTAATTTATTTTTTTACCGGCCGGCTTAATTTTATTTTACGATTTTTATGTTTGTTTATTTTCTATTTTTATTTCTAAATTTTTAATTATTATTGTTGTTCTTCTGATGAGCTTTATTTTTATGCTGTTGTTGTTGTTGTTGTTGTTGTTTATTTTCATGTTGATGGCCTGTTTGCACTGTGCTGTTGTCTATTTTTGTTTTGATTCGTAGAAACTATACATAATTTAAATCATGTATAAAATTGTTTAAATAGCTGCTGAAAAACAACGTGAAAATTTGTCAGTGGGCGCTTGAAAATGTGTAATTTGTAGACAATTTTTGTTTTAGGCAAAAATAGTCAGGAAAATATGAAAACATGGAAATGAGAATTTGGGTTTGTTTCTTTTTTATTTTATTACTAGTGTATCCAGCGGTCGACGGCAAATCGACCGAATTCTAGTAATTAAATATTAAGCATTTACATAAATAAAAATATATAAAACATAAAATATACACACATACATACATATAAAATACGATAAAATACAAAAACTAAAAGAAAATTCTAAATAATCAACTTAAAACTCTCTAACTTAGCTCTCTTTCTCTCTCTCTCTCTCTTATTAGAAAGTACATAAGAAAAAACTCTGTTTTATTTCAATGCAAAAGCCAATTGGACAAACACACATGCACACTTTGTTTATTTTTCAACTTTAAGCTGATACACGTATGTGGGATAATAAGTGTGCATGTGTTAATAGCAACTTTAAACGCTTATAGCTACCAAAATACTAAACCGATTTAAATAAAATTAAGATTGTGCACATCTATGTAAAAATCCCATTAAAATCATGTAAATCTTTTCGAAATCGGTTCAGTATCACGGCCCTAAAAGGGATATAAAAAGACAAGTTTGCCTATTAATAATATATATTATATTTTGTATTGGTTTATTACATATTGTTTTGCTATACACGCCACTGTTTGGTGATTGCAGCAAATTGTGTTTACAAAACATACTAGTTGACACAAAATCAAGATGAAGCCCCAAAGGAGGTCGTAACAAAAATTCAATGGCGAAGCAACAAAACCAACCCCAACTAGCAGCCGCCGTTTAAATGTTATAATATATATCGACCCCTGTATGCGATATTAGCGTATGTTACAAAAATTAAATTTTACAGGAGATAATTTTTATTATTTTTATTATATACTATAAAACTGTAACATACGATAAGATGTGCATTGTATTATCTTCAAAACTATTACAATTATCGCTATAATCTTTTGTCAACAGATGAATTAATGGATATAGAACCAGTTTGCATATAAAAGTCGATTACGAAAAGGTGTGACATAAGATAATTTCGCGCTCAGGGGTCGATATATTATTAAACACTTAAAAGTAAAAAATAAAGGATATATATTTTATTTAATTATACAAAAGTATAACAAAAATTATTTCAACATCTTTATTGTAAATTCACTTCAATTATTTGCTTTTCTTGTCTAAGCTTAGCGGCGGATCGATAGTCAAAAATATAACGCTGGGAGCTATCTTGAACGGCTTTAAGCCGATTGAGTTGTTGCTTTGGATTGTAAGAAAAGCAATTTGGTGAACATAAGTACAACAAGTTGTTCAATATACGGCATTTAGTATACGGATGCAGCATGAAATGCTGCTTTTGAAAAAATTATTGCATATGCGGCACAAAAGAAGATTTTTCAAAAGAATATCAGCTGTTAATTATATTCATAAAGCTTCACAAAAATGTACAATTTTGTTCAAAACATTTACCGGAAGCTGTTCAACACAAATAAATACCAAAAAATCTATTGCGTATATTTTGCGTTTTAATTCATTCCGACTTTTTGGTATATACGCCAAACGAAAACTGATCTAACGACATGTTTACGTATGCATCTATGTATGTATGTATTATGTAAATAAATTAGACTGCTCGAAAAATTAATTCATATGTATGAACATTTGAAATTTGCAACCATATTTTTTTTCTATCCACAAGGCAGACCATGTTCCATTTATCAAAAATTATAATGATCCTACTATAAATTGCGACTTTTATATAAAATTAATGTTTATTCTCGACGTGTTTACTAGACTGCTCCAATAATATTGTGCATATGAAATATGTAAATTTTATATTTATCTCAAAAAAGATGCTCCTCCTGAATTGAAGGAAATCTGTACACCAAAAGTTGCAGCGGCTGGACTTAAAAAAAATCGTCTTAAAGATCATTTTGTCGTCTACCATGATTTGGTGAATTGGCAAAACTAACTGATACTAAATTAGCAATATGATATAAAGAATGCCGATCAGATGCGAGTACAGCTAAAGCTGTCAGGAGCGGAAATTTTAAATCAAATAAGAAAATTTTTAATGTTTCCTTTTAGCAACGCCATGGAAATTATAGATATTTTATACGTTTTAGTAGAAGGGAAAATATACTTTCCCCGTCTGTTGAAGCTGCGCCTAACGTAAGTAAATTTATTTTGCTTAAGCCTAAGAAATTATGTTCTTTTAAAATGAAAAGATGGCATAATGTTTTTTGTGTGAATATGTATTATTCAGGTATCTGATGGAAATCGATCGACTTCAAAAGCATCCTTTTAAAAACGTGTGTTGAATTCCGAACAATTATGAGAATCGATTTCTAGTCCATCTTATATTATTAACTCGAAGAAAGCAGAAGAAACCAGAAGATGAAACATAAACAATGGAAAAGAAATTTAAAATTATATTTATCGAAAATTATTTAAAAAATGTATTTCA
This sequence comes from Gymnocheta viridis, assembly GCA_956483585.1. Classification (NCBI taxonomy): domain Eukaryota; kingdom Metazoa; phylum Arthropoda; class Insecta; order Diptera; family Tachinidae; genus Gymnocheta; species Gymnocheta viridis. Next base: position 5,878,095 of record OY101444.1, read on the forward strand.
AATATATTGAGCATTATTCGGTTTTAAATCGTTTTGTTTTTAAAATAGATTTCCATCACACAACTGATTGTGTTGTATTTATGCCGATCTTATGATTCCATTTGTCAAAAAATTAACTCTAAGCACTGGTGTTTCATGTCTTTCTCGTATGTCTCCAAGCTTCCTAAAATCTGACTAATTGACTTGTTATTTTAGGTGGATAACGTCCAAAGTGAATTGCATTGAAATTTTTATTATTTTCATAAAAAGATTACTTTGGGCAAATCTCCTTCCATGGATTTCCAAAATTTTTAAGTTAAAAAAACAATTTGAATTGACTATTGAGTCTGTAAAAAAAACCAACAACAAACAAAAAAATGTTTAGACTAAAAAAAATATGTTGGAAATGTTGTTCGACAACATGTTCAATTAACAGCAACACATTATCCGCCATAACATCGTCAACAACATGGAAGAGTAGCAGCAATAGTTTAACAAAGTCAAGGTATTTGAACATGTTGTACCTGTCGGACTCCTCATTGGCCACCAAAAACGTTAAAGATCATTAAGAACTTCTAACAACATTCGTATATAAACAAAGTTGTTGAAAACATTAATAAACTGTTGAAATGGAATGTGTTGTACAATATCGCATTGGAGATGCAGAAGAATGACAGCGGCAGCAGAAAAAGAAAAATAAGTCAAGACACCACCGTCTTCCATTATAACCTGAACATCAATTTTCTGAATATCAGTCTGCAATTCAAGCGTCTGAAAAATATACAAACCGTGTTTTTTTTTAATGTTTAAACAAAAATATTTGTAATATTTTTCTTGTTAATCAATATTTTTCTTTGAGATTCTCAATTGGTTTAAGTTGTGTCCAAAATGGAGAAATAAAGCACAGAAAACTGCATGTGTCTTATTTTAGCACTTGATCGTTTCATGTACATATGTATGCCAGTATGTATGCATCTACATATCGCTCCTTTATTGCCACATAATCATATCTCAAAAAACTTGTTCTTCAGAAAACGAGTCTAAAAATGTTTCATTTACTCATTCCAAATAGAAAAATACTCGTGAAAAGTACACTTCACTCAAGAAAGAAGTGAGTAAAAGAGATATTTGTATGCATTCTGCAATCTTAACTCAAAAATCACGTTTTTTGAGATATGACTATATTGCAATAAACGAGCGATATGTATAAATATATTTATATATTATTTCAATTTATTTATTTTTTGTTCCTTTTTTTAAACAAAATAACATGCCGCATATTGTACACCCTTCGCTAACGTTTAAAGAAACGAACAGCGGCCGAAGCGCTAAGGGCTGAAGTACAGTGCGAACTCTATCTCCGCAACCGAAACGAAATACCAGTTTTGTTGCAATTACTGAAAAGTTATAATTAACGGCCATTAAATATTATATTTGATAACATTTCATTTTTAATCCAAGAATTTTATTTTTGCTAAACACAGGGTGACCCAAAATTACCGAAGGGGTTTGAATTCCCCATAATTTTGTTTTTTATTTCTGTTCAGTATTTTGTAAAGAAGACTTGGGGAATTTAAAATGATTATTTCTCATATCAATGGAGCATCCTTTTTTACTCATCGTGCATATCGTCGTTATTTTAATGTGCGGGTTGGACCCTCAAATTCAACCCGTCTGGTTGCAAATTTTCCACAACAGAAGTTCCTTTTCTATCCATAATCGATCAATAAATGTTATTTATGTAACTACTGCTTGTTAAATCTTTTCAGAGGGTTTTCTAAGAAAATTATTTATGTTATTTTTGTGCATTTCCCATTTTTGTAAAAAATTTTATTTTTGTTAAATTTCTAAAATTTCTGTGCAAATATTAACAAAAACAACTACATATTTCCAATAAATTAAAAATACTGTATCGGTCTTTTTAATTTAAACGCAAAACATGTCGTGTGTATATATTTAACATAAATATTTCTTTCAATTCTAATGGTGGATTTCAAATCAATTGAAAACACAAATATTTTAGATTCGTTTTGGTTTTTGTAGACCACATTCTGTGTTTTTCGATTTACTACTTGATGGAGTTCACGGCACGGCACGGCACGTACATCTGTTGTTTTTACAAGTGTTTAGCTGTCTGTTTACCCCCCTCTCTTTCATTGTTTTATATTCAACAGATTTACTGCTGATGGTGTTAATTATACAGAAATTGATTTATTTTGAAATTTCTGTTATAACAATTTAGAAGCTAATTAAAACTTGCTAGTGATATTGAGTTTATTGAATTATTAATTAATGGAGTTTTTTTCTATTAATACTTGTACGATTCAATGGCCGCATATAATCGGTTTTGCTTTATTTATATTAATACGGATTTGTTAAGTTTTGAGTTTGGAGGAATTAAAGAAATACGTTTTTTAATGCTGATGCATGGCGACAAGCGAAGTGTTGCCAAAACAATTAAATGTGATTGGTTTTCTATAAATGCTACATAATTTAGGGCTAATCACAGTTTGTTATAAAAATTATTGTTTCGTTTTTTCCAATTAACTGCCTGTTAAGCACATTTTTTTTCAATTAACATTTTAATTGGATCAACATTCATTTTAATTGATTTTACTGATATTTTAAAACAGTCCTATCAACCGATTTTTTCAAAATATGTCATTAAGTGTTATATTTATTTACATGCAATAGCAAACATTTTTAAGTTTTATTTGTAATACTGTATTTACATCAGCACGAAATCCAGTAGATTTCAATTGAAATCTCTACAAAAATCTCTACCGGGTTATTCGTGACATTTTTCAAGATTTCGTATCATTCATTTTTAAGTGTCAAACTCCATATAAAAATTATCAATCAAATGCAAAACAGCTGGCGGGCAGGGCGCACCTCTCAAAGATTTATTATTGAGCAGCGTAATATTTTTCAGTATAATTTAGCAAAAAAAAACAGAGTCGCACCACTAAGTAATACTAGATTTTGGGCAGATTTCGTCAAAATCTAGTAAAAACCAACAAGATTTGCTCGAAATCTTGTAAGTAATAGATTAAGTCTGGTGTAAATCCCTTATAAATGTGAAAATCACATGATTTTTTTACAGTATGTCACATTGTCTACAAAAAAATTTGCTTAACTAAAATACTTCTACATTTTTATAGATTCAATTTTTATAGATTCAATGAAGTTTTTAATTTGCGCACCATTGCTTTTGAATTCGCTTACCAAAGGTTATGGAAAAAAATATTTGACTATTAAATCTTAAGTTGCAACTCATTACTTTAAAATAATTATTAAAAAACAAAAATATTTAACTTTATTTACATAAAAAGTACTTTAGTTTTCTGCAAAAAATACTAATTTCTTACAAACTGTGACTATCCCTACAATTTCTGTTTGCAACTTGTTGTGTCTTCAAATCATTTTTTTCTTCACTCTCTAAAATTGTCACAATTGCGTTGTGCTGCATTTAAACAACATTTTTTTTGTAATTCTATTTATTTTATTATAATTTTGTTGTTGTTGTTGCTGTTATTCATGATGTTCAGGCAATTTTCGACTACTAGTCAGAGCACAGCATGAAGCTGTTACGTATTCTTGCCTCAAATCTTATTTGCAACTTTAGCTGTTGCAATATTTACGAATTTTCAAAAGAAGCTTTTTAGCTGCATTTCGTTTTACACTCAAGTAAATTCAAAATAGTTTTTATATTTGAAAACAAGGTTAGTTGTTTGGTTTTGCGTTCTTTTTTATTGTTTTCTTCAGTCGCTTGCTGTGCACTGCACACAACTCTTTATGGTCAAATCAAACATGTCGCATGTACGTGTACATAGAGTTTTTCAGTTGCTGGAGAATGAATCGTTTGACAATTTTTAGTTTTTGTTTGTTTTAAATTGAAAATTTGATTTTTAATTGAATTATTTCGTTATTGTTGGAAATTTTTAATTGAATTTGAAAGGTATGTTAAATTTTGGCTGGCGATTTTGTTTGAGTTTGAGTCAAAATGTAATTTAAATAAAAGTTTTTAATGGACAGACGTTGACTGGCAATTGTTATGTGAAATGTTGTTTGAGAGCAAATCAGAGCAGAAATGACAGGAGGTGATACGATGGTGCTACGCGAAGTCACCAAGCTGATAGAGGCTTTTGAATAGAATTACTGTTGCAAATTAGAATTATCTATTGCAATTAGTTTATGGTACTTCGACTTACATTGTAGTTGTCAGCATCCGTTGGTTGCTGCAGTTCACGGCACTGCAGGCACACCTATAACCTGAGGGCATACGGTATCTGTCTCAAACGGATGGCACCGCAAATTTGGGAAATATGGGTTCCCAAAATCCCACCAGTACAAGCTGGGTGCCTGCCGTGTTTAAATTTCGATAAAACAGAAATGAACATTTTATTTCGAATGTTGGGAAAGTATGAAGCAGCATATAAAATTATTCAGAGATTGATGTTAATAAGTCCACCTATTCAGTTAATTTGAAGCCAAATTTTGTGAATACAATTCGTATGATGCAGCTAAGCCATCAAGGTCATCTACACGATCTACCTACTGAAACTCTTGGCGGCTGCTGTGACTTTTTTCGAAACCTTGCTCTCTTTTCATTCGGAATTGTTAAGCCTGAAAATGTAGATATTTCACTACTTCTGAGCAACGAAAAAGAACTGAAAGTGCCGAGTACCTCGAACCTGCCTTCAACTTCACGCAGCTGTACTAAATATTTATTTGAAGTTGATTTCAGCTCTTACTATATTAAATAATTATTATTATATCTCATTTACAACAGACGAATTTCTAGTACTTACGAGATTTCGAGGAAATCTTGTTGATTTTGACTAGATTTTCCATATAAAACAATTGTGTTTTTTGCCAAATTGTACTGACAAATACTACGCTGTTCAATAATGAATCTTTGAAAGGTGTGCTCGCCAGCTGTTTTGCATTCGATTGATAATTTTTCGTATGGAGTTTGACACTTGAAAATGAAAATCCGAATCAACTGTTTTTGGCATGGATTCGAAATCTTGAAAAATGTCACGAATAACCCCGTTGTAAACGATTTAGATTTTGATAGGGATTTCAATTTAAATCTAATAGATTTCGTTTTGGTGTAAATGCCACATTAATGTAATATTTCTGTTTTTCGTTTTAAGAGTAAAAAAGTAATATGTTTATTTATCCTTCATTTTATACAGTTAATAAATAAATAAATAAATGGCTCATAGCCACCAGCACTTTCTTTTATCCTAAAAGGCATTTAAGAATATGATAGACGAAAGTATCCCATCAAATTCTCAAAAATAAATAACTAATACTAAAAGGCCTTTCACACTATCATACAAGTCTTAAGGTTTTCATTGGATTTTGTGTGAAAGAAATTTAACGAGATTTGTTGCGGTTGTCAAAAAATCTAACGTATCTCAAGTAATATGAAAAATATAGGTAGAAAATAAGCGGGGCCAGAGCAGGCCCTTAAGGGAGGACAACAAGCTTTAACCTGTTTAAATCTATCGAATATCTTCATAGATTCAGAGCTTTTAAAAAAATGCTGAAGCTGCCTCAGTCTCCCCTGCACGATATTCTAATATTTTATGAATTAATAGAAATTTAAAAAAGCTATTTTCCTCGAAATTGCTTCCTGCATCAAGTTTGATAAACGGTCCGTATGAAAAAAAAAATATGCTGAAGCGAGCTAAAAAGGAATGCACTACGTGAAGAGGGCACTTACGTAAGCCAACCAACGAAAAGAACTACCACGACGCTATAAGTTTGTCTTATCATCTGGCGAAGATCATTTCCCGGGATTTAGTTCAATTTATTACTTTCCTAATTTATTTAGATTTTTCTCTTTTAATTGCAAAATAATTCCAACTCACCTGCTTCAAATCCAATGTAATCGTTATGTATTCATAATTTCTGCCATATTGCAAAGTAGGCGATTGCCACCATTGATCATGCATATTGATATTCGATATCACGGACTCTATAGGTCTGTGCTTAGCCACATCAGAGGAATGGGCATTACAAACGCCACACTGGGTGGCCCACTTTTTATGCGGATAAGCATCCACCAATTTGCAATATTCCTCACGGCCACTTTGGCCACAAGTGGCATTGACTGTAATCGCGGCTCTGGTAGCCACATTAAATAGTTGAGGAAATAAACCACCACCAGTACCACTAACAGAACTTTCGGCAGCAGTTTGTGTATCACTGTGACTATTCAAAAGTCTCAAAGCTGTAAAAAGAAAAAGAGAGAAGAAAAAAAGAGTTGATTGAATATAATTAAGATTTGAACGGAATTGAGTGTTTGAAATATATGATTTTATACATTAACAAGTTAATTTAAAGATAATGTTGAATTTTTAGCATAAATATATAAATTTTAATGCTTCTTATAATTGTACGAAAGAAACTTGAAAAAAAAATAGAAACGAAACTCTATTAGTTGAAAACTAATGTTATAAATTAGTTAAACTAAGCCACTAACTGTCAAATGTGACAGTTTGCATGCTAATAATTTTAATTGCACTCATGGTAGTCGTCAATCTTGATTTTTAACAACAAGCACCACTAACATACTCGTACTTGCTAAATAAAATAAAAAATATGTTTGTGGCTACAAGTTTTAGGCCTGTCTTAAGTCAACGCAATCCAGTCAGGCAGACAGAAAGACCCAGGGACAGACAAAAAAAGCGAACAGTCTTTCTTTAGTTTAAGAGTTTTAAAGACTTGTAAGTGCATTAAGTCGACTTATTTAATGGCTGACCATATCATAAAGCTTATCCTAAGCTATGTTTAAGATATCTAAGTATCTTTACGCCAAAAAGACGATGTCGATGATGAAGTTTTCTTGTTTTTTTTCTTTCGAGCACAAACATACTGTTTATGCTGGAGTTGGCTTTTCCAATCAAAAATGCCTATAAGTCACCAAATAATCTACTTTGCTTCAATACATTCAATAAAAATGCGAGGGAGATCCTAGAATTTTTAGAGCTATAATCCTTTCAATCAGCTCTGTATAAATATCATCGGCAAATTTCTAAAACGAGTCATCAAGCGTTATTTTTGATGGAAAAATCTTGTGCAACGCAACCATTCGTGTTAACGAAATGATCCAAAAAGAGTTAATATGACAAATTTTCAAATATTGTTCTTAACATAATTAAATGCAGGCAGCCCTCATACTGGTTTTATAAACGTGTTAACTAACGCACTACTCAGAAAACTTCAGCTTTCTTTGATTGCAAGCTTTCCAACAAAAGTTTTCTCACCACCCTCGTACATTTTAACGGCAAACAATAAAACAAATCAAAAACTCCTTAGTTTACATAAAAGCAACACTCTCACGTGAACCGTATTTTTATCACCCACTGTCCTTTAAATATTTAAACAGAAAAAGACCATTTGTTTTCCTCATATCTCCGCTACAAATCTCTCAATTGAGATAAAAATTTATTTAAACATTTTTAACGATAAAAAGAAAAAAATCACCCAAAATCTTGCTACAATTTGCAGCATACATGGAAAATTTGTTGCACATATTTATTGACCATTTCTGTTTAAAGATTTAAACGAAATTCCATTTATTGTAATTTATCATGAAATCATTTGGTATCCAGTTTTACTAACACGAACGTATTGGGCTTCTTTTGGAACTCGCTTTTAGTCGAAAATTTATTTATTTTTTGCTGGTTTTCCTTAAGAGGGAGGAGGAGGAGGTCAGAGTAAATTTATTATTAAAGCAGCCAAAAGTATTGTAATATTTGCGATTTATTTTTTGAAATTTAAAAGAAACAAGTTTTAAAAAAAAATTAAAAACAAATTTAGGCAACAAATTAGCAATTATAAAATGTTTTTTTTTTAGCTTTAAAACAAAGTTGAAGCGGGAAACGAATTTTATTTTAATTTTTTTCAATAAATTTTATACAATTTCTTGTAAGGTTGCTAATTGCAATTAAAAAAATTCCCGGGGTTATTTCTAATGGACATTCACTGAAGCATAAACTTGGTACCCGCCTTATAATGGGCAATTTGTTTGAAGCCGAATTAGAGCATCAGCATGCATTTTGTCGAGTTTGTATTCTGGTTGGAGCGATATGACCGCTGGCAAACATTATCTGACTCGAAGGGTCATCCTTTTCTCTATTTGCTATTTGTGGGCTATTTTCTGTGTCTCTATACACCTCGTTTGCCTGCTTGGGCACCGCTCACGTGATTAGCGTGAATCACGCATGATTTTTTTTTACTTTATTATTTTTTCTTTATATGTTTGATTCATTAATTAATGTTTGTATGTGTTTAGTAGAACTGTGTTATTGATTCATGTATATTGAAAAGAATTTTTGGCTCAGGTTCAAATATGACTTTAACCATTTCTTTTTTAATTTAAGAAATATTTTTGATAAATTCAAATTATTTTCATTAAGAAAATATTATTGGAACAATTTACTCATCAGATTAAATAATAGTAACAATAGTAATAATTTTTTTAATTTTTTTTTTAATATTATTTTTTAGTTTTTTTATTCCTGTGTATTTCGTCAGCGTGAACATTTTTTCCAGTCACGTGAGCGTGCACGAACATTAGCCAAAAATATAAGATCGTACATGAGCGTACACGAGAAAATTTTTTTTTATTGTAAGCGTGAAGGAAAAGTCACTCACGTGTCCTTTTGGGGTTCCTTGCAGTTTAAATTCTTTTTCACAAAAACTAAACTCACGTTTTCACAAAAAGTATAGATTTGTCATAAGAAAAAAATTTGTGTTTGCAGAAAAAACATTAAAGAAAAAGAGAGAAATAACTTTCAAAAAAAGTTGGCTTCTTTTCTCAAAAATTTGGCTTTTTCTCAATAAAATGCCTGTTTTTCGTTTCTTGCAAAGTTACTGTTTTCCAAAAAAGTAAATTTTTTTCTCCAAAAGTTGGTTTCTTCTTAATTTTTCTCATAAAGTTTATAAAAAAATGTTGCCTTTAAAAAAAAAAAAAGATTCCTTTCTTCTCAAAAAGTTGCATTTTTCTCAAAAAGTTGTATTTTTTCTCAAAAAATTAACTGTTTTTCAAAAAGTTGCCTTTTTTTGTCAAAAAGTTGCCTTTTTCTCAAAAAGTTGTTTTTTTTTATAAAAAGTTGCCTTTTTCACAAAAAGTTAAATTTGCTTAAAAATTGGCTGTTTTTTCTCCAAAAAGTTGAATTGGTTCTCAATAAGTTGCCTTTTCTCTTAAATAGTTGCTTCTCTTCTGAAATAGTTGAATTTTTTAATATTATATTCTTGAAAAATAAGCTGTGTCGCATGAAATAGTTATTGTAAGCGGCTCCAGAACTTACTGGCTGACAGACAGAGATTTAACTCGAAATTAGATTGAAAGAGGATTGGAATCTGGAATCCTTGCAAATTAAGCAAATATTTGCCAATTGATTTTATGAATGGGGGAGTGTTTAGGATATAAAACTTAAATAGAAAAGATATGAATTGGTAACCTCCTTTTTTCAAGTTGCCTTTTTCTATAAAAAGTTCTATGTTTGACTAAATAATATGAAAGCTGAATTTTGTTAGATTTTGCATCTTTTCATCATATTTTCGACTTAAATTTTTTTACAAAAATATATTTTTTTAATTGAGTTATAACTCTTTTTCTTTGAAAAGGATGCATTTCGTCTAAATGTTGCAATTTTAACATATGTGTTTCTCGAAAAGTTGCCTTTTCTTTGAAATGTTTATCAAATAAAATAAAAATTGGTGCCCTTTCCAGGAAAAATGTGCCTTAACTATTTACAAAATGTTGCCTTTTTAACTAAATGTTGCCGTTTTGAAAAATGTTACCTTTCTTACAAAATGTTGTCTTTTTAACAAAATGTTGCCTTTTTCTCTAAGAACTTTATTTGTTCTCTTTTTAAAAAATATTTGCCTTTTCACGATAAAAACCGGGGTAACACACAGTCTTGTGTCGCATATAGTGGCCTGCTAATAAAAAATAAAAATTCCCATTTACCACAAACAGTATAAAATTTATATTTTCCATGGGAATATATTTTTTATTTCACTGTAAAAGTCTTTCAAATTAAATTTCTTTCATCTTTTTTTTCTAATTTTTTTTCATTGTGGTGTTATTTAAACACAACAATCCTTTTTTTTATTTTCTTAAGAAATTTTCTTTTAGCAGAAGAAAAAAGAGAATTATTGTTTGTTGTATTTTGTCTATTTGTTTATTTATTTAACAGGTAAATATTGAATAATTGTCTGTTGATGTAGAGGCTGCAAATATTAATTCAAACGTTCAATGCTGGGCGTTTGTTTTTAACTTCAAATGGTGTGTTTTCTTAACGCGGGTCAATAAACCATGAAGTGTTTGAAAAATGTCATTACTGCAGCACGTTCTCAGGTTTAGAGAGGGAATTTTAGTGAACTGCACAAGTCTCGCATTCACTTGTAAAAATAATGATTTAGACTTCATTATATTGAAGTTGTGGTTAGACAAGCTTAGGGGAAACCCATAATTTCAGTTGAGAGGGAAAAAATATTATTGATTTGTTAAGTGATAATTTTCGAATCTTCTCAGCTCTAGAAAATAACCGAAAAATTTTTAAGGCTTCAAATATGTACATAAGAAATTTTTGTTTAAATTTGTAATTTATAAAATTACTTCTTATTGAAGAGGATCATTGTTATAATTGTAATATTTATTATATATTCAAGTCTAGAAACCATCTAGATGTTCAAGGATCATTCCAATTTTTACGATAGTTTGAGAACTTTAAGCTCTAATTGCGTGCGTTATGGATCGTAATAGATATTATTATTCTCATCTGTTTTTATCTTTAATAATTTTGTGTAAAATACCAAAAATTTAGCCGATCTTCTAAAATTAGTTTGGACACCAACCAACCTTTTCTTGAAGTCGCTGTTTTAAAAAGTTCTTTACTTTTAAAAAGTTTTTAATATAAAGTTTCAATGTACATATTTTGAATAACTGTAGACCTTCGATTTTCTAACCTAGTTCTTTTAGTAGACCTCGTGGCTTATTAACTTAGACAGTAACCAGATCTTAAATCAGCACTTCATTGCACTTTATTTTAATTGCTTCACGTTTTATCAAAACTTAAACTTTCAATTAGGCATAGTAATTATTTATTTTTTCTTTTATTTTTTCTTTCATTTAATTAAAACTTAATCTGTTGAATGATTTTGTTTGCATCTTGTGGCAAATAGTTTGATCATGTTAACAACCACTCATTCATTCGTACCAAATCAATGTTAAGCGCCACTCGTTTTTAATTTATCGTCACAAATTTTTTTCTTTTTTGTCTTATGCTGTTTGACTGGCTGGCTGCCTGCCCGTTTGACTCTTGGCTTGGCTTCGCTTGGCTTTAGTTGATTTGATTACCCTACACCTAAATGCTTACATTTGATTCAATTTTTTTATGTGACCGCCTACATGCTGCCGTTTCGAATTAAGATTCCATAAAAATTGTATTTATCGTTTGTCTTTCGAGCTTAGTTAAGTGCAGTACAGAGTTTCAGCTTGTTGAGTTGATGCTAATTTGTCATAATATGTCTAAAATGTATTAGACTGCTTGCTTGGTGCAACTTGGTTGGTTGGATGATTGGTTGCATGCGTTCAATCCATCCCACATGTCCGTCTGACTTTCTCTTACTTTTATTATTAAAAGTTTGTGACTCATCAGCGAGAATGTATGATTTAGAATATGTATGCACTTTAAAAATTATAATTTATAGTTTAAAATAGTAAACAAGTTTACACTCTCCAAGTAGTAAGAAGCAAGCAGCCAATACGCTTTGGCTTGCCTGCAAAAGCGCCCAAAGTATTTGCCGGGACCCGAACTCGCAACCTTGAGACTGCTAGAGATACAAGCAAGGAGGGAGCACTTATATAGTTGTGTCTGTATTTCGTATTATTTGCTCGCATAAATAACCCGTGTCTGTGTTATTTTAAATTAAACAATAATTTAAGTTACTAAGATTTTTATGTATGAAGCTCTTCACAAAAACAATAAATTAAAATTATAATTAAAGTCTTTCGACTGTATTAAAAAGACAGCAAACAATTTAAATAACACTACAGTTGCTACCTCAAATGAACAAAAATAAAATTTAAATTTAAATTAAATGCATCATCTGAAAAAGTTTAAAAAAGATTTTTTTTGTCTGAAGTGCTTCCTACAAAAGAAGCGGTTGGTTGCACGGTGCGGTCCCTTAAAATGTGTCCCTTTTTATTGTGTCGGCCGTTGATAATAATGACGACAACCACCACATTGTTCATTTTTGCCAGGGAAATTTAAAATATTAAAAAATCAACAAGACTAATTGAGTTGTAGTGGATACTTTTCTGTTGTTCTTCAGAGAGTTTAGCAAAATATGAACGAACGCCTTAAAGAATCTGATTTCAGTGGGGGCACACAAGTGTAATAAAGTACATTTTGATACGCTGATTTTTTTAATAAAATCTTTTCCTTTTTCATTTGTAATCAAGGAAGCAGTATTTTAAGAACAAGTCTGCTATTATAATGATGTTGACTTTTGTTACTTTGTGGCTGGCAACACATGAATGACTGTCTGTTGCTGAGTCCCATCATGTCTGTCTGTGGGTGTTGTCGTCAGCTCTAAAACACTTCACATTTCGGTTTTTTTTTCTGCACATTTTCTGTGGCTGTTGGTTGGTTTGCATGAATGGTTTGCTGGTTGTATCATAATGTGTCTGTTCTTTTTATGCTTAATTTGGCAGACTGTCAAAATGATATAAACATCATTGAGTGCTTCTTTCCCTCTTTGTGTTCATGATATAATAAGACCTGCTTACAAAACCTCTCAAAGGATTATTTGCACAAAAATATGATGATCTAAGAAGGCCAAACAAACGTGAGACAATCTCGTGGCGGCCGTAAAAATATGAGGGGAATATTCCCTAAAACGTTGTATCCAATAAATTTTTCATAAATATTGTCGAATACATGATTTGGCGCAACCCAAACTTTGTAGTTTGAGTCCATGTTTGAAAATTCAAAATTAAGTTCGAATTTTCGAAAATTATTCAAAATATATCATCAACAATTACAAATAAGTTCAAAATGTATTTTCTGGAATGATTTTATAAGGTTTTTTTGTTTGTAATTTTTTTTATCTTTATCAGTTTTATACATTCGAACATAAAAATATTGCGTAAAATTTTTAAGAAAACTATCATTCTTTCCAACGAAATTCAAGTTGAAAATTCAAGATGACATACACATTCCACTCTTCTGATAAGTAATTATAGTCTATTGTTGCCCTCAAACACAGACAATAATTGTTTTAATTACAGATTACCCTGTAATCCTGAATGCAGTTTCAATGTTGAGTATTTAGATTACAACAAAACACCATAATATGCAAAATCGCGGCTTTTTTTCTGGATTTCATAGAAACCCAAATAATTTTAATTACAAAAAAATTTATTAACTCGACTTAGAATGAAAGATCCAATTTAGTATTTATTTTCATTTCTATTCACATGAAAAAGTTCCTGTTTCGAAATGCGAAAACAAAGCTTTTCATTTCGAAAATAATATGAAACAGAATTTCATATATTTTATTTCATATTATTACTGCTTAATTTAAAAAATATATAGAAAATTGTGTTAAGTTTACAAACATATATTTTTAAATTCTCTTTAAGGTTTTTTTTTATTTTCGAACTCAACAAAATCAAGCTTGAAATGTAAAATATGGTTTTGATTTTACTTTCAATGTACACAAGTGCCTTATTTATGAATTAAAGCGATGTTCGAGAATTCGACCTTGAGTTCGAAATTTCGAAGTTTGCTAAAAATACAGATTTATAAAAAACAGAGTTCAATAATTGTTGAAACCACATTTTTTAGCATTTTCAATGGTTAAATTTTCAGAAAACTTGATTTCATACTCGAAACTCAAAACTTTTATTTTAAAGTTAAAATTAAAAAAAATCTTTTATTGTAAATAAAGCAAACGTATAAAATTTGTTTATTATTATTCGTTCTCTTAAAAAAACAATTTTCTGCTTTGCCGCTTGGTTTCCCTTCCCCTTTTAGCAGAACTGCCTTCAAAGTAAATTCATCTTTCTTTCATTTTTGGTAGCCATTAATCAAAAACATGCAGAAATGTTTAAAAAACATGAGTTTTTTTTAATTTTCATTTGTTTTTTCCCCCATTTTTCAACATTTTATCACATTTTGTTTGCAACATCCCATTATTTTTGATTAATTTCATTTTATGTTGTTGATTTTGGGCTGTCGATGTTTATTTTTTCCAAAACCGCCAGACAATGGTCACTTAACCTCACATTAGCCTTGCAACACCTAACGTCTTATCGGTGTTGCACACATACAAATGTTAAGTTTTGTTTAAAGAAAACATAACTATTTAAATTGAACAGCCAATTTAATAATGAATTGTTTTGAAAAAATGGGCAAACAAAATAAGGAAACATGTAAGAGCTTTTAATATTAATAATTTAAATTCGGCGTAACAAATTGTACAAAACAAATCTAAAATAACAAATACAAAATTTATTAACAACAATTTAGCACAAATTTCCAATTTCGAATTTTAATAGCATTCCCAGAACAATTATAAACTATTAAAAATAGTACAAGAATGTTTCTTAGCTACTCTTAAGGTTTATTTTCTTTGCAAATGAAATTTTAGAATCTTGTCGAAGGTTGCAGCAGCTTAGTTTCGAATTTTCGAACAAAGTATAAAAATGCGAAAGTACTATTGTGGAGACACTAACAACCAAAAACCAATTCGAGCTTTCAATATTAAGTACTATTTTCGATGTTCGAAAAGTAAACTAGTATATAGAGTACTACACTATTAATATGGGGGTCGCAGGTTCGCTTCCTGCCTAGACCCTGGGTGTTTCTGCAGATAAGACAAAATGGCTGTGCGGTTTATGTTTGTTTGTTTGTTTAATTAAACTTTTTGCTCCAACATATAAAAAAAATTATTAAGTTCGAAATAAAAAACTAAAGATAAATTTTGTTTGATAATCTAATTCTAATTTGAAATGAGTTTTCGAAGTTCAAAATAACACCAATGAGTTTTTATCACTAAATTTTTTATACAATTTTTTACATAAAAAATAGTAAAGCTCTACTAATGAACAGCTTCCATGACCGAACAGCTCTCATATTTTTGTTTTTTATTTGTAGAAACGATCCCGTAGACGGATATCTCCCGTAACCGGGCAAAACAATTAGGACGGTCGGTGCCCGCATACGCGAGCTGTATATTTTTTACAGTTTTCATATTTGAATTTAAGTTACAATTATCGAACGCTCCTTACGCATCCACAGAAATAGTCATGGAAACAATATAATGTTTGAAATATAAACATTTTATGTTAATGCAAAATTTCAAAGTTGGAAGCAAATCGATAAATTGTTGATAAGAAATGTTTATGCAAAATTAAATTATGTATTTAAAAACCCATTTAATTTAACACATTTTCCCATCAATTACATAAATGCAACATTATTATTTCCATGTATAGTTTCGGCTCCTCCTTTCGCATATTTATGAACTTCTTTGTTACAAGTTGCTTTTGTGAAATTGCTTTTTCTATTTTTGTATTAAAAATGTGCAAAATTTTTGCCAATTTTCCTCATAAACTAATAAAACTCAACGATACGCGCTCTCTCAAACACACTCCCGAGTACGAGTGCAGACGTGCGTGTTGTTTCAGCCAGTTAGTCAGTCATGTAGAGAGACAAGGCGTATTAGTTTTATCGTTGCCGCTTCGCTGCAATTAAGTGCAAAGTATATTGCTGCTGATACTGGTACTCGTAGCGTACGGATGATGACGATGATGATGATGTTGATTGTATATGAAACAAACAATTGAAAGCGAGCGTTAAATGGTATTAACAACACTCCCAGCCCACTACTGTGCAGTGTGATTCAACAAAGATATAGCGCGAAGCAGAGGTTCACAATTGTTACTTTACAACTGCAATTGGCTTCATTTTCACTTCAATTGGAACACAAGTTTGTTTGTTTGTTTGTGCATTTCTGTTGTTTTAAATGTCCGCTAATGTTATTGATTAATTGTGTTTCATTATTGTTGTATCATTATATTAATAAAGTTTTTGATAATTTGTTTATGGAAATTGCGATGAAAGCATTTTAGTGTTTTTTGGATTTGCATTTCCTCAACGGAATTTCCCTTGGCCACACCTCAGGCAAGCGAGGGAAATCGTAAAAAAAAGACATTCGGTTTTTTTGAAGACGCAAACAGTTTTTAAAGTTAAACTGATAAAAATTTATTTTTAGTTTAAACTGTTATAATCGAAAACAATTTCAGCTTTTTTTATTACTTTTACATACAAATAAAAAAATTTTATTACGACTATTAAACTTTTATACACATTAAAGTTTCCTTTAAAATTTCGAAATTATAATAATTAAGCAAAAATAATATAAAAAAAACGTGTAGGGCCTGATTTACAAACTAGATTTCACATATTTACTCAAAAATTTTTATGATATTCAGTTCAAAAATATAAAAACCCGTGTTTCCACACGTTTTCCGTTTTTGTTCGACTAAGCGAATGACAAAAGTATGTGTGGAACATTTTTATCAACTTTTTAATTTGTTTTACAAGTTTTTATTGTACAGTACAACCTCTCTAATACGGACACTCGCAAATTCGGACTATCCAGTAATCCGGACATTTACATTTTTCGGACAGTTTAGAAATTTTTCCTTTATAGTCCGGACATGAGTTGTTTTTTCTCAGTAAAATTTTTTCGTTATTTTCCCGCTAGAGAAAATAAGTTGTTGTGTGTGCGAGAGAATTAAAGAATGCGTAAAATATTTTAGTTTAATTGAGTTTGTATGGCTGAACAAACCAACGGGACAGATAAGGATATTTTATTTTTAAAAGAAGTTAAAAATAGAGCTGACAAATTAAGTAAAATTTTGTGTATTCAAACAAAAATAAATTTTTATTTTTCAAAATTAATATTTTTTGTCACTTTTAGTATGTGTCTTCATGTTTTCTGGAAATTAATTAAATACAAATGAATTCTAATTGCATTTAAAATTCTATTTTAACCGTAGTCCGGCCGATCCACTAATCCGAACTTGTGCTGGCAAATTATACTACTTTTCATTACTCAATAATATTCAATACTTTTCATTTGGGTACTCAATACTACTCGATACTTTTAACGGATTTTTCGAATTTGTAACGCATAGTTTTTATCTGCAAATTGAAGTAGTTTCTTCAAAAATTAAAAATAGATCTTCAACTATTATTGATTTTGTATGTCTTCTATTATTAAATAAAAAATAAATGTAAAGCTAACGTTTAATTTATCGTTAACAACAGCTTAAGAAATAATTTAATTGTTCTAAAAAAAAAGTTATTTAGTTTTGATTTGATTAAAGAATCTTACACCTAGTTGTCTTTTTAAACAGTGATGTATATTTTCCACTATTTTAGCCACTCAACTTGCTGAAAAATACAACTCTGAAAGTATCGAGTAACTACTTTTAAGTATTGAGTAACCAAAAAAAAAGGTCATACTCGATACTCGGTACCCACTACTCAATACTTTGCCAGCACTAATACGGACAGTAGCTGAAACTATATCTGTCCAGATTATGAAGTTTGTACTGTATATGAATTTTTAAATTAAAAAAAACTCTTAAATTTTCATAAAACATTTTTCAAATTTTCTACAAAATGTCTCTTCGACCAATTTATTATAACTGAAAAAATTAACAAAGAAACTTTTATACTCCAAAAAAAAAAATTGTCTAAAAATTCTTTCATTACCGTTTTTCAATTTGTTTTAAATCGCTTTCTTGTTTTAAATAAAATACACTTTTTTATTAATACCCTTATAAACCTTATAATTACATTATTTATAAGTGAAGGAACTTGCGTTACTTTACAAAATTGTGAATAGAACTTTCTTTTAAATTTTCCATTCAATATCTCTATCTACTCATTCGAATTTATTACAATTTAATACATATTAATGAAACTGTTATACTCGACAATACTTTGTAAAGAACCTCATTTTCAGGTGTTATTTTAATTTATCATATAAGATTTTATTAAATAAAATAGTTATATTATTAAATGAATACATAGAACATGTATATGTATAAAATAGATATGAATAATATTAATTAATAATATACATTATATTATTATTAGGGCACTGCTACACGTTGAATATAGATTGACTGCGATCTAGTATCGGGATATTTACTGAGCATCTAGCATGCAGTGTTAACGCAGGTACTAATGGATCGCATAATATATTAAAATCCTGAATATGGATCGCGATCCAATTATCACAATATATATTGCACGTGCAGCAGTGCTCTTATAGGCGACATATACTTGTGTTAGATTTTTTACAAAATGTATTTATTCTCTTCGAAATAAACCCATTTAAGCAAACTTCAATACCTTTTAAACTTGCCTGCAGACACCCAGTGAGTAGGCAAGAATCGAACCTGCGACCCCTGGGAAAATAGTCTACTATGCTATCCACTACATTACGGGGAACCGCAACTTAATTTTTCGCATATGTAGAAGCTTGTTGAAAATTGTTTTTCATAATATTTTATTTTTGACAATATTATTTAAGCTTTAATACTGTCAAAAATTATAGGTTTCAAAATTCATTTATGACATAAGTTTTTCTACTAATACTATTTTAAATGACCGCATATACTCCAGTGTTGTTCACTAATATTTTACTTTTAATAAATACGGTGTTCCTGGGAAACTCGGATTGCGTTTAAATGTTTTTAGAAAAATTCTATACCAACTTATATTCTTGAAATAAATAGATTTTGCAAACAAAATTTCTTTGTAAGAATTGAAATTCAATTCAATAAAATTCGTTTTAAAATCTTTTCGGTTAGTTAATGTTACTAAAGAATTTGTTTTAGCGAATAATAGTTTAGAGAAAAATAATAATAAATAATAATTTCGCAACATTGATACTCTATCAGACTTCAGAAGCAATCCTTTTTTTTTTGTAAACTTTTATATATTGTTTTTAATAAAATATTATTAAAAAGGTCGAAGAAGTTGAATAAATTTTTTATTGTTATTTAGTTATACTCGATTTGCTGTTATTTCTTATAAAACTCGTACACTCAATAATTATTGCACCAAGTGGCAACTGCTTGCATTTAAAAACGACCTTATTATCAGAGAAATTTTTCTACTGAAACCTTTAAAGACATTTCGTTGTCCCGAAGTTATCTTCATGTGTATTACACAATCAAAAAGATAAGATAAGACCGCTTTTTCTAAAAACTCAAGACTTGACGAGTCCAACTTCTAAATTCGGATCATATAATATTTTTTGTATATAATGTTGCAACTTTAGACTCAATTTCCCAAAGAAACATTTTTTTGGAGATACGTGAAAATAACTTCGGGACGACGATTTGTTCAATTCAAAACCTTTTGTATGAGTTTTAGGTTGTATAAACGTCGTTGCTAGTTTCTATATAAACATTTGTTTAGAAACATGTTTATATAGAAATTACCAACAACATTAAGACAACTTACAACTCATACAATAGGATGTGAATTGCACAGCTGAATTTCGTTTAAAATACTTTAGCAAGTATTCTAAAAAAGTAGGAAATATCGGTTGCTTTTTATTTTGAAGGCGAAAACAATTGTCCAATTTACAACCTAGTGTAGAAGTTGTAAGTTGTACAAATGTGGCTCGTACTATTAATATTATTCAAAGGTCATAAGTACCGGGACTCAAAGGATCTTTTGTGCAGCCCGAGTGTTCACTAAAGTAGATTAAGGTTACGAATTAAGCCAATTACCCTACACGGTGAGATATTGTATATTTCACTTGAAGTCATAAAGATGCCTCCAACGCGCCGGACAGTCACAGAGAATATGCTACGGCGTTTCTTCTTGCATTTCGCAGAGTCTGCATATTTTAGTCTCAGAATTACCAATGATAAACTGGTGTCGTCTGAGATCGTAGTGCCCGGTAAACCACCCTGTTAGTAGTCTGAGGTAATTTCTGTTCATTAGCAGTAATTTTTTGGGATGTTTTTGGGGATAACGTAATGAAACGTTTTGCTTGTCTAAGACCTTGAAGGGCTTCCCAGTAGCGATTAAATTCCATCTGACCCCAAGAGTTATTCTGCTGCTTGACATATCCTCTTGAGATGTCAAAGAAGGGTTCCGGTCCTATAAACCTACGTTGGTCCGCTCTGTTAGCTAGGCAGTCAGCCCAGTCCGTTCGTTTCCAGCATGGCCCTCATGGCCAGGCACCCAGCATAACGTCAGTTTATTTCGAGCGCCAAGTTCATTTAGAGATGTAACACTGTCCATGACAACGCCCGACCTGATCTCATAAGAGAATATGGCCTTGAGCGCTGCCTGGCTATCTGACATCAAGTAGATATGGATACCCTTACATTTTCTCCTCAAGCATTCTCTAGCATAAATAAAAATGGCAGATACTTCCATCTGGGATGACCCTTTGGAAGTTGGGGCCATATATGCTCCGTATCTGAATTTTCCTGTTTGGAACCGTCAGTGAATTTCTATATAAGCAATTACTTAGAAACATGTTTATGTGGAACATTGTTACAACTTACAACTCGTACAATAGGTTGTAAATTGGAAAACTGTTTTCTATAAAAGCTAATTTATCGATTTTCATTTGCTTTAAGGTATGTTTAATTTGTATTAGATAATAATTTAACAATTGAAAATCGATTAATCAAATTTAAGGAACATGACTTAATTCGAGAAACTTATCAGCAGTTATTTTCGCCAATGATGAGGCTCACAGGCCCTCCTTTGCACTGATTGCAACTTATCTACATTTTTGTTATTTATGTTGGCCAACGACGAGGGGAGATCCCGCGATCTAAATCGTGCCGCCTTTAAGCCACATGCACCTGCCCGATAAAATTCTTGACAAAATTCTTTTACTCCATAAAACTTCTCAGGAAAACTTTGTTAAAGAAAACTTTACAAAAAAAATTTTTCCAAAACTGAAAATTTTGATAAATACATCCGACCCTATAAATATTTATTTTAGCCTAGAACTCAATATCCTTTAACATTAAGAAAAAAAAGTTCTTCATACTGCATCTGTTAAATTTTTTATTTTATTTTATTTTATTTGTGTTCCTTAAATATTTCTTTATATAATAATCGTGAGACATTTACCGCAATTGAGTTTATCAAATATCAACAATCTTAAATGCCTTTAAAAAAAAATATTGCTACCAATTAAATTTAAAGTTTTATGTTTTCTGGTGGATAAAAACAAAACGTTGACAAATATTTTTTATTAATAATTTCGTTGGATTTTTAATGTTTCAACTGTGAGCTTGTAGTGAAAATGTTGACAATGTTGTTGGCCAATTTCGTGTAGACAATTTTGAACCCAGCGACAAGTGCTGCTTGGCACTTTTAACAGCCAAACAAACACATTTAAACTAAAAATAAAAATATTTTGGTTGTTTACTAAACTTTTTTCCTTTTAGGCACAAACTACTTTTGCTTGTGTTAACAACAGTGACTCCCAGACGACGGGGTTGGCGAAAACACAACTGCCTGCTGTTCAAGCTGGTGTTGAATGAATGCAGTGCCTAAAATGTGTCTTGTTTGCTACAGAGGAGTGTAAAAGAAGAGCTGCAATATAAAACCCAGTGAATCGTAAAATTGGGAAAAGGAGACTAATTAAGTTGTGAAAATAAAACGTATTTTTTATTATTTATTTAACTTTTTTATATTATGGTCGATTTTGTTAATGAATTCCGCACAAGAGAGAAAAAGAGAGAGAGATTTTTTTTATTAAACGACAATAAAACATTTTAGGCTTCCACTTGAAATTAAAAAAAGAGATTTGAAAATTAAATGTTTTTATCTTCAAATAAAAGACCTCCAATTGTGTGGTTTTTGTTTAAACTTCATATTGCTGGTTTATTTAAAGATTTATGGTTTAGTTTTTGTTGAAAACACAAGACACCAACCGAAAAAAAAATATAAAACTGAAATCATTTCAAAATGTTTACTCTATTGACTTGAAAATAGTTACAGATACTTGTTTGTACGTGCCAGTGCATCTGCATCCCAATATGAGTTTATCTGTTGCATTAACTTTCTTTAAATTGTTTACAATAATCTTTTTTTTTTGTTTTTCTATCGATTAGTTTTGTTTACTTGACTCTGGGGAGTTTTTAATCTGGAGCCGTTTTGAAACACACAGAGGCTTCTTTTCTTGTTGCTACATAATCGGAGAAAGAAAACAAAAAACAATAACATCCCATAAAGACCATGTGGCAGGTCTTAATTTAAATGTGTTTATAGATTTATGGCACATTTGTGGTCTCATTCAAGCAGCATACAGTAGAGCAGAATCAAAATATTTGAAAAATACATAAATCAGAAATTTCTAAACAAACGGTGGGGCTGACAGAACGTTTTACTCAAGCATAGCAAAGGAGTATTCGAGTTTAACTTTTGAAGGGAATCTATTCAGATTTCCCAAGAGAGACGCTGAAGCGCACATATAAAATTTTTTATGGTATAAATTTATTGTCAGCCGAGTTAAAGCATGTATCTATCGATCCCTCATGCTTGCATAGAGGGTGTTATACCGCTATTTAAACAAAAATAATGTTGTTTAAAGACGGATAAGAAATAAAAAATATCATACCAACTCTATTGATCTTTTCCTCATAGAAGTGTAAGCTACAATACCCCTACGACAGTGAAATTTTATGTGAATCAGGCCACCTATTTAAAAAAAAGATTCTGCCCCACTGTGCGGTATTAAGAAAAATCTATCGGTTGCTGTCTGTTGTATAAAAGTAATTATGGCATATGCTTTATTTAATATTTATAGCATGAATTTCTAAAAAGATTATAAAGATTGGCATTTGAAATGAAGAGATTCAAGAACGAATTATAAACAAGAATGGTTGCGAATCAAAAGCCAAAAAAAACAGACTGCAAACAAATGATTTGTTTTTTAAGTTAGAGATCTCTCAATAATTCTTAGAACAATTATTAAATTTGTTGATGCTAAACAAAATTTTTTTTGTTTCAGAAATACTTTTGTTAAAATAGTTTTATTAAAAATATTATCGGGTATAGGAGTTTCAATGTCAATAGATAATAATACCAAGATCACATCAGAAAGTTAAACAAAAGTCTATATAAAACGTACAATAATTTATTTTCAAGATTTTAAGTAGTAAAGGGTGTCCCAAAAATTAATGCAAAATTTTTATTAAATAGAAAACAAAGTTTTTCTTTTTTTCAGTATTTTTCAATGAAATGAAAGCACGTTGTTCTGTCGGGTTTTCTGTCAAATTATTTTATTAGGGTTGCTATAACACTTTACTGTACAAATAGCCAAAAATTCAAATCTTGCGTTCATTTTGGGACACCATTTATAACAATTTTATTCTAGAACTTTCTGTAGTATAAGAGTTTACTTGCAAAATGTTGGCAAAAAACAAACAGTTTCTTAAAAATTTTTACTGAACACACAAAGTTCAACTAGTATAATAGAAGTTCTGATTTTGAAAATCAATTAAATTTCCATGGAAATTTTGTTTATTATTTAATAAATTTAATTTATTTGGAAAAATATTTTCGTGAAAAGATGAATAAGGAATACAATAAAATTATCACACACATTTTCCAACTTTACCGCGTTTTGTGGATGACTTTTTTGAAAACCGCGAAAAATTCATATAATTTTTTTTCAATAGTTTTTAATGGACTATTCGACTATGCTAGGACCATTTTGATATTTGCAAAAAATGGGAATAAGTTATGCCCCTAATGAACAGCGCATTATATTAAAAAAAAACAAAAATAAAAAAAAATTAGAATTGGTTTGTATTCAATATAAACTCTCAACCGAATATTTTTATATTATTTTCAAAACAGCTGGTAGTTAAGACTTAATACAAACTCATTATAAACTGTTATACATGCCGAAAATGTCTAAATTTTTCCTTCGCACTATAAAATTTTATTGAAAATCTAATATTTTTGAATGATCTTTCTTAAGAAATTCCAAACAATGATTATAACTACTGCATATAAAGTCTTATACTGCTTAAAAATTTTAGAACTAAAGTTTGTATGATTCATATAATAACAAATAAAAATTATTTAGAAAAGCCATACATTTTAAAAAAGCTCCCATGTAAAATTATAAACTATTATACGAGTGCTACATGATCTTTTGAAATCAATATTTAATGCTCTATAACATTTTAAAGCGCAATTATCGTTATTTTATTTTAAAGTTTTCTATCAAAATTATTTTACACGAGAAACTTTTTGCTAGAAACACTACAACTTAACACTAAAACTTTTCCGTATACATTCCATAATGTGTATTTTAAAAGGAATTTCATGGATATAATGCAGTGGGGATATAAGATTTTGGCATAAATATTTGATCAAATATAAGATTTTATTTTAAAGTTTCTTAAACAAAAGTTTAATTCTCGTAATTTTTCCTTATTTCGTATTATGTATCAAAAGTATTTATACTTGAATAAATTTGTTGGAGCTTAAATTGCATAAGAAAACTCTTATACTAGCGAAATTTCTTAAATTGAACTTCTAGCCTTTATTTTATTATTATTTTTCTTTATTTTTATTTGTACTTATACATTTAGTCAAAAACTTACACACACACACTCACATTAAATTTGAAATTCAGGTCCTTTAATAATTAAGAAACTTTTTAACTTTTTTTCATTTATTAATAAAATATTAAAAAATTTTTTATTAAATTTTTTTCTTTATATGTTAATTATTTTCTTCGACCTTAAAATTTGTAAATATTTGTTCTTTGTTTCAGGCTCTAGGTCATTTTTTTTCTTTTGTGATTTTAGAAAATCGCTTTTGTGTGTGAGGTTTTTATTTTCAAACGAACCAAAAAAATTGTTTGCGTAAATAACACAATATTCGCTATCGCGTAGTGCTATGACCAAAATTTGGTTATACCCCTACTGTTTATAGAATCCAAGCAATCGAATTGAGCGAACAATTTGTATGAAAATCACTTTGTTATTCGAGTGTTTTCCATACATATTTTCTACTGAAGTCGATTGCTTGGAGTTTATGAGCAGCACATAAATTACAAATTTTTATTTTATTTTCAAAAACAAGCTATAGGCAAGGCTTTACAAAAATTCAAGAATCTATTGTAAACTCTTATACTCGTCGAAAATTTCTAAAGGTTTCCTCCACACTAATAATTTTATTGAGGTTAAAGCGGGGAAAGCAATCTATGGAGTGTGGAAATCAAATTTTCCAGTAGTATAACAGTTTCTAAAAATTTAAGAGGTAATTTAAAAAAATTCTTCAAATCCAAAGCTTTGAAAAAAAAATTATATAAAACTTTCGTTGTACTGAAAATTATTTCTAATCAGAAAAAAAAGATTTTTTATTTAAAACTTTTATAATGAATAAGTATGGAATTCAAGTTTAATCAAATAATTTATTCATTATTCTTTATAGTTTTCAATTTATTTTATCGATTAAAACCGATTGAATAGAAAATAAGCTAAAATGTATTCTCAAAAAGTTGCAAAAAATGTTTGTTATTGAATATGTTCTATTTCGAATAAAATAATAAGAACTGTCGTTATAAAAGAAAATATTAATAATAAAAAATATATTATACTCAAAATGATGAAGATGATGTTTATGAAAGTTTTAAAGGAAGATTAAAAAAAAATATAAGAAACATAAATTTGTGATCAAGTAAAAGTAGTTGAAGTGTATTAAAAAAGTTTCTAAAGTAAAGTGAGTGGAGAAATAAAAATTTTGCGATTATAAAGGTTTAGCTCCAAAATATTATCAAGTAAAAAATTTTATTAGGAGGATATAATGAAATATAAAAGTTTATAAACTACAGGTTGATGCTTAAAATATTGTGAAGCAAAAAACAGTTTGTGTGAGAAAGTCACAAGTATAACAATTTTAATAAACTTTCAATTATTTGAAAAAATTATTATTATTAAAAATCGACTTATATTTAAAGATTATTTCGAACATGTGGTGTTTGTTACTCTAAGCCTTTTCAATTTATTTAAATCTTTTGCCGATTTTAATTGCTTGTTCTTTTGTGTCCAAAAAATGTGAAATCAAAAACCACTTTTTTAAAAGAAAAAAACATGTAATTTGTTGCCAACAGATTGCATTTGTGGCTGTTGTGTTATGAGTTGCACTTTTGCTTATCGCTTTTTCAAGATGCACGCACAAGTTTGTGTGTTTTTTTTTTCATCTACCATAATTGGAAGTAAAACGTAACGCAATCGGGCTGGAAGTCTACGTTAAATGTCACCACCGCCACTTTTGCCACAGCGAGTGACTCAAGTCACACAAGTTGTAGAAATATTAAACTTTTGGAAGTGGCGCGAATTAATTTTAATTTTTTGTTTATTCTTTATTTCTTGACACCATCATCAACATCAGCTCGATGGCAGCAGCAGCCATCGATTAAATGTTAAATATACAACAATAATAATGTTTATGAATACAATAAAGTTATGGCTAAAGGAAACTGGGGGAGTGAGCTGTGTGTTTGTTATGGTGGCGTTTAAAATATGGTAATAATAAATATGGCTAAAACATACAGACAGCAGACAGAAACAACGAATTCTACTAAGATCATCAGTTGAAAGGAGTAAAAACAGCTTGCAAAAATGTTCACAGCTTGCAAGCGATTTTAGAAAAGCGACAATAATGATATTTAAATGATAAAAACAGCAAATAATTTATAAATCAGTCATTAAATTAGGGTCAGAGAACTTAAGAAGTAACAGAGTGTATGGAAGTCAAAATGTCTTTTATTAAACCCAAAAATAATTTCAATTCCAAAGTTGATGAATCGGAAAAATATTTTCTTAAGAAATTTATTTTTAACTAAACTCTTGATATAATTGTTTTCTTGTTGAGTTATTGAGGAGGTCTTGTTAAAAATCAAATATGTATGTCTTTTAGTTGGATTGATTCGTCCATCTGTCATCAATGTCCACAAAGTCTTTCAATACGTTTTTCATTTCATTTTGCCTCAAATGAATTTCTCTGCTGACTATGACAACGTCAAGTTGTCTAGGATATTTATAGGATATTTCAGCACTTAGTGTGTTTTTACTATTCTTCAAGTGAATCATCAACATAATCAGAAGAGTTTTGTTTAAAGCAACTCAATTCCATTTAATTTGTCTCTAAAAGAACAAATGAAAATAAAAGACAAACTGACTACAAAATATTTGTCAAGTTATTTGTGCAAAATAAATGTCTGCTTTTATTGTCATTAATTTTAAGCACGTAAAGTTTGATTCCTTTATGCTGTTGTTTGTTTTATCAACCAGACACTCCTTTTAGAGAATGTTAAAAATAGTACACGAATAAAAGGATTTTCAAATAAATATTTTTGACCAAAATATATTGTAGAAGAATCAATAGCTTTTTCGGAGTCACTTACACATTTTTTCTATTTCAGCACAAATTTTAAATAATTTTGACAGAAGATGCACCTGAATTTTTCATTAACTGTTATACTTGCATTTTGCGTTTAAAAATACTTTTATAATCGACAGAGTTTCTTTCTGAACCTCTTATACGTAGACTCTTAAAAGAGAACACCAAAAATAATTTTTCATATAATTTGAAAATCTGCTTTTCTTTCTATTAAAACTGTTATTGTATTCCCAATTAAAACTGTTAACTCCAATTATTTGTTTCAGAAACCAACATATTTCGTAAAGAATTATAATAAGTAATCAAAAAAGAAATACTCTTATACTCAACATGATTAGCAACGGAAACTGTTATACATAGATTTTTAATATATACTGATATTAGTGGATCTAGTTTTCTTTATATAAAGTTTGAAACTCTGATTTCCTTTCTATGAAAACTGTTATAACGAAACATTAGCAACTATTGTAAACCAACTACAAATGGGCACCGCTCACGTGATTAGCGTAAATCATGCGCAATCATGTATTATCGTGATAAATTTTTTGTTTGAGCCATGAATGAACGTGATTACACAAAATTTACAGTGAGTGAGCGTGCATGAGTAGATTTTTTGCGTGAACGTCTTGTGATTTTGTTGCTTTATTGTAATTTTTCTATTTCATTTTAAAAAAATGTTTATATTTTTTTTCGTGAGCTCACACACGTGAGCGTGCATGAACGTGAGCTAATAATATAAGCCCGTGCATGAGTAAACTTTTTGTTATCGCGAGCATGCATGAACGTGATCTAAAAGTTATTCACGATCAAATCTCTAAAACAGACTATTAAATTAATCTAATTCGTTTGCATCGTTTTTGTTAACAAAAACTGTTGACTACTTTTTCATATTACTTTTATCATAAATTCTTTTACTCGTATATCAATAAAAACTTTTATACTCTGTTGTTTTTTTTCATATTTTCTTTAGAAATATTTGAGTCGCTGCTATAGAAAACTGATTTATTAATACTTGATTTCTTTAGAGAATAATTTAATCGCCAAGTTTTTTATGCAGCAACTGTCTTGCACAATCAAAGACAATGCATTGTGTTGCACTACATTTTTTTATAAACTCTTATACTCTTTTTCATATGGTTTAAAATTAAACTAGATTATGTTTTCAAATTTTTATTATTTTGAAAACTTTATCTTTTATCAATATTCATTACACATTTTCCTTTACACAGGTGTCAATCTATTTGAACAAAACCTTGTACATATTTGTCCATATCTGTGATACGGCAGCTGTTTTTCGATTTGTGTGTGGTTCCTTTTTTTTATTGTCCATTATTGTTATCTTTATATATTTTATTAATAAATAATTTACGTTAAACAACAATTTATTTGAAAAAATTTAATTGCTTGAAATAAAAAACCACTAGTTATCGAGGCAATTAATGCCACCGCAAGCTTTAATAAATTAATTGGCAAAATCAAGTGTTAAAGTAGAAAACTAAACTAAAAAAAAATCTATTAAATCAGAAAATGTTTAACTTATTAAGGTGATATTTTTACATTTTCAATTAAAAGCTTGAATTAAAAGAACTTGTATTAAACCATTGTGAGCTGACAGCAAATAAAATCTTTGTTTCCAAGCTGTTTGAGTTTGAGTTTTCTACTTTAGAGGTTCAATAACTTTTTTTTCTTTCTGAATATTCAAAATATGTTTCTTTATTGGAGAACAGTTAACCCAAAAAAATTGTTGTCTGTCTAATGTTTAATAAAAAATAATAATTTAATAAGAAGTGTCAAACAGTGATCACGATTTTTAAGCGTTTTTTTTTATTTTGCCTCAAAAGTCTATGAAAAGACAAACGACAACACCAGGCGCAACTCCGACCTTAACGCTACCAGGAGGACAGACAATCGATATTTGGTGAAAAGAACATTTTTATTTACAGACAGGAATTACAACAACTGCAACCAGATGCAAGTTGAGTTAAAAGAGAATATAATAAAAATGATAATTATCACGATTTATGAGATACAGAACTAACAACAAATAAAGGAGAAACACAGAAAGAAGTACTAAGCAGGCGTGGATGGAGTTCACATAAATTATGATATCAAAATTATTTAATCTCAATAAATAAATTACAAAAGTTTATGCAAATAAAGGGTGGCATAAATTTGTTCGATTTGAACAGTTTCATTAGATAACTTTGTTTCTTTAAATAATTTCAAACTGCATTCACAAAAAAAAGTTGTGTTTGAAATTTATGTCAAGTCAAGTTTTTATGCACATTTTGATTTAAAATACATTTCAAATCTAAATTATTTTTTTTTTCAAGGGGATATTTTATTGAGTATGTACTCGTATAACAGTTACTGAGTTTTATCATGTCGTTTTTTTCTTTATAAAATATTGTTTAGTTTAGTGATAGTTTTTGTAAAACAATGTTATAACTATTTTAGTATAACAGTTTATATATATTACAGGCTATAGAAGACCCCAGTAACTTTTATCAATATATAAACGAATATCTAGGATTTTATTAACGACTATAATTGTTTTCAAAGTATTTTTTATAGGCAAAGACAAATTTTTAACCCAATTTTCTTCATTCTTTTACCAAATGGTAGATATTGTTGAACTTTAGCGACTCCACTATATATTATTTAAATCGATTCAGTAGTAAAGGAATAAAAGGCTCCAAAAATTTACACCACCACAAATGCTAAAAATACACACGTACATTCACTTATGTAAGTATTGTTGGTTCAATTAAAATCATAAGCAAAGCAATGAGACTGTTTAAGAGTACCTTCATATGTACTCGTATATGAGTATACATTTTTGTATCTTCAAATGAGTGAAGTTGAAAAAAGAAAAGAGATCAGAATTGAAAGAGATGATAATTGTATATGAATGTACATTTTTAATACGTATGGTTGTGTTAGCTTCAAGCAGAAACTTAACAAAATAAGTGTACGTGTTTGTATGCAATTTTATGGAATGGAACGAGTAATTAGGTAGTTTTTCTCTTTAAATGAATGCAATTAAAATAGATATACCTTTGATATGGCGGTTGAATTTCGACCACTAGGTGAACTCTAGTGTGTTTAAAATTTCAATTTTCGAGCCAAAACTCTCCGTACTTGTATAACAGTTTACATATAGAAAATTATACCGAGTTAAAAAGCATACGTTCAGTATTTTGAGTTTAACAGTTTTACAGCAAAATGTTGTACTGCATAACAATATAACAAATATGCCAGCTGATTTTTCTGGTAAAAACTTTATGGAGTGCAAAATATTTTAAATCTAATTTTATTCATGTGACTTTGATCGTTATATGTTTTCTTAGAGTACAAGATTCTCAACTTTTAATAGTTGTGTTGTTCAGAAAATTGCAAAATATTTATTATTTTTAGACTAAGAAAATTGTGCTATTTTTTGGAGTTACAATTGAATTTTTTTTTTAGAAACTTTAATGAAGTTTTTCTAGGAAATTTCATCACTTCCTCGAATAACAGTTTCTGCGAAACGGGCTCGCCAAAAATTTCCTTTACAGAAAAAACTAGACAACCCAATAAGTACGAAGCTGAAAAATGAGATCATCAAAAAGTGCTTAAATTTCTTTTTTAAGTTAAATAAAAGTTCACTTCATCAACTTTAGTATCTAATTGTAAACAAATATGATAATCTATATTAAGAAGTTAAGAATTTCAAAAATTTTCATGTATTATTGGTAATTATTAATAATAAAAAAGAAAACCTGCTCAACAATAAATTAAATCTGTTAATATCATATCCACCATTAAGTTAAAAAAGCACATTAAATTAAAACATCAAAGAGTTTTTGAAAACTGTTTGGCCAAAAAAAGACAAACCCAACATCAACAAACAACAGCAAAAAAAACTTCCTTACAACATAAAATTTTATTTTATGACATGCATTCAGAATCGTATTCAGTTGAATTAAAAACGAATGACTTTAAGATGCAAATACTGCTGAATAGAAAAGAAACATTCTGCTTTAGACTTGAAGTAAAAAATAAAGTTGTTGATTCATTCGAATTTAAAAGTTTTCAAAATAAACACAAAAGACCAACAACAATAAATAAATGAGACTACAATAATTTGTTGTATTTTTATGTAGATTTTCTTTAAAAAAACACTTACAACCAAAAGGGAAACTTTTGTTGTTTTAATTCTGGGGCAAAACAAATTGATTTTTATTCTTTTTTTTTTTAACAGTCAATTAGATACAAGACAAAACTACATTTGTATAAAAGTTTCCATTGTTTGTTTGTAAAATTCATTCATACATTCATTCATTTTCTAAAGAATTATAAAGAAAAATGTCGTCTCAATATTTGAACATGATTTGAAATTTATTGAAAGTGTTTAATTTTTATTGGTCACGATTTTTGAAAAACTCACAGAAACTATAGAAATAAATTTTTGTGTACATTTTCTTATAGAAAGAAATCTGTAATGACAAATTAGTTGTTTTAACATTTAATTGTCAGACAAAGAACAGAAAAAAATGCTTCAATTTTCATTTGAATTTTCGTTTTACTTCTAACAAATGTGTCTTGAATAAAATCATTCAAAAAGCACCTGCTTTAAAAATAATTTATACGAAAAAGGGTTTCAAATAAATTTAATATATAAAATATTAAAGGGGCTCAGAGTAGGGAAGCGCCATCAATGGTTTCAACTAAAATAATAATCAAAATTGTGATTAATTAAAAAATTAAAATTTTTATTATATAAATTTAAAAAAAATGTTCTAGAAAATTTATGGTTTTTGCTAAATTCCAAGTAAAGGTTTTCTATGCCCCAGGAGTGCACCGGAGATACCATTTTAAGCTTTTTTTGGAGCTTCTGAGATTAAATTGTGTACGATACCAAACATTTTGAAATAGAACGTAATATAAAAAATAACAGGGGGCAAATCACGGCATTCGATATCGAGTAAAATCCCATACAACATTTTTTGAATTTGTATGGAAATTTCGCTCGATATCGAATGCCGTGATTACCCCCAGATATTTTGATTGCAGCATTTCCCTCGA
The DNA here is from genome assembly GCA_956483585.1 of Gymnocheta viridis. Lineage (NCBI taxonomy): Eukaryota > Metazoa > Arthropoda > Insecta > Diptera > Tachinidae > Gymnocheta > Gymnocheta viridis. The sequence goes on from OY101444.1 coordinate 5,910,668, forward strand.
ACTTTAGTGACGTAAATGTGAGCCACCTAATGTTTATGGTTGCTCAAAAAAAAAAACTCACGTTTAAAGAAAAATACTCAAAACTTGAACACCACGCAGGTGTTTCACTTGATCTCTTTCAACAGACTACGAATATTTTTGGTTGCTTTGCAATCAAACTAAAACAAAAAACCTTGCAACTTCAACAAAAATAAAATAAGTCTCAAAATAAATAATTTTTTAAATGAACATACAAAAATCCTTCTAGATTCATTCACTATAATTCTGTATAATTTTTGTTCTAATTAAAATTTTTGAAAACTTTATTAGAGTTCCTGGATACTTTATCATTTTTGGGTTTGTTGTGTTTTTGTTGTGGCGCAGCCAAAATATTATTTAAGTTTATGTGTGTTTATGTTCTTCAGCCAGACGCAGTCATTAATTAAAATTCAAAAAGGAAAAAGTTGGGGTGTAAAATAAATGATGATGTTGATATTAAACATGGAAAACAAGATACGACAAATAAAGAAAAAAAAGAATAGATGATGTAATTTGTCATTAAGGAAGAAATCTTACATATGTATCATTTATTAAATTATGAAAGCATCAAAAGAAATTATTTATGAGGAAACATAAGCAAATTTTTCGTTTAACTGTTATAGTCAATTTGTTTTTGAAAAAACATGTTGAAAAATCATCTTAGTTTACACAACTTTCCCTCGAAAACTCTTATACTCCCAATAGCTTTTCAGAAGCTGTTATGCAGCTGAGAATTTCAATAAAATATATACGACATCAATTTTATATCCTCTTTTTATACACAACAAAATGTTTTTTTAAAACTTTTATATACAGTGAAATTTTTTAAAAAGCTCTCGTAACCTTTTCAATCCTCGCTTGATCTTTAATCGGGAATAAGATATTTATATACAAATTTCAAATAAATCGATAACTTTTACTTTCTATCAAACGCATAAAATATTTTTGTAACATTTTTCTATAATAGATAAATATAGCTTTGAAACTCTTATACATGTAACCAAATTCTTATACTTTTGCAAATTTCGCTAAAAAGAATCATATTTAATGAAATGTTTTCTTTAAAAAACATAGAAATTTTTCTACAAGCTTATTTAATGATATTTTTATAGAATCATTTATGCCTGGCAGAATTCTCCATAATAATGAAAAAATAACTGCTGCATTGGCAATACTTTTACAAAAATAATCAGAAGCAATAGTTGTGCGTACTTTTATAATCAAAGAAAAATCTCTTTAGATATAGAAATATTGTTTTAGAAAATATTAGATCTTAAAAATATTGGGATAAGATCTATTATATTTGAAATATATTTTTACAAATTATTTTATATTAAAAAAAACTCACAATCTCACATAATTTTAACACAACTTTTAGTACAGAAAATTGTCGACACGAAAATTCTCTTTCGGATTATACAAAATTCCAAACAATCAACAAATAAATAAGCAGGAAAATTATCTGTAGATTTCATCTGTATTTGATTTTACAGTTCTAAAAACTATTTGTATAAAAATTCCTCAAGTCTTAATAAAAATTTTCAAGTAAAAAACCCCTTTTCCAATCTAATCTTTTGCTTCTTCAGAAATATTAATATGACAATTTTTTTTTGTAAATTTACCCACATATAAAAATAAAAAAATATCGATATAAGAAATCCAAATAATCTTTTATATTTTTGTTACATTTCATATTAAACTTTTACTGCCTTATTCATAATAATTTATCGAAGAGTTATAAAAAAAACTTCCATAAAAAATCAGGGTCCAAATTACGGCATTCGATATCAAATGAAATTTCCATACAAATTCATAAAATTTTGTATGGGATTTCGTTGGATATCGGATGCCATAATTTGCCCCCAGTTTGATAAACATTTTATAAATAAAAAATATTCAATATGAATGATCGGGTCCGAATATCATTGTTTAATGTATAAAACCTATTTAGAATATCTTGTGAGCGAAAACATTTCAAATCATAATTGTGTACATTTACTCGATAATATTTTTTATATAAAATATAAACTGTTATACTGTATAAAACTTTTCGTTCAAATGTAATTAAAACGAATTTACTTCGTTGGTGGTTGAAATAAAACTCATTTATTCATCTGTATTTGGTTATCTTATTATCTGGCCTCCCTGAAGGAAACCTGGGGGCATGTGTCCCCAAGTCACCACTTCTGTCTACTATTTTGGTGACTATTTGGCGTCATTATCACTATAAGAAAACTTTCAAAAGACTGAAATGAATTAGTAGCTTATTTTTAATAACTATCATTTTCAAACGACTGTTATGGATTAGCGCCTCTTAATCTTTTTTTTTTTTAATTAAACTACAAAAGTTAATAAAACTTCCATTTTCATTACCGACATCTGCTTTAGAAAATTAATGGTAGACTAGAATTACTAAATCGTACTAGTGAAACACTGGTTCCAATGCCTACATATGGTCCCAAGAGAACTGCCTAGTCAATATATATAGCATTGTCTGAGGTATTATAATTCACTAGTACTGTTGACTGTGTCAATAGTAAGTCAGTACATTTACACTATTGACATTTCCTGCAGGGTTAATCTTTGGAAGTGTTCTTATAATACTAGTGTGTTAAACACAGGGTTGGCAGTTCCACTACACAAATGTTTATACTCGTTAAAAGTTCCACGAAAATTTTTACAATCTTCTTTGTAATTTTAAATATTAATAAAATTTTTATACCAAATATATTTAAAAAAATCTTTGCATTTGAAACTTATGATGTTTTCTTTTTTAGAAAAAAGTGCAACATTTATTTCTTGCTCTTTTTATTGAAAATTTGCAATATAATGATTTTTTGAAGTTGAGTTTATTAAAAGTTATTGTATCATCACTTGCGCCGTAAAATTTTTGTCTTAAGAAAACTTTGAATTGCAATTTTTTCATAAACAGTAAAAAACTCTAAATTCTTCTTAGAAAAGAGAACGACATTAGTGTTTCTGCTACTCGTAGGATTTAAATTAAGAAAAACAAATTAAATTCATTTTTAAATCTGTTCTTTCGAATATTCCAACATAAGTCTTCGTCGCACAAAAGACTATTTCAGGCAATCTTTTAAATTGTATATTTTTTATTGCTTTTTAATATTTGTAATAAATTTATTCAAAGCCAAAATTAAAACACACGCTTCTTAAGTGAGCTTTCTTAGAAAATTTCTAAATATTTTATAAATTTGTTAATACTGTCAAACTTCCATAACTCGAATCATTATTATCCCAAAAGAAATCTTCGACTTACGGAGACTTCAAGTTATCGAATTTATTTGTTAAAAAAACAATTGCAATTATGAAGAAAACAACATATCGCGCCTTTATTGCAACGTAGACATATCTTAAAATATCTTATTCTTCAGAAAACGAGTTTAAAGTGTTTATTTTACTCACACATCAATGGAAAAACTAAAAAAATTATCCTCCTTTCAAGAGGCGAGTAAAAAAGATATTTGTATGAATTTTTCACACATGGTGAAGACCGATACAATGAATAATTCTTCATTCTTACTCAAAAATCACGTTTTTTGAGATATGACTACGTTGCAATAAAGAAGCGATATAATAAGTAAGATATAGAGAAGTAAAATATTCCGAAATTAGTGACTGAAAATTTACTTCTTTTTATTTTCAATAAAAAATTACTCTAAATTGTTCAAAGCCTTATAGTGCTCATCAGTTGTAATTTGGGAATATAAATTAAATGTTCCATAAGAATTTTCTACATCATTTCTGGAAAGCTATTGAAAAGTGGAGAATTTAATTAAAAACAAAGCTCTTCAATAATGTGTTTGTTTGTTTGCAACAGACCAGCTGATAAATAACTTCGAGTTATAGAATTCATATGCATGTAATTTCGTTCGAGTTACGAATGGAGAATCATAAGTTATTTTCTCTCTTAACGCTGCTGCCAATCGAATTGGATCGATTTAGAGAAAATTCGAGTTATAGAAGTTCGAGTTATAAATGTTCGAGTTATGGAAGTTCTACTGTACATGTACATACGAGTATGTTTGTATTAGCATTTTATCTTTATGCCATAAAAATGCAAAGCTTTAAAAAGCATTTTTTTGGTCAGAAAAGTTGTAAACTTAATTAGAAATTTTTAAACTGTTAATCATTTAACGTTTTATTATTATTATTATTTTTTTATACCATAACAATCCATAATTTTGTTTTTATCAAGATCGTAAAAAAAAGGTTTTATGTTTTAGATACACACTTAACACCCCATATAATGAAAACAAAGTTTTTTCTGGCTTGTTGTAAAATTCTGTAGCTTTAATTTGTTGTTGTTTTATTGTTTAATTTTTTTTTTTGAAATTTTTCAGATGGTCAAGAAAGTTGTTTTTTCTTATTTTAATTTGAATTGTCAATGAGATGTTTGAAAACTTTTAAAATCTTTTGTATTTCCACGCTCTGCTGCATGTTGTTGTTGATACTTAAGATGCTGTAGCACAGTTGCATCATTGATATTGCAAGGCAGTAGCCAGCTTTAGTCATTAAAATGGAACAAAAGACATACAACAGAGGTCGATTTTTGTTTTTAGTTTGTATTAAAAACTCACTTTTGTTTAACTCCTAGTATATACTACATATATTTTCTTGTTTAGTTTACATAACTACAATATATCGTACATTCTATAACAGTACAGCATATAATCTAAACTACAACGTACAGTGCGACCTCCCTAATCCGGACACTCGCTAATTCAGACTATCCAGTAATCCGAACATGTAAATTTTTCGGACAGTTTAGAAATTGTTCCTCTATAGTCTAGACAAGTGTTCTCTTTTCTCAGTAAAATTTGAATGGCGAACTGTTTTCAGAAGCTATTTTATGGGCTAAACAAACCAAAGCGAAAGTATATTTTAGGATATTTTATTTTTAAAATAATTTAAAAATAGTGCTGAAAAATTACATAAAAATTCTTATTTTTCAAAATGAATATTTTTGGTCACTTTTAGTATGTTTTTTATGTTTTCTTTAAATAAATTATATGCAAATGAATTATTATATTTCTTTTCGGTAATAAAAATAAATATATACTAACTGCCATATTCATAAAAATATAATTTAGGTTTGAAATCTATTTTAAGGAAAATTTATATGAAAAATTTGTCTTAAAATACATTTCAAATAAAAATTAATTTTTATGAATACGGGCCAATATGTACATTTATGTATTACGTTTAAAATTGTATTTTAAATGTAGTCCGGACGATCCACTAGTCCAGACAGTAGCTGCTTCTATATCTGTCCGGATTATGAAGGTTGCACTGTAATTTATAATCAGGACAAACTATATCTGCCACCTGCAAATTTATAATTCTCGGTGTAGCACAGTAATAGAATGCGCGTTTGTCATGATCATCAGTTCAAAACCTGGCGAAGCAAAGTGTTTTTTTTTTTGTGGGTGTGTGTTCGTAAAATTAAGTTTTCCGCGCGTAATAAAATAGTTCTCAAGAGTAAGTAAAACAGTTGACATAAAACACAACAACAAATTTCAAAACCACTAGTTCAATACTGACAGCAGACATTTAGGATCTTATTTAGTCAAACGCAACGTTAAAATTTTAAAAATTTTTAATGTTTTTTTTTTGTTTTTTTTTCATATAAAATTTATCAATGTTAAGCGTTTCATTTTACAAAATTCGACCCTTTTTTAGATAGTGTTTTGTGTATCTAATTACTTCTAATTATTCAAATTTGTAAGTTGTCCTGTCCTTGCATTTTAATCTGTTTTGTTTGTCAAAATTTGTTTATGTTTGATTTATATATAGTGTTTGACGTTGATTTTGACAAAGAAAGCAGGTATTTTTCAAAGCGAATTGAGGCGAGTCTACCTGTTATGAATTTGCCTTGGTTGTTATGTAAGGTAAAGCAAGTGGTAAGTAAGTGCCTCCAATCACATCGCCATGTGAGGTGCGTCCTCACAGTCCTGTATCCCGCTACAAAGTACAGTTCGAAGTTTATCTATAGCCCAGAATATATAATCCAGCATATAGTTTAGACCTTGATATAGGATACCGCTTAGAGCCGATTAGCAAATTCTTGATGATCCGATTTTGGTCGTAAGCGCTGACAATTCTGAAACTGCTTGAATCTTTAACGAGCATTTGCAGTCATTTTTAAACCATGACAAACCTGAGGAAACTGCCTTATGAAATTATATGCGAATCTCTAAGTTAATCTCGAATCTAGTCCGTCCGTGAATATAAAAATATTTTTTTTGGTTCATGTCCGAAACCTGTAGCCTTCAATACTTTTTGTGGTCTCCAATGATTTTGTATTTCTCTTTTTTTACAAATGTCTTTTAATGCCAGACTCTGTTGAAAATGTCTTTAACTCTCGTCTCACTTTCTTGATTTTTTCCTTACAGCCAGTGTGACCGCATTTTAAAATAATATAAAGCCAAATCACATTTGAAATAGAGCTATAAAACAGCTAATGAAGGATATTTAAAGTAAAAAAGTAAAGCTCAATTGTTTTTATAGCTTTCCAATAGAAACTTTCAATTATTTCTATAATTTTCATATTTTAAATAGTGTTTATTTATTTATAATATAAAAATATTGTTTTGGTTCACTTAAATAAAAAAAATATTGAATCAATAACAAAATAAAATTTTTAAAAATTTATTCTGATTTATTTGACCTTTTTATTAAATTTTATTAAATTATTTATTCAAGCTTTAGGTCCAGAAAATAAATGCAAACGAAATAATAAAGGATAAAATAAATTATTTATATTTATTTTCTGGACCTAGAGCTTGAATAAATTATTTAATAAAATAAAATTTTTCATTAAGCAAAAATTCTGTTCATAAAAATACACACATATAATTTAAAGGGAAAACAAAAACTTCTTCAACTAAAATTAAATAGTCTTACGAGGGGGAAAAAGATATTAAAAGTATAAAAAAAATTCTCAGAAGTGTCTTGGGTTTACACAACCTTTTAAAATTTTTTTAACAACATTTATTTAACATCTGACGTACAGAAGTGAATTCATGGTGTTTAAAGTAAATCTGTTTCTAATTTTACTTTTTACGCACGCAACTTCTGCGTTACTAAAATGCAATACTAAAAATTTCACCAAAGTAGTTCACAATTCCCTAAAAGGGTTTTGTTTCGTTGCGTTTTTGTACTCAAAAATATGAATCCAAAATTCTGTAGTTGCCTTTTTGTTTGTCTAATTATAGGAATTTGATTTTTGCCATTGTAATTCCAAAAGATAAAATTTGACATGTCTTCTTTAAAATTTTCATACAATTTGCCTTTTGTATTGCTAAACTATTTTCTAATGAAAAGAAGTTTGGTTTTGTAAATTTAAAAAAATATTTGGCAAACGTTGTCGTAATTGGCATACTAATTGTTTAATAAAATTTCAGAAATTTTAAAATTTCTTTATCTTTTAAAGAATCAATTATATATATTTTTTTAAATCAAATATTGTTCAAAATTTTAGTTAAAATGTGGCAATTGTAATATCATCAAAATCTGATTTTAAAGGGTCCAAAATTTCGGACTTCAAAATGATTTCATTGCAAAGATTTTCGTAATTTTCATAAGATTATGTACATAGTCGTATGTATGTATATTAAATTTATTTTGATAAACTATTTTATTTATTTTGAATTAAAAATTATTAACTCGAAATTGAAATTATAGAAAAAACTAAATGCATTGTGGAAAAAAGCTAAAAAAAGCAAAAAAGGCAAATATTTCAAGCTAAACATTAAAAAGTAAAGCTAAATTTAGCTCGAAAAAAGCTAATATGGTCACACTGTTTACAGCCATCAACAACTGTGGGAAGAAAAAAGAAAATTCCTAAAGATGATAAAGAGGTTTTCCTTTTGTCTTCAGAAGTCTCGTCTTTCAAAATCAATGTTAACTTTTGCTTTTGTTAACAGCAGACAATGCGCACACAACATATTGACAGTCACTTCACTAACTGCACTTTCAAGGTGCTCTTAGAATTAGCCCTGCCCATCAAAACAGTGGGACAGAAAAGAATACCATGACCACACCGCCAAGTAAGTAGTTTGATTGCAAGTGCTGCTTTGTGCTTCAACAAGGGAATGAGTAATTGCTGCGTGCATGAGAATTTTATTTGTTTTAGAATCTTGTAATGCGCTGGCTTATCAATTTGGGCCTCAGAAAATATTGTTTTCTTTATGGGTAGACAATCATCATAATGATGATCGTGATCATTATTTACACCTTAAACTTCAAGATAATGAATGCAATGATGACGACGAAGTCTTCGATAATATTGGTCTGACTGCTGGCATAAGAAAAATATAAAAAAGTGTTTGTTTTTTCATTTTTATCGCTTTTTGTTTACTTTGGATTTTTGTTTTTATGTATTTTCATTATTGACTTTTTGCCTCTTTTTCGATATTCGAACTTATTCGAACTCAAGTGTTGTTGATTGTGTTGGCTTCGTTCGTTATGTTTGGCAGAGAAAAATTTATGCGTGCGTGTGATTGGCTTCTTTTAATTGTTTGTATTGATTTTTTTTCAGTTTATTTTTTCAATCAATAAAAATGTTAAATAAAAATGATAATAAAAAGTTAATCATATCAGGTTTTAATCTTCGTTTCTTTCTTTGTGGAGAAATAATGTTGAAAGCAAAATATGTAATTTGAAATTTAAACTTGGTATCTATATTATTAATATATATTATTAATAGGCAAACACGTTTTTTTAGATCCCTTTTACGCCCGTAATACTGAACCGATTTTGGAAATATTTATATGTTTTTAAACGGGGTTTTCAATAGATGTGTACAATCTTAATTTTTTTTTCAATCGGTCCGATATTTAGGGAGCTATAAGCGTTTAAAGTTGGTACTAACACATGCACACTTATTACACATGCATGTATCAGCTTCAAGTTGAAATATAAACAAAGTGCGCATGTGTGTTTTTCTAATTTGCTTTTGAATAGAAATCAGACAGTTTTAAGTTGTTTTTTTTAGAACTGTGAAGCGCAAAGTTTAAACTGTGATTGTATTGTTGCTTATTAGTGTTAGTGCAGAAACCGAGTTTTCCCAGCAAACACAAAGCATTTCAAATATGATGCCGCTTTATATTTCCTTAGGTAATACTATAATTCTTGAAACTAAAAAAGGCTTCTTATAAAAATTACAGGAAGAAGAAAATCTTTCTCTGCACCTCTCTTTTTTACAGAAATTAAAAGGCTGGTTGCTTGAAGTAGAAATCAATGAAGAGCAGTCTGAAAACCACAAACTAAGGCAGGAGGTTGAAGGCCTTATAAGTTTATATATTATTAGGAATAGTGTAGCATTTTCTGATGGAGTGTTTATTAAAAATATACCCCGCAAGACTATGCAAGGATAAATTATAGTGCTACTTTTATAGAATCTCTTCCCTTTTTCCGTGATACTTTCTCCGCATGTGTATTCATTCATTAACGAAGAGCTAAAATATTGCGAGTCTTATTCTTATTATTGTGAAGAATGTATGTAAATTAAATAAATGCTCTAATTATGATGATCAATTAAAAAATATTTGATAACATAAAAGGCCCCTTATACTCGTATGTTACCAAATGAATTTATTCATAATAAAATATTGTTCGCATATCAATTTAAAATGAAACGCGAGTGTTTGCGTAACCTTAAGACCTTGCTAGAAAAATTATAATTGTTTGTGAAAAAATTTCCTATTATTTTCCATGGTCTTTTCTAAGGTTGGTGCATGTTTACATCAATACTGACATTGTGCCTATTGTAATGATTTTCGCCCGCCCGCCGTCGGGAGTAGATTAAGCAATGCACGAAAATGAGATTTATATTTTTTTTTCAAGTGAGCGGGTGCGTCTGCAGGTTGCGGATATGGAAAACGGTGTAGATATGCGGAGCAGCTTCCATGGCAGTCGCAGGCAATCAGCGGTTCCGCAAGAAGTCTCAGGTAATTTCCGGGTGGCGTCGGGCTCCTAACAAGTTCTGAGTGCCGACGATACTTGGAACGTCAAGGAAAGAGATTGGCGCCTTTAAGTAACCAACAGCCAGCAACTACAAGCTACTGTTTGTCATGTTAGAGGCGGCTGGAAGCGGGCGTCGGCTCTTGTAACAAGCGGCTCGCTATACAAACGTGATGTAAGGCTTCTAAGTAAGCTCGCCTGGAGGCTATGCTGGCTGTCCCAGTTCCAGGATCAGATGCAGAAGCCCAATCAGCTACGCATCTTAAGCCAACTGATTACCGAAACCTCAAGAAATGAATATAGAGGATCCTTAAAGAAAGTAAAGGAATTAATTTATAATGATTTCTGAGGTGGAAAGCCACCTACACAGTCTCCTTCAATAACTAGTCCACACGCTTAGCGTGGCATTGCAAATGCATGCGTGGACTCATGGACTAACTATGGACTTACATTGTATGTGGTATATGGTATCCGTTATGTAAGCTAATTCCCAGAGAGTGAAATTGAACTCGTTATGGTGTTCTAGGACCAACCTCGTATTCACTTCTTCTTTATTTTTATCATATATAAAATATTTATTCCACAATTTTGTGGCCGTGGTCTACCAAAAGCCGCCGATTTTTTTTTGGTTTATTTTATATTTAATACTCCTCCTTTTTATACTCTCTGTGCAACAATTAACATTTATTTGCTTTCCTCTGTGTGCGACTATCTGCTTTTTCAAATCAGAAGAAATACATTTTACTTCTGTCAAAAGCCAACTTTAACAACAAATGTAGCAATTTAATGTTTGATTTTTATGACGACAGCTAACAATTTTACATTTTGACATGGACGACATTGACATTATGCGTTAAACTCATACACACACTCTGCTCGACTTGGCTTCGCAATGAGAATAACATTTATTTGCAACAAATTTTCTTGTAAGACATTATTATGCTACAAATTTTGATTTGCAACATGCAAATAATATTAAAACTGAATAAACATTTAAATGGTAAAATGGTAAACTTTTGTGTATTACTTACATACATAATTTGTACATCAAGAAAACTTAAGTTAAATAAAAATAAAGTAAAATAAAAGTTTTGCAAGCTGTGGATTTAAGAACTACAAAACCAAGGCCCACTAATAAGGTCTTTGAATCTCTACAATGAAAACGCGTCCCATGATTGTAATTGTCAAACAAACTTTATTGAAAAAAAATTTTTGTTTAGGCCAAGATATTTTGTCAACAGATAAATAATGGATTTAGAACCGATTTGCATAAAAAACTCTATTTCATAAAAAGTGTAACATACGATAATTTCGAGCACAGGGGTCGATATATTAAAAATAGGTATACTCGATAGAGCAACAACATTACAAAAACCACACCTATTTTGTTTTTGGAAAAACCGTCTAGGAATGTCTAACAATTGCTTTATTTTTAGTGTTTTTCTCTTTTTTTAACTTTTTAATGTTTTTCTTTTTAGGAAACACAATTCAGTAAAGTAAACAAAAAACGAAAATTATTTTAACAATTTTGTATTAAAAGTAAACAAATTTTGACAGCTCTGGGAGATCAACTAATATAATCATCACCTGATCACTTAAGACTACCAGTTTTTAATATATCTTGGTTTAGGCTTTTAAGGACCACAGACACGTTCAAAATGCTAGCTGTCAAGTTCGTGTACGTGTGCTTGCTGTCTTGGTGGTGCCACGCTTGATGGGCCACCAAGCATTCATTTTTACTTTGATTCTGTGCTGTTCGTTTAGCTAAAAAAATATAACAATGTCGCTAAATAATGAAATGTTAATAAAATGTTATTTAATAAGTTCTAACACTTCTCTTTTCTTTGTCAGTCATTTCTTTGTTTTCTTTTTAATTTTAACACTTTTTTTGAGCGAGTAATTTTTCTAATTTTCTTTTAATTCCGATTTTTTGGGCAACTGTACAATGAAAATATAATTCTACTGAAAATATGTTCGTGCTTGATGGGTTAGCACTAAACATGTTCAAACAACTGACGGCAAGCATGCCAAAAATCGAAATTTTTTGATTTTCTATCAAGCGTCATTGGTGTCACACATACTATCAAATTTTCGCTTATACTATAACCATGCTTAGCAAGCATTTTGAACGTGTCTGGAGGCCTTATTAATCGACCTTGTTCGAAACCATATTAATTATCCCTGTCAACTTCTGTTGACAACTTCACGCTTTAAATTAATGCTGCCAGATGTGCTGATAATTCTATGATAAATAATATCAGCTGACACAAACAATTATACCCCAAAAATTATAATAACTCATTTTAAAATCACTATCGAAAATCTTTTAAAGAAAAATCTTTTTACACTTCTACAAAACCGGAAAATTTTGGAAATCAATTTCAATCACTTTTCCTTCTACATAACATTAAGAGTCACAAATTTATAACAATCAAAAGTAATTAATTTGTAATTTTATTACCATCACACAAACATTAATAAACATTTAAAAATGTTGTGTTTTCCAACATACTCGCACTTATCATTTGTCTAAGATCTTTTAGTTTAATTTAGATTTCCAGCCAGACAATTTGTAATAAGTTTCTTCTGTAAAAACTTTCAGCCGAAATGCTCAGAGACAGAGAGAGTGCAAGAGAGAGATAGCAAGAGATATTATCTTTTCATCTGGTGTCAAACGCCAATTAACAAGCTGATTGTGTTGTTTATTACATGTGTAAAGTTGTCATGTTGGCATACAAGTTGGAGTTAAACTTTTATTTTATGCGTTTTAATTAAGTTGAAGAAATTAAACGAAATTTGATACAATAAAAATGTTGATAAATTGTTAACAGACCATAAGAAAAAAATTGCAAATATAAGAATATAAAATAGAGTTTATTATACAAAATTGGAGCGAAAAAAATTATATGGATTAACGTGTTTATGTAATCAATTTTGCGCAATAATTTTTAGGCAAAACAATTTTTTTTATTAATCCAAAGTAATTTATATTTGGGTTGAAGCACGTAACATTTTTATCGGAATGCAATGGAAATGGGACAATATTCCAAAAAAAAAAAATTATTTGTGAAAAAAGAATACGAGAATGATTATTATTCGTACTTAAACAAGTTCTCTAATGAGTTGCAAAGTTCAACACACTTGCATACTTAACTATTACAAAATGTTTTTGAAATACAAAATTTCGTGTGAGAATTTATATTGAAAACGAGTTTAAAATAAAAAATAATAGTTTTCGCTTTCAACACAAACTTTTATAGGAAGCTTTTTTCATTTTATTAAAGTCATTTTCAATAAAATGTACTTAAATATTTTTTTCCTTTATATGATTTTTCCGTCAACTATAAAAAATTTAAATTTTATTTTAGACATAAAACTTGTGTTATAGAAAACGGTGATTACCCTAAATGTTTTATCGCTTTTTTCATTAAAATCCCCATCGTTATTTCCAAAAACTAATAAAGACATTTAGGGAATTTGTTTTACTTATTTTGTAAGTATCATTTTAACAATGACTTCAGCTGCTTATCCTTTTACCCATTAAGTGTACGGGCATAAAAATTATTGTTTTCCTTTTGAATGCAACACCAGCAAACAAGCATATGTTGTTATTAGCGCGTGTCCATATTTATGAACCTTCATTACTTTTTAACAGGCCGCCAGACAGACAGACAGATGGTCAGACCTGCATTCAAACTGCCATAAAGACGCATAGAATGGATCGCATCTTATAAGTAACCGCCCTATTGTTTGGCCAGAAGAACAAAAGCAAAATAAAAATAAAGTACAAACATTCATTTGGTTTTTGTATTTGTTACATGAATAAAGTTACAGCAAAAACAAAAAGGTTAAATAAAAAAGAATTACCAGCCTTCCTTTTTCTCATCTTATTATATGTTGTACTTGGTAAGTTTTTATTTTTTTTTGTAAAGGAATAATAATAACAACAACAAAAGCAACTACATACTTGCCACAATGCAACACTACTGCAAAAAAACGCAATACATTTTGTTAAGTAAATGTTTGCATAATGCAATCTTGAGTTACTACATGTTTATAGAACCCAATATGCCTGAAATACCGGAAATAAAACCTGACGTTTATCAGCGGTTGTATAACGTTTGCGGTTGTATAACGCGAATGTCATTTCATTTTTGTAAAAAATGTAACAAGTGACAGTTTGTTTGGGTTTGTGTAGCGTTTTCTGCCGTCAAAATAAAAAAGTGCGCTATAAAAACATAACATGTATAAACACATAGACGAACACACAAACATTCAACATGTTCGCAAAAATCTAAAATTTTTGATTTTCAAACAAAAATGCCTCAAACTTTTGTGCAAACGAACAAAGATCCCCATAAACAACGCAAATGATTTGTACAAACGTAAAATTTACACGTGTTTGTCAAACCGTTTGAGTGGTTTATTTGGCCCTTTACTTTCCATACACAAATGTACTTTTGTTTACAACACATATTCTATGTCTACGTCACAACACAACACACACTATCAATCACACACAACAACATAACGGAACTGCCCAATGCTCAATCTTGTTTTCTTGATTCATGATTTTGAATAAAAACATGTAGAAGAGAGACAAAATGCAAGCGTTCGAAAATTCTAGTTCGTTAGGAAAGAAAATTGGCAATCATTCGTGTCCTTTCTACACTTTCGCTTTCTTAAAGAAGGTAGCACATCTCTCAAAAATAAAATATATAAAAAACTTTTGCCGTGGCTTTTTGTTAATGGAAAGTACAATTGGTATGCAAATATATCTGATATCGGACGTCCTTGTCAGGACATTTGTAAATGGGCATGGGATCTACAAAAAACATAAAGCTGTGTTGGCCGCCTACCCACGAGGGCCATGTACGAGGGCATTGTTGGTTGGTTGGTGCGACTGCAGTTCATTGAGCCGTGGCTATATAAAAGATGATATTGATTTCATAATTTTTCCACAATTAAAACTCAGACATTTCTCAAACAATCCACGTGTTTTATTGCAGAACTGCTTAAAATCTACGATCATTTACGAAATACACTTTAAGGCTACTTACGGTATGGTTTACCGTAAAACGGGAAATGTTCAGATCACCATGGGGACACTTTGGTGTCTCCAAGCGATCTATATGATCTTTCGTTGAGCAGAGAGATTAATTGCATTCGTGAAATGGAGTAAATCTTTGAAATGAAATGGAATAAATCTTTGACACAGTTCTAAACTTAACACCATTGATATTAATGAAAATCACTTTCATATTGAAGACTTCAATAGTTTTGCATTGCAGCCATTAGCAAGATAAGGACCGGTGGGCGAAAGAAATATACAAATATTGTATTGTAATTCTTCAAAGAATTAATAATATCAAAAACTTGTTCTCGTTCGTTGTGCAAATATTTCATTGACAAACTGTATATATAAACAATGTCTTTACAATAGTTTTTGTTGCGACGACAATTGCTTTCAAAAATGGGCAATTAAAACAGAATCATTTTGTCTCCTTCTTTATTCGTACTCTTAAAGAACGAACGAATGTCATTTGTGTTGGTGAGATTTTCTTTGGAAATTTTGTAGCCATTTTAATTTAATATAATACTGCATGCATACTTTTGTTAAGATGACATTCTCAAACAAACTTGTAACTTGATTTTTTTGTAAATAATTGTTTCAAAGTTTTTTAAGAAAAAACTTTGGGTTTGTGAATTTAAAAAAATTAAAAATAAAACGAACAACATAGATATTTTACTCAATGAAAGTAGTTTATGATATCAAAAAATTAAAAGTGAAAGTACATGTTTCAAAAGAAATTGAAGCTAGCAGAAAGTGTCAGAATTAATTTTTAGGAAATTTACTATTTTATAAAATTAATCACAAAAATTGGGGGAAAAAATTACCAAACCAGATTATCCAGATTTACAAATATGTAATTTTTAGCGCATTTCAGAAACGATTTCTAAATTTTACGCCATATTTGTCGTTTGTCAGTTTTTTGCTAAATGAAAACTTTTGAAGACTTATTCGTTTTGCAAAGAATTCCTTGGCAAACTGTATGGATAACAAGTAGTTTTCCAGATTATGCTCATATCCATTTATACGGATCTACCAAAATAAGCTATTAAGCATTAAAATTTAAATTTATTTCCGAAATTAATTGCAGCGGGAATTTCCAAATTTGGTAAAACCACATACTATAAAGTAAAATCTCTGCAATTCGTGCTCACCTCACCGCACACATCACAATCAAAAGACAACAATTTCTCAGAGACTTAAAGGAAACTTGCACATACATACATAAATTTCTATTGACCATTACTATTTATCTAGACATAATTTTAAGTAGAAATAATATAGAAAATTCTTGTCATTATTGAATGAAAGAAAAAACTGAAAACTTTCTCATCACAGCAAAGATGATCAGCAGCAGCATGATCATTATGGCACTAAAAGAGATAAGGTCTTTCAACTCGGCAGCAAAGATGAGTGTTTGCTTTTAAACTAAATATAGCAAAAATGAATTTAAAAAAAAAACAGAATTATTTCAAAGTTTATTTTATATAGACGACTATTAACTTATACGTTGACTACATGGCTCAATGTGTTTTTTTTTTAATAGCAAGACAATTGATCATGCAATAAGATGCTTCTTAACTATTTGCAACAAACCATGTTTGTATATTGCTAATGATGATAATGATAATGACGATATTTCCATCGTAATGAATATGATGATGATCTTAGGAAAAGACACATTTTGTCTGGCCGTTTAAAAAGTAACATTGAAAACTGATCTGCTAGTGAAACCGTATATGGTGGCTATTTCAAATGGTTGGATGGATGGATCGATGAATGCTTTCGACTGGAATAGACGACAAGCTATTTACTTTGTTTCTTTTTATTATTTTTTTTCTTGGCTTAAGCAGGAAACTAATTCTACTTTAACTCCTCAGCAACACCATATTTGTTGAGAAAATATTAAAACAGATTGGTTGTTGTGTTGGCCAGCAATAACAACAATCTTTAGAAATACTCAGTTAGAGGAAAAGATTTTCTTCTAATTTATTGTATGACTTAAAACGGAAACTTACCGTTGCGTTGTAGTTTTTGACGTTGACCGCCACCAAGTCCTACATCAGCACTGCCACCACCACCACCTCCTC
This sequence comes from Gymnocheta viridis, assembly GCA_956483585.1. Classification (NCBI taxonomy): domain Eukaryota; kingdom Metazoa; phylum Arthropoda; class Insecta; order Diptera; family Tachinidae; genus Gymnocheta; species Gymnocheta viridis. Next base: position 5,927,831 of record OY101444.1, read on the forward strand.
CTGCTCCTCCTACACCTGATCCGCCACCGTTACGGCCATTACGCTTGCGCTGCATTTGCTGTTTATTACGCTTGCGTTCTTGCTTGTGCTGTTTGCGATTGTTGGCCGTAGTTGCTGTGGCGGCCATTGCCTTAAAGATTTCAGCTTCTGTATCATACTCTTTACTTGTGCTCATACTCGATTGTGGCAGTTCGGAGTAATCCATTTCAATATTGCTTTCAATCAATAAACCACTTTTAGTTTTGCGTCTCCTACTGCCCAACGGATGATGTTGCGGCTTAGTTTGAGGCTGATTTTCTTGCCTTTGAAATTCTTGCTCATCTTGTTTCAAATGTTCCAGCCTTTTGTGAAACATTTCTGTCTGAGCAGATTGTGGCGATAACAGTGAGCCCGGCGAGTTGGTTAATTTGGCGCCTGTCCACGATACCACACTCGTTTCGAAATCTTGATAGTGTGCTGTGGCATTATTTAAGCTAGATTTTAAACCAAAATGCCGCAGCAAATCTTCTGGTTGGCGATAATGTTGTTGTTGCTGTTGCTGTCGAACACGTTGATGCATTAAATCTTTGGTATGTGAGGGTGTTGCCTGCCAGCTGAGTACAAGAAGACAACATACGATATTCATCAAACGTAGCTGTAGGTTAAAGGGTTGGCTAAAGATCCTTAAAGGTCTTTCTTTTGAGTTTTTTATTGGCGAGAACATTTTTTTTTTTTTGTTTTATTTTGTAATTGTGGCTGTTTTTCCAATGTGAATTTTAAAGGGGAATTCGTTTGGGTTTCAGAGTGTCTAAATCATTTTGATCTGTGTTTCTTTGTTTGATGTAATTTCTTACCTGCAAGAAAAGAAACAACAAATTGAGATGTTTAAAGAAAATATTAACGAAACTATTGGTAAATAACTTTACAATAAGTTGAGTTTAAAAGTTTTTTAATATTCCTCTTTCAATGAATTTCAAATTCCTTAGCTTTTAAGTAATAACAATAATAATACAGTAGAACCCCGTTAATTGGTAATTTGCAAGGTACCAGCTATTTTTTATGAATTATATGGCTAAAGAGATTTCGATTTAAGGGGTTTAAGACAGGATATTTCAAGCAATAAACACTGAAACATTTTTTACATTTAGCATACACCGAAAGAAAAACGCCGTACTAAATTCAAGTATTTTCTACTTATTTCGAGTACGAATCGTACTTAAAATTTTGAGTACAAATAACAATAAAATGTACTTGAATCAAACCAAAAACGGTATTACTTTAGATAAACAATCCTGGAGTTTCTTAAAACGAGTGAAAAATCTTAAATCAACTAAAAAATTCTTAAATTAAATTGAGCATTTGAGTCCGTCCGTATTTAAATCAATCTTTCTGTACTTGATTTTAGTAAATCTGAGATTACCGTACTTTCAACATCGCTTGCGATTGATTTAAGTACGAATGGATTGATTTTTCTTTTGAATGTAGTGCTTTACATTAAGAATTATAAAAGTATTATCAACAACAGACTACGATTGACAAGGAATTAAAAAGTACTTGTATTGCAAAAAACAATCAAGAATTTTCGAGTTAAAGCGATTTTTTTCAAGGGGCCAAGCAATTGTTAGGAATCATTGAGATAAACGAATATGAATAATTTCTGAAACCATTTCAATTTCGTAATCGGTTGAAAAGATTTGTGGTTGTAGGTAATTTTTACTTCAACTCCAACGTAAAATATGTGACAAGTTTCTCGTAGTTCAGCCGTTTTTAACAAACACAATACCAATTTTAAAAATAATTTTCTTGTTACCGAAACGATCGCAAACGAACGAACTATTTAGTGACCTCTTTACTTTATTTCCTTCCAAAAATTTTACTTCCTAATGAAATTTTAACTCGAGTTATGCGGCTGGTGAAATTATACTGATGCGATGTTTTCAAAAATTATGATGAATTTTTTTGCCCTGCTGATGATTATTTGAATTTGCTAAAAAATATTCCTTAAATTTAATTTTTATGTCTTCGTTTGTTGGTTTGATTAAAACATAAATCACATTGAGTTTCATTTTAATTTTCTTTTAATCTTCTCAAAATTAAAGATAAAACAAAAACAAAGCCCCACCAACAGAAATTTTAATCGAAAACTTCCTTTTTGTGTGTCAAGATTTTTTGTATTTTGTATTTTCTTACATTTGTGTGAGTGTGTGTTTGTAAGCGATGATTCTTAGGAAAAAAGAAATTCAAATATTATTTTTTCTTATGACGATTTCCGGTGCAGCAGCACTGCGATTTTTTAAGAAAAATGTTTTTATTTGTAATTTTTTCACTTTTTTATATAAATTTAGCAGCTTTAATTGCTTGGCACTGCACTTGTTTCAATATTTTTTTTTGATTTATTTCTGCCGCAAGCAGCACTTTATTTTTTAATTTTTTTTTTGCATTTACTTTTATTTCTAAAGAAATTAAGCAAAAACTTCTAAAAGCAGCCTATTTCAAACAGATAAAAATAAAAAAGGCTTTGGCAACAAACACGTGCATTTGCATAAATTTTATTTGAACGCCAGACTTTAGCGCAGACTGTTTTTCTTTGTTCCTCTTTTTTTATTTTGGCGCAGCCAAAAACAAACTTATAAAACAAAATAAACGTCGTCTATTTTTAAACCAACTTTTAAAAATAAATAAAACAAAACCGTATTAAATAAAATTTTAAAGGGCGCGTTTTAATAGGCGCATTTGACGTTAGCGACGACGTGTTCTAAAAACAAAATTTTGGCACAAGAAACACATTTTTATTTGTTTCTATTCTGATTTTAAATAGAAAATCTATTTTTGCCACATCCTCTTTAAAGGCATTCTTCAATTTTCTTCAATTACACTTTATTTTTTTTTTTACTTATTTTTAAAATATATTTTATGCTCTTTTAAACAAATGTTTTTTTTCTTTTCAAGATTATTTTCTTTTAAATTCATTGAAAACACTTTTTATTGCACTTCCGTTTGTACTTTTTTTACTTTTCATAGGAAAACCGTTGTTTTCCTTTTGCTTCGTTCGCTATTTTCCGTATCCACAACCGGTCGTTTTGCGCCTCCTCGTTAAACTAATCGAAACTGCAGTCAGAGCTCGTTATCGCTTGCTTGAGGTGTACAAATGTGTGAGTTAGTGAGTGTGTGGTGAGTTTCTTTGGTTTTGTTTTTGGTTTTGTGGTGCATTATTAAAACCATTCATATGCAGTTTATTTTACTAAGATCTTTTTATTTAAGAGTTCATATAAACAGTTCTAGTAAAGAGCATGTAAATATTATCAGTATGTTTACATTTATTGTATAGTTCCTTTTTCTACTTAATAGGACAATTACAATCAGAACCACTAACGGCAAACTACAACAAAAGGAAGGACGACGGACCTAAATTGCAACCCAATTGCATACGGGACCACTGACGACAACCTACAGCGTGGCCCAAAATAACCGCAGAGGTTTGAATTCCTCAAAACTTTTTTATTATAATTTGTTTAATTTCTTTACAGTATTTTGTAAAGAAGACTTTGGGAATTTAAAATGAAACAGTACACAATTGAACAAAGTGCCCAAGTCGTTGCACTTTATTTTTCAATTCAACGACCCATTGTTTTCACGCAGCGTGCATTCGTTGTTATTTTAAGGTGCGGGTTGGATCCTCAGAGCCGACAATAAAACGTCTGGTTACCAAATTTTCGTCAACAAGGGGCATTAAGAAACCTTCTTGGTGCGGGCAGATGACAAACGGCGCTCACGGATGACAATATTGAACGGGCATAGGAGAATATTCGGAAAGATGGAGAAACATCAACCAGGAGGCGTTCGACACAACTTGGTCTCTGACGAGGGTCGCCCCAGAGATTTTTGCATACAATAAGAATGTTTCCATACAAAATGCAACTTGTCCAAGAATTGAAACTAACAGATTACCAGCAACGACTTGATTATGCAATTTATTTCGCGCAAAAAGCCGAAGAAAGTCATGATTTTATTAATGATTTAATTATGAGCGACGAAGCATATTTTTAATTAAATGAATTCGTTAATAAATAAAATGTCAGAATATGGTCTACGGAAAATCCAAGAGTAGTCCAACAGCGACAATTACTCCCACTTAAGTGTGCTGTTGGGTGAGGTGTTTCGTCGGAAAGGATAATTGTTTCATATTGTTTTTGAAATTGAACACGGTGTTGCCGTTTGCATCACTGCTGTTCGATATTGGACAATGTTGAAAAAAAATTTCAGGCCATACGTGGAAAACGATCCGTAAGTATGTTTCCAATAGTATGGAGCCACAGCGCACACTGTGAGGGACATAATGGCTCTCTTACGCGACATCTTTGGTGAAGGAGTTATTTTGAGTACAAACGTTTTTAGTTGGCCTCCGCCTTCACCGAACTTAACCGCTCCAGACTGTTTGAAGGGAAAAGTATGTATTAATAAGCCTAGAAACATCCAGAAATTAAAAAAACAATATAAACGACGAAATCAACAACATCATACCTGGAGTTTTGCGAAAGATTATGGATATTGTTTTAGAAAGAACATGAATATGCGAAGCAGTAAACGGCCAGGACTTGCGAGATATAATTTTTCATAATTAAATTAAAAATATTCCCCATTAGTATAACATTTAAGAAAATATTTAACTATTATGTCTTAAATAAAAAGCTATAAAAAACCTTTGGGAATTTTGTTACACTCTGTACAACAAAAGAGAGTAGGACGAACTAAAATCAAAGTCCAATTATAAAAGAAACCGCTAACGACAATCTGCATAAAACGAGTGGACGAGGACGGTAAGATACATTTTATATGTTTTTATTAGAAAATCTACGTTGCGCTATAACAATTTATTATTATGTTGAATTCAAGCATATAGAGAAGTGAGAGAGAAATAAAATGGTTATCTACCAGGGCTACCGCTGGAAAATTTTTGAAAAGTCGCACAAAAGGTCGTTTTAAAAAAAATTAAGTTGCACAAAAAAGTCGTTTGAGAAAATAAGAGTCGCACATCTTTCTTTTTAAGTTTTTCTTATCAATTAAAAGCATAACCAAATAAGAAAACAATTGAAACAAAATGAAAAACCAAGCCAAGAGAAAAATTATTGTTTTGATTCACTAAAAGCTGTTTACAAACAATGCAAAAAGGGCGCTTGGACCCCAGTCTCTCGAACAGTATTGCGAAATATTGCGTTTCTTGGAAGGACCTGCAGCGTTGTTAACGTTATACCTCTCAGACTCCGTGGTCTCGTCTGCCTCTGAACACGTATTTCTAGCTTCATTTTCTTTTGCGTTTTCAGAATTTATTTTCGTTTTAACAAGAAATCTTATTTTAAAGAATGTTCATGTTCTACGACAAATTTTGTAAAATAATCACTTCACAATTTCTTACTTTAAAAAGCTTTTTTGCTAAAACTGTTCTTTGAAACATTTACCGAAAATTTGTGAACAATTTCTTGAATACATTGTGTACATGGCAAGGTTGCACAAAAGTGATAAAAGTGTTCCCAAATGAACAATAATCGGAAATTTGCTTTTATATTTGACGACTTTTTTTTTTATAAATTTACTGCAAATTAAAAATTTTTTGTGAGCAACAAAAAAAGGGTAAAAAGACGCAACAAAATTAAAAAAAAAAATTAGCAAAAGTTGCTAATGAAAAAGAATCGAAGACCGCTAAAAAAGGGTAAAAATGCGACTTTAGTCTGACAAACGATAACCCTGTTATCTACCATAATCTGGCGACATTGTTTGAGTAGTTTGACAATATTTTACGTTGCACACAAAGTGTATGTATGCCAAGTCGTTGTCGATAGTGGTTGTGGTGACAATTGTAATTGTACTGCAATGCACATTTCAAAATATTAGTTAAAAAATAAAAAAGATATGGTCTTTATAAAAATATATTTAATCGACTTTCAAAAAAGGGGAGCAAGCAATTCTTTTTCATTTTATTTTTTTAATGCTCGTTGCATTAGAAATCCTCCATTTACTAAACAATTTGGATTTTTTTCAAATACCCCTCAATAATCAATTTCAATTTGTTTTTAATAAAACTGTTAATATTTTACTACATAATATGTAAAATATAAATTATAAGAAATAGTGCGATTAAAATTTAAAATATTAAAATTTTAGCAATTTCCATAAAAAGCACCAGCCAAAAGAAAATTAATTCTTCCAGATTGGTTCTGTTTTTAAAATTATTCTTTTACTTATGATTCGATGTCAGTCTGTGGTTTTTTAAAGTTGTTATTTTTACACAAGTTATTTAATAATAAAAAAACTTAATGATATTTTACTTTCTTTTCAGGAATATAAACGTTTCTGAACTGACTCAAATGAGAAGGGAAGCGGTTTTTAATTAAGATTAAACAATTAGTTTTATATGATTAGACAGTTTGTTTTCAAATGTAGTGCAGACTCTAAAGTTTAGAAAATCGATGGTGAATCGATCTAAATTAATATTCACCTCGGTATTATTTATCTGTATTTTAATGTGCACACGTAAAATCTACTTAAACTCACCTCGGCCTCTCTGTACTAACACTTATAAACAGAGGTAAACAACAGGTACTACTCGTAAATGACACAACTACAATCAGGAATACAATTGCTGGTGGGAATTACCAAACTCTTGGGAATTTTCAAACATAAACCAAAATAAAATAAACAGCATGATCCTTTTATAGTGCCATTTTGCAAAGGTGTTGCAAAGGACCTTGTTATTCTAAGAAAAAAATATAAATAATGCAAGTGAAATTTCAAACAGAGTTGCTTAGAACCTTAAATCGTGTTCAAAGTTGAAAGTGTAACTGTTTAAATAAACAAGCAGTAAAAAAAGATCAAAAAGAAACAAGAGTCCTTAAAGGAAGCGCCACTTGGTCTATTAAGCACTCCTGCAAACTGCAACTCTAAAATCAAGTAAAAATATGAATTTATTTGAAGGTTACTGACAAACAATTATTATGAAAAAAACATTACAAATATTCTGACTCATGTTTTTTAAACCGTTTCTTGATAAAATTCTTTCAGCTGCTCTCAAGTTTTAGGCTTTTTGTTGTTGTAGTTTGTAAAGAGGAGAGTGTAAAACCTTTTTGTTTTCATAAATTTATACTCGAATTCCTTATCTTATTGTGGCAAGTAAATATTTGCTTTTAAATACTTAATAGGAGATGCTTTTTGTTGAAAGCGAGTTCTGGGAATTTTTCATCAAGCAACAATCGCCCGCACAAGAGTATTTTTTCCTTGTTTTTTAGATCAAGCGTGTCTTATTACTTTTACAAGACAAAAGGAGTTTCCTTGTTGTAAATTCATCGATCCTGCCTTGCTTAATTTTAATTCATTTAAGATTATTTATATAGTTTTACTTTTAGCAAATTATTTGTTTGTGGCTCTTAAGGAGCCGCCTGCTCCTTTATAAGCCACAACAGCCATCGTCCATCCATCAATGGCTGTAAAGCATGACAAAAAACACTTGAGCTATTTTGAAATGAAAACGTGTGTTAAGCGGCTTGTTTTTATGTTGTAAGTCCACACCTCAACAATTTAAATGGTCAAGCGTTACGTGAAAGAGGAGCAACGATTACAAAGGGATGGATGCCAGGCAGTTAAAACAACGTGGGCATATTTAAAATTTAAAATCTAAACGAAAATTACATTTATACAATTTATAGTTGGGGTCCTTAAATTTGTCATGATAATTTTTTTTTGTGGGAATATAAGTTTCAAAAATATGGCAACTCAAATTGTTCTGCACTGAGAGAATTTCAGTGAACCATGTTTCTTTTTATATTATTTACAAAAATAATATAATTTTATATAATTTTCGTCAACGCTGAAATTTTATGGATTTCTTTTCGCAAAAATGTTGCACAAATGCTCTCTAGCAAACAAAAACTAAAACTGAATTTTTTTGTGGCCGGTATTTGTCACTGTCATCAAACTGATAAATAAAGTGTGTAAGCATGGCAACTGTTCATGTATAAAGTTGATTTTTTTATTTAAAGCGATTAAATGTTGATGGTTTAAAATTACCGCCACTTATATGACCACCACTTCATCTTAATAGCTCATAAGGAAAATATAAAAAAACGGACACTACCCAGCAGTTTTGAAAGTAGCAGAACTTTTCATTATTTCTGATGAGTTGGAGTTTTAAATTATTTTTTTATTACACTTAGAATAAGACGTCACTCTGATCATATGACAATGCCTTGAATGAAGGCAGAGTGTAACGCATTCATGTGAACATAAGATTGACTACCGTCAATATATAATAATAAACATAATAAGTAATAAGTTAATACTAGTGTTTTCTTTTTTTAAATGGACCAGCACTCAGGGTATGACCCCTACGCATAGAATACATTGAGCGCGAAATAGGAAAGGAGGATAGAGGAAGTAGTATTTGTGGACATTCGACTTGAACTTTCTCACATTGAAAGTACCACGAAAAACCTCTGCAGGGAGTTTATTCCACATTCGAACTAATCGGCTAAGGAACGAATTTTCTGTGTAATGCGTAGTACGATCCACAGGCATATCAACTACAAATGGATGCGGTCTTAACGAAGAACGTATTGTTCGCAAAAATAAGCGAATTTCGGAAACAAGTTCCCTGATTTCATTAGAGCACATTCCACTGTAATAACGATATAGCAGTGAAGAACATCCCACATTACGTCGATGTTCCAGTGAGTCAATAGAGTTGGCTACACTATTGTCACTGATGAGCTTCTTCGCCCCGTCCTGTACGCGGTCGAGTAACCTCAAAATAGACTTTGAAGCACCGGCCCACATACATGGGAGTTGCATTCCATTTTCAGTCGGTTATGGGTGGTATAAATATTAAGGAGATTAAATAGAGTTAATTATCTCCTACATTGTCTTAGAAAACCGACGCACTTGAATGCTTCTCTTGCGACTGATTCCTCAATACCCACAAGACCCATTATTACAGATGGAGCAGCATGATTGGTACATCTGTGTGTAAGCATACAACACTGTGTCTCACGCGCATTAATTTCGAGCCTATTCAAACTTCGCCATTCAGAGATTGTTGCAACATCATGATTGAGCGAATCATTAAAATTTTGCCTCATGACCACGATCTCTGATAGGCTTGGTCTGTTTATTTTTCAACTTGACGCTGATATATGCATGTGCGATAAGTGTGCATGTAGTAGTAGCAACTTTAAACGCTTATAGCTCGCAAAATACTGAACCGATACAAAATAAAATTAAAATTTTGCACATGTCTGTAAGAAACCCGTTTAAAAACATATAAATCTTTTCAAAATCGGTTCAGTATTACAGGCGTAAAGGGAATCTAAAACAACGTGTTTGCCTATTATTTATATAGATGAATATAAAGCGAGTATAAGTCATAGTCTGCGCATGGGATGTATTCTCAGTATGAAATGGAGTTTCAGTGTAATACGTAGTCTGAATATAAAACGTAGTCTGATTATAAAACGTAGTCTGAATATAAGACTTAGTCTGAGTATAAAACTTAGTCTGAGTATAAGACGTAGTATAGGATTGAGTCTCAATATAAAATGCAGTGAAATTATAAAACGAAGTCTGAGTAAATGATCTAATCTGAGTGTGAAAGGTGGTTCGAGTATAAGACGTGTTCTGAATGAAAGATATAGTTTGAGTATAAGATGAAGTCAGAGCATAAAACGTCGTATTATTATAAAACGTACCCTGAGTATAAGGAGCAATTTGAGTTAAGCCTGAAAGTAAGTCACTAGTCTGAGTATAACGCGGATATCGGAGTATAAGTGAGAATAATAAAAGACGGCGTTTTTAATATAAAACGACGAATACGAGCACGTATAATAGGAGTATAATAAGAGTATAAGTAGATAATTTTAGTACAAGATTGGCGATAGTCCCATTAAATGAATTGAATATACTATTCTATTTATGATACGATAGTCTAAGCTTAAATTTTGGAGCGGTTGCAAGAATGTTGTTTTTATAATTTGCGTTTGATTAGAATCAGTTGGCTGGATGTTTAATATGCATAATAAATTAATCAATATTTTTCTTCCGCTATCATCTCAGAACTGCCGGGCAATAGCTACATGCATTAGTAGAAAAGATGATAACGTTTTTGTGTTTTCAAGATTAACTATGATTAAAACCACTTTCTAGCCGGGGATTTTATTAATCCTATTAAGCTTAACTTAAATGTTTCATTTAAATTTTAAACTCATATTTAATGACCGAAGTGAAAACACGGTAACATTAGAAAGATTAAGACTTAATTAAGTGATGTAAATTAAAGTTTAGGTTACATTTATAGATTAAGTAATTAATTTAAAATTTAAATTGTTAATATTTTCTAATTTCTTGGATACCCATCTATAAACAATGCCGACTGAAGGACCACCCAATCGGCGGGAAATCAATTTTTCTTACCCCACAAAAAGCTAAATCAACGAAAACCATAAAATTGAATTCGATTTGGTTTACAATGGGCCCAGGGGAATACAAATTTCAAACGAAATTTCCAAGCACGTGTGAGTCAACTTCCCAGCAAACTTAAAACAATATTTTCCACAACATTGGCAGGCAGGCGCCTTCAAGCAAATCGTTTTAAACTAGTTTTTTTTTCTTCTAAATGACCAGCTCCAAAAGCTTTTGTCAACGCATAATCCATCATTTTGAGGCCGTCATCTTCGTAAACTACAAAAAGTGTGTTTTTTTAGGACACTAAAACTAAACGCTCTGCAAAGCAACAAAATAAAAAAAATAAAAAACTTTTCTGCTTTTTCGCTTAGACAAGTAATGAGATCTAAATCAATTTACAACAAACTATTGAAGTCTAACTAGTTTGTGGTACTTCTAAACTATTGTTTTTTTTTTGTTCTTTAAAGCCTTCCAACACATAAAAAAGTGCCTTTAATGTGTTTTCTGTTGGCGCTATTGTAAATCTGTGAACAAATACTAGTCGTGCTCGTATTAGCTGCATATCGAAGTGGCAGTGATAGTGGTGTTTAAACTCTTCTCAGTTTTTTAGCCTTAATTGGACATAATTTAAATTCCATTCGTGAGTTTTGTATGCGGAGTATGTTGAGGACAAACATTGGAATAGTTTGCCAAGCAATTTGACTTTCTTGCTTGCCGGCTAATGGGCGAAGGTGTGCACTAAGAAAATTTACTGTGCAGCATCTTGGGAGAATGTCAGAATCTTTAGTTTTGAAATTTTAATTTTTGTTTTTATAGTCTGCGTATAAAAACGATATCGGTGTATAAAACACAAAAAAGGATAACCACAAAACTACGAGGCATACAAGAAAGACAAGGGTCGAGTATAGGGCGCAAGTCCATGTATTAAAGGATCTAGAGATTAAAATAGTTCTCAAGTAGAAAAGTATAGGGTGTTTTTTATAGAGGTATAGAATTTCAAGTTCGCAACACTTTTTTTACTGGCCGCCATTTTGTCTGATGTCAATTGATTTATGTTAAGTTCAAGTTGGCATTTCAACATCAATAGACTAACGAGTGAACAACACTTCCAATGGGTCCAAAACAAGATTGCCTTTGATCCCGATTTTCATAAGCGAATTTTATTTAGCGATGAAGCTCACTTTTGTTTGAATGGATACGTCAATAATCAAAATTGCCGTATTTGGCGTGATCATAATCTTCAAGTGTACGTTGAGACATCATTTCATCCAGGTGTGCTTTATGGGCTGGTGGAATCATTGGTCCGTACTTCTTTAAAAACGATGTTATATAGTCAATGGTGACCGCTATAGAGTCTTTTTCGTTCAACAATTGAACAACCACGATGTGCAGGAGCTGTGGTTTCAACAATATGCCGCAACATGTCGTGCCACAATTCTTTTTTTTGAAGGAAACTTATGGTAAAAGCATAGTTTAACGTTTCGGGCCCTTGAATAGGTCTCCAAGATCGTGCAATTTAACGCCACTGTACTATTTTCTGTGTTGATATGTAAACTTGATAGTCTACGCCAATAAGTCTGAATCAATTGACCACTTGGAGGACAACATTCGCCGCGTTATTGCCGATATACGGCCACAAATGTTGGAAAAAGTCATCGAAAATTTGACCTTCAGATTAGACTACGTCCAAGCCAGCCGTGACGGTCACATGCCGGAAGTCATATTTAAATAATAATGCCACAAGATTATCTTTCGAATAAAGTAAATTGTATGTCAATTTACAAAAAATTCATCTTTGTTTTATTCCATTTCAAAGTGTTATACCTCTATAAAAAACACCCTTGATAAGTATAAGATATAGTCTGAGTATAAGACATATTCCGAGTAAAGATGGCGGCAGCGTGAGCGTGCATGAAAAGTATTTCACGGGGTAGCATTAGTACAAGGCGTAAGTGAATATAACACATAGTTTGAGTATAATAAACCGTATTCTAAATATGAAACGTAGTCTGAGTATAACGCGAGTTCTGAGTATCAGAGTATCACACGTATACTGAATATAAAAAGTAGTCTGAGTATAAAATGTTATTTAAGAATAAGTCATATTCTAAGTATAAGACGTAATCTAAGTATAAGACGCTAGACTGGCCATAAAAAACAAACGTCTCGGTATAAATCGCCAATTGCGGTATAAGACCGTAAATAGCCTTAGTATTACACAGTAAGTACTCTATGTACAACATATTAGGCTGCACAAAATGCAGCAGCGTCATTATAAGACTGTGGTAACCATAGTATAAGCTAATATAAGACTTAGCTCTTAGTATAAGATTGATATGTAAGTATTACACTTAAACTTTAAGGTAGGATCACACGATTGCCGCAAATACATTAATCATACCCAATTTTTATTGTGCTCAATTGGTGCACAATAATAATATTGTCCCAATCAAATATACTGCAGTCACATGACTGCCCCCATTTTATAAAAAATTTGATTGCCGCAGATTGGCGAAGAATGAATTTGTGTCAATAATTGCCGCAGCCCAGTCATACGGTTGTTCTAACTTGCGGCAACACCAACAAACAGCTGTTATGGCAGTTTTTAGTTTGTTTTGTTTTACGTGCAAATTTTTTTCTTTAGCATATTAATAGCTTATAATAAAATAAATACAAACTACGAAATGTATTTTACACTTAATAAAATTAACTAAAAAAAAAATCAAATAAAATTTTTTTTGGCATTAATTCTATGTCAAAGCGAAAAAAATTCATGCATTTAAGGATTAACGCTTCAAATAAGTTTAAATTTATGGTACACAAAACAATTGGCACACACAAAAAATTAAACTAATTAAATAAATTGACGCGTATTGGCTACTTTGATTGCCTCATGAGAAGACAATAAATTGACGCATTGTTGCCTATCAACCGTTTACACGATTACCGCACCAGAGTTGCATTTGATGGCAGAAAATCAACACAATATTGTCCTCGACTGCCGTAGGGGGCAATAAATTGTAAAATCACATGATTGGCATATAAAATAGACCAATAATTGGTGCATTGCTTCAATCGTGGGATTTTACCTTTAGTCTATAATGGCTCTCTGAAATTCCCAATTTTTTCTCCCTGTTCATAGAATTTGTCTTGCGAAGGCGGTTTTGCTGCTTCTTCTACATTTTTTTTCTTTGCTGCTTCACAAAGAAATGCAGTTACTATTGTTAAGCACAACTTTGTATGTTAGCTTATTGTCTTTTTTTTAATTTATTGTAAAAAGTTTGTAAATTCTATTTTAAACTGTCATCAGCATATGCGGTTTGGCACCAATATTATTAATACATACATCATCACTACAATGGTATCTACTGGCGGTAGTTTGTTTTCCTAATTATTTCCAAAAATGGAGCAACAGCAACAAGAAAAAGGAATAGGAAAAATAAACTTCCTGATGTGTTCAACGAACTGTGTAGTTTAAAATTTTAATGTTGTTCTGTGTTTTATTCAAAGAATACATTTATTTAATTTGAGAAATCTCGCATTTAAGGCGACTTAAGTATATTTAACACAAATAAACCTCCTTTAAAAGGCACTTTAAATATGTATGAGTTTTGAAAAGGGTTGAACATTGTTCTGTTCAGTTCTTGGAAAAAGGACTACACACTTAAAGAAGATCCTTTTTGTGTAGTTTTGTATGGAAATAGTTTTCTTTGTTTTTTTTTTTGTAATGTCATTGTGCGTTGGATCATCTTGGATTTCCATTAAATAAAATATAAATTTCAAAATAATAAAAATATGCTTGCATTGAATGTCAATCTGAGTGAAGAGGGGCGTAGAAACGCTTTGAACGCAATAAATTTATTTATTCGGAGTTTGAAGCATAAAAAGACAAAGATATTTCCGGAAGTTTCATTCATTCATGTCTTGCACACCATACTTCGAATAATGTCTTATACTACACAAGGTGTTTCAGCTTCCTTGCTTGCTTGTACTCCTTTTCCACACGAAAAGTTTACTTTGCAAAGTATTAAGTTTGAAGGTGAGAAGGAAGTATTTACCGCTTATATGCGTGCCGGTTGTAAGCATTTTACGCTTTTATGCATCTCAGCTTAAGCAACTTCAGTTTGCTTTTGCATATAAATTGATTTTTATTTATGCACTTCTCGTTTATAAGCACCAAAGGTCGTGTAAAATTTTACATGCATATAAGCGAAAAATACTGTACTTGTATTTGTTTGCATGTGTGGTGTTCGGTTTGTATGTTCTTCATCCAACAAAAGAACATAAAATTTGTCAAAGTGCACTTTGCGTGCGCAGAAGTAAAAGAAAGTTTTAAGGAAACTTGGAGAGACTTTGTCAAAGTAAACTTTGCGTGTGGAAAAGTCGTCTTGTAGCATTATTTATATATTTATTGCAATTCACAACAATACCTGGTTTTAAACTTATGCTACACTCTTTTGATCATAATTAGAACACACATTGATACAATTTAAATATTTTTCTAACAAATAATTCATTTTTATCTCTTCAAAAAAAATTAATACAATTCCTTGCCAACAATTATCGCGTAATTAAACTAGTAAATACCACAATGTCAGCATGATACGAAGCGAATCTTCAGTCAACATTTAAAGCTTTAAATGCTTTATACGAAAACCGAGATAAAGCAAAAAAAAAAAACAACTGAAAAACTGAACACGACAACATTTTCATTTGCGCCTCCATAATTGGTCATCATTACACAAATTACATAAACTTTGCAACAGCAACGAAAAAAGGAGACCGAGTAAAAAAACCTCTAAATAGTTGTTTGTCTTAAACCAAAGTCCAGAGTATTAATTGTTAAACAAAACTAGAAGTTCAGTTGTATGCAGTACGACGCGGACGGGGCTTTAGGCGGTTGGTGGCAATAAGATAAACTTCTTTTTCTTCTTTTTTTTGTATCATAGATAAAATAACTATAAACACACTTACTCACTCACTTTGACAGATAGACAAAAAGACAGACTGACTAAGTGCTTTGTTGCAGTGATATTATTGCAACAACAACAAAAGAATACAAAAGATTTTTCTTTGACATTTGAACATTCTCAGAAGTTCTTTTTTGTGCAAATTTTATAAATGTTTTTCATTTAGGAATTTCAAAGCTACAAACCCAAAGGATTAAAACGAAAACGAAAGGGAAGGCTTAGTGCTTCTTTCTTAGCATTCCAGACATTTAATTGAATTTAAGATTAGTAATTTTGTGCAGAATTTCAACTAATAAAATTATATGCTCAAAGTAAACTCATTTCAATTAATCATTATTTTTTTTTTAAGTTTATTTTTGTATAATTGAAACTACAAATAACGAGCTAAATGCTTTTTCATCTCTCTTTCGTTTCGTTTTGTTGCTGAGTTGATCATTAAAGGTTTTCATAATTTGTTTTCTGCCAGTTACGAAACACACCTTAAATCTGTTGTCGGTCGTGTCGTTGTTGTATCTGTAAGATTGTGATTTTAGTTTATAGATTTGCCGATCGTCGTCATCATTGCAGCTCAATGTTGCGTGACTTGCCACAACAAATTGTTTGTAATTTAAATGCGTTTAGTAGGTCAAAACTTGCAACACATCACGAAATTAAAAGTTGTTTTTTTCTTCTCATAATCCTAAAAATATCTGCTATACAACATTTTGCGCTTCTTTATTTCAAAGACTTAGTGACTTAAGTGACTAGTGATGTAGAATCCATAGATTTCTTAACTAATCGGTACTAAAATTAAACTAATTGTACACAAAAATAAATTGTCAATGCTAACAGTAGTAAACTTAGCAATTATTTTATAATTTAAAAAAAACAAAAGGAAACCAAGTCCTACTATGATGTTTGCTCTATCAGCAAACAAACAAAGTAATCGCATTTGGAAATACTTGTAGTTAAGCAACCTACCAAGAAAACATACGAGTACCATCACTATTTGCAACAACACAGAAAATTGGTTTATTGTGCCAGTAGCTTGTTAATTCAGGTTTCAAGCGACTTTTTTCTTCTGATAATCTTCGTATATTCCTTAAATTATACTTTTGCGTGCCCCCCGAAGACATTCATAAAAATATATTTTAATAAACAACAGATGATAAAGTGTTTTGTAAGGATTTAATGCGGCCACTTAATCATTGTGTTGTTAATTGTACAAAGGACTTGTTTGCGTAAATTATGTTATGATCATGTCTGTCTATTTGTTGCCCGAGCTGGTGGGTTTCGGTCTGTTAGTGATATTAAGTTTTTTGATTTTTTTGCATGATAATTTATTTCTTAATGGCACGCAGAGACAGGCTTGTACGAAAACAAAGAAGCTGGAGCATCTGTAAAACTAGTTTCGGTAGCAAAATCTTTAATGGTAATTTGATGTTAATTTCCACAATTAATACTTTTAAATGAATTTTGAAAAAATTCCAAGAACGTTTGACTCTTATTTTCATTTATTTTAATAACGGATAGAGTTAGAAAGAGAAGGTTAATTGATAGTGAAAATAAAAAAGGAAATATATTTAGATGAGCATGCATGTTTTCTTACGTGTACTAGTGGATGAAAGGAAGTGCAAGAGATGAACACCGCTCACGTGAGTAATACAAATTATGGACGATCGCATATGATCATGAGTAACTTTTTTCCTCTCAATCAGATGAGCCTGCATGAACGTTCGACATGACGGATCATGCATAAGCAGGACTTTTGCCTAATATTTTCGAAATTGACACGTTCTATATCTAATTTAAAATTTCTGAAAAAACAAATTCGAGAATTCTGAAATACAAATAATAATTTTGTATTAGGGGCTGTTCACATATTACGTAACACCATTTTTGCTGTTTTTGACTAAAGTCCTCCCCTTCGTAACGCATTTGAAACAAATTCAGTATAAATTATAAAGTCGAACCCCAATTTTCCACCCCCTTCACTCCAAGAGTGCGTTACGTAACATATGAACAGCACATTATTTACTCTTATCGCGAATAAGAATTCACGTGAGATGTGTTCCCTTTCCCCAAAATTGCGATCGTCAATTTTTTAATGTTGTATGTTTTGTATTATTTTGGTAAATTTGTCAAAATTTGTTGTTAATGGGAAATATTTAGCGTGAAACAAATTTTCGCTTCTTATTCACGACACGCGTGAGGCTGTATGCATTTAAAAAGCAGTTTTGATAAATTTTTAAGTGATTATAATATTAAAGAAAATACTACGTTAATTTAGCTTATTTTTCTCATGAATATATCGTCAGTATGAGTTTTTGTGACTAAAATTTGTTTAAAATAAAAACTGTGAAACATTTTGTTCTTGTCTGCCGAAACACTCAGGGACTAGGCAGTAATCGGACCTGCCACCTCGAGACGAATTTTCTAGTACACTATCCATCAGACTAAGAGGGGGCACGCACGAGTTTGCATGAGCGTCCAAAAGCATTTGTATTTTTCTGTTGTCTATGTTGCCCAACGGCGGCCAAAAGGTTAAGAATTTATTAAGCATTTAACTCCTTAAAGAAGAATACAAAAAGAAATTTTTGAATAGCAGTGAGAAACGAACATTTAATTGTTGATTCTGTTTACAAGCCAGCAACAACATTTTAAATCAATTCAAGAGAATACAAACAGCAAGTTAGCAAAAACAAAACAAAAGCTTTTAAAATTAATTTGTTTTGTAATCAGAGCCATAGCAGATCCTGAAGCGAAACAAACAGTAGCCATTAGGCTTGAAGGTTAAAAACACCCTACAACAGCAATGAGGTTGATTATAGGTCTAGAAATGTATTTGTTGCCGAGATATATTTACTACCGTTTTATACTAAGACTACCGTCTTATACTAACACCCTCATCATATGCTAAGACTCAAGGCAAATTCATAACAGGTGACAAACAAAAGAGATCAAAATGCAAGGAAATGCAAGGAGCAAAAAATAATCAGCTGAGCTGTCGAGACCACCTGTAATGAATTCGCCTTGGCTAAGACTGAGACTAACGTCTTCTGCTACGATTACCGTCTTAATTTATTATACTAAGGCTGCCTGCCGTCTATTCCAATATCATCATCTTTACTTATCCTACGAGATTATACTAAGACTACAACCTTACCTACCATCTTATACTAAAACTTCTATAAGGCTTATATTTCCCTTTTAATAAGAAAACAAAAAAGTATGTTTAGAGATTTTTCATGCCGTTTCTACTTGCAAGTTTTTTCGTCACTTCGTTACTTGCATTCTGCTCTGGAAACTTAAAGGAATTTTTGTTGTTTTTTTCCAACCCAAAACAGTGTAAACATCGTTTGCGTAGGCGTATGCGAACGGGCAGGATACAGGCAAACGTGCTTGCATTTGGAGGTTAATATGATTGGACATTGTATCATGTATTTGAAATGTGAAAAACAAAGAAAAAACAAAAAAAACAGAACAGAAAATAAACAACCAAACCAACCGGTAGTAAAGCAGAACATGAATTCATATGAACATAATACTTATGTGAACTCCTTGCTTAATACAGTAGCCGAGTTAGGCATGTTTGTCAGTAAGTAAGTAAAGGAATTGTTGCCTTAGTTTGTTGGCAAATAGATTTAATGCACGCACTTTTTTTGTGCCACAAAGTTGTGCAACCACTTTGTAACGCACAAATGAAAAGTAAACTTCAATGCATAGCAAAAAACCATGACGTCTAGAGTCGAGATGGTGAAGGTGGCGTGCCAAGCGTTCAAGTTGTATCCTCTTAAGCAAAAGTGCAAAACATGTAGTTGTACTTTGTCTAGCCATTACTTTTGTATATATTACGTGCCGCATTGAACCAAGTCTAAGAGTTTTTAATAATCAAAATACTTATTTTTGCTGTTGGTTTTTGTTTATGCTCTATAGGTCTTCTCCTCTTTGCGTAGACAAATCAGTAGGAATAAGAAAAAGTGACTTAAGGGTCTCATAAATTATAAGGACAGACAGACAGACGGTAAACTGCAAGCATTGTTTATTATTTTGTATTTTTGTTGCAATAAGTATAGTACATACAACCAATGTTACATGTGTAACATGAAATAATGAAATATTTCTAGAAGACAACTCATAACAACAATTTTTTTTATAAAAAAAGTTTTTTTTTGAAAAATAGTTATTTTTTCAAATGACTCGTACTATTTTTATTATTTTTGTAAATTTTTTGTTAATGTAAATTTTTGTTTAATAATTTGTAAAATAATTTTTTTTTTAAAGATTCTTTTGGAAAATGTTACTATTCATATTTTTGGAAAAAACATTTTCAAAGGGGAGAAAATAATTGTTTCTTCTTCTTTTTTCTTTTAAAAAACCACTTTTTGGAAAAGGGAGCTTATTAGTAAAAGGTATTTTTTGAAAGAGCTTTTCGTTTGAAAAAGTACTTTTTTTAAAATATAAACTTTTTTTAAAAGCTGCTTTTTTAAATAAAATTTTTGGTAGTTACTTTCGGGAAAAAATACTTAAAGTACTTTTTGGAATATGTTACTTCTTGGAAAAAGGTACTTTTTGGAAAGGGGTAATTTTTTCCAAAAACTTAAATTTTCAAAAAAGTTCTTTTGGGAAAGGCAATTTTTTTCGAAATTTCTAGTTTTTGGAAATTTTTATAATAATTCTCGCAAAAAACCGGCTTAAAAAAATATCAAAAAAATCCTAAATTTTCATGGCCCACTGACACTGCCCACTTTTCTAATCATTGTATTGTCCCGGGAACTTAATATGTGTGCAAAGTTCCCTAAGAGTTCCGCTTAGTAGAAGAAGTTCAAAGAGAATATATATTTAGTTTGTTTATTTAGCTGTCCACCAATCAGGAAGTGAATCCTTTCATACAAAGAAAAAAATCCATAATCGGTTCTGAGGGAACGCATTCTCCTTTTTTGAAGTCGGTATAAAAGTTGACAACTGTAGTTGTGTAATTCAAGAATAATATACTTTCTTTTTTAAAGAATTATCATTATAACAGCAACCGAGCTAGAATGTTAACTTTCAGATTCGCAAAATTATTATATTTTTTCAATCATTCTAAATTTGTGCTGTTTTGTAAATTTGAAGTCTTTAATTTAAAAAAAAAACATATTAAGTCGAAAATTACTGTAATTTCTTTCAAATCACTTTTTTTGTTTTTTTTTTTTAACTTCAACTTTCTTTAACATTTTACACACATACCGGGTGGGCCAAATACAATAATCGTTATAAATCATAAATTATTTTGACACTGATTCGAAATATTGATTATCAGTCAGTATCATAACATCATGAACCAAAATTAGTCTCTTTATGATTGAACAACATTTGGAAATATTGCAAACTTTTTATTTGATAAAAAAAATAATGGTAACAGCTGTCTTGGCGATATCAGTTGGCCGCCTTGGAGCTCCGATTTGACCCCTTAAACTTTTTCATGTGAAGTGTCGTTGAGGATAGATGTAATGCGAATAATCCAGAAACGATTTACACCCTTAACGCTAATATCATCCAAGACATTCGTGATAGAGAACCAGAAACTATCAACAAAGTTTTAGAAAATTGTAGTGACAGGAGAAGCTACTGCGAAGGCAGCCACAGCTGTCACATGAACTAAATCGTGTTCCATAAATAACATATACATATAAATTAAGCCACAATATACCAAAAGAAATTAAGTTTAAAAAAGTTTTGTTTGTTAAGTATCGGGCTAAGCTTAAATAAAACTTTTTGAAATTAAATTGGGAAAATATCTTGAATAATAAATATACCTAAAAGAAATTAAGTTTAGTTCATTTTATTTAATTTTTAAAAATATATGCATATACTTGTATTTGGACCACCTCGTTACATATGTACATATATGTTTTTGTAAATTACTGCAATTTGTAAGTGCCCTTATTCAACTCACGTCTTTGCAAATGTTTACAATTTTGACACATTTTATTTTACAGACACAAAATATGTCATTTACTTACTACGACAAACCAATAAATGTTACTGTTTACGTTCCAAGATAACTGTTTAAAAAAAATCAAACCTTTCCAATTTGTGTTCTTAAATAATTTGCAGAATTTGTTAAAATTTTTATAACAATTTTTCTTTGTTTTTTTTTTGTTTTGTTTTAGATGCTGCATTACGACAACAAGCCTGGAATCATCCATTTAAGGTGCTCATTAGTTTGGCCACAAACAACATTATTTGGACCGTATGGCATCATAATAAAAGCAACTTTTTCCATTCCATTCGCAGTTGAGTGTCAGACTCAGGAGTAAAAGCCACAAACGAAATAATAATAATAATAATAAAAAGGGACTTTGTTTCCCAACCAAAAATGGTTAAAAAATCTCATCAATTTTGCCATTTTTGTAAAAATTTATAATGACGTGAGTGTTGTTGGGTTCGTGTATGTAGATAAATCTGTTGTCTTGCTTTCTTCTTGACTCCTTTCTTTGACTCTGAATAATGATTTTTATGAACAGCAACGACAACAAGAAAATCATTTAAAGTTGGCAAACGCCTACAAGAAATGTAGTGTAACAAGTTCAACTTATTAATTCTGCTTGAGTTTATTTTATTTTTTTATTTTTTATATTTTTGATTTAAAAAGAAAGTGAAGACATAAAACTATTAACGATCGCACAATTTTGATGGCAGCATGACAACAGTCAGGAAATATTTTATACCGGCATAGTGAGAGTGAGAGAGAGAGTGGGGTCAAATATAAAGTATTTCTTTTTTATAATGTGAACTTTTCTTACAAGACATTTTATATATCGTGTAACAATCATTAAACGATTGATTTGAGTAACAATGGGTAAATTAAAAACGAATTTAATTGTTCGAAGAAATATTGGAATAAAGTAATTTTTAGGAAAATAGAAATTTTTTAATTCTTAAAAATGCCTTTTCAAAAAATAAATAGCAAACGCTAGAATATATTTTGTCTAAAGATAAATCTTATTCTAAAAAGTATTTTTTTAAAGGTGATTTTTGTGTGAAAAAAAATGTTTCAATATGAAGTTTGTTTTGGTATAAAAATTAAAGGATTTTTAAATTTATTTTTTATTATTTAGTAAATTGATTATACGAGATTGTACTTCGGTATCTCATTTAAAAAGATTTTTATTTTTGTTGTATATAGAGCTAATGTACCTTCATTTCATTAAGATCTACCGATGAATTGGCAGACGCACCAAAGCAACGCACCATGTACGTAGACTAGCTCAACCCACAACAAATTAAAAAAAAATTAATGGTTGTAATTTAACGGGATTATTATTTGGCTAAAGTTCGCAAGGTTTTTTTTAGTCGGATAGAATTGTATATGATACAATATTCTAAAGAAACAAGAGAAAAATTAACATCAACTAATTTCAAGTTACACGGCAAAACGGAAGCAACGTTGTTTTTCGGAAGCCGCTACACTCCCATCGCCAGGCTTCATGTGTGTTTCCATGGGCCCGCCACTGTTTATGTGGCCCGGTTGAATGACCCTTTGTCCTGAACGTACATGTCCTATGTATGAGTGGTGAAAATGCGAAGGGTACAAAGTTACTGTGGCGTGACTGGTGGAAAGAGGACGTATCACAAAACTATAACAAAAGTGCTTACAAAATTCCCTCACTGCGCAACATCGGATGATTTACATATTATTTTTTTAATTTTATTTATGATCATAGATAAGATTAATTAAGATATTATCTGATTAAAACAATAATGCATTTGCTGATTTAGACCAAACAAAATTTTTTCTGAAACTTATCTTAATTTAAACCGAAGTTATACCGACTGAAAAGCTAATACCAGCCATATAGGGTGCATTCTTAAATGCAGTAATTGTGCAATAATCGAAGATTAGCGTTCGGAAGCCATCACATCGCAATAATTTTTTTTTGTCAAGAGTCTCCTAACGCAAATGCAAGAACCGCGGTTGTTGCATTGACCGAGTAACACATATATAAACACTGCTTTAAGTATTTATATACAAACAATATTTATTTTTTTATATTGTCCTAAAGATAATTTTGTGCATAATTAATATATTTTTTTTAAATAAAACAACTTTAGTGTTATCAATTTACTTCTAAAATGATAATTTTTCAAGAAAATTTAATTCATTTTATTAATGATAATATAAAACACAAAACATTACATACAAACATATGTAATTTAATTAAACAAAAAAATAAATAAAAAATACACATTCTTATGTACAAAATATGAGTAACTCTCTCTCAACTTAACTCTTTTATTAATCACTGACATCTTTATGTTTCAAAAGAAGAACTCTTCGCAAAGACAATCACTTCTAGACTAAATTCAATTTAGAAATGCACGTGCAAACAACGTACATATATGTACATACATACACATAGTATGTATTTGTATATTCTGAGAAAAAACGATAAAAAATAGTTAAGAAAAAAACAAACAACCTGACGGCAAAATTTAAAAGTTGCGTTTAATGAGTCACAAATTTTTGCCAAGTTTGCATACATACACTGAGTCTATAATGTAAATATTTTAGTTGTTGCAATAATCGAGGAGTTGCGCTCATCGAGGGTTGCAGTAACCGAGGTCATACTGTAATATGTTACACGAAAACAGCTGAGCTGCCAAAAACAGTGTTGAAAAAAATAAAGTTGCCAAAAATAAAGTTGCTACAAAAAATCACCTTTTATGCAGGTACTTTTTATAATCCTGTACAGCGTAATTTGCTTTCAACAATAATTTTCTTGTCCGCCTAGAGAGAGTTTTTCCCCAGATTGTATTTATTTATGGCTTATAAATTGATCATTTAACTTCAACTGTAATTCTGTAACCCCACAATTAAACTTCATAACCTTTAAACAATTTCATATGGTAAACAATTTAACACCTTCTGCTTTTTTTTATCGCCAACATGTTCATCACCCAACAAAAAAAAAGAAAATGCAAATAGGTTCGTGAATGCAAAAGGGACTAAAGGCTGCCGACAACATTAAGTGTCATTATTTTATGTTTAACATGCCATAAAACTTTTTAACAAAAAATAAAAAGCCAAGCAGAAAAAAAACGATCAACGAATCAACCATAAACAAATTTCAAACAAATAAAAACGAAATAGTAACCAAAGAAAATCTTCCCGAAACTGGTTCGAGCGAGGGTTTTTGCTACTAATGACCTTAAGCCATTAAACAGCAGAAAAATCACAGAAAATGAGAAAATAAAAATTTGTTTTAATGGGAAAATAACAGCAACAACAAAAAAAAGATTTGAACAAATGCAACACTTTCAAATATCCATTGACAAGATTTTGTTTATGGCCTGTTGCATGCGAAGATGTGTGTGTGTGTATGTGTGTGTATTTGAGTGTGTCTAAGTGTTTGTGTAAAACTATATGTTCGTCCCGAACATTTACTACTTTATGTATTTAAAGATATGTATTTGTAATTCAAACAGCCAGCGGCATTTTTTTGTGGCATGAAGTTAAAACGATGCTGAACCATGTCGGAGGAGCAACAAGCAACCATAATTTGTAACTTATCAGCAGAATTACTATTATTACCAACGAGTCTTGGCTACATTGAGTGTTACTGCTGGGAATTACAATTTAAATGCAACACTACACTAAAGATCGTTTTACCACTAATATGAGCAAACGACTAGATTCAGGTTAATTGTAAGGATATTAAAATGCATATGAAAAGTGATGAAAGCTTAGCAAGAGATATACGTAACATGTTGAAGATCACAGAAATGACTTCAAATGACGCCAGAAAATATTCTATATAAAATTGAATGCGAGGGCAGTTTGATAATTTCGTGACTTTTTCGTAATTTCAGTGCAGTAATCTTAAATATTTTAGTTTGTTTTTGACAGCCATCGAAACTTCGTCAATTTCAACGAAAATTGAAAAACAATTGATTTCGTACGTTCATTACACAGTACTTTTGACGTAAAAAACAATCACCGAGCCTAGAGAAAGGCTTGATAAATAGTATGGGGCCTCTACTCCATCCTGAATGAGTTGCGTTGCAGTTGCAGCAGCACAAACCACACGATACGTCAGTTTTTTTTATAAATGTGTAACAAACTATATTTCTTTACAGTAACAGCTGATAAATATGAACTATTGTGAACAATTTAATTGGGTGATATTCACAATAGCACTATTTTTATCGAATGTGGGCCATAATACCAAATGAAAATTGGTTCGATCACTAAATTCGATCACAATCGAAAGTTGCTCATAATAGGCGGCTATATTGAGAAATAAAATGGTTTTTCAACGAAAAACAATTCTTTTGTCTAAAAAGTCACGAAATTATCAAACTGCCCACGTATTCAACATGAAAATTGAGGATTTCAAACTAAGACTCTAAAAGTTGTAAGCAATCAATGAAAGAAATAAAAAAAGTCTAAAATCCAATGAATAATTAAAGGCAGAGTTAAAGTTCGTTTTAAAAATTCCTCCTATTAGGATCGAAAATGTTTGTTTATTTTTTGTAATATACTAGTTTTTATGCGTGACTTCGTTCACTTGAAATTCAGTGGCAGAAGTTAACAATTGTGCTCATATTTATTAAAAATATAATACGTATCTGTCCTTCCAGGCTCAGATATAGCGACGATTAAAATTTGTTAGATAGTTTCAGAGCGGCAGAAATGGTCCCTTACCGCACTCCTGACCGCTTTTTCCGGAGCCATTGGCTGCTGAGATCAAGCTATTTTTCACTTTTGCTTACATCGTTTTTGTCTTTCGTAGTTCAAATCAGGGACCAAATTATGGCATTCGATATCGAACGAAATCCCATACAAAATTTTTTGAACTGGTATGGTAATTTCGTTCGATATCGAATGCCGTAATTTGAGCCAGTATTGATGAATAATAAATTGTTCAAAAAACTGTACTCTCTTAATAAAATAACGAATTTATCCAATAAATTTCTTTAAACAAAACGGAATAGGTAAACTCAGATTTGAACTCAAGCCAATTAATTAATTTCAATATAAACCTAAACGAACAAATCATGCATAAAAATTAAGGGCCTTATTCCTAAACGATTAATAAAGAAACCCGGTTATAATGCACACATTAACTTTATTAATCGTTTATCAATATGCTTGTAAATATCTATAAAGGTTATTAATTTTTTTCGGTTTCAAGTGAATGCAATAAACATTTTATTTAAATATCGAATTGTTATTGACACAGCAGGATTATTTAAATTTCTATTTTCTTGAAGTTCATTTTAAAAATCTTTCTTCATACTTGACCTTTGATTTTTTATTACGTATCCACTTTTAATTCTTTTATTTAAATTTTTAATAATCATTTCGTCCCGTCATACAGCAATTAATTCATATTGTTTGCTTAGGAAAACTAATAAAAAAAATTTAAGAGAACTAATATTTGCATTTCTTAAGAATTTGTATATAAAAAATCTTTATTTAGATTAAACACATATCGATCCTTTAAGGCAACGAAGTCATATCTAAAAAAACTCGTTTTCCAGAAAACGAATCTAAAATTTTTAATTGACTCACATCTCAAAGGAAAAATAAAAAAAAATATTCTCCCCTTCAGAGGTGAGCAAACAAGATATTTTTATAGAAATGAAGAACTTTACTACGAATAATTCTGCAATCTTAACTCAAAAATCAATTTTTTTATAAAGTGACTACAATGCAATAAAGTAGCGATATGATCACACTTGATCATGCATGATCATCAGAAACTTTTTCTTACATCACTTCAGCGTACATGTTAAAAAGTTTTAAAAAAATCGGCTTGCGTGAGCCCACATGACTGTAAATTTTGAGTGAGAATTTCGTGATAAAAAAAGGTTTCTCCATTTTTATATATATATATTTTTTAATATCATGGTGAGCGTGACCTGACCGGTCAGTGATAGAAACGGCGTTATGTTATCGTTACAAAATGTTCGACAGAAATATTCATTCTAAAAATTATATATGAATGAAAAGTTCTGAAAAGTTCCGAGATATAATTCCAATTTTAATATAGAACTAAAAATTTCTGAAAAATAATTGAAAACTGTTCAAACATAAATATACTATTAGTCGAGGGGTCGCAGGTTCGATTCCTGCCAAGACCCGGGGTGTTTCTGCAGACAAGCCAAAATGGCTTCGCGGTTTGTGTTTGTTCTTTAATGAAAAAACGTACCCAAAGGTGGATTCTGTTCATTTAGAGTATTTCGTGATGCAAAGTGTTCACGATCGTTAAAATTTTCTATACAAGATTGTGAATGATTGAGTATTATCAACTTTTTCTCGTGATCATGTATGATCGCCAGGTTAAAGCTATTCACTTTTCCACCTCTAATATATTTGATTTTCAGTAGTTAGAATAAAAAAAATATTCAATTTTATTTTTTTATTATTAAAATGTCTTATAAACCAGAATATAGGCCCTGCAGGCAAAGACAAAGAATAATTTATGTTACAAAAATTACACGCTCCCAGGGTGGTCTGTGTGTTTAAGAATAATAGAAGACATTAAAACAAAGCACCTCGCTGAAAGGTAAAAGACAACAAGTGTTTTCACACGCACTTTGGTTACAGCCAAATAAAAATAAACGTGCTCTTGTTCTGACCAAAAAGGTGGAACAACATCTCAGTTTTACTAATTTGTGTTTGTTTGGAGCTGAAGTTTCTTAGTTGGACATTGCAGCCAGTTAGTTCACGCAAGAAGCGAGTCAACGAGCGAGCGGCTTATTTGAACACATTTTGTATGATGAATAAATTTCTGTTTAAAACAAGACTTAGACATCTCAAATCAATAGCTCGATGGAATTTTAAGTAGTTTTAATGGTAAAAGGTTGCACTAGCCAGACAGTGGTGAAAAGGTCAAGTTAGAAAATTTGTTTTAATTCGTATGTTAATAAAAGATTCGTTTTACGTTTAACGAGCTAAACAATTCTTAGAATAGAATTTAAAAAAAAAATTAAAAAGCGTTACCATATTTTAGTTGAAATATTTAAAAAATGTTTCTCTGGACATTTGAGGTTAAAAATCTAGTCCCCTTTAATTAAATGCCATTTCAAATAAAACTTATTGCTTTTGACTCGCAAATATACTTACTATATAATTTAAAACCGAAAATAAAATAATATAATTTGCATACAAAAGGAAAAAAAAAATGAAATAAAGTGCAATCATGGAAATGTCTATCAAGCCATTGCCAAAGTGTTGAAAAAGTAACAGCACTGCAACGAGCATAATTTTGATGGAAAACTTATGCTCACATATGCAAAAACATAAATATGACTTCATTTTCAGCAGGGAACGAATGTGTTGAGAAACACTTGTGAAAAAATATAACTAACATTAAAGTATTCCTCATGAGATCTTCAGAGCAGTGATTTTGAGGTTTATTTTTATGAATAAAATCAATTTTTCTTTTTTGTCAAATTAAATAATTTACCTCATGTTATTTGATTCGATAATTATAATTTGTAAGATATCGATTATGGATAACAATTTAACTTTAGTTGCGTTGCCAGTCGGCAAATAAAAATCTGTGGCTGCCAGAAAAATATTAAATAGCAGCGGAAATTAACAACTATAATTGACAGTTGCTATGCGTAATGTCGTTTTTAGCAACTAGCAACTCAACTGAGGTTTGGTTGTCATCCATAAGCGACCCCTTACATTCTCATTATTTAAAAACGGTATCTAGATGCCTATCGCCCAATGGCAATTTGTGATGACCAGGAGTTATGTATTAGTTATAAATTTATTAGTTACCTATGTACGAGTATATACATATTTATATGTTTAATTATTTATTTATATTTTATATAAAAATATAACATAACAATATACTTATTATACACTTAAAAATATATTATTACACACTTGTGCATGAACTTGTATGTATACATTTAAGCATAACAATTTTTTCTCAACTATATTTTGTCATTAATTTTAAGGTTTTCTTGTCAATTTTAATCATTTTATTTATCTATTTACCATATACATAATTATTTTAAATATATAAAATATAAAAAGAAATAAAATATTGAAAAATATAAAAAAACTTTTGTTTTAATAGAAGAAGAATTTAAAGATAAATTGTTAATAAACAACTAATTCAGGG
This sequence comes from Gymnocheta viridis, assembly GCA_956483585.1. Classification (NCBI taxonomy): domain Eukaryota; kingdom Metazoa; phylum Arthropoda; class Insecta; order Diptera; family Tachinidae; genus Gymnocheta; species Gymnocheta viridis. Next base: position 5,957,337 of record OY101444.1, read on the forward strand.
CCGCCAAAAATATGATATATCATATTAATACGAAAATGCAACCTCTCGAGATTTATTTGGTGCAAACGCTGTCCCTCGCGTTGCACGAAAAATGCAAGTATTCGTGAACAGCTATCTTCGCGAGATCCTGCGTGTATTCTGGCCGTGAACCATAAAGTCATAAAGACCTCGCATACCACGATGTACGATAACCCGTAAATGAAAAAGTTAGTTCGATATGATGATGCCTAGAACACTCCACACTCTGTTGACGATTCCCAGCAGTCTCATTAGTCCAATTCCAGAGATTTCCCCAAGATCTTGGTGGTAATGATCACCCAGACAGTTCGCTCTGGGGCGGATGAGTACCGTACCATAGCAGAGTATGTGCTCCAGCGTCTCTTTTTCCTCTGGTACCCCACAGAATCCGCAGTTGTCACAATTCAGCTGCCCACTCCTTTTTGGAGTATACTGCCGTCCAGCAGTGACCCGTTATAAAACCTAACAGAAGCCTACAGTCTTTTCTCGATAGCGATATTAGAAGTTTTGTCGATTTTGAATCATAGGATCTCCACATACTTTTGGATACTTTGCACGTTTCGGTGTTGCACCAAACCGCCTCAGATTTCCTCTGTATAGTAGTCTTTATCTCTCTAGTTATTACGAATTGGAATTAGAATATCTATCACTCTGTTATACGGAAATTGAACTCCCCCTTAAGCTAATTCGTCCGCCTCCACGTTACCTTCTATGTCCTGGTGCCCACGAACCCAGTAGATATATGCTCTTCTATTGGTACGTAGTCTATCTAATGACGATCTTTGGACGATCGAAGAGTAAATATATTCACCGGATATCGCCCTGATTGCCACCCGACTGTCTATAAAGAAGTTTATATGTGAGTTTCTAGTTCTAAGATTACGTGCCAAATCAGCAGCCATTTTGGCTTCGAATATTTCTGAATGGAAAATGGTAGAGTAATCCGGAAAGCTTATAAGATTCCCGAATACTCAGTTTCCAACAGTAGACTGCAGCTCCAACTCCCACCCCCATTTTGGAACCGATCTGTATAAAAATTGGTCAAAGTGAAGTCTTGCTAGCCAGCCGTCCTTCTCGAAAGTAATGCACGATTTCTTAATAAGCGATATTTTCGGAATGATGTATTCACTGCTACAATATATACCACTTATAATACTGCCGTGACTATTGGACCGTACCGTCGCTTTTAAGCGAATCGCAGATTTCCTTGGCGTCCCTTCTGCAACCAAATGAATCAGTTGTAGATACAGGACTACATCTAGTGCCGCAGTCGGTGTGTTACGCAAAGCGCCGGTAATGCTAAGTTCAGGAAGTCTTTGAGTCTTTTTAAATCTAAATATAAAATTAAAAACGCTGAAATAAAGCTTCAAAGCTTAAACGTGAAATTTGAGGCTAAAAGACACAAAGTGATTAAATCTAGCATCGAAAAGGCCAAATTAATATTAATTAATATTAAGTACCAGCAACTTCATTTGTTTATTTTAGTATTTTCTTATTATTTATTTTTTGTTTTAATGAAACGTTGAATTATAAATTAAATAATCCGGTATGTTCTACATTCCACTTTGAAGTGGAATTCAATTGAAATCACTTCAGTTTAACTTTTTTATGTTCTGAACTCTTTTTTTTACATTTAAATTTCAATATTCATTGCAAATATACTCTACTTTTCAAGAACATCAAAAATGAAAAGTTGACTTTTCATATTTCAATTTCACTACTTCTGTAGAACATGCCTGAATAGAGCATGATTTTAGCTTAGAGCTAATTTTGACCAACTGATTGAGATCGTGTTTTTCCACAAAACTATTAATTGATAACTTACTTTATAACTTCAGTGAATGGCGTACCTTCCCCTAAGCTTTTATAAGAGATTGCATTACATTGAAGAGTTACTGGCGCATCTTACGATATTTTTTTAAGTAAACGTCGTGTGTGTAAATATTTTTAAATTTCTTATTAAAAAGAAGATCTTTAAGACTAAAACTCCATGATAATATGATGCTTAAGAGTTTTATTCATTTGATTACATTTCTTTCTTTCTTTTTTAACCCAAAACTTAAAACGCACGCATGAGGCTATTCAACTGGGGAAGTCAGAAAGTTAGTCAACTTAGACGGACAAACAATGTTTTCAGTGATTTGAAATTTTTACAATATCATCTTCAGGAGATGAAAATGTTTTATTACAAAATAGTAGATTGGAGAGGATTTGAAGTTGTTTTTAAAGAGTTTTTTTTTAATTCTGCCAATATCATATAAAGACATTTCAAAGTAGTATTTTGTATGTAACAGGAGCGTACTAAGGGCATATTACTGCTCCCAAAACGAGAAAAAATATTTCTAATTTTCATTGCGTTTCTAGAGGATTAAAAACTGTATGGTTAAAATGGCCGGCTATAAGGACCTCCCATATATCGTGTTGATCCTTAGCGTTACCACGACGAACGATAGCCCGTAAATGAAAAAGTTAGTTCGATATGATGACACCAAGAGTACTCAACACCCTCTTCGCGAATGCTAGAAGTCTCATTAGGCCAATTCCAGAGATTTTTCCCATCATCTTGGTAGTAATGATCTTCCACACAGTTCGCTCTGGAGCGTATGAGTGCTGTATGGTTTATGTTAAATTTTCCCTCCCGAAAGTTTTAGATGGTCCGCCCATGTTACGTACATACATACATACATAGTTTGCCCTCAAGTGTTAATTACTCATGCTTATTCATAAATTTTAATTTGTCTTGAAGATAAAATAGGAGACATTTTTATAAACTAAAGACTATTATTATTGTTGATCAGTCGATCAGAGGAAAAATATATTAAAAAGTTTTAAAGAGAGAATTTTTGCAGAAGGTTTCTGCAAGAAAATTATAAAATATGTTAATTAAAAAATTTAATTAAAAATAATAAATAATCGAGTGACTGGATGTGAGATACTTGAGCTTTTTTTTTAAAAAATATTAATAATAAATATTGTATTTTATTTATTGATCAAATTTTATGGATCAAATTACATACTATATAAATTTTAGAAAGATTTATGGTCACTAGTAAACTTACACATTCTAGATATTATATTAGATTAATCGATTATATGATATAAAGATTAAAAAATTAACAAATTAAAAATTTAACATTTAGGACTCAGCTGAATTAAATATATAAAAAATCTAGAGATGAGCATCGCTCACATGATCGTGAGTAGTTATTTTATTATTTAATCGAGAGCTTCAGTTAATCGGTTAACTAATTAATTACAACTCGATCAACGGTTCCATTAATTAACAATTAACGACTAAACACAATATTATATTAATTTAAACACAATATTATATATTTTGTAGTATTTTAACCAGAAATGGGCACCGCTCTCGTGATTGGCGTGAATAATGCATGATCACCCATGATCGTGATTAGTTTTTTGCTGAAATCACGCGAACGTGAGTATACAAAAATTTTGCGTGAGTGAGTGTGCGTGAGTAGATTTTTAGCTCGATTTTTTCGTAATTTTTTGGCTTTATTGTAACTTTTTCATTTAATGTTTTTTTAATTATTTTTTATTTTTTTGTCAGTATTTTGAGAGCGTGATTTTTAATGACCTTTTTTTAAAGAGAAGTAACACTCAGGCAATTAGTTTCCCTACCAACCAGTCAGTGTGTGTTACCATCTTTGGGAAAGGGATAGTGAGAGAGAACAGATGGTCAAAGTGAGGAAACTTAATTTTTACAACTCTGATAGTGCGCGTTGTGTTAGTTTTTAGATCAGTGTTGCAGCGCCTCTGATGTTAAGTAGACACATTAAATGTGCTAAGCTGTGCAGCCATTTTTTTTAATTATTTTACTTTGCCGACGATTTTGGGAAGGAGGGTGCTGTGATGTCCGCTAGCTTACGCCAGTACCAACTGCTGCCGGTGGCCAGTGCTATGCCTTCATCTCACTTAAACAGTCCAAAAACAACAAATACAATGGCATACTAATGCACATCTGAAAACATTCTGGATGTTATGACTTGCCTGAAGTTGGGGTCGAACCCACGTTCTTAAGACATTATTTGCAATATGAGGCCGTGCATGAGTAAAATTTTTGTATCTCTAATTTGAGCATGTGCATTTATTTATGTGTTTAGTTTAATCTAACGAAATTAACACACTCTATTAGAAGTCAAAATGGAATAATGAAAGATTTTGTATGAAAATCAGAAAAAGGACTAAAAAATTTAATATTCTCTATTACGCAAGTCATACACATTGCGAGTGATGGTACAACTTGAGGGGGCTTTTCACGATCTTGCAACGTTTGTGAAGCGTTTGTATGAAGTTGTGTCCGAAAGATCAAAAAGTTTAGATTTTTTGGCAAGTTGTATAACTCGGTCGCAACTTAAATGGACATGTCGCACAACCTTATTTTATTTTGTGCTTATTATCAAGGTGATTCAAAAAGTCGTGTTAGAAAAATGAAGTCTTAAATGAGATTGTAGACAAAATTGTATAGTTTGTAGGCAAAACTTCCAACTAAGCTAACAACCAAGTTGTAATGACGATCGCAACGTTTTTATTGTGGATTACTTTCAATTTTTCCAACATCTTCGATAGGCGAAAAGATTTTTTCAAAGTTAAATTACATTACAACAAAATAAAGAAACCGCTTAAAACCTAAATATTTGAACCAAATTATTGTTCTTTTATTTAAGAAGATCTGCTTAAAATGAGAAACTTAGTCGGTATTTATGTATTTATATAATTAATATGCCAACACGTTTTTTTTATATCTCTTTTACGCTCATATTATACAGCCGATTTTAGCATAATGATATAAGTTCATTTTGAAGATATTTATTCTCAAATGTGCACAATCTATATTTTGTTAAAATCGGATCAGTATTTTGGGAGGAATAAGCGTTTAAAATTTGGATGAAAAGTCATCGTGTAAATTCCGTATAGTAAAATCTCAAATTAATAAATAATTTATGTATTTTAATTTATTGTCATTAATTAATTTGTGGAAAATTTTTTTAATCGGTTAGCCGACTAATCCAAAATCAACTGATCATTAACCGATTAAATCAAAACCTCGATTGTTAAAATAAGCGATTAACTGATTAAAGCAGAAACCCGATTAATTTAATTTCTTTAAAAGGCACTGCTACACGTTCAATATATGTATATTGACTGCGATCCAGTATCGCGATATTTATTGAACGTGTAGCATGCAGTATTGACGCAAGTACTGATGGATCACTTAATATTTGGAAATCGGGAAAATTGCGATCGCGATCCAAATATCACAATATACAATTGAACGTTTAGTAGTGTCCTAAATAAATACGAGCCTAATAGATCGATTATGGATAGCAACTAAACTTCAGTTGCGTTGCCATCCAGCAACTTATGATACGTGGTTGCGCGGGAAACACGAAAAAGCAAGTGAAATTAACGAATCTCAGTTGTCATCCGTCATCCGTAATTCACATTTTCTGCAATTGGCAGCCCAACTGAGGATCGATTGCCATTCGTAATCGACACGTAAATCTTTAAGATCACTATCTTTTTCTCTTTCATATTCTAAGAAATATTTCGTTAAAGCAATACGAGTATGTACAATTATGGCCTCATAAAAATTTGTTTTTTTAAACATGTTTAGATTATAAGTACGTTTATTTGTATGTACATGGAAGAGGAGTTCAACTACTTCCTTTTCTGCATACCACGTCTTTACTTCGTGTTCTGACAACTTAATTGTTATAAACTGTCATTTAAAATAAGTCATGGAGTAGCATACAAAAATAACAACCACATTTGTTCTTTATTCATTCATTCTTTCACTCATTCAAATTAAGTTGGAAGACTCTTGCACTTTAGTGCAAGCTGCTGCCGCTTCTGCTTCTGCTGCTGTCGCTTCTGCTGCTGCCGTTGTAAATAATTTAACCCACTTAAATATGCAAGACATGTGCCTGCATTTAAAAGTCAATTGCCACATAATGACTATTCAGCTGAATGGGCTGGAGAGCGACTACCACAGCAACAACAACTACAACAACAAAAATAAACAACAAACCTATTAACTATAAACTATTTCATTATTAAGTTAGTTGATTGGTGCTAAAGAAATTGAAGAAAGTCTTTCGATCTGTTGGTCCGTATGGACGAACAAAGATTTGAATTGTATGTAAAATTGTGTATAAGAGAAGTAATCAAACAGTGAACATAATTGACAACCCACTCAATTTTGAAAACATGTAAGCATAAGTTGTGTTTCTGTTGAAATGCCATAGAATTTTTATTAAATAATAAAGGGTTATTATTGTCTAGGAGTTATTAGGAAGAGAAATATTGTATCTTTTGTTTTGCATTGATATTTTGTTTTAAATGCCCCTCCGTATATCTTCGAAATAACTTAATTTAAAAAAAGAACTGTTGATAAAATGAAAGGGTGGGCGCACGGTAAGTATGTGCTCTTAAGGGATTAATTAAAATTGTGATTAATCAAAATGCCAAGGAAGCAAATATTTTCAATTTTGTTTATTTAAACTTGAATAATTTTATGCAAAAATAGTTTGAAGAAAATTAATTCAATACCCACAAATTCAAATGACTCCAGAGAAGAGGAAAAGAGCTTTCAAAGAAGTCCTTAAGATCCTGAATTTGCCACCCGGAAGTAGTGCAAAATTATATAATTTCTAATGATTTTTATACAAGGCTTGCAGGAATGCAGGAAGCTCTCTTTTTATAATGTCTATTCATTGGATCCAAAGTCATTGTCAAGATGTTGGGAAAGTTTTTTATTTTGTAACTGCTGGTTCACACACGTCTAGGGATGCAAACGATACATCGATGTTTTCATAAACGTCGATGTTTTGGTGGACGATAGGTCGGCGATACATCGGCGTCAAAACTAAAAAAACATCGACATCGTTAATTGCAAAGGCGATTAATAAGGTCAGTGCATTAGAACAACTGATTAATTGTACATCTGTTCATCGGAAAAGCATCGATGTTTTTAAGATCGATGTTGCATTCCTATACACGTCAGGATGTTTGACTCGTCAAGTCATGAGTTTTTGGAAGAGAAAGACAAAAAAGCAGCAGACTCGGCCATACCAGTAAATTTCAATTTTTTCCTTTTCGTTTGTCATCCGTAATGTTACGCGAAGTTGATTTTAATGGTGAAAAAAACGAAAATTGATGACACGATCTTTTCGTGTATGAACGTGAACGCAAGTTCAAAAGAAAATTGAACAAAAACTGGGGGCAAATTACGGCATTCGATACAAATTCATAAAATGATGCCATAATTTGCCCCCTAATCAGGTAAACTTGATTTGTGTGAACCAGCACTCCAGCACTTCCTTTAACCAGCGCAAAATAACTATTTGTTTATTACTTCTATGGAATTGCGAAACTGCTCTCTCAGAAACTCTTAAAAAAGCAATAACTTGCTTAGAATTAGTTTAAACTCGTTAAGTATAAGACTTCCTTCCCTCAATAAATTGTAAACAAAAAGTTGTCTTCTTTGAACACACAACTTTTTAAGACACCCTGTAAATAAATATAAGAATATGCTTGATGTGCATGTACAAAAAGAAATTCATCCCCCATTATAAAGTTGATGGCTTACAAATTCTAACACTATTTCCCACCATTTCTATAAAAATCCTATAAATTTATACACATTATACAGCTTCTTTAGGAAACAGTGTAATTGTTGCAACATTTAAATCAAGATCAAGAATATCTTGTGGCTGAGTGTCCATTTGATTTTTCTGTTTGGAAAGTGTCTGTCAATATCAATTACATAATATTAAGCTCGTAAAAAATTAATAAAGCTCGTCATTGTTTTATCTTGAAGCAGCAAACGTATGACGAAAAGAAAAATCTCATACGAGAAAAAACCCGTTGAAAACTTGGACAAGAAATACGGAAAATTTTAAAAATAAAAAAAATTGAGAAAACATGTTTGAGCCCCCTGGCAGCTGCAGCTCCTGCCGCTGCAACAATTGCAGTTCAATACAAATGAATGTTAAGTTATCCAAAAGAATGAAGAATGTCTAGTAAATGTTTGTTAAATTGTTACTATTAAATTAGTTGCAAAGATAAGTTTTTGTTTTGTTTTATAATTATAGTATTTGTTGCCGTTAATAATAGTATATTTTTAATAAAGGCGGGAGATTTGAAACTTTTAAATAAGAGCAGAGAGTTAAGAAAAAGGTGTTTTCAAAACATCAACAGCTTCACGTTAATTACACTTATTTATATAAATTCAATTTGATTTTAAATTTTATTAGAGCTAATATTAGTGATTGCAAGTAAACATTTTATTATCACGGATAATATCTATTTTTAAATTCGGTTAAATGAATCTTCAGTTAGACTTGAAAATGTATAGAAGACTGTGGCAGACAGACGGACATTTGAGTGAAAGCAATATGCCGACTTTGATACGGAAACCTAAAAAAAATAAGTAAATCACGCTGTAGATATTATTTTAATTAAAAATCTTCAATAAACAACACCTTAAAATCCACTTTTTCATATAAACAAAAACTCTTTATTAACAAGAAAAAAAAACAAAAAGAAACAGGAAAACAAAAATGGGAGTTGCAATTTTTATGCTGTGAATTAAAAAATGCACCACTAACCTAAAAGCTAAATATGTAAACAGATTTCCTTGCCTTTATAGCGACCGTCTTCTCCTCGAAGGCTACAAGTCAATGGGGGGCTTCCATTCAATACACAAGTACGACTTGTGTTATTACAAGATCATCTTATCGCCTGCGCAACAATAAATATGTGTATTTCCTACTCCGCACTAACCAAACCGCCAGTTAAATTACATTTCGTCCAATCACACACACATACATATTTCATTCCATTTACAACAATTTTTATTATAAATGATCCATGTATGAGCCACAATTATCAAGATCATATCGATGAGATTAAATTTCGTAACAGTCTCACAATTTAAATAGTGAAATCATTTTGCCACAAATTTCTCATTAAATATCAGGATGACAAATGACAAGGATTTAAATGGACAGAAAGCGAAATATTAAAAAAAGAACAGCATTGTTGGATATACAATACCATGCAGAACAACATCTAGAAAATGGTTGGAAACTTGAAAACCTTTTCATTTCTTTAACAATAGATGGGAGAACAAATTCCCATATTACGAGGGCGGATCAATAAGTCTGTGACTTTTCGAACTTCCCTCGTAGTTATATGAAACGCAACACTGTTCCCATCAAGTACCACCTGGTAATAGACTACTGTCAAATTTTGAGCAAGTGTCGTAATTTACTTTGCCTTTAACAGCTGTTCAAAACATACAACCTCGTGTATTTTTCCAAAAATGGAAAAAAGTGAATTTCGAGTTTTCAATCAAACCAAGGAAAAGCTCAATAAATACTATGGGGACTCTGCACTATCGATTTCAATGGGAAAAATGTTGTTTATTGACTTTCTTTGTGGTCGCACAAGTATAAATGACGCTGAACGTTCTGGACGCCCAATTGAGGCCAGTACACCCGAAAATGTCGAAAAAAATCCACGATATAGTGTTGGCCGATCGAAGAGTAAAAGTGCGTGAGATTGTTGATGCCACAGGCATTTCGTATGGCAGTGTGGTTTCGATTTTAAGTGATCAGCTGTGTTTAAGAAAGTTGTCTGCAAGATGGATGCCGCGTTAGCTCTCAATTGCCCACAAACGTAAACGTGTGACAACTTCAAGGATTGTTTGGAGTTGTTTAACCGCAATCCAAATTGGTACCTCATCCGCCATAATCTTCGGATCTAGCCCCATGTGACTACTTCCTATTTCCAAACCTCAAGAAATGGTTCGGTGGAAAGAGATTTAGCTCCAACGATTAAATTATTGACCAAATAAATACTTATTTTAAGGACCTCAAAAAATCCTATTTTTTGGAAGGGATACAAAAACTGGAGAAACGTTGGACTAAGTGTATTGAGTTAAAAGGAGATTATGTTGAAAAATAAATTTTTGTTTTGCAAAAAAAAAACTATGTTTCACATAGTTTGATACGGACTTATTAATCCGCCCTCGTATATTTTTTTTACTATTAAAAACTAAATTATATATGCACAAAATTGTATTTTTTTCTTTGTTAAGTTAAGTGTGAATAACTAAAGCAACGTATCAATACTTTTTAGAAGAGCCCTCGTTTCTATAAACATCTGCACATCTGCGAGGCATGGACTCAACTTCGTTGATAACTGTGGAATTTTGGAATCTATTCCCACTCAGATTTTAACGTTTGAAATAGTTCAGTTCACATTCTTTAACCGTTTCTTGGCGACGCTTCTCTTTAATATTCCAAACATGTTTTCAAAGACTGTGCCGGCCAATCAAGTACCTGAATCCAATTATCTCCTATGAAGTCCTTTGCCAACTTGTGTGTTTCGGATCACTCTCGTGTTCAAACACCCATCGAAGTGGCATAATCCATTCGGCATGCGGCAACATTTGGGTTTCTAGTATATTGTTATACTTGAAATGGTCCATTATTCCATGAATTTGATGACAGGTGCCAACTTTGTCTGTCGAGAAACAGGTCGCGCACCATTATAGAAGCACCTCCATGTTTGAAATTTACTTGGCGATTCCATTTTAAGAAGCGTTTACCAGGGTACCCCCCGAACTCTGCACATACAATCTGTATTGAATAAATTAAACTTTGACTCATCGCCTAAAAAGCACAGTTTTCCAATTTTTCACTGTCCAATTGAGATGTTTTTTTGTCAAAATTTAATCTAAAACATTAAAAAGCAAACATTTTAAGTTAAATTCGGTCAGATATGGTAGTCAATCAAGTCTTGTCTTTGGTTAGCGGACAATTTTTTTGTCTTCGCGTTGTGTAATGTGTGTGAAGTTAAATTTTAAAATATAACACCCTAGACACAAACCACCCAGTTTAACAGAGTACTGTTAGCATGCTAACATGACTCTGTACACATATAAAATCGTATTTAATGCATTAGAAATGGAATTATTTTTGGAAGGAGTCAACGTGGACTGAAAAAATTTAATGAGATTTGAAGAGAAAGTGTTCCTCTGTTATTGTTCATAAATGGATTCTTGGACTTTCAACGAGTTATATATATTTATTATAAAACTTTCACGCGAAGCAGGCGTCCAGTTTTTGTATAAATTTTCTAAAATTTTATAATAGTTTTATTTTGACATTGAATTTTTATTCACGGGAAAGACGTCCGCGGAAAGTTTATTCCTGGTACAAAGTGTAGGCCTAAAAATGATTTCAAAAAAGCATCTTCCATTGTAGTAACGATAAAACAGCGAAACACATCCCACGTTTCCACGGTGCTGCAGTGAGTCAATAGAGTTGGCTGTACTAGTGTCACTGACGAGCTTCTTCGCTCTCTCCTGCACGCAGTCGAGTAGCTTCAAAATAGACTTTGAAACATCGGCCCATACATGACAGTTCGGTCGGATATGGGTGGTATGAATATTACGGAGATCAGATGGAGTTTAGTATCTTTTACATTGTCTTAGAAAACCGAGGCACTTGAATGCTTCTTTTGAGACGTGGAAGATGTGGTCTGTCCATCGAACATCACACTGGATTTTCATGCCAAGAACATCAAGAGCATCTGGTTCCTTAATATCCATACCACCCATAATTACAGGTGGAACATTAAAATTTCACCCCGGAGCTTTACGGGACCCCATCAGGTATTAATGTATCCTATATTGAGATCGTGCATTCGTTCTATAAATTCGTAACAAGGAAATTTCACTTTCATTCTTATAAGAAGTTGAAACATCCAAATTTCACTGTTGAGTTTTATGCTATTTCACAAGTAAATCGAAAATAGAGAAGTGGATGGGAAGAACTACATTCAAACCCGTCTTGACAAATTAATTCTCAAAAATTCTCAAAACTGTTGTAACTCATTTGCATCTGCTATCAATTTTAATGTCAAAGAATTATCTATCGTCCTTTCCAAATTATCCTAAATTGTTTTGTCAAATTTATTCTCAGTCTACTTGCCAACAATTTTTGCAAAAAAAAAAGAAAAAATTCAAAATTCTTTCTTACACTGACAGTGAGTGAAAATAACGCCAAAAGAAACAAAAAAACTAAAAAAAATTTCAAACATTGTTTGGATTCTTATCATTTTGTTGTGAACTTTACAAATTGTCTTGTTTGTTAAAAACTACTGTGAATTTCTCAGGCAATTTACATAATTTACTTTGGCATATTATTAGTCGTGTATACACTTAGGCAAACAAGGAGCCAAACTAAATATAAACTACATGAAAATAGCACCTAAAAGTACGACTGCAAGTCTTAACTTAAATTCAACCAGAAACCAGAAATTTTGTTGTTGATGCCGTTCTGTTTCAGAAATTTCTTCCCAGATTAGCGTTAGTTGGTAGAAATTCTTTGCCAACCGTCTTCATGACCATATTATAAACGAGTCTGTGTGCCTGTGAGTTTGGTGTTGCTTTCTCAATTTTATCGTTAGCGGTAACTCCTTCTCCAATATCTCCACATCACCTTCTGTTTATGGTAATTGTAACATGATCAGTTATTTTCGGCTAAATTCAATGTCTGCCTATTGATAAGTGTGGTCAAAATAAATCCATACATACATACATGCATACATGCATACAAAAAAAATAAGTTGGAAGAAAAAAAATTACATAAAAAGTGATTCTTGTTCTTTACTTTTTCTTCTTTCTGTTCCAATGGTGGTTACATGTTTCGTGTTATTTTCTTTTATAGATAATTGACATTTTGACTCGCTACTTGTGGTTACGGTGTTGTGTTGTGTGTGTGTGTGTTTTGTAAGGATTATTTTTGCCAAAAATAAAAAAATACATAAAAATATTTAAACTTGTGGCTGCTGCATCAGAATTTACATAAACTTTTTAAATTGGCTTCAATGTTCATTGATGGTTTACAGTTTGGGCTGCATGTTGTTGTTTTTGTTTCATTTGTTTGCTGATGTTTTGTTGCATTGTTAACTTCACATGCATGAATAATTCCGCGCTTTTTTTGGTTTTGTGATGGTATGATGTTTTCAGATCAAAAACTGACAGTTTGTTAAAAAAAAAGAAAACAACTACATGATGGATGGGGGAGAACGTATGTACATATGTATGTATGCATGTAAGTATGTAACACCGATGTGGGAGTGAAATAATAGAAGTGAAAAATATATTAAGATTAACAAAATTTAACAAGCAAAAGGTCAATCTAAAAAATTTAACACTTATTGATGGCATAAATTTGATTAAAATAGAAGAAAATGAGAAGAAAACACCTTAACACTAAACATTATACTTTTATCGTTTCTTTTATAACAACTGTAATATTCTTTATAATCGATTATACAAAGTTCTTATGTGCCAAAAGAATTTTTTTTAGCAATTAATATTTATACGTAATTCGTTCGTTGTTTAACAATATTTATGAGAAAACTTTCAATTCGGGTTTTGGTACGAATAAAATGCGTATTTTTTATACAAAAAAAAAATACTAGTAATTTCGTTTCTTACATATCTTCATATGAATTCATAAAAGCCTTAAGTTAAGTTACATTGACAGTAGAAGCAAAAAATTATCTGATAAAAGAATTAACCAAAATTTTTTCACTTCAAGCTTTTTTTCTTATTAAGGAATTCGTAAAATTTTAAAATGTAAAATTTTCCACGAACATGTATTATGATATGGTGCATTGTAATCAATGAAGAAGTCGATTTTGAGTTTTTGTAACTTAAAGCTTTTGTGACATCATATGACGATGTGCATGAACTTTGTTATTTTCGATAACTTCGCACATTTTTTAACCAGTAATTATCATTTTGAAATAAAAAGACATGCATGCGTATCGCTCCTTTATTAATTTGATTTTTGAATGCAGAAATATTCGTTATATCGCTCTTCATTTTCTGTTTAAAAACCTGTATATAAATGTCTTGATTATTCACCTCTTGAGGGGAGATTATTTTTCAATTGATGTGTGTGTAAATTAAAAACTTAAAACTCGTCTTCCAACGAACTAGTTTTCTTTTTAGAGATATGACTACCTTGCAATAAACGAGCGATGTGTATGCAAAGGCGTGTCTATTAACCTAATTTTTAAACTGGACAATTTTGATAAAAAGAAAATTTTTTGTGTCGCACAAGAAAAATCACGCTGTTATTGATAGCATTTTGTTATCAATAGAGAAGTTATATCCTGTTTCTTGTTTTTGCTAGTACTATAAGCAAACAGGACAAGGTTTTAGTATTGACAATAATGTTAAATGTTTATGGTTTGGGAGTCATTGGAAAGCATATTTGTTAAATACTGTCGCCCTAAGGTCGGCAATAGTTTTTGGCATGTGCACATAAGAAATGTTCATAAAGTTGCCACTCTACTTTTAATTACTATATCGATTTAATTAAAAGAAATACCATGTAATTACCAAAAATTAAAAATCAAAGTTTTTGTTTATAATTGTTCACAAAATCGAAACATATTTGCATACGAGTTTTTAAACTGAAAAACAACGATATCATATATGAAAATAAAATAAACTATTATCATTTGAGAAATTTTATAAAGATTTTTCCTCATCTTGTCAATATAAAAATGTATTATGTAAGAAACGCACTTTTTCATGAGATCCATTCTATATTATATGTGAAATTTTGGAACTTATTGTTTAAAACTTGAATATTCTTTAAGAATGAGATCCTGGCGCAACCCAAGAAAAGAGAATCAAGTGTAGATAAAATCATTTATGGCACCATAGAAAGCTATTGCAAGGCGCAAATCTATTTAAACAACTTCAAACATGGTCAGGTAATATCAATATAAATAAACTTGCGCTTAAAATTATTTTTCGCAATAGCTCAAATATTTGCGAAATACGATGTTAGTGCTGAAAACTATTAGATAATATTAAAAAGGTTAAGTTAGTTTTAGCAAGCAAATCGAAATTGGCTCATAAAACTCCGAACATTTTTATATTTCCAATTTTTCTATTTGCAAAAACCTTTTTTAAGTTCTCAATTTTAAAATGTTGGATCCCTATGTGTAGAATAGACTGACAGCAAATTCTAAGAAGAACTGCCAAACAAACCATACTTCTAAAATCTTTATAGAATCTAAGCTACCCAGTAAGAGATGTTTTGTTTATATATATATATTTTTTTTTTCTTTTACTACATACATATATATTCCATATGATTCATCTATTTATAATTAATAGGCAAGCATCTTTTTTATTTCCTTTTATACTAATATTATACAGCCGATTTTGAAGATCTTAATTCACATATATGCACAGTTTGTGTGTTGTTAAAATCGGTTCACTATTTTGGATGCTATAAGCGTTTTAAACCGCTTCTAATGCATCCACGCTAATTGCAAGTTAAAATATAAACAAAGCATGCATGTGTGTTTGTCCAGTTTGCTTCGGCAAAGAAATGGGACTGAGCATTTTCTCTAGATGGTTTGAAAATAAAAGAGAGCTAGTAAGTTTTAAGTTGTTTATTTAGAATTTTTTTTTTTTTTCGTTTTTGTGTTATATGATATTTCCCTATTTCTGGCAGCCCATTATTTTTTGACTCATCTGCCTACTTTTGATTTTCAGTGCATTCTAAACTTTAAAAGATTTCCCCCAAAACAAACAGCTGTTTAACTAATGCAAACTCTCTGCTTATTTTGTTATTGTTTTCCTTCACTATCTCGCACGCTCTCTCTATCTCTCTTAAGCACTACTAGAGAGCCCCACTAAAAATTATGGAAACAACAAAAATACCTTCAGTAGCTTCGTGTTTGTGAGACCAAAAGGTACAATTTGGAGAAAAGTTAGAAAAAAGGGGAGAAGCAGTAAATGCTTAAATGCCAAGAATAATAAAATTATTTTAATTAGTGTGTGAATAATTAAATATTATTTTAAAGGTATAAAGTAGGAACCAATAAAAACCAAAGGAATGTGCTGAAACGATAAAAATGTATGTTTAGTAAAATGTTGTTCTTTTATTAGAAGAAAGATAAGTAAATGAAGGCAAACAACTTTGTTAACAATATTATTGTAATTTTATGCATTTTGTTTCCATCTAAAAATAAAATAACAATAGCAGCAGTTGCTCATCGGGATCCCACAGTGAAGTAAAATAAAATTGCCACACGCTTAGAAAAATCAAAATAGATACAATTATTAAAAAAGGAAAAACATACATACATATGTATGTATGTAATGATAATAATTGTGTGTGCTAAAGAGTGAATAATAAACTTTATTAATAATGGAGTCTGTCAGTGTTAATTACGAGGAATTACAACATAATGAAGTTACGGCCATACCCCAGTACGGCCTCAAGCTTCAATTCGATCATGTTTGGCCAGAAAAACGCAATCAGAATTTGCGGCCGTCAATTAAACAAACTTTACCGTTGGTTCCATTAGCTTGCAGGTAAGTGCCGCGATTCCAGTTAAATTCACTGTTTGAAGTATTATTTTACAGTCTTTTAATTATAAGAGACGTAAGGGGAGGGATTTAAAAGCCGCATTGTATCACGACAGTGTGAATATTTGTATGCATTATTTTTTTTTCTTTTGGCTAAAACCAGTTGTTGTTTTTGAATTTACGGCTTTTATATTCGGCTGATGTTGAAAATATAAACCCTTTTCAAGAATAATTTTAAAGAAATGGGTTGCTGAAAGTTTTAAAAATCTCAAAGATGATAATTTTGTTAAATATATTTTTGTTACCGAAATCTTATTTTTCCTGTAAACTGTTAAACTGAAACTTCTTCAGATTCTTTTTCGGCATAAAACATTTGGATAATAATTCTATAGGTATTCTAGAATTAATCTAATTTATTTTGAGCAATAGGTATTTTTTTTAAAAACGTTAACAAAATTTTTATCAAAAACACCGATATTTCGCCACTTCTTTAAGTGGCTTCTTCAGAGAAATATCGCTGTTTTCAATAAAAATTTACCTAGTGCTCAAAATAAATTAGATTAATTTAAAAAAACAGAAGGTCGAAAATGTACGAGTATATGTTAGAGTATTCCAGAGTTATTATATCGTTACTTTAATGTGGAAAGACCCAAGTATTTTTTTTTCAAAATCGAGTGTTTAACCTATTTCGATAAGAGATCATTGAATCTATTAAAATATGCGGGCCTTTTTATATTAAGGCACACACGTTTAGTCCAAAATCGCCCAACCGATTTTTTTTTTGGGTATGTTTTGTTCGAGCTTAAAGATGCGACATTTTGCGAATAGGTGGCGCTATTTCCAATGTATATTTTTATGAAATCATTATGTTTAAGGCGGTAATAGGAAGAGCACAACGTATGCTTGGGCCCCTAATTCGACATATGGAAAAAATGTATCTACCAATCCAATTTCATTACAGATTAGGGTGGGTCGATTTAGCAATCGATATTGTGCCATTGATTTTTCGATAACTTTTCGCATGGGGAAAAAATATTCCAGGCGCCCAAATTTCAAGTTTATTTTTAAAAATCGGCTGATTTAATTTTTTTAAATATTACCTTTTCAAGGTGAATTTATTTTTGAACTAGACATTATTTTTTTAAATTATTATTGAAAGTTTTTGATGAAAATTTGAAATTTGGATTTAAATTTGGGCGGCTCGAAAATGATTTTTTTGATATGTCGTAGTGGAACTTTTTTTTTCTCATGCCAAAAACTATCGAAAAATCGATGCCACAATATGGAAAATTTTTTTCCTTACAAATATAAATTTGCTGCAAGAACGTTATAATTCAAAAATTCCAATTTTTCAATTAATAATGCAGAATTAAGCTTGATGTCATTCTTAATATTTGTTGTTTAAAATTTCATACAAATATCTCGTGTACTATCTAAACTGTTGCAAGGAGAATATTATTCTATTTTTCTATTAAGTTACGAGTAAAATTAAAACCATAAGCTCGTTTTCTGTGAAACATGTCTTTTTGAATTATGTCGTCCTGGTGGAAAATCTTTAATAACTATGTAACATAATGTATGTAGTCTTGTCGTACTAAAAGTATAATTTACCGTTTTCCTTATACTAGTGCTCCTTTTATGATCCGAGGAAAAAGTAAAACCACAGTTAAAGTTTTTCAAATCAAATATTAAATTTAGTCTTAAGAACACTTAAGAAGATAAACTTTTCCTTTTATTTTTTTACATTTTTAACTTTAACTTTTTTTTTTTTGTTTTTGTTATAAAAAAAGAGAAATTTATTGTTTAAAAAAAATTCAATAAGAATAGCAACAACAAAACGTAAAATCTAACCCGACTTCATAAAATAAAATTAAAACACGTATGCATGTACTTACATACAAGCACACTACATGTACATATGTATGTATGTACACACATGTATGTACATATATGTACAGTAGGCTAACGCTATATTTTATTGAGAAATTGGCCTCGCTTTTCCAAAACTATGCGAATAGTCTAAAATCTAAAATAGACCTAAACAACTTTTAGACCAATTAAATAAAATTTAAAAGTGGCTCAAGACCGCATCAAATTTGAAACGAGCGAAACTATTTCGAATTATTTTTAGTTAAAAAGAAAACAGGTTAGAAATGATCACAGATTATATGACTATGCAGTCCCGAAAATTTCAAGTCTTTGTTTTGATGGGAACAATCCAAAATAACGAAAGTGACATCTTGAATTTTTTGTGGGTTTAAAAAACTCATCGAAGAAAAAATTTAACTTTAGTGTATACATCTATGTAAGTACATATGTATATGTATTTACGATATGCTGCGATCGGACTTTAAATGAGAATGCAATACACAAATAGCATAATTGTGGGCTTTATTTTGGGGCGGGGCTATTTTTTTGCAATTATGAACACATCATTCAAATAAGTACATTTCAGTTAAACTTGATCATGTGAAAAAATTATAAAGTTAGTTTATTTCTATCGAAGCAATTTTATTAGAAAAACATATCAAATATTATTTCGCTAGTACGAGAAAACTCGCTTGAAAATTTTAAATGCAATCTATTACAAATCACACACGATGTTTTATTTTCAAACCCCGCGTGATTAGTTTTCAATTTAATTGCTGCGATAGCATGAAAAAATCACCACATGCGCACAACTTCAAGTTTTTATTAACGATGTAGAATAACAAAAATTGTTGACGCCAACAAAAATATATAAATTATGTCGTCAGCCAGGCCATTCATTGTCTGCTGGAAAAAAATTTAAACAGGCTATGGCTGGCTTGTGAAAACTTGTCTTTACATTGGATTTTATTATATAAAAAATGTTTTTATGTTCCTCTTGCAAAAACTATTACAAAACTCGAATAGCTTAATATTAAGTATAATAATTTAAAATCAGCAGCAGCATATTCTATAATTCTCTAAACCTAAATCTGAATCGCTAAAACTACATATCGTTAGCTTAAATTCAATCGGACGTAACTATGCAAATATTTGAAGTAGACTGATTGATTATGGTTCGATAAAAAACGGCCTCTTTATTAAAGATATTTAAATGGGGATAAATACAAGTGTATATATTTTTTAATACAAGAAATTGTAAGTACACTCTTCTAAAAAAAATAAATAAGAGTTGTCTTGTTCAGAAATTAATGTCTCTATATCACAAAAAAAAATTAAAAGGATCGCAAACAATACTTTATTATTATTGATTTTATAACTCTTTTAACATCTTATTTAAATGAAATAAAAGTGTAGTTACATTCGTTAGCATTTAAGATGACGATATATAAAGTTGTTTCAGCGATTTTTGGGGCCACGACCAGGAGTGCCAAACGTGACGACTTTACGTTATTTTGACGATTTTTTATAGCGAATTTCACAAAATGACGTTAGTCGATTTTAGTTAGTATCCTCTCTTATATTTACTTTGACGATTTTTTGACTTCGCTACTTTTTGCTCAACATAACTTCAACGTATGGGAAAATTTCAAGCTCTAAAAATATATTTTTGTTTTGCGGCCAATATCGGTGGTATTGATACTTCTAGCTTTTGTTTTTTTAAATATGTGCTTGATTTGATGAATAATCTACACAAAATTGAAGGAATTCAAATTCACAACATGTACTATGAAATAACGAAACTTTTTTAGAATGTTTTGATAATAATAATAATAAAATACGCGTCTAAATCAAATTGATTTCCATAACCGTAAAAATTTGTTTAAAAAAGGAAAGGTTTACATTGGTGTGTATGTAAAAGAAATGTTGAGATAATATACAATTGATGTTGAAACTTTCAATAAATTTATTAATAATTGCGTATCATTTTATGTTGAATTGTGTTACCAAACAAAAAAGTTTTAATTTCGATGACAAAATTATAATATATAAATAAATATAATATAAAAACTCCGAAATTCTTCCTTTATTAAAAGGTTTTCCTAATCTAGTCTCTAAAGAAAAATATCAAGATATTGAGCATGAAATAAGAGAACTAAGATTTTTGTATTTTGGAGACAGCGCATTAAATGTAGATATTTTTGGGAAAAGAATGAAGTCAATTATTCGACCAAACAATAAACCTGTTTTTTCTATATTTAGGTGAATTTGTAAATAACTTAATGACTTTGCCAAACTCTTCAGCTAATGTTGAAAGAATATTTAGCAAAATTAGTCTTAATAAAACCGTGATAAGAAATTCATTGAAAACAGGAACCCTTGAAGGGATTATTTTTTCAAAAGATTATTTAAAAAATAAATGTTACAATACTAACATTAAAAAAAAATATAAAAAACATAACTGTGATATGTATGTATAGTATTTTTATTTAGTAATTACCCAATTTAAATCAGTGTCATATGTCCTTCTTTCGTTCTTTATACGTAAATCAAAAAAATTAATTCGAATCTACACATGAATTGCAAGTTTATGAAAAACTGTATAGTAGTATATTCTATAAATTTCTATTTAAATTAAAATATAAAATATATCATATAAAAAAATTAACGTCTATTTTCGACACAAATTCTCTTCAAAACGTGCTTTGAATTGAATAAAATGTTTAAAGTTTTCATTGTTTTTAAGAAATCTGTTGAATTGTTAATTTTTAAACGAAAGATATTTGTATAAAACAGAAGATTTTTGAGTGACAATTTTTTGACGACTTTTTTTTAATACTGACGATTTTGACGATTTTATTTACAAAATTTGACGATTTTTCTGAAAATTTTACTGGCAGCCCTGGCCACGACTGCAATTTTTCAATGTCTTCAAAATTAAATTCGCCGTAAATTTCTTAATATTCTATTCATGTGGCATTTTAGCGATCGAGATTTATGTTTAGAAAATTACAGAATATGGTAGCAGCATACATTTAATTAAATATGCTCTTGTTATAAAGTCCAATTTAATATGGCAATTACTAAATTTTGTTACAAATCGTGTAAGCGCGAGGTAGTAGCAGCCAGCTACTTTATTTGGGCACTTAAGTTTAGTATTTGCAATGTCAAACACATACTTAAAAAAATATCCCGCCATCTGTTTAAGGCAAATACATACCAGTTAGTCGCAAGAGAAGTCGCCTTCGCAAATGTCATTCGTGGATGTCAAAATAAACTGTTAAAGAGAAATTTAAAACCAGAAAAATGTACCGAAATGCACATTTTGACAATGAGAAATTATAAAACACATTGAGTCAGCTGAGCTGTCGAGTTTATCTGGCATGAATTCGTTTTACATCTGTTGTAGACTTTCGTAACAAGGCAGGGTGTAATATGGACACCAAAAATCGTATATTTTTTAATATGAGGAATTTGTTTAAAACCCGTAAAATAAAATTAAGTTTAAATGTTCGTAAAATTTTTGTTCAAACATTTTCTAAGAAAATAAATCGATATTTAACCTGGAGGATTCTTTAGGTTGCAAATAAAAACTATTACGATTAAGTAGAGTTATTAAAAACACATTAAGGTGCAATTAACACTTTTAAAGTTGCACCACCTTTTTATTTTTCTCAGTTAGAATTTATTTCATACACATGTAGTGAAGTCATTGACCGAGCAATACGAAAAGCCCTGACCTATCCCCTTTTGAATTAAATTGTTACTTAGGGAGAGGGTGAGCTGAACAATGTCATTAAGAAACTCTTATTTTGTTTTAAATGTGTAAAACAGAAAATGTATAAGATAGTATGTTGAGGAAACCCTTAAAATTGGTTAGTAAACCTTAAAGAATTAAGGCATACATATGTATATAACATTGATAAAAGAATAGAGTAGATAAATTGTTAGCTTTGAAAAGTATCTCTGATATTTTTAAATTGTGCGACAATATTTAAAAGAAATACGAATGTGTTTTTATATATTGCAAAATATATAAGTTTTTGAAAATCTTTAAAAGAAGATATCGAGGCAATCTCGATTAATAAATTTAAAAATTTTTTTTAATATATATTAAGTGTAAACTTAAGCCACATTTAAATGCAATATTAACATTTTGAACAATAGGTTTTATCTTCTCACTTTGTGTGAAGTGTGAAGATATACTTACATATTTTTCCTGATTCAGCAATACAAAATTGATTTATTTCTAAATGCAATAAATAAATTTAATTTTCTATGATCGCTTGGAAGATTCTTTGTAAGAAAAACTCTTACTTCAAGAGAAGATTATTATTTGCACAACATTTTCAGCTATTTCATGGAATTTTTAATAGATGAAAATACTAATCAATGTGTTTGTTGAATTAGAAATAAAACGTCACAAATTGCACTTTATTCAGGCGATCTTAATATGACAGTGATTTATAGATACTTTTTTTCTGGTATTTCGATTAGTTCAGAAAATGATAAGAGCGCGAAAATGAAATATAAAAAGAAAAATATGCAATATTTCTTAACAAACAAAAATAAGTCACACGTAAACGTTAGCGTTATTTAATCATAATTTATTTGATAAGCGTTCATAACAGCATTATAATTAATAACTTATAGCTAAGATTTTGAACGCAGGTGCAAATTTAATGATTTAATCAGGTTTCACTTGGTTAAAAATTAGTTGCTGATGGCTGATGTTTTCTTTTTTGCAATACACTAATACCCCGGTTAGCGTCGCTAATTGTGACCGGAAAAACGAGACGCAAACTGAAACGACGCAAACCGAATCACAGTTTTCCATACATTTGTATTAATTTTAATTTAATTCGTTCCGAGACTCATAATTTTAGTAACAAAAATTATTTTTCAATAGAAAATACCAATTTTTTATTATTATTTGTGTTATAATAGTTTTTATTAAATTAAAACACTTCACTTTACCAAATGTACTTAATTTGAAACTACCAACGAAGACAAACTTGTAGACAATTTTCACATACAAATTTGCATTAGACTTCGACGAGAAATATTCTTTTTCTATTTTTGCTTTGTACGTACAAACATTTATTAACAACGCAAATCGCAGCACTAACGACGCAACTTCGAAGCCATGCGACGCAAACTGAAGCAAAAGCGACGCAACATCGAAATCGCGGAAACTTTAAAAAAACGCAACTTCGAAACGACGCAAATCGGGGTATGAATTGAATTCTAAATTATATCTATGCACGTTCTTATCGCATTAATTGTAATATAAATATTAACAAAGGCCACAATGAAAAGAAAGTAAATACATAAAATATTCGTTGATATGAGCTGTCAGTTTTACAATATTTCATAATTAATAAAACTTTGCTTTTGAAATGCAACTTTTCTTAATTTTTAATTTTGTGCAACATTTTTTTTTTTTCTTTAACAAAGTATAGTTAGTCGCTCGTAGTTAACATGGTTTATATTAATATAATTTGTTTACATCATTATTATAGTACATGTAAATCATTTGTGAAGGTTTCAGCTTAGTTTTTTTTGTTTTTTTTTTGTTTCGATTTGCTTTTTGTATTTGTTTCATGAAGCACATGGGAAACTAGAACAATAGTTTTGATAAGGAGCTGCTGCTCATTGAACATGTGTGCTACACAAATTTATTATACATTTCATGCAATCTAAATACAATTCTTAACCCTTTAAAAATTAAGTACTCTTAGTTATAAACAGGAGCGGATCTAGGGGAGGTGGAAAAGGAAATTTCCCATTCCCAAAACGTATAATATATGCCTCATTTCTAAGGTGCTGCTTATAAAACTTTTAAATATGTGGATTTCTTTTAAAACCTCCACTTCCAAAAATTTAAACTGAATCCGCACCTGGCTGTAATGCATCATTTTGTTTGAGGAAAAAATAACAGAAGTTTTATCTGATTTTTAGCGTTTTACATTAAACGCAAACCGCTTCAAAAGTCATTTTAAGATAACAAATCTGTGTTATAAGAAGGAAATACAGCAGATTATTTAATTTCCAAATTATTTTATTTATTTATTTAATATCAATACAACGGAAAATGTATTGTAAAGAACAATTATACTATGCACAGAGTTAATTAATAAAAAGAATGATTACTTAAATGATATATAAGTTAAAGAAAAAATTAGGGTAAGTAGATTGATTTGATTGATTTACAAAAAAAAAATATTCATATATTAAAAATATTTAGATAAAAATATTGAGGACATATCTTTTTTTGAAGTAAATTATTGATAAACTACTTTTTTCCAAAAAAAAAAAATATCGGTAACACAATTTTTTATAGAAAATTGTTAAAACAATTTTTTATAGAAAATTGTTAAAACAATTTTTATTTATATAAAATCGACAATAAAACGATTTTTCTATAGAAAATTGTCAAAAAATCGATTTTTCTATAGAAAATTGTCAATAAAACAATTTTTTATATAAAATTGTCAATTAGATTTTTTATAGAAAATTGTCAATAAAACGATTCTTGTAAATAAAATATCGAAAACATGATTTTTCCATTAAAAAATTGTCAGTATCAAAATTTTCCGTTTTTTTTAACAAAAACTTATCGGTAACTAATTTAGCGCTGAATTTGCTTTTAAAATGTTTTTTTATAAAGACTCTTGAATTAATGTAATAATTTTTAAAGAATATATAAATGTTTTTTAAGCTGATACGATTAGAACAGAATGACGTTGCTTCTTTTCTACTTCGGGTAATGCCATTTGCAAAGATAAGATGTATAACACATTTTTTTTAAGAAAAGTGATAAATAGATAACACAATATCTTTACAGAAAGATTGTTAATAATTAAAATTTTGGACGATGTAAATTAGCGGTCAGAAAATTTTTCAATTCAGTGTTCTTGGGAAAAAACCTGACCACAATGCAGTCAAATGTTTGTGCAAAATTTAATAAGAATCGTTTAAGTAGAAGCTATTGAAAATTAATATGTATTTGCTTTGCATGTTCGTGACTTGCGGGCAGTCTGGATCTATATCCTTTCAAATAAGGAGAAATGATTCGGACAACGCTTTAAAAATGGTAGAGTTGCAGTGAAAATACATAAACAATAATAAAAACTACAAACGAATTGATGTTTCTTCTTTTTTTTAAGTCGATTAAAAATATAAAATAATCGACAGTTCAAATTTTCTATATAAATATTATCGAAGTACTAAGATATTTCACTACTGACACTTATTTATTTATTTAATTACTCGTATTCCCATATCACAAGACTTATACAGCCCAATTATGAATAAAAATTCCCCGGGAAATTCCTCCCTTTTCCCAAAAAGGGGCTGTTCACATACATATATGTGCAGATATTAATTGTTCGGCTATTATATGTAAACAGCCCCTTTTTGGGAAAAGGGAGAAATCTCCCGAGGAATTTTTTATTCATAATTGGGCTGATAGTCTTATAATTATAGCGCAGGATCAGCATAATTGACCACACACATGTAATACAATTAAATATTAATACATAATAAAAATATTCATAAAATATAAATACATACTCGTAATAATATAAAATATTAAAAATAACATTAAATATAAATAATAATATACGAAAATAAAAATAAAAGTATCAAAACGCTTTTATTGATTACAGAAATTTTTTTTATTAAAAAAATTAATTATCACAATATTTTTACAGAAAAACTACTGTTTTAGCGCAAAGTATAAAACGAAAAGATATAAATCAAACACAGTAATTTTTAGTATAAAAGCTCAAATAAAATTTCCTTTATTTAATAAAAGTTTACCTTTAAAATATATATGGCAATGGCGATCAATTTCGTTCAAGATTCACAGAACAAGTAAGTATAACGAGTAAAATGGAAGACGACGAAAGCAAAGTTTAATCGAACCGTTAGCGGTTTACTCGTTAGAATCTAAATAAATACTACTAAAATACAAAGTTGCAAGCAACAGGAGTAAAATTTAGATCCTAACAGAGGAGTTATAAAAATTGAATACAAGTTAAATGACTTTATAAAAATAATAACAAAATTATAGAAATTTAAGTTTCAGATTAAACATTGCCGGCCACCTTGCAATAACATAGTTATATGCAATACAATGTATCTTAGTGAACGGATAACAAATTTATATTTCAAAAATTTATGTAGGTATATACTTTTTTTTTTTTTTATTTTTTTTTTATTTTTTTTTTTCAATTTCAAAATTTATATGGTTTTTACGACAGATCCATAAACTGAACCCTTGCGGGATGGTTTTCAACAGATCCATAAACTGAGTTTACAAAAATATTTAAAACGGTGATTGGCCAGATATGACCCACCCAAACATTGTATGTTGCGCCAGTAGACAACCCGGACTCGAAAACGTTTTGCCAGTCATAATTTGGGAAATTAGTTCCGGCCCAATAACTAATGCCACTTGACCTGAATGGTAGAAAGTCGGATCAGCTAATTTAAAATCAGGAAACTGTTCCCGAACAACTGCCGACACATCCTCTAATGGGGTTTTGACGCCACGCATTCTCGAGACCTTGGCCGTGAGAGCAATTCGCTTTAGCGGATCATAAAGTGACTCAACATGTAACCGACAGTATGAGTCCGCGACCGGAATCTTCAAACTTTGTACCAACTGTTGGCTAATATAGCTATGGCTGCAGCAAAGATCGATGACTCCCCTCACTTGTACTTTTTTATCAGCAAAGCGAAGCTTCACCTGCAAGGTCGGTGAGAGGGTGAGAGAGAGGGTGCTGTTGGCTGAAGTAGTTAGCGCGTTGACTGCAAAGCAAATAATGTCTAAGAACGTGGGTTCGAGCCCAGCTTCAGACAAGTCATAACATCCAGCATTTTTCAGATGTGCATTAGTATGCGATTGTATTTGTTGTTGTCAGGCTGTTTAAGTGATGAAGGCATAGCACTGGTCACTGAACAGTTCTGGCAGCAATTGATACTGGTGTATGCTAGCGAACATCACAGCGCCCTCCTTCGTCGGTATTGTAGCAAAATCGCCGGCGAAGTAAAATAATTAATAAAATGGCTACAACAGCTTAAAACACATTTAATGCGCCTACTTGACATCAGAGGCGCTGCAACACTGATCTAAAAACTAACACAACGCGCAATATCAGAGTTGTAAAAATTAAGCTTTCTCTCTTTCACCATCTGTCATCTCTCACTATCCCTTTCCCAAAGAAGGTAACACACCTACGGGTTGGTAGGCATACTAATTGCCTGAGTGTTACTTCTCTTTTAAAAAAAAAAAAAAAAAAAAAAAGGTCGGTGAAAACGTGACGACGTGGCGTAACGGCAACATAGTCGCACCAGACTTATATGTTGGCGGGACCAACGGCTTAGATGGCTTTTTCAAGTTGCCTGAACTATTCTTCTCGTCGCTCTTCGGGGAATGCAACAAAGTATTGTGAGCACCCTGACACTTGCCACACTTCCGAGCACTTCTACAATCTTTCGTCACATGAGCGTCCGACAAGCAACGCGAGCAATACCCGAACATTAAGATATGCCGCAATTTCTTTTCGTGGGGCAAATGGCGGAAACGGACACAACCACGTAAAGGATGTGGCTTTTTGCAAAGCTTACAACATTTGCCAACAGTTTTCGGCTGCGCGTTTTCTGGCAATTTTACGCTCGAGTCGGAGTTGTCGACGGGCTGCGGTGTGGTATTGGGCGTAGAGTCTATAGCGCAAGAAGGCGCATCAATCACAGCATCCACACTTTGCTCAGGTTCAGATGAAGTTGAAGCCGGTGGAACCTCCATTGGCAAAACGAGGGTTGATGCTTCCGAAGCTGGACCCGATACCTCCATCGCTTCCTCGTAGTCTTCCAACAACGCGTCTTCAAAAAATGTGGGTAAGGCGTCCATATTACTGGGAAACAATGAAGGTTAATAAATGAAATACATAGTTTTAATTGGTCAGAATGACCAATTTAGTGATTGGTCGTCTTACAACCCCATTTAGAGTGCGAACATCCGCGACGCGAACGTGATCATCAGTTCCTGGATACGTTTTTACGACCCGACCTAACTTCCAGGCAGTTGGGGAAAGTTGCTCATGACGAATAGCAACTAAGTCATTTACAGCTAGATCTCGCTCAGGAAACTTCCATTTATAACGTTTATGCAAATTCTGTAAATATTCTTCTTTCCATCGGCGACAGAAATCATGCGTAAGTGCTTTAACTTTACGATATCAATTTATCAAACTTATTGCGGACTCAAAAATAGACGGTTCAGGTGGGGCCAGTATTGGACCACCTATCAAAAAATGACCAGGGGTAAGGGCCACAGGCTCATCAGGATTATCAGACATTGGACATAGAGGGCGAGAATTCAAGCACGCTTCAATTCTCGCAAGAACGGTCGAAAGCTCCTCGAATGTGTACTTTACAGAGTGAGCCTCCTTACGAAAGTGATGCTTAAAACTTTTGACAGCAGCCTCCCATAGTCCGCCCATATGAGGCGCACCAGCAGGAATAAAACGCCACGAGAGACCCTGAACCCCAAAAGTTGAACACATTCGAGCCTGACTTTCTTTCAAAAAGGTGCGAAAATCTCTCTCAATCTCTCGAGAAGCTCCTACGAAATTTGTTCCATTGTCAGAAAATACCGTTAGTGGACAACCTCGTCTAGCAATAAAACGATGAAAAGCAGCCAAAAAAGCATCTGAGGACAAGTCTGTCGTCGCTTCTAAGTGGACTGCCTTAGTTGAAAAACATACAAAGATACAGACATAAGCTTTTGTAATTCGGCAAGATCTACCAGTAAAACTTCTCAAGTCGAACGGTCCAGCGAAATCCACACCAGTAGTGGTAAAAGGTCGGTCCAAAGTAGTTCGCTCTGCAGGTAACGCCGCCATTATTTGATTGCATGTGCGTTTCTTATCTAATATGCAACGTTTGCAGCGATTTACTATAGTGCGAACTAGGACCTTGAGCCGAGGGACCCAATAGTCAATGCGAATAATCCGCAGCATCAATTGATTTCCTCCATGAATTGAAATCAAATGTACGAAATCTGCTAACAGTAGCGTGAAACGACATGAATATGGCAAAATAATCGGATGTCTTTCAGTATACGATAAAGAGGGAGATTTTACCAAACGACCATTTAACCTCATTATTCCATTATTATCTAAAAAGGGATTAAGGGACTGTAACGAACTTTTTGTGGAAATAGGTTTCTTTAACAAAAGAGATTGATATTCTTCCGGGTAATGGACCTTTTGAGCCAAAATCGCTAACCGTGATTTTACCTCCGTTATTTCGCTGCTTGAAATTGTTGTAGAGTCAAACGTATGTTTGCCTTTATGTGTAGAATGTGTCATATAATAAAATCTAAACACGTACGATATCACTCTGAGAGCACGATCAAGCTTAGAAAATCTATCGAGAATATCTTCGAAATTCGAAAAGAAAACTGCATGTGTTTTGACAACTCTGGCTTCAACGTCTGTGTCTAGAGGGGAAAGATCCTTTATGCTCCAATTAGATTTAGGCTCACGAAGCCAAGTGGGTCCATGCCACCAGAGATCACTGTTCGCCAGATCCGAAGGTGAAAGTCCCCTACTACCTAAATCTGCTGGATTATCTTCCGACCTAACATGATACCAGTTGTGATTTCCTACATTCTCCTGAATTCTACAAACTCTATTGGCCACAAATGTTGTCCAGATACTAGGTGTTTTCCTCAACCAACAAAGGACAATAGTAGAGTCTGTCCAACAATACACCTGTTTAATCGTTATATCAATTTCACTACCTACTGTTTTTAAAAGCTCAGAAGCCAAAACTGCTCCACAAAGTTCCAAACGAGGCAACGAAATAGATTTAATAGGAGCAACTTTTGTTTTACAAGACAGCAAGTGAGCATAAATTTGGCCAAATGCTTCAATACGGATATAAATCGCCCCCGCGTATGCTTTTTCCGAAGCGTCGGAAAAAACATGAACTTCAGCTGAAGTATTTGGAGCATAGTGTACCCATCTTGGAATCTGGATATTATTTACCTCCGTATAGAAGGCAACGAACCTCTTCCACTCTTTTTCGGTCGCAGGGAGCAAAAAATCATCCCAATCAATGTTGTCGAGCCAAATTTTTTGCATAATGATTTTTGCGATAATAATTACAGGGCCTAACCAACCTACAGGATCAAATAATTTTGCTATCGTAGACAAAACCTCTCTTTTCGTGTAATTTGACTTCTCAGAAATGGGCTCTACTTTAAAATAAAATGAATCTAATTGAGCATTCCATTGAATACCCCGAGTTTTTGAGCTACTGGATTCTACAAAAGTCAAAAGTTTAGAATCTACTAGGTAATCTGGCGGTAAATCATTAACAATTTTGATTTCGTTGGATGTCCATTTCCTTAACTCAAATTTTGCTGAAGACAAAACAGTTCGTAATTGATCCCGTGCCTTCAAAGCAGAAGAAATATCGTGAGCCCCTGTTAATACGTCGTCAACGTACATAGCCTTGCGCAAAATATTAGCAGCAAGAGGGTACTCAGCCTCTGAATCCTCTGCCAGCTGCAACAACGTTCTTATCGCCAAATAAGGAGCGCAATTAACACCGAAGGTTACAGTCTGTAACTCATTTGTCACCACCTCCTCTGTAGGAGAGGATCGGAATAGAATACGTTGAAATGGCGTATGAGCGGGATCAAGACGGATTTGTCTATACATTTGAGTAATGTCGCAGTTAAATACATATCGAAATAGTCTCCAACAACGTAAAATCAGAAGAACTAAATCTGATTGCAAAGTGGGTCCCACATAAAGACAATCATTTAGACTAGTTCCATTAGAAGTCCTATTTGACGCATTAAAAACGACACGCAATTTAGTAGTTTTTCTATCAGGCTTAATCACTGGATGATGAGGAAGATAGCATGAAAGCGAAGGTTTGGCAAAGTCATTTGATACAGGCTTCATATGATCTAAAGTCAAATATTCTTTAACTACAGTATCATATAAGTCCTTGACATTAGGTTTCCGCAGAAGTGAAGACTCATTTCTCAAGAATTGTGCCATTGCATTCTGTCTTGAAGAGCCCAAACTGATCGAGTGAGTAAATTCTGGCTTAAAGGGTAGCGTCACTACATAACGGCCGTCGGAGTCGCGTCGCGTTGTTCTCCTATAATTTTCGTCACAAAATTTATCAGTTTGCGAAAATATTTTCCTTTTAGGTGTTTCTTCTAGCTCCCAAAAGCGAAGAAGATTCCTATTTAAGTTATCTTCTGCCGAAATCTCTATAGTGGTCGAATATACTTGAACGCGTGAGTCCTGAAGAGATCCCGTGACGATCCATCCGAATACGGTCCGCTGAGCCACTAAAGTTCCGAAAACATCACGATTAATTTCATTCAAAATTATTTGAGGATACAAATCCGCCCCTAAAAGCAGATCAACTGGTCTTGATTGATAAAAACGAGGGTCAGCTAAATGTAGATTCGAAAAACTATTACGACAACTTGGGCCTGCTACAAACGAAGGCAAATAGCCAGATATATTCGGTAATATCAGGGCCATGGTTTCCAATAGGATGGATTGATCTAAGGGAGAACCAATAGTCAAAGCACAAACTTTTCTAGTAGTTGCAGAAATTGTTTGATTAATTCCAGAAACTTTGACATTCGTCGAATGTGCAAACAGTTTCAAACGATTTTGTAAATGTTCAGAGATAAAAGACGATTCTGAAGCTGGGTCAATTAGGGCTCGAGCAGGGTATGTCATACCCTGGTGAATAATATTCACCATAGCAGTTCCCAGAAGAACCTTCCGGTTCTGAGAGACATGAAAAACTTGTCGAGTAGGATTACTATTTGAATATCTGCCACTCGACGTAGACGGTAGGGATGAATCTACAATTGTATTCTGGGCCCTATTACCAGACACAGTAGAAGAGTTTTCCCTAGTCGCAACCTCAGGGCTGGCTCCGTCACGATGTAATAAAGTATGATGCCTTTTATTACAGGTACTGCAATTAAAAGCACTTTTGCAATTCTTTACTTCATGTTCACGCGATAAGCAGTTCACACAACAGTGAAATTTTTTCACTGTTGAAAATCTTTCCGAAATTGAAAAATTTTTAAACCGCTCACATCCTCTCAAAAAATGTCCCGAACTACGACATAAAACGCAAGAAGCCGAAGTAGAATTTACAATATGAGCCTTAACCTTTTGCCCCGAAGACTTTACCGATTGTTGTGAATCTTTGAGATCATGAACGCATTCTAAGGTTTGAATCCTTTCTGTCAGAAAGGCGTCAAAATCCTTCCACGTAGACAAAACAGATTTGTTACGAACACCTTGTTCCCATAAACTAACTGTAGACGTAGGTAAACGCTGAATAGAAATAAAAATTAAAATTGGATCCCAATTTTCTGTTGGAACCTTGTATATAAAAAGCGAAGTCAGACAATTGTTAATACCACGCTGTAAAGTTTTTAACCCGGCACTAGATTCTTTATCAATAGAAGGAAGGTTAAATAATAACTTTAACTGGTTATTAACCAACATACGAGGATTCTCATATGCTTCCTTAAGATTTCGCCAAGCTACGTCAAATCCTTCATTACTCAACGGGCATTTCGATACGATTTCATTCGCTTCACCGGCGGTTTTACGAATTAAATAACAAAGACGTTCTACATTACTGAGGCGCGAACTGTTTATATATATAGCCGTAAATAAATCTCTAAACGCTGGCCATTGTATATAATCTCCTTCAAATGTTTTTACATCACAGTGAGGTAGCGTTAAATTATGCTCGGAGTTACCTGAGTGCGAGTTCCCCACTGAAGAGTCATTATGTTTTGGCGTTTTCGCTTCTAAATGCTGGGCCTTTTCATTTATCAAAGCCAAACAATTAATATATGCCATATATGTTTTTTGATATTTCGAAGCCGCAACATTTATATCTTCAGTGTCTACCTTTGTTTTGCCATCAACATGGTCCATCCACATTTCATACACTGCTTTAACTTTCTCCCACAAATTCTTTAACTCTTCGCGTTGAATTTCTAAAGTGAAAACAATATGGAAGTCTTCATGACAATCATTAAAATTTGCCTCGAATTTAATGAGCGCATCCGATACCCGTGTAAATTTATTTAATGGGACTGACGACATTATTGAAATTAATTATTAATTAGAAATTCAACTGAATTAAAATATCTATTTGAAAAAAGTTAGCACACCGTATTATAGTCAAAGTGACCGACAGTAGGGTGACAAGTTGATGAAAAGCAAATAACAAAGAATAACAAAAACAAAAGTTGTTCACTGTTAAATTTATAGAAAAAAAAACTCGCACCTTTTTTTTTTACACTCAGTTGTTATTGTAATTATCAATATTATTAATTTTATTTTATTAACGATTCACTCAGTAATGTTTTAATTATCAAATACTTTTAAGAAGATTTAATTCTTTATTTACCGATTCCGTCCGTCCACGTAAACAAATAATTAAAACCAAAAGAAATATTTTATTATATATGTATGTATGTATGTATACATAAGGGTTGTAACACGATCAATCACACTTATCCTTATGTATGTATGTATTATGTGTTTATAAAGTATTCTTTTCTTTTATTACTTTACACTTTTACTTTTAATCACTTTAAAATCACTAAAGGCAAATTAAAATTGATTTTACGCACCTTTTATTTAGTTTTAATTTTCCAAACAATTTAAAAAGATGTCGATGATATAAATGATGGAAAATCAAGATGGTGAAAATCCATTAATTGTAGAGTGGAAAAAAGACGAGAAGTATATAATTAATACTTTTATATTAAACTCCAAAATCCGGTTCGAAGGACCAAATGTTTTAGCGCAAAGTATAAAACGAAAAGATATAAATCAAACACAGTAATTTTTAGTATAAAAGCTCAAATAAAATTTCCTTTATTTAATAAAAGTTTACCTTTAAAATATATATGGCAATGGCGATCAATTTCGTTCAAGATTCACAGAACAAGTAAGTATAACGAGTAAAATGGAAGACGACGAAAGCAAAGTTTAATCGAACCGTTAGCGGTTTACTCGTTAGAATCTAAATAAATACTACTAAAATACAAAGTTGCAAGCAACAGGAGTAAAATTTAGATCCTAACAGAGGAGTTATAAAAATTGAATACAAGTTAAATGACTTTATAAAAATAATAACAAAATTATAGAAATTTAAGTTTCAGATTAAACAACTACTGACAATAATATTGTCCTTTATTAAAAAGTTTTGATAACATGATTTTTTACAGACAAGTTATCTATAACATAACTTATCAATAAATAAGTGATCGATGACTTGACTTTTTATAGAAAAATTTAACGAATTTTAAATAATTTGTAAAAAAAACTTAAAAATTATTGAAATCAACAATTTTCTCGTGTCTGACCGAACGCATGTTGAGTGACCGAGCGCTAACACTAACACAACATTCCGCGGGTTGTTGGCGCAATGCGGCTCCAATTATTTCGAAAAGTGTATGAAAGTTGGACATATCCATCTACGCACTAATGGCGGCGGCCACAACGCCAAAGTCATATTCAAACATTAATTGCAAAGAATTATCTTTCAAATGAAACCAAATTCATGGCAATTAATAAAATTTATCTGTGTTTTATTTTAATTCAAAGTTCTATCGGGCTTAAAAAACACCCTCTATGTATCTGTTAACACTACTATGAATAAATAAATATGTAATTGTAATACTTTAGATGCCTTTCAGGTAAAATGTATGTATGTATGTATATGAATATTTATGATCGAAAGAAAATATTCGATACTCAAGAAGATGCCACAAACAAACGACATCTTAATAATTACAACTTTAAATCGTATGTTGTAAGAAATCTGCATACCTATTTGAAGTTACAATGAACTCTTGCACTACATTCATTTATTCATGACTGCATGTTATGCTAATTCAACTTAAATGAAGCTACTATGAGTACCTACAACTCGTTCGAATTCAATGGTTTGTAGTCAACTGTGAAAATATCAAACCAACTAAATTTAGCTTCTATTTGCATTACATGTTGAACAGAGAACACGACAGAGAAAACAAACACTACAAAACGACACATGTAAAAACATTTTTCCTTTTTAAATAAAATTAACTTTATGTGGTTGTGTACATAAATGGTTTGAGTCGAAGCCGACACAGCCAATTTAAAAAATATATATGTATGTATACATACATACATATGTATCTACCTATAAAACTTTAAAAAAGATTTTATCCATGAAACCTAAAAGAATACTAAAAATAAATTTTCAAACGAAAAATTCTGAAGATATTTGTCTTGTGTCCCCACTCGAGCATTCATCCATCCAACATAAAAGAATGACAAATATTTGTTTAAAATCTGACTAAAACTGCAGTAAATACTTACATATGTATGGAAGTGAAATGTGTATACGAAATTGCATATTTCAATGAAGTTTTTATGAAGTTTAAATTAAGTTCTTTAACCTTTTATTGTAAAGAAGTAGGAAGTGAAGTCAACTACTCGCCAAGGAATTGCTTTATTGGAGAATAATCCTTTTGTGGGCGCAGATCGATTCGAAAGAAATTCTATTGATCAACGAGATACGGGAAGTAACATACAGAATTTAATATCGGATAACATTATTGGCATACTTGTAAAAGATTTTGTCATCTTATGTGACTGGACCAACGTCTTTTTCGGCTCATTATTATATACATAAATATACAGTAGCTTTCCGATTTAACGAACATTCGATTTAATGAACATCCCATTCAACGAACACCCTACTGATGAGTAACTTATATTACGAACGCAAATTATATTTTGTATAAAACACAAAGATGTAATTAAAGACTTTGAAATTTCTATTAAATGGACTAAGGAAAACAAAAAAAAACAATTAGAAGCACAAATTTAATGCTTTTGAAAGAGAGCTTCCAGAAGATGCCATTAAAAAAAAGATACCTATCAATTCCAAAAAAAAAAACCCTTAACCAATTGACCAATTTTTAAATAAAATTATTTTTGTTAGTAGTTTTTAATCCAAAGTTATTACTGTTTTGACTAAAGTTCGTAACATTTTTAGTCAGAAAGAATTGGACATGCGACAATATTCCAAAGGAACAAGGGAAAATTTCCACATCAATTAATCTCAACTTACACGGCAGAACAGAAACATTGGAATATTGTCTCATGTCCAATTCTTTCTGACTAAAAATGTTACGAACTTTAGCCAAAATAGTAATCACTTTGGATTAAAAACCACTAACAGCCAATTAGATCGAAAAAATAATCACTTTAAAATTATTTTTGTGTTGCAGGGTTTTTATGAATTTTTCCATTTCTTTTTAATGAAATATTTATTTTAAATTACTATCATTTTAATAAAATTTAAAAAATAAACTAATTTGAATAATTTAGATTTATAAATAAAATATACAACGCTAATAAAATATTTTCATAAAAAAACAATTTTATTTACACACAACCCGAACCGTAGCAATCAATTAAAATGCCGACAAGAACTACAGACATGATTAAATGAAGCAAAAAGAAAAGTTCTGGAGTATTAATGTATTATTAGTGTGAGGGGTGGGAGAGAACTTTACTGCATTTCATGTTGTTAAAAAAATTTAGAATTTAAATGCGTTTTTGCATGTGATTTACTGTTAT
The DNA here is from genome assembly GCA_956483585.1 of Gymnocheta viridis. NCBI lineage: Eukaryota > Metazoa > Arthropoda > Insecta > Diptera > Tachinidae > Gymnocheta > Gymnocheta viridis. Next base: position 5,994,396 of record OY101444.1, read on the forward strand.
TTCTCTATTCAATATACATATGCATGTACATATATATTATATCTATGGATGTACATATGTATGTACATACATACATACATCCTTATAAGAAATTCCTAACTTTTTTATACCTAATTATTAATTTTAGCCGATTTAAATAGTATGTATGTATGTATGTATGCATGTAGTGGTATTTTCGAGAATTATGTTTCGTGTTCTAGAACATGTAAATTTATGTACATATGTATGTATAAATATATATGTACATACATAAGTATGCGTGTATGTATGTAACAACAATTAGTAAATAGAGTAGAATTACTTCAGAGGTGTTTCGTTTATAGAAACTTCAACTAACCTAAAGATTTAAAAAAAACAAATTACCTTTTGTTTCATTTCTGCCTTTCCCGCGTTCCTGCACCAACACCCGCTTGCATTTCTTAATAAAACAGGTTCAATAACAAAAACCACCATTAAAACGAAAATAGAATAGGTATACACACTTTGAAATAGCAACAATAACGACACTAAACACTTTATATTTTTTTCTTTGATAAAAAGAAATGAATGGAAATTAAATGAAATGATTTTTTGGACTTCAAATGACTTTTATTACATTAACACAACGTTTTACATATTTTTGATAGATTATTATAAGAACTTATAAAATAACACATTAATAATAAATTTCTTTAAATAGGTACATATTTTAAATTTGTACCTATGTATGTATCACCTTTCATTAATAAATTTATTTCATAAACCAAAACAATTTTATTTACACACAACACGAACTACATCAATCAAAATACCGACAAGAACTACTGACATGATTAAGTGAATTACAATGAAGCAAGATGAAAAGAATAGTTGAAAGGGGTAATAGGTAGAACTTCACTAAATATGTATGTACGATATATGCACATACATACACACATACATTCATATGTATGCATTTACATATTTAGAAGAGATTGATTGAGCTGATAATGATGATATAAACATAGTTAGAGTTTTTTATTTGCATTTTATTGTTGTTGGTGTTGTTAACAATTGTTGGAATTGCAATTTGAATGTGTTTTTGCAGTTGATGAGTTTATTTACGGTTATTTTTTATTCAAAATGCATACATACTATATAGATATGTACATACATCCATATTTAGGTATGCACTTATAAGAAATTCGTAACTATTAAATTTATTATTCGAGAGAGGTCTCGATATCTTTTTTTCAAAGAATTTCAAAAAGTTTTGTTTGGTTTAGCAAGAAATTCGTAACCATTTTATGTACATACCTTGTATGTATGTATGTACAGTAAAAATTCGATAATCCGGATAATTGATTGCAGACCCCAATCCGGAGTATCCAATTATCCGGATTACTACGCATGTATGTATGTATGTATGTAGGTATTTATTAAAAATTATAATTCATAGCAAAATTAAACATTAATATTAATTTGTACAGTTCAGTTAAAATAAAACAAATAGGTACAAAGTGATTATTATTTGGCTAAGGTTCTTCGTAACATTTTTTTGGTGATGGGAGTGTAGCGGATCCCGAAAAACAACGTTGTTTCTGTTCTGCCGTTGCTTTGCAATATTGCATCATGTCCAATTCATTCTGACTAAAAAAAATGTTACGAACTTTAGCCAAATACTAATCACTTTGGATTAAAAAACCACTAACAACAAAATTGTTCGAAAAATAATCACATTAAATAAAAAAATATGTTCGAAAACATTCTCATATCACACTATTCTAACTGTATTTTTCAAAGCATGCTGTGATTTGAATAAGAAATAAATAAAAACAGGTATTCAATCCGGACTATAGAGTTGCAATCAATCCGGATTATAGAATATGCAATTAGCTGCAAAATTCTGGCCGGATTACCGAATATTCCGGATTAGTGGAGTCCGGATTATCGAATTTACACTGTACCTACATATGTAGGTATAATTGTTGATTTTAGCCAATTTATTTAAGACGTGGAATAATTTTTAATGGTGTAGTATATATATGTACATATATACATGCATACATATATGTACCCTGAAGGAAGCATGAGGTTAAGCGTATCCATGTCAATATTTTTGTCAACAATTATGGTGTGTTTTTGGTGACACTGTCAACAAATTGTTTTGTTTGTTTTTTGTTTTTGATAGGTAGAGAAAATGTTTGACGGTTAAAAACAAATCATTAATTTGAAAGGAACCGAAGTCCCTTTTATGTTATTTCATAATAAGAAAAGTATACCTCAAACAGGACTGTAATATATTTTATACCTTATTTTACTTTTATACCTACATATGTCATTTTAAATAAATTAAAATATCGTGACATCGTTAGTTAATTTTAATATTATTTTCTGCACGTGGTGACAGCGTCTATAATGCATCAGTACAGTTTTACTACGGACATTTTCTTCAGTGTGGTGATATCGTCAATAGTAAGTCAGTACAATCTTACTATTGACATTTTCTCCATTAAGTCCCACAAGAACTACCTAGTCAGTATTGACGCAGTCTACTGGTAGATTTCGTAGGACAAGCCTGTGTTAAATGGCAATAGTACATAGCATTAGTTGGGGTATAATTTGTCAGTAGTACTGATGACATCGTCAATATGTAATCAGTATAATTTCACTATTGATATTTCCTGCAGGATATATATGTACATGTGTATATATGTACATATATATATGTATATACACACATACATACATGGAATACTACTTACATAGTAAATATAGTAGAAAACAGTGATCTTCAATTTGACTGAACTTTTCAGCCCAATGCGCTGCGTTGGTTCAAACCATGACAAAATGATGTACTGAAGTACCACAGAATAGGGGTTTTCATACTAAATACTAGTACTGTAGGTATTATAAGATAGAATTAACTAAAGATTCCATATTTTGCTATAACAAATTTTTTCTCGGATGACTTACATACATAATTATATGAGCACAACAAATTGAGGTAAAAACAAAATAAACCAATAATTTTTTATTTACATACTTAAATCTATACGAAAAATAAGATATTAGTTTGAATTGAACTCAAGTTTCTTACAAGTTTGTTGCAGCAATGTTTGTTGTTATTAATCAAATTTTAATTTTTAAGAAACTTTAGTGCTTAACTAGGTGCCTAGTAAACATAGTTATGAGTAATTTAATTATATGAGTACAAGTGTTCACATACATAAATATGTATGTACAAACATATGTATATGTTTTAAATGAAAGCAATTTCCCTTTTTAAATAGGTACATATGTATGTATGTATGTAAATATTATAACTAAATAACGTTTACCACAAGCAAATGTTCTTGACTTTGAAGCATTATTGACCTTTGCAATAAAAGTGTTAATACCAAGAAAAGCCCTGATAAAGAAATCCAACCAACCACAAGCCCTCTTACTATGCATGAATACTCATGTGTGTGAATATTGCGGATATGGAATGAAATTTAATACTAATTGTGACACAGCACAGACAGAGCTTTTTTCATACAAGAACGAGTAAAACATCAAACATAAACAATTTGCTTGGATTTTTTTAATCAACAATATGACATCATCTTTTACAAACAATTTCGCAATATGAAAAGTAGATCAAATTTGTACACATTTTCATTTCATTATCCTCTTTTCTATTTTCTTTTTCTTTCAGATATGCTGCCTACTATTGGAAAGTTTCGCGTGAGGGCAGACGCTGCTACATGGACTATTATTATATGGAAAATGGTAAACAAATGTATGGTGTACCTCTGGGTGGGATTGGTAGTGGCACCATAGGTCGTGGTTATGCTGGAGAATTTTGTCGTTTTCATATGCGTCCGGGCATTTATGAATACAACACTGTGCAAGCCAATCAATTTATAGTGACAATTAAAAATCAAAAAGATGAAACCATTTTTCAAAGTGTACTATCGAAATCAAATGCCAGGTAGGTCAACGAGAACAAGATATCTTCGTTTTAAAGCTTCTATGTTTTTCAATTTGCGGCTTGTACGTTTGACACCCACCTGTTTGTTATCTATGTACGAGTACATACATATGTACATTTGTGTGCCGTGCTTATTTTGGCAACACACTGCCAGAATTTGAAGTGTTTTGTATGTCTTTTGTTTTTATAACTTTAGCAATTCTCATATGTTTTTAATTTTAAGGTCATTTAAATCATTTCAATTCGTGATTCTGTAATTTGTTTGTGTTGCTCATTTACTTTTTAGTTTTTACATAAAAAGAAATACTTCGTCCTTAAGTAAACTTTGTTCATGATTGTATTATATTTTTTTCATTTAGAATAATTTGATTTTTTCAGTATGTTTTCATTACGTGACTTTATTTTGCATGTTACTTTTTTATTTTTTGTAATTAATTTTTATAATGCAATATGTGTTTATTGTTCTATTCTTTGTGTTATCCCACCCCACAGTTGTAGTTAGACCATTCTGAATTCTGTTTTCTATACCCAGCAATTTTCAAATATTTTCTTCTATGGAGGTGGCAAAAGCTCATGTTTGGGTGTAAAAATTACTTTTTGCAGCCCAGAAAGTGGCTAGCTACGCCCATTCCAAAGCCCTTCTTCGCAAACTCTATATTTCTCTCTCTCTCTCTCTCTCGCTTCCGTGTAATATACTCGAAAATATGAAGTAATTTCTCCTACATTTAATTCTTTATTAGTTTTTGTTGTTCGTCTCCCTTATAAGTATCCTAGAAAAATTTGGCATCATACTCCTCATACTGTGTCCTCTCGCACTGTAGAGCCAAACAAAGATCTTTATAAAGTTCTCCGACGTTGAATATGTGTACATACCTACATATGTATGTATACACGATCTCCGGTGATCTCATGTCAATCATTAGTATTCAATAAACTGGGACGGTGCTAAAAAGTTTTATGAATTTTACGAAGTTTTCACTTAATTCAATTATGTTTACTTTTGTGCTTCATTATTATTTTCTTATTAAACATTTATCAGTTTTTATTTAGTAAAAAGAATTTATCATGCGCTAATAACAGCCCACCACATTTCAAAAACTTCGATTGCATGCCTAAAACTATTATCTCAGCGGAAGTTCCATATCTACAGTATATCTGGTAATAAAAGCTAAAAAGCCAGCAAAATAATATATGTAATATTTTTCAGGTGTTTTGCTTAACTTAATCATACTGTCATTTGTTTCTAAACAAACTGAATAACAAAACTCTAACGTTAACTTAATAAATGGTTGGTGTATAAACTAAACAACAAAGACACAAACCTATTGTTTGAAATATTTCAATTTCTTTATCATTCATCTTACTTTTTTCTTTCTTTTCTTTTAACTAAAAAACACAAAAAAACAAAACATTTTCGCCTGCCACAAAATATTTACTATGATTTGCAAATTGTTTTAATTAAATTCAAATCACTATTGGACTAATTGGACTAATGGAAAACTGGCCTAATTTTGCACACGTAAATAAACTGTATTGGCTTTGGTGTGCAAATTTTCCTCCTTTGTTGTTAATTTTTTTTTTGTTAAACTGTTGTATTTTGACTAAATTTAAGACTAAGCAATTTCCATGTAAAATGTCATTTGCCCAATTGCAGTAACGGTCGCGTCAAGCAGCCTCTAGCTGCCTGGCAATCCCAATTGGATGAGGCAAAATGTTTTTATACTGGCTTATATCCCAGATCTTGGACTGAATATGATCTTTCCGAATATGGTGTACGTTTGGTATGCCGTCAGATATCACCGGTCATACCACACGACTACAAGGACTCATCACTACCCTGTGCAGTGTTTGTGTGGTCGGTGGAGAATGTATGCGAAGAGAATAGAACTGTATCTATAACTTTTACATTTAAAAATGGCACGGGCAACAAGAAACAAGATGCTGAGGGAGCCCCTTCCTCTGAGCTGTTTTCAGAGGGCAATTCCAAAGGAGTGACTATAAATCAAAAGATAGCTGAAATGCCTTGTGCTTATAACTTGGCTTGTCGTGTTTTGCCGGAAATAAAAATCACCAGATGCCTACAATTTGATCCTAGTAGTACGGGAGAACATTTGTGGCAGCAATTGAAGGATCAGGGTGAACTGAATGAAGAAACCGCTGATGAAACTCTCAAAAGTAAGTTGACATAGACTATTTATCGGTACATAAACACAAAATTAATCTTCATTACTTAGCCAAAGATTTAGGTGTGGCTTTATGTGCTCGTGTTTCGGTCAAGCCAAAGACTTGTCACGATTTAGAATTCGTTTTGGCATGGGACATGCCCATAATTCATTTTCCCAAAAAGCTTAAAGCACATACACGCTATTACACAAAATATTTTAATGCCTGTGGCGATTCGGGACCCAAAATTTGTGACTATGCTTTAAATCACTATTCCAGTTGGGAGAAAGCTATAGAGAATTGGCAAAAACCTATATTAAATGATGAGTATGCTTGAAGCTTTTTTCAAAACAATAATTATTTCAAATCCTTTTTGTTTCTTAGCGGCCTACCTGATTGGTATAAGGGTGCTATTTTCAATCAACTTTATTATATATCGGACGGTGGCTCTTTGTGGTTATTGTGCGATTCCTGCTTGGGTCAAGAACTGGACAACCATGATCCCAGGTATGCTAAAATATCGAATAAACATTTTTAATGCCTGATCATTTGATATTTTTAGGCGTGCCTATGGCCGTTTTGGTTATTTGGAGGGCCATGAATATCGTATGTATAACACCTATGATGTACACTTCTATGCCTCACCAGCCATAGCCCATTTATGGCCCAATTTGCAGGTTTGATTGGACTATGCCTTAAAATAAAAATGTATGTATGTATATTCCAAAATATTGTTTATATCAATTACAGGTCAGTTTACAATATGATTTCAAAGATGCCATTGCAGCTAATCTTACCGATACGCGTAAAATGCTTTACGATGGCAAGATTTTGCCACGTAAGGTAAAAAATTGTGTGCCACATGATTTGGGTGACCCGGATGAGGAACCTTTCACCTTGATTAATTGCTATAATATACACGATGTCAATGATTGGAAAGATTTGAATACAAAATTTGTTTTGCAAGTATATAGAGACTATTATGTTTTGAATGAATTGGCTCAGGCCCAGGCGGATAATGCCAGTAAATTTAGTTCTATTGAATTTATTGACAAGGACAGCTTATATGAAATGTATACGCAAGATAACAAGCGAAAGAATTCGGTAGAGGACAAGAAAGGTAAGATTGTTACTTTAGTATACAAATTTAAATTTTGAATGGAAAGAGGACAACATCGAATGCATCTAAAATGAAAAGTAGTTAAGATTTGATTAAAACTACATATTTCACTTGCAGAGAATCGTAAATCGGCCACCATGTACATTAACGAGACCAATGGCAAAGTCTATTTAATGGATGCCATGACTTACTTAAAGGCCATGTACCCTTCATGCAAGGCCATAATGGAAAGAACCATCGAATATGATAGAGATAATGATGGTCTTATTGAGAATACCAAAATGCCAGATCAAACGTATGATTCCTGGGTTATGGAGGGACCAAGGTAATAAAAATACAAAAATTATACTAGAAAAAATAACATTGAAATGTATTAAGCTCTTACTGTGCGGGTCTTTGGTTGGCAGCCTTGCAAAGTATGTCTGTTATGTCTAATATATTAGATCAACCCAACGATTGTTTGCGCTACCAGGATATATTGGAAAAAGGTAAACATTCATTAGAGGAAAAACTATGGAATGGCAGTTATTATCGTTTCGATACCTCCAACAGTCACAAAGATACTATAATGGCCGATCAATTGTGTGGCCATTGGTATATGAAAACCTGTGGTTTCGATTATGAGGTACTTTCCGACAGAGAGAGGGAGACAGAGTAAAAAGTTGAAGTTTTCTATTTCTCCATTTCAGATATATCCCAAGGAAAATATACGCTCGGCATTAAAGCGCATTTATGATAATAATGTTATGGGTTTTCATGGGGGCACTATTGGTGCTGCAAATGGCTTTATAGCCAATGCAGATCCTGAAAAGCCTGGTCATGTGGACACCAGCAGTATTCAGGCCGAGGAAGTATGGCCGGGAGTTACATTCGCCTTAGCGGCCACCATGATACAGGAGGGCATGTTTGAAGAAGGTTTTAAAACAGCTGGTGGTCTTTATGAAACCATTTCGGAAAAATGTGGCATGAATTTCGAAACTCCAGAGGCTTTTTATGGCGAAAAACGTTATCGTTCTATAGGCTATATGCGACCCTTAAGTATTTGGTCCATGCAGGTAGCTTGGGAGAGACGTAAAGCTCTTAGAGATTAAGCGAAAGCTACCAGTTAAAATTAAGACTCATTAGAAAACTCTATTACATTGAATGAGTTAAAGTATTGACCTTTTTTGTCAGTAAGTTAAGGTGCAGATAAATTAGAACGTCTATTTTTATTTGAACTATATACATACATACATAGATATTTATATATACATATATTATAAAGATATATACACTATATACATATTATAAAAAAAGTTATGGAACAAATATACATCCCGTATCATGCTCCGATTTTTATGAAACTTTTGTCATGGGTAGTACTCTTAAATCTAAGAATTATGGTAAAAAAATTTTGGAGCGGACTCACTTAGTTTGGGAGTTATAGGCCTCTAAATTTCAAACATATATGTGTCTATAACTTCCTTCATATTATTGCTACATAGTTGATATGGATATCGTTGGAAAGGTCTTATAAATACCTTTCAAAAGATATATAACAACCTAAGGTTTTACTGATTTGGAAAGGTTAGCGCTTAAAAAATCAGTTTTTCGTATTGACTTTTTTTACAAAAGTACCGTTAAATCGAAAAGGGGTCTATATAACGGTTTTTTATTATATAGTAAAATAAATAGAAGACATTCACACCTTTCATTTGACACCTATATCATAAATGTTTAATAAGGAATGAAGACACTACAAAGGAATTAAAACTTAAAAGTTGAAGATAGTTACTTTTTCATAGAACTACACGTATTAAGTATACAAAAATATACAATGAGTGTAACACCAAAATTTGTTTAATTTTTCTTGTGATAATAGTGGACTGAAAATGTAGTACGGCCGCGCTCTAAGATTTTATTCTTCATAGTATTTCGTATCACAACGAGCTCTAATAAATATTTTTATCTAAAATAATTTTTATGTTTTACTATTTTATATTACTGCAAGGTTTCCGCATTGTCGAACAGTGGCTTCGCTGAGTATAGATTTTCTGCATTGCCGGCCTCCGGCCGGGCTTAAGGATTTTCTCCTCTATGTATGTCGAACAGTGGCTTCGCTGAGTAAAGATTTTCTGCATTGCCGGCCTCCGGCCGGACTTAAGGATTTTCTCCTCTATGTATGTCGAACAGTGGCTTCGCTGAGGAAAGATTTTCTGCATTGCCGGTCTTCGGCCGTGCTTAAGGATTTTCTCCTCTTCGTATGTCGAAAACTATATTATATTTAGTATATTAAACTAGAATTTTTATCACATAAGCATATTAATATATTGCAAAAACTAATATACAAACATACTTACATATGTCCAAGAACAAATATGCAAGTAGCAAAAAAATTAAAAACTAAACCTATTATACATTTGTATGTGTACGTACACTCCTAATAAATAGCTTGTTTTTACATCTGTATCAAATGTTTCAACGTACAGTAAAATCATATCTGGCCTTATTTGAAGTTTTAATTCCTCTGTAGTGTCTTCATTCCTTATCAGATATTTATGATATAAGTGTCAAATGAAAGATGTGAATGTCTTCTATTTATTTTACTATATAATAAAAAAAAGTTATATAGACCCCTTTTCGATTTAACGATACTTTTGTAAAAAAAGTCAATACGAAAAACTTTTAAGCGCTAACCTTTCCAAATCAGTAAAACCTTAGGTTGTTATATATCGTTTGAAAGGTATTTATAAGACCTTTCCAACGATATCCATATCAACTATGTAGCAATAATATGAAGGAAGTTATAGACACATATATGTTTGAAATTTAGAGGCCTATAACTCCCAAACTAAGTGAGTCCGCTCCAAAATTTTTTTACCATAATTCTAAGATTTAAGAGTACTACCCATTACAAAAGTTTCATAAAAATCGGAGAATGATACGGGATGTAAATTTAAGCCAAAGTTATTTACATATAACCAAAGAGAACGATATAAATCTATACTATAAAATTAAATTAAAGAGCTTTTTTGTTGGAGGCCTCGGCTGAAATGGTTTTTTAGATTAATAAAACAGAAGCACAAATTTACATTAAGTTTTAGAAAGAGAACTATTTAAAAAGGAAGTACACGAGCATATGTATATGCAAATAATTTTAAGTAAATTTATTAAAATATTAACAATAAGTTACAGTATAAATTTCTTAACTGCAAAAAGCAGCACATTGCTCTTAATTAACTCTTGAAGTATTTTAGTATTAATTTTGTTTACAAGTTTTCTAACTTACCAAGTTTTCAGTTCCTCTTTGTTTTAGTTTAAGTTAAATGTTTTCTTTATTTAACAAAAAATCAATGTATGCAAGTCTTTTTTCTACCGATACTCTTTAAAAAACACAAATTGAATCGTTAAGACTTAGCACTTAATGTTTATTAAAAATAAAAATTGTTTTATTGTATTGATTGTATTAAAAAAATAATTGGTGTTATATTCAAACAAATACAAATCGACATTAAAAACTGAATTGAATTAAATAAATGTGGACAATGAATAAAAAATATTTAATTATGAAAACACACTTCTTCGTTATTTCTGGTAGTAAATTTTTCTATTCGATTGTGAATTAATTTACCATTTTTTTAAATATTAAGTGATTCTGAATCTTTATTAAAGTGAATTTCATGGGTGTTCTTAAACGACTTTGAAAGAACATCTATTTCACGGTGGAGGCTGTAGTGTTCAGAAATTTTTCATATGTTTTCTGGTGTTTTGAAATAATTTGTTGGCTACAGAGAATAATATTTTTACTTTATTTATTTTGTGTTTGTGGCATATGAATTGTGGTGAAAGTTCCTAAAAAATACATTTTAAATAAATTTTCTTTCTGTTTTTTGACATTTTGTGGCAACAAATTGTTGTTTGTTGTAATACCCGCCCTATTAAAATTAGCCCTATTCACAATCTTTTACATTTGAGATTGCATATTTTTGCAATTGTAAATATCTTCCAGTAATCGGGAAATGTCTTTTTGGTATAGTTTGCAATACTTTTTGCAAAACATGAAATGTACAGGCATATATGTATGAACGTAAAAAAACTTTAGTGCTTTTTATCAGCCATGCAAGTGCAGAACAAAATGTTTTTCGTCTCTCCAAGATTAATGAAAAGCAGACAAACTTTGAAACAGTTACAGGACTGGGCGGCGAGCGAATATTTCGGTATTTTGGTTTGCAATACTCCTGTGTTTAAGTAAGGTAAGTAAATATAAAATAGGTTTTGAGTAATGCACATTTGCAAAACAAATGGCAAGTGCCTTTGTATATTTCATTGTGGATTAAAATTGTACTCTACCATTTTGCAAATGCTATAATGCATGACCATTTGCATAAGGTTGTGAAAAGGGTAGAAGTACAAAAAATTCGAAATCCAAAACTTCAGTACAAATTTTTAACAAAAAGCTTTTTATTTTAATTAAAAGAATTTTCATACCATTTTCCTTATTCCTCGTTTTTCACATCTTCAACAGTTTTATTAAATTTATAACTTTGTTTCCATTGTTCAATAAATTTTTCATATTCTCTTTTACTACGACAAACTATAATCAAACTGGAGGGTCGGCAACCATATTTCTTAAGTTCTTCAATGCGCTGTTTCGTGGTGTCTAAACTGTGGCATAGAATACGTGGCACCTGACCGATTTCATAGCGTGTGAATTTAGCCTCATCTAAAAGATAGTCTAGAACTTCTTTGATTTTAGTTACTCTTACCGAGTTCACCTGTGGGTGTCTATCCATAATAACTTGAGCTTCTTCGGCACTGAAGCCCAAACGTTCTCCTACGTATTCGGCAACAGTGCTTTTTTTACCCAAAACTTCCAATTCATCCAAAGAAAGTTGTAAGGATCTGCAATAACATAAAGAATTAATATATTATTGAGTTATTTATTTTTACAATGTACTTCTGTAATATCGGTTCAGGACATCTAACCATCCAGGGCATTATTTTAACCTTTTTAGCTTGTGCAGCTCTCTTCAAACGCAATTCAACCGCTCCGGGTGCATAACGGAAACCCCACAAATCTTTCAATATATTCATAGGTTCTACATTGTAGTTTATCATATTCTGAAGATTTTTTTCAAACATTTCCAAAGGTATTTCTAGAACAAATAAACGTTTTGCCAAATATTTAGTGACTACGCGGGGTAATACATTAAGTTGTTCGGCTAAAAAGTAAACCCTATTGCCGTGCTTCATATTAGTTTCCCTATTTAATGATGACACTAATTTACGTAATCTGGGAATCTGTAAGCGTAAAAATGGTACAAAATCGTTGATATCCCGAAGGCCGTTAAGAGATTTCAGTAAATTTAATTTCTCCTCCAATTTCCCTAAAATTTAGAAATATTTATATTAGAACAATATGTGATGAAACACTACCTACTTTTATCAAGTGTTATGAGCCAAGGATATTCAACAAAATTTTCTTTTGTAACCCATTCCGAGCACAACAACTCCATGGTTTCCATCAAAGGCTTCTGGCGATAGTTTTTCAGCACTACTTCATCGTTCATGATACGCTCCACCTCTTCCTTGTTGAGACTAAATCTACTGCGCAAGGTTTCTAAAAATTTTTTGGAATTGATGTCGCATCTTTCTAATTCAGCTCTATAAGGTATTATATACTCGGTATCGCCCTCAATTATTCCAGCCTGTGCTGCATCCACAGTTTCTACATTACGTAGAACAGCGGAGCATACTAAAAATCTTTGTTTTGGACTGTTGACAGAGTTACTTTTGTAAGCAACCTTTTGTGTATTCAAAATTAATGATCGTTCAAAGGTTTTTATTATATTACGCCACATTCTTTTTAATTTATAGAAAACACAGCATTTTTATAATTAAGCAAGTTCAAAAAAACTAAACCTAAAAGAAAAGGCATTCACAATAGCATACATACATATATAGAACAGCTGTGAACATTAAGGCATATGAACCTAGTTCTAGCTGCTATAGAGCACAGGCTAGAGAACTGTTTTGAATTCAGGCAATAATGTAATTAATTGTCAATAAATTTCAAAACTTTCGTGTGCTCCCTACCAGCAAACGGAAATTTCTTTGATAAATTTACTAACCTGAATTTCCGTAAAGTGGGGTACACACCATCGAACATGAGTGACAGCTGTGCTGAAATTTCGGCTTGATCGACAGTGTGAACACAAATTTCGTCAGGCAACATTCAACCACCATAGTCAGCGGTCATATTGGTTTTTGTCTGATAGTGTGTACCAAAATGTATCAGTCAAGAAATATTTTTGTACCATGAACTACAAAACTAGGAAGTGGAAGGAAGTTGTTAGATTATAAAATAAGATAAAATTAAAATAATTCATTATAAAAAATGTTTGTTAGCAATAATGCGCATCCAATTTTCTTAAATGCCGGTTTGAGTGTCGAACATGGTTGATAGTCTGAACAGTCAACACTATCATTTAAAACTGATGAATTTTCGACGGTCACTCATGTTCGATAATGTGTACCCCACTTAACATCAATCCAGCAAACGCACGTACACGAATTTGACAGCGAGCATTTTGAACGTAGTTAAGGTCATAAAGAGTGGCAGCCCTGACAGTAATCAAAATCATTCACTCTGATTTATTCGATCTTTTTAATAAATCTTATTAAATAATTTATTCTGTTGAGAATAAGTTTTTATTGGTTTGTGAAAACAATAACTGTTATTATAAATTTTTAATTAAATATATCCCTGAAGAAGCTTTCCATTGAGAAAGCGAAATATCGGATAAAATAAATCATTTATATTTATTTTCTGGTCCTAAAGCTTGAATAAATTATTTAAAAAAATCATTCACAATAAATTGAAAATGAATAAAAAACAAACAAACCAAAATATTTGATTGGGTTTTGTATAATCGTATGAAATGTAATGTAATTAAATAAAGGTATTTTTAATATAATTAATAACAGAGGTATTTTTCACTTTATTGAACTAACAATTCTAGTTAATATGTCCAATGACTTGTGTTCGCCTCTTAATTGTAATATATGTTTAATGTTTGAAACTCGCCAACAAGAAGATCCAAATTATTTACCGGCTAACAAAACATTACAACACGTATTATCCTGCAGTGGCTGTCAACTGGTAAAATATTGCAATACTCAACACCAAAAACTCGATTGGCCCTTACATCGCCAATTTTGCCAGGCCGTGCAGAAAATAAAACAGAATGTTAATGTATCCCATCCTCTTTACATCGCCGGAATACCACAAACCCGAGGGGATATAGAAAAGGCTATTATACAATTAAAATATTTATTAAGAAATACCTTGGGCAGAAGCTTGGAATATCAGGAGGAAGAGCTTAGTTCATTTCCTCCCTTTTGTGGGCAATGCTTAAAATTTAAAAACCTAAAAGTTGTTTGCATTAAATGTTATAGCCAGGCCTATTGTACTGAGCAGCATAGAGAATCCCACAAGGAAGAGCATGATAAAGTGTGTGAATTATTACAAATATATTATTGTCCTTATAAAGTTCAACCTGTAAAGGAGGAAATCCGGATACAGTTCAATGGCAGAGTCGAAGATTTACAAAAAATAAATCTGTTAAAATGTGTTCAAAAAGTGTTTTCTCTTAACGTGCCATTAAATCCCAGCCAAAACATAAAAGATTATCAAATATTTTCATGGGCAGCTGATTTTAGTTGTATTATGACCATTTGTTATGCAATTGAGCTTTTAAATTTCCAACGCTTCGATTTTAAAAGTCTTAATATTTTTATATTGGGAGCCACTGTTGAGGCAATTTTATGGTTCCGGCAAGTTCATTGTAAATTATTTTTTTTACAAAATCCTCAAATCAGAGAATTAGTGTTAAATTTCATAGGACCTGAAATAGTAGAGCCCGCATATGAGGAATTAAAATTTACTTTCTTGGTAAGTATTATTTTTATAAAAAATTTTAATTACTAAAATTAAAAAAATCTTTGTTTCTATAAGGGATCACAGCGTTTAGTTAAGCTAAAAATTTATAAAGGTCTTTTCCAAGATTACTGTAAATATTATAAAGTCAGGCCGTCTTTAATAGTGGCCTTTAACTGTGGTTTTTCGGAATTTTCTCAATGTTATAATTTATCGCCGAGCATAACTAGTTTAAACACTTTGGAATCTTTGGACTCTGCTTGCAAGAATGTCAGCGCCAAAGACACTTGGTTTCAAGGACTTATAGAAATTTTACAAACATTTGATACGCCCATTGTGTTTACTTCATTTACCGAACAAGAATCACAGTTTGATTTTGCTGCTTTACAAAATGCCGCCATAAACCAAAGCTTGAAAGTTAAAATTGATCGCATCTTTAAGGCCTTTAAAAATCCTTTCCACGATTTGCGGCCCTTAAGGCAATGGTATATATGTGACCAAGAGGATTTTTACTATCGTAACGGTTATATACAAGCAATACGTAGTAGATTAAAAACGTAAGTTTAAACTTGTTTTTTTCTTAAGAATTATTATGTTTTTTTGCATTATTTAAAAATTTATTGATCATGTTTTCTACTTTGTTTCTAAAGAATATAATTAAAAATTAAATAGTTTAAATATACAAATGTGCAGGTATAAAGCAATCAAAAGAAAAAATATTTCCGCTAATCCTATTGGGACAAATGCTCAAATTGTTTTCAAAGATTTTTATTGGAAAAAGAAAGAAATTCAAACCCGACTACGAAAAATTCAAAATTTTTTAATATTTCTTTCATCAGAACTCCGGTATCTATGAAACGTTTTGAAAAATTGTGTGCCCGTTCTTGTATTTATAAATAATTAAATAAACACTGCATACATAAAGAAAATTTTCACACAAAAAGAAAAATTTACTTCTAATAAAAGAAAACAGGCGATAAGAAATTACTGCCTTTGTCCGAATGGAAATGTACTCAAAGATTTACGAAAATTTTAAATAAAAATAAGTATATATTATGCTTAAGTGTTTATTTATTTTTTAACACATTTTATTTTATCTTTAAATGGTTTATTCCACATTAACATCTTTGGTAACCTTACGAACCCAAAAGGTGGCATAATTTTTGACAACTGTAGCCACAAATTTCACATTTCCTTTATAATTAGCTGGTGCCACCCACTCGAACTCTACACTATTAATAGGTATTTTGTCTAACTGAACATGGGTTAAGGTATCCTATTTGGATAATAAATTTAAATTAATAAATTCTTTTTATTCGAATATGATCGTACTTACCCCATCAGCCGAACAGGTTAAAAGTTGAGATTTGTTAGCGTCCACAATTTTAAAGGTACCTACAGGCTCTTCATCGGCATCTTGAGCTTGTAAAACGTATCCCAAGAAATCATCGCCACTCAGTGTAATGGAAATTTTTTCACCTGATTTCACTGAATCTTTACCCGAAAAGCTGTAGGGTGGGGTTGAAGTTTTTGGTTCGGCATGATGACCAGGTATAAGACCATTTGTACAAACAGCTTTTGGAGCTCCAACAGAATAACTTAAGACTGGAGCAGTCAAACAAACAGCAATTAAAATAAAACGAAACATGTTGCTTGCTTATCGCTTCGAATGATGTTAAATTAATAAAATCTCGGGTTTCATTTCTATTTTATATATTTTTCTTTGAATGTATAAAATACTTTTTATTGCTGATTTCAGAGTTCTTAGAAAAAAAATAGAGATAGTAAATTGATTATAGCGAAATGGGGATTTTCATTTGATACATAAGTATGCATGTACATATGTATATATACATATATATATATATAGATATATATAGTGTAGTGTAATAATTAGTTAAAGGTAAAAAATTAGCTGTAGTGATAAAGATGTAATATATTTGAATGCACATTTCAAGTAATCGGCAATTGAAATCGGACAGATGTGTAGGTAGATACAATCTAGGTGAAAAAATAAAAAAATAAATGTTTGACAAAAAAAAAACGATTTGACTTCAGAAAGAATTTTCTTCCTTTTTGTTCTAGAACTTTTAGTATTCGATAATGTCATTTAGATTTTCAGGAAAAAACGACAGAGAAACATTAATAAAATGTTAACAGCAGTTTTAATTTAGCTGACTTTTGTTTAAGAGCAATTTTGACTTAACTGCACAAAATTAATAATTTAAGTAACTCTTCTTTAAAACCCCGCACGAATTCCTTTTTTAAGTTCCCTTTTTGTACAAGCACATTTAAGATAAATGCCCAAAGTTTTTGGAATTTTAAAATTATATCTATTCTGTAATTATTATTCCTAAGCCTTTTTTAAGTGAAGTTTTAAAATATTTTCATATAAAAAATAAATGTTAGCTGCGCACATAAAAAATATATGGTGGGCACTTTTTCACGTAAACCATATCCAACTTAAGCCATTTATAATTAAAAAAATCACATTATTAAATATACATACATACATACGAATAAATGATTTTTGATTTGAAATAAAAATTTAATTATACGTTTAAAAATAAAAAAGTTTTTTTGTGCCTTTGAACATTATAGCTTAGCTGCACTTTTAGGCGGGAAACCATAATTATGTAGCTGAATGTTAAGGCAGCTAGGTGCATATAAGATAACAGAACTTTTGACTTATCTGTACAAAACAACATGCAAAGTTGATTGTGCAGGTAAGTCAAAATAACTGAAGTCACTTTTGGTAGCTAGCAATTAAAATCAGTCCTTGCTTACAAAAATCGTATAGTAATTAATAAGTCGGGGTATCCTGTTGCCATAAGAACAACACAAGCGACAATGAAAATATAAAAAAACAGTTATCTACATTTATTAGGGTTTCGTACACAAAGTTCAACAACGCATCCTATTGTTTTCGCTACGATGTCTGTTCGTCTACCGCAGACTTCTATCTCGTGAACCCTCACAAGCTTTGTTTTACTATAGTAATAACTATTGAAAACAAAAATGAAAGGGTATGTAGACAAGATGTGCTATTTTTGAGTTGTAAGTTATAAAACGTTGTGGGTAAACATCGAAAATTCCCACTGGGTGTGTATTACTCATGGCTCTATGACTACAAATACTGAAAACTTAATCCGTTTGAAAGTTCAATGGACAAGAAGAGGGATAGACATAAGAAGCATATTTTATAAACCATAATGTGTACTGACGATTTTTAGAAGTTGTATATTACT
This sequence comes from Gymnocheta viridis, assembly GCA_956483585.1. Classification (NCBI taxonomy): domain Eukaryota; kingdom Metazoa; phylum Arthropoda; class Insecta; order Diptera; family Tachinidae; genus Gymnocheta; species Gymnocheta viridis. The sequence continues at coordinate 6,012,779 of OY101444.1, forward strand.
ACGGTCGCTTTAACAAAAATAGTGTTACGTCATTTTTCGGTATGTTACGTGTTACTTTATCTCACTTAACATTCTGTATCGTTACATTGTGAACCGTAATAGATACTGGCAATTTTCACAGGATATGCATTGTCGCTGTAAATACGAATAGAATAGAATTGAGTTAAAATTTAAAGGGTGTGTGTCTCGACACAAACAACAATTGCGGAACACCATCAATTTCTCCATTTGTTTTGAATGAAAACCTTATTTATTTCTACGTAGATGAAACTAAAATAGTTTTATTTAGGATTAGACAAAAAATATCAGTAAAAACAAAATAATAAAAAAAATCTTGTATAACTCTTGTATACGTACATAAAAATATGATCATAAAAACATTTCTTCCACTTTGTTATCAAGTACCCGTACATGTGTGCTTTAATTTTATTTTAATTTAGATATAAATCAGCCAGATGAATTTACGTCAAAAAATGAAGGCCATTTAGATAAAAGAAAAATTAAAAGATTTTTTATAAAAATAATTCTTTTTATTAGACTAGAGTTAACAGGTCACCTTTGCATCATTAACCTAATTTTAAGGGCCTTTAAGGGTAGAATCGATGTATAAAATGAATCAAGCTAAAAAAGGTTTGAGTTGAAAACTGAAAACTCAAAAAAACATCCGACTCTAAAACACAGGAACGGGAAGATAGGTAGGTGAACACTTAGTCCATAATAAACAGTTTTAACAAAGGTACCAATCTGAAAGTAGGTCCTTTCAAATAAATCAACAATTATCAAAATATTATCATTAATGGAAAAGTGTTGGGCAAACAAATATTAACAATTATTATATGACCTTGCAAGGATGTGTTGACTTCCGCTCTTTCCGCTATTTTTGTTTTATCTATTTAATTTATTCAATATACATAAATATTACAAATACTCTAAATCTTATTTTCAATTTTTATTATTTATAAATTAAAAATATTAACAAATAGTATTTTAATATTTTATTTTTATAAATGAAATTTTTATCTCAATATTGCGGATATTTCCTGGGTATATTAATTATAGGATGCACTTACTTCGCAGCTAATCTCTCTTTAATTGTTAAACTATGCAGTCAGGAAATTTTCAATTAGCACAAAAATAAAATTATTGAAATAAATTTGATTTTTGTTAGAATTAGGCAGGAATTGCTCTTATTTTTGTTGTAGAAACGGTCCTACTTGATTAAATACGCTTTGGACATTTCCCTTAAACCACGAAGAAAATCACCCTTATTCCAGTTGGCGACATCGACGTCACGTCAACACAATACCAAAAAAATGCGACTTGTCTATCCGTTGTCGAAAACAATTGATTAGTATTGAGAGGCTCATGTTATTTTCTGGACCTTAGAGAATAGAAATAGACTGGCAGTAGCACAAAATTGTTTTCGAGAGCGAGTAGACAAGCTCCAAGTTTTTGTTAACGTGTTAACGTGACGTCGTTGTCGCCAACTGGAATATGGGTGAATAAGAACACTACTGTGATAATTTTCTTTCAGATAATAAGATAGGAATATTGGTAAACTATCGCCGCGGAGGATACCTTCCAAATTGTTTGCAGGAATATATCGCCGTTTGCGTGTTGCCGCAGCGGTAATTTTCAATGTTTCGGTGCATTCCTGAAATTTTGAAGAGTGAAACGGCTTAATATATGAAACGTCTATTGTTGGTGTATAAGTATATACATATATGCATATACATACATACATATATAATGTATACATTTATTCCAAAGCAACCGCTTTTAAGGAATAAACTCCAGTCGTGCAAGGGCGTGTTTTATTTAAAACAGAAATTACAGTTTCCAAAACTTATTTATAATTATAAAAAATCTGCTGTTCTTGTTTGCAAATGCCATGGTTTTGCATAAAAAAAATTGTTTATTAAGAATTTATCACTTAAATTTCGAAACTCGAAAAAATACATTGTTGGTTTTATGTGCTTAAAAATTATAATATAAAAAAAGTTTATATTGCAATTATTGTACTGAAACTTCCTTGATGACTTTACGGATCCAATAGGTGCCACCATCCTTGGCAACAGTACCAACAAATTTAACAGCACCTTTGTAATCGGAGGGAGCGTTCCATTGAAACTCTACGCTCGTAATGGGTTTCCCGTTCAACTGGACATGAGTTAAAGTGTCCTGAAAATGAAGTTTGAATATCGGTAACAAATATACATATTTATACATGTAAATTTTTTTTAACTCACCCCGTTTGCCGAGCAGGTTAAAAGTTGTGATTTTTTAGTCTCAATAACCTTGAAACTACCGACTGGATGCCCTTTAGCGTCTTGAGCTTGCAATGCGAAACCTAAAAACTCACCACCACCCAAAGTCAAAGTTATTTTATCACCAGCCTTAATAGCATTGCCACCGGAAAAACTATAGGGTACTTGACTCGATTGTGGTTCAGTATGATGTTCAGGTGTTAGGCCATTTGTACAAACATTTGATGGGGCACCAGCTGAATTACCGAGTACAGGAACAGCCAAACACAAGGCAATAGCCACAAAATGAAACATGTTTTCCAGCTGTAAACAATAATACAACAAAAAATTTAAATAAATGACAACTTCTATTTAAATATTTATTTTAGATAAATTAACAAACAAGTTTTTGTACATAATCGACTATTAACTCATTAACATATGTATGTATGTATGTATGTATGTATGTAGAATATGTGTATGTACATATTTATGTTTTTCTCCTCATCGCGATTGCATGGCTTTAATTATTATGAAGAAAAAAAGAATAAAATTATTTCTAATATTTAACACTGGCCGTTGACTGTTTGCATGTTTAATTCTAAAAAACGTTTAGTTTAATTAAGTTTATCTTATAATTATAAATGATCAACCTTGGGTTAAAAAAGCTTTAAAGAAAAATTTGGTTTGTCATTTAAATCAATTAGTTTGGCTCAATATACCACTACCATACGTACATACATACATATGTATGTAAATGCAATGTATGGAGAAACAGTGGAGCAAAATAAAATATAAAATATACATATTAGATAAAAACTAAAATTCAACGAAAATAGTAATTTAATTCGATAAAAAATCAAATTTAACTGATTGTTAAATAGTTTTTTGCGATATATGTATGTCCGATATCGTTATAATTTTAAGAAAACCTTTAAAAGGAACCTTTCATTAAGAAAGATAATTTAAACACCACACTTCTCTATTCTCAAGAAAATTCTATATTCTCAAAATCTATATATATCTATATTATTAATAGGCAAACACGTTTTTCGAGATCCTTTTTACAGCGGCAATACTTTATCAATATCGGAAAGATTTATAAATTTTTAAACGGGATTTTACATAGATGTATAGTCTTAATTTTCTTTAAATAGGTTCCATATTTAGGGAGCTATAAGCGTTTAAAGTTGCTACTACCGCATGCACACTTATTACACATGCATGTATCAGCTTCAACTTGAAATATAAACAAAGTGTACATGTGTTTTTGTCCAATTTTGCTTTTGCATAGCAATGAGACAAAGTTTTAAGTTATTTATTTAGAATGTTTTTTGTTTTTGTATTTTATCGCATGTAGATGTTTAATATTAATTTCTAGAAAACGGTCGATTGAATCGACCGCTGGATACACTAGTTTACATAAATCTAATCTAATTCCTTGATTTTATTTCTAAACTGTAGAGATATTATCATTGACAGTTCTCGAATATTAAAATTTTATCGTATTTAGTTTGCTGAATTAAAACTGCCTTGCTGATTTTTATATTCTTTAAGTATCTAAGTTCTTTTCTGTTTCTGCAAACAAATTTTATATTTATATAAAGTCATATTGATTTTCAATAGCAAAATTAATTTATTTTTTCAATAATTATATGTAATTGTAATTTTTTTGATCATTTCATTTAAGAAACACTAATACTAATACACTAATTATTTGATTCAGCTAACAGAATCTGTGAAATGTGTAAACTTTATTACCGAGATATTTTATTTGTTTCATAATTAATTCAAGAAAGGCCTAAAGAACAATAATTTTAAACAAACTTGTTTATAATTTTTTATATTTCATTTAATTTTGCCGATAGAATCACAATACATTTAAATTAAGCTATCTGAACAAAAGAACATTATTTGATGCAAGTTATGAAAAAGCAAACAAAGTGTGTTAAATAAATTTGTTATTTCGCTTATATTTCTATTTGATTATTTCTTAAAGCAAAATTATAAATGAATAAATTGATTGCTTTTTCTTTCTTTAATTAAATCATTTCACTGAAACCTCTTTGGCAAGGTACACAAAGTTTGCCTAATTCAGCTGGCTGAGTTGAAAAAATTTCAAGAAAGTCGTAAATATTTGACGAAAAAACCTAATTTACGATACAAATATTTGATCTAGTTAATTTGACTAAATTTCAAAATTATCTTCCGACTCCTTTTCTTATTTTGAAAACATTTGTACAAAATATAATGTAATTATAAGCTTTTTGTTCCACTGTTCCACTGCAAATTAGGTTGTAGATTTTGTTATTTTATTTATCAGATATCAGCATTTATTTATTTATTTTTTTCTTTTTACTATACATGACAATTTCGACAACTAATAAAATAATCAAGGTTATTTATTGTAAATTTTTACATAAAAACTAGATTTTTTCCATAATTAAAAATACAAAAAGTTAAGAATTACATTTGTGAATGTTGTATCACCAACACAAATAATCATGCTAAATATTCAGATGCTGAAACCCACTTTAGTGTTCCTAATTATTTATTTTTTTCGAAGAGTTTGAGTTGGACAAATGTTAGGGCGTTAAAAGACATTAGTTAATATGAAACAGAAAGACTAGAGATGGGGTCGTGAGTAACTTGCCACTTACGGTCATGCACTCTCACGAGCAAAAATATGTTAGTCGTGCACAATTTTGTTTAGTCACGCTCATACATGCTCATGTGATTGTAAAGAAAACTTAATCACGTTTATTAAAAATCACGCACAAGAAATACTCACGAAAAAACATGTTATTATCACCAAAATTTATCAAACTTGGTTTTTTAACGAATTGCTGACAATAATGTACCGCTTAAAGTTTTCTGAATTTTCAATATGTTTTTCAGAAATTTTAAACTACATGTCAGAATTCTCTCTAATCACAAAATAATTACGACCAAAATCTACTGTCACGCTTATGCTCTAATCAAGTGAACGGGCCCCATCTCCAAGTAAAACACATAGACTGGTTTTAAATTAAAAGAAACAAAACAAAAAAACAGAAACAAGTCATGTTTAATTGTCCGTTAATTAAACTATTTTTCTATACCAATTTTCTATTAATTAAATCGGTATAAAAAATGTTGACACGATTGTCAACATTTAAGTTCTTGTTGAATAATTTAAAGCATAATTAAGTTGCAAATTTCAAAGTAAGAATAACGAATTAAACAATTAAAAATAATAAACATTTTATTTGTTCGTTAAAAAGATTTCTAGAGTTTAAATAGATTTCCTTACAAGAAATTAATTTAATTTGTACTTTTATGCTGAATTCCAAAACGTCAATTGCTTTGTATTCGAACAAAGTATGTATTGTGTGTTTCATAATGCCGCAGTACAAAAAATTAACCGGACACACCTATTCAAAACGTTGTCGACAAGTATTAGAAACGAATCAAAAATGCCATCAGGATATTGATTTCAAAGTTGGTGCAATGCAACGCAGCAGAACTGTAAAGAAGCTTTGTATTGATGCGTTTCGGAAGCCAGCCTTAATAATGAAACAGAAGTGCAGAAGAACCTCTAAAAGATTTGACAGGAATAAAATTATCTCGGATTGCACCGCAAAAAATTTACTTCATATAAGTTCAACGATCAAAGCAAAAGTGTTATCACAAACAAGATCAAGTAAAATATGAATTCGGTAATTCCCGGTAATTATTTTTTACCTTCATTTTCAGAGCTTTCAATGCATTCAAATCGCAGGCTCAGTTCGTATTTATAAGAGGTTCTATTTTACGAGAGTCTACTGTATAGCATAAAGCATAGCTATGAATTTATTTTATATATTCATTTCCAAATTAACCTTGACTTAATGATTTACGATCAGTTATCTGAATACATAATTCTTTTATTAAAAAAACATCGTGTTCTTTGTTTCACAATTAAAATCCATACAAATATCTTTGAATTGTACATAAAAACATCAGATAAATTAAGTTTAATAACTAAATAAATAGTAAATCAAAAAAGATTTTTTTTCTTCTATATTTTGTGTTTTTAAGGTCTCGCACTAAAATGATCACAAAACTTGTTGAGTTTTATTATCCATAAAAAAATTTAAAAAAAAATAAAAAAAAAACAATAATCATTAGCAATAGTTAGAAATAAAGTTTACGAAAAAGCTTTAAAATTTGACTTAAAGGTTGCCTGCACCCAAAAATCTTGCATGACTAGATTTTAGTTGACAATTACACAGAAAACTTGTAGAATTAGTATTTCTTTGATTTTGTGCAATCAGCTTGCACATGGGAGAAATAACAAATTATTAATTTTATGATTTGAAGTCCTTCACTAATTATTGGTTCAATTCGTAGAAAACAAACAGTCAAATGTAAAATTGAGAAATAAAGTCTGCTGAATTGGGACATTGGGTTTCGAAATGTATTTTAAGAAAAATTTATACGAAAAATATGTCTTAAAATACATTTCAAATACAAATTACTTTTCATAAATACGGGCCTTAATATTTTTTATGTAGAGTTTTACTTAAGTTTTCTGTTTGCAATTCTGCTAGCTAAATGCTTACATATATGTATATCATTTTCACACATAATTAACAAAAATTCACATAATTAAACTAAACTGGTTTTCCTGCATTGTTCTAAAGTAACAATAAATTTAAAAATATATTTATTTTTTTTTAAATTCATCTTGCCAATGAATAAAATTTTGTCCAAACTGCTTATTTAGAAATCTACATTCTTAGAATTTTCTTTATTCAGCTGATTTTATTATTACTAGTAACGAATGTTACGGAACGCTGTTAAGCTCTTTTCCATAATGATTGCATATCATTTCTTTTAAAAGTTGTTATTTATATTAAATCCGCGGCCCAAGAAGAACGGCGTTATAAGCTTTACGTACATGTTTTTTAAGCTTAGTTTATCGAGTGTTCTTAGCTTTGCTTCAAGAAAATCCAACTGTGACATCGCAGCTCCAAATCAGACGCCTGGGAGCTCGTTTGCAACTTTAAAACTAAACTAAGAGATTTAAAAAAATTCCCTTAAACTCCCACTTTATTTTATTCAGCCAACTTTTTTAAACTTTATTTTATTTTATAAATTGAAAATATACGAGTATCATCAAATTCAACTTGCTGAATTAAAGGGAATAACAAAACCGATAGAAAAATATATTAACTTTTTACTGCTACGAAGTTTTTCTAACATTTTAACTATTTTCGGAAATAAATAATGGCCCCAGTGATGTTTTTAAATTATACATGATAAACTGATATTTTTTACGCTCTAAAAATAGAAAACTACAAAAATGAGAAGCGAAATATCGGATAAAAAAACTCATTTATATTTATTTTCTGGACCTAAAGCTTGAATAAATTATTTAATAAAAAATAGTGTAGTGAAATTAGATTTACAGAGCAGGAAAAATGTTTGTATGTAGAATCATTCGAAACAATAAATTAACGTTTACTTTCCGAATTTATTAAAGCAGATCTTAAAAATAAAACATTTTAATTCAGCCACCTGAAATCATTATTAAGGCAATTAATTATAAATTATACTGATAAATTATCAATTACTCCAAAGAAAATACTTTCGAATTGCACTGCATATTCGCAAAAGTTTTCTTTTCGAATCGAATTACAGACAGTTTAATTCTCACTTGACTTAAACACAGACCTTCGCTTTAATCAAAAATACACCTTATGGTCACCAATATAAAACGTAAATACATTTTTATATGTTTTTCCTTGAAAATTTCAAGTTTCTTTTTTCAATTAAATATAAATACAATAATGAAAATATTTAATTGGTTTTCACTATGTTAAATTGAAAGAGTTCTTTGGTTTTCAAAGAATATCAAAACATTTTATTAATTATGAATTTTATATAATTAACTTTATTTCTTGCTTTAACCCAAAACAATAAAACAATTAAATTTGAATTCCCAAATAGCAGCGAAATTTGTGTCGTTAGACTTGAGTGAACAGGAAAAATAACACACTAGCTAATTAAATTAAATTTATTTAAATTTTAGGCACTTTATTAATTATTCAACGTTGTTTCAACTTTTGTCAGAATTTGTGAAATTGGTTAAGTTTTTTTATTGTATTTAATAATTTTTTGTTATAGAATAACTTTTTTTTTTGCTATAATTTACCTTTTTTAACAATCTTTGGACACAACTTTAATAAAACTAAATTTGTCTTTTAGTTTGAGCATTTATTTATACAAACTTCTCAATATATTAGTTACATTTATAACATTTGGACCATTAATATTTTTTTTTTATAAATATACAAAGCAAAGCTTTAATTTAATAGTTTAAAACCAAACCGGCTGATAAAAAAGCTTTTTATTTAAAGCAGTTTTGTTGGTAAAAAAGCTGTAATTATTAAAGCCTATGAACACAGTGGGATCAATGGTAATATTAAATAATATAATATATATTAGAAAAATTTAAATTTGATACGAAAAAATACTTCGTCCAAGCTTTTTATACAATTTGCTTAACTTTACAATTTTATTTGATAAAGCTTTTGTCAATAAAAACTTCTAAAACTATACACAGACCTTGACCTAATATTCGAAAGTTACCAAATGATTTCGAAGTGTCAATTACATACTTGAAAAAATTATTTATCATTAATATTTATATATTAATTTCTTAATAATAATAATTTTAAATACCAAAAATTCTTAATAAAAAGAAATTTACAAATTCACATTTTTAGCTTGAGCCGAACCAACCAAGAGGTGACAGCATTAGGAAAACGATTACAACAATACAAGAACAACAGGCATGTTTGTTTGTGTAGTTTCATTGTGTATGTCAAAACCCTAACGCATAAAACAAAGAAAACAGATGCAGAAAAAAAACAAAAGTATTTTGTATGTATTTTGACATTCGCAACGAATAGTCAGCTGCTGTAATACTGTCACCTCGTTAAATACGCGTTGGATTCAACTACATTTCAATTTAAAAATGAATTATGATATGATGTTTTTAGCCATAAAATTTAAAATTTTTATAATTTCACAATGAACTACGAACATTTGAAAATTATTTCAACTCAAACGTTTCCTTCGCAATGTTTATATTTCTGATCTAATTAATATACTTAATATAATTTTTAAAGTCTTCTTCTGTTCTTAGAAAAAGAGTATTCTAAAAAAACTGGCACTCAATACTGCGCAAAACTGGCTCACGACGATAAAAGGAAGAAAATTGCCTTGAATTCGCTTCATCATGAAGATTCTAAAATTGGAATATGTAAATTGTTATTAAACCTTCCAATAAACTTTAACGGAAAGTAATACACTCACCATTACCGCCTTTAATGACAGGAAACTTTCAAAACTGAGTTGACATTTAGATGGCACATTCTCCTGCAGCCACTGTTTTTCAAATAGATCATCGTCTTTTTTGGGACAACCGTAGATTTTTATTAACTCCAATTTTCGATTAATCAAACTTAAATGTTTCATTTGCTCGTAATCCAACAGTCGGCAGTAGTAAAAGGAAAGTGTAAGTAAATTTTTAAAATTTTCGAAGCTTATAGAAATTTTATCAAACACATCCGAAGGCCAATGCCATAATTGACCATTTATGCACACATTTTCTCTCATTATGGCATATTTTTCGGCCGACCATTGTTGCAAGGATTCATCCTCAATATAATAACGATCATTTTCAAATTTTATGTGTTTCAATTGTAACGATTTCATTTGATTCAAACTTAATTCCCAGAAAAAGTTTTCTTCAAAACTGAGAGGCATAAAATTGATCCAATAAAATTGTAAAGTCTTTAAAACAGGTAGATTTATGATAGATTTTAGTAACTTGCTATCTTGGGTAAAGGCAGTTAATCTTAAGGTTTCTAAATAATGCCAGTGGTCACAAAATAATATTATTTTGGGTATATCCTTCAAATGTTCACATTCTACTATATTTAAAGACTTCAGCTGTCTTTTCTGGCTCACAGCCATCAAATGATTAGGATCCAAATTGCGGCAAGATTTCAATTCCAAATTCTCTATACCCTCTAATTCTTGCAAATGTTCACCCCACAACCAACGATTGTCGCCATCCATTAAACGTAATGTTTTTAGTTGTTTACAATGCTTTGCCAATTCCAAGATAGTCTGATCTTGTATAAACTTGCCTTGAACCTCCAGTTCTTTGAGGTTTTTCAAATATTTAACATTTTGCTTAAAATTATAATTTATGAAATATTTTAAATTTTCCATAGGATTTGTGCGTATTCCACTCCATTCAATATGCTTTAACAGATCCATATTAAAAAATGTACTAAAACGTGCCCGTTCCACCGCTTTGCCACACAAATAGCATAACTCTGATATTTCGTAGTTTTGTAGTTGCAGTGAATATTTGAATGTTAAATAATTGTAATTAAAAAATTTAAAATTTCTTTGAAAAATATCGCATATAAATTGACGAAATAATTTACAAACTTTCGCCAAAACTAATTGATCGCGCAGGGGACATGATTCGAATATTTGGTAGAGTATTTCTGATGGCAATGTTGTAAAGATGTTGACGGAGCTACTGTTCGCGGATGTTAAATCTAAGTCATCAAGCTTTTGACATAAATTGCCACGTTCTTGGGAGCAAGATCTGTAAATAGTTTATTTATTAAGTATGTACTACAATATAACTTTAAAAATGGAAGTAGTACCAGTTACTAAAAGCTTTCTTTCATCTTATTTAATAACTAATTATACTTATTTCAATTCGGAAATAAAAGTGTCCCTTAAGACAAATATTTGCTTTACATATAAATACAAAAATAATATTTTTTATCTATTCCTCTTTTATAGTAATAGCAAACTGAACAATTTTATATATGTCAGATATGTTTGTTTTTTTATATATTATTTTTAAGTCATTATTTATGTATTCGGCAGTGTAATTATGTACTACATACATATGTATGTAATATTCACTGAATTTAATTGCTACATGCAAATTATTGATGATTTTTAATTATAACTTTAAAGAACAAAAATGATTTTCTTATAATATTTAACTAAGCGTGTACATACTTACTTTTCACTACAGCCCGGTTCTAACATGTTCGTGTCTTCAATAACTGCAATTTCATTCAATATTTATAATATTAAAAAAATTATTTAAATTTATGATATTTTGATATACAACATACCTTGTGCTTGCATTTATAACGAAATTTTCAAATAAATAGTTTTATTTGTTTAAACTAAAATTGTTGTAAATTATTTGTAAACATTAGTTTCGTAAGCACAGCTGTTTCGTTAGTTGAAGTGTGTAAAGTTGACAACCATTATGTAATGTTTGAAATACAATGAAATGAAACAAAAACATGCTACATATTTTACTTTTTAAAGAAAATTGACAAAAAATGTTTTCTTTCAATTAAAAAACACTATCTGAACAAAATTTCTAATCCTAAATTTAAATTAAATAGGATAGCCAATACTTTTTATTTTTTCGCTGTCCATATCGGGCATCACAAAGGGACCTATTTTTCTGGACCCAAGACGGTCGGTTGCTTGCAATCGGCGGCCTGTGCAACCTAACCTAACCTAAATTTAAAGATTTTGCAGTTTATACTTTTCGTGTACTACTTAAATCAAGCAATTTTTTTATGTTTAAACCCTAATAAACGTTTCTATAAATAAATACAATAGAAAACAATTTTTTCTGTTTAATTTGAATCTGCTTCATTTATATTTAGTTAGTAGTAACTTTATAATTTTCGAAATATTTAAATAGGTTTGAGAGACCTGCTCCATATAAACATTAACTATGCCAATGATGCTGTCATCCGCGCGATTGTACTATTATACAAACTTTATTGCAATACAAAAACTGTTGGCATAGAGATCTGAAGTTTGGTAGTTTCCAAATATTTATAAATTTTTCAACATAGAAAATTAATTTTCGGCAACACAACTTTTCAATACTTTATTTATACTTTGTATATAATCTAATTGCGCAGAAAAATTAATAACTTATAATAAAATTTTTTACTTAAAATTAACTTTTTTCAATTTCAAAGACTTTATGGGTCTTATCAATTTTTTACGTTCTTCGCGGTGTTGTTTCATTTGATATTCACGTTTGCGCATTTCTTTCGAAGGTGGTTTTTTCATTTCAAACGTCATCTGCCGATTGCCCAGAGAGCGGCCTATGGTTTGTACTTTAGCATTGGTTTCCTCTACTTTAGCTACGCGTTCCTGTAAGGAAACTTTCATCATGCCACGTTTAACAGCACTCATTTCGGTGGTTGATTGCAAAGAAATTAGTTTAAAATCTTTGGGTTTATTATCAGGTTTTTTAAAAATTCGTGGGTTTTCAAACTCTGGCATTTCTTTTGTTTGATTTAGTTCTTCCAAGTCTTCTTTCCTTTGTTTCTTGACATCTTTGTAGGCTTTCTTCATTTCTTTATTGAATTCCCTAACACCTTCATCATCGGATGATTCGGGGCCAGAGGAGTTTCTTTCATCATTATCACTCTTATCCAAACCAAACAAATCATCATCGTTATCACTTTCCTCATGAGTTTTACTCTCCTCTTCATGCAATTCATTGACACGGGCTACTTCTATGCGATTCTTAATTTCTTTTAATTTAGATTTATCTAACCTATTTAGCACAGGAGCCAGAAGTTTATATTCCTCGGCATTTTTATCGATGTTAAAGTCCGTATTTTCAAACATCACCTTGAAACGATTGTCTTCTAAAAGATTGGGTACTTTTTTAACGGCCTGTTTGGTTAGATTTGTTTGTTCGCCAATAATTTTAAGAGCTAATTCTTGATTAACTTTAGGTAATTTAGTATTAAGTTGCAAACGGGGTTTGCGTTCACTTTCAATTTCCTGTCTAATCTTTTCCTTGCGGAACCGTTCAAAAGCAAATGGATCCACAATGGCTTTAGCCTTGTTATACAAACGAGCATCAATAAAGAAGCTGTATATTTAAAACACAAGATATATTATTTATTTCTGGACTATTTCAAAGTTCTTTCAACTTACCCATGCATATAGGCTTTTAGCAAATTGCTGCCTATTAAATGTTCCAGACCCAGTTCTTCCAATTCCTTTTGTGTTATAAATTGATAATCATCATACATGTGTTCTACCACCTCCGATTCAATTTCTTCAGTGAGATTGTCTAAGAACGAACACCACTTCGGTGCGGGGCCCATGGCAGGCACGTAGAAAGTCAACATTTTAACATCCTCTTGGGCCAGAAAAAACATGCCCGTTTCAGGTATGGTGCAGAAATCATTAAAAGAGGAAGTGGACTCTATATAGGCAATTTGTTTTCCCTGTAAATTGAGAATTTTTAATTTAATTTACTTTTAAAAAATGTCCACTAATTTTTTACCGTTTGTTCATCCCACAATTTTAACATGGCCTCGTCCATAGAGTAAACCGCATTATGATTGTTGTTAAAGGCTAAACGTTTAATGGGCAATTTATTTAAGTGGTCCTTAATTAAAAGTGGCTCTTTAGAACGTATATCATACAGTAAAACGTGGCCTGAATTAGTTCCTACAGCCATATGAAGACCATCTTTATATTTCAATGCGGATACGGAGGGAAATTCTTTAACACCCGGCAATTTTATTGCCACATCCAAAGTAGAACATTTGGTTTTGGTTCTAGGATCCCAAGCTTCCACCGTGCCTTCTTTCGATCCCACCACTAGCAAACCGTGTTCGGGACTAACATCACAGTTATTAAGACATGATGCTTCCGTTTCATATGGTTGCAAAAACTGACCTCTTTCTAAATTTAAACGATAGATTTCCTAGAATTAATTAAAAGAAATTTTTAATAAGCTTGATTTTTAATTGTTTATAAAATATATACCTTCGTTGTGCCAACTATAAACAGATCACAGGAGGGTTTGTGATATTTCATATCTCTACCAAAACGAGGTATTCTTAAGCGATAATGTCTGCCATGAGCAGCGTGTATTTCCACATAACGATCACATTGCAAGAAGACCATTTTGCTATAATCATCACTTATTACTTCAAATGTACTAACTTCTGAATCGAAACATCTTTCAAATTTAATAGATAAGTTGGAAACTTCGAAACATTTAACACGGGGCTTATATGTACCCGTGGCTATAATGTATTGCATATCGGGGGACATGCGTATGGATGTACTAACGCCAGGCATTTCAAAATCTTGAATCAACTCTATCTGGCGTCTAGAATCGACCTTTTTCAGCAATTGCGACTTCTTCCGGCGGTCGGTAAGCCACTGGTAAATAAATAAATAACCGATCAAACGCCTTCTGAAAAATTTCTTGAATTAGTACTTACATCTGGCACCGATTTACCCGCACTAAGATTATATATTTTAACTTCATTTACTTCGTTAACAAACATTTTACCATAATTTTTTTTAAATTTTCTTTAATTTAGAAAAAATGTAAACAGTACTGGCATATTAAGAACTTGCACGTGTATAGAGGAGAGTTACTCTTCCATAGACAGAAAAAAAGTCATAACAATAAGCTATTGTGAATTAATGTTTTTATTTACTGAGAAATAGCCTATCGTGAATGGTGTTATTCCTTTGTTATCGTTTATCGACAGTTGAAATTGACATTTCTATTAATTGCTGAAAAAAAGAAAACAACGATGTACACGTAAATACACAAAAGTTGGGAAATTTAAGAAAAAAATAGAAGAAAATCAGGAAATTATTTGTAAATTTCAAAAGAATCTCACATTTTTAAAGAAACTTGAAAAAACCCTTAAATTGTTTATGTATAGTTTTCATTATATTCCGATTGATTAAAGAAATACGTAGTTTACTTGAGTTGTTTAATAGTGTGTATTGAAGTGAGTGTATACTTTTTCCCTTTAAAAAAAATATATATATAAAGAGAAAATGCAAATTTTGGTATAATTTCAACATACATAAATATAATATTAATAAAATAAGTTCAACTAAAGCAGCAAAATATTAAAAAAAAACTAGAAAAAGTGAAAAATTATATACACAGTATACCTATGTATGTATGTACGTACTATATATAATTGTAATTTCTTGATTGTGTTGGTGTAACAACAATCAATTCCATCAATCTTCAGTAGAAACTAAAATATTAAACATCTTATTGTTATCAAAAATAATTACAATTTCAATACTTCTTTGTTGAATTTTCTCAAGAATTACTTAAGCACAAGGTAAGTACGAATAGAATATTCTGAATCTTATTCAATGATTCATAAATATGTAATTGCTTATGGTTGTTGTTATTATTAGGGATAGATCTTGGTTTAATCTACATATAAGTAAAAAAATAATACTTTAGGAACAATATAGAAATATTGAAGGGCTGTTCCGTTAAGGTTTTTTATATTTGTTGTTTTGTCAGCCCGACTACACCCCCTTTTTAATGAAGTGTCGTAAATCCATGTTGCCAGTTGATTTTTTTTAATCGCATTCCGTACTAACAAAATTTTCAAAGGTTAAGGAAATCCCTTCTCATATTGTTTATATGTAAACTTTAAACACAATGAAAATACTAATCTATCAATAAGTATATAACTAGTGGGCATTTTGCAGCATTCTCATCTTGGTCTGAATTTCTCCTACTATTAGCAAATGCTGAAGTTAACCCTTTAAATGTTCGGAATTCAATATTGTCGCCATATATAACATCGCGAATTCTTTTTGAATGTTGAAAAGATTTCACAATAAACTACATATAGCAATGTCTGAAACTTTATTTAAGAACTTTGGGATTTTTTTTTAATTCTAATTGATGTTATTCGTTGTTAACCCCTAAGCTCTTTTTAAACCTGCTGGACTACCTTACTCAGACTTGCTTGAAGTATGTACCTCAGTACGTATCAGGAATAGAAATAGTTTATTAATTAACTAGTTTCACAATTTTTATATTACGTTTATCAGGCATTCGTAAAAAATAAATAACTTGTCTAGCAATTTTTTTAATTTTTTTTTTAGAAAATGAGTCAAATATTAAATGTTAAGACGCACCCACACGAGAGATTTAAAACGCATGTTTCGGTGTGTTCGATCTTTGTTCATGTCTTTGGAATATTAAATATCTTAATTATTTTCAGTAAGACTATAATTAGATAGATAATCCAGAAACATGCGTTTTTAAAACGTCCATGTGATCCGGCATTAATAGTATAACTTACATTTACAGAACAGCTTGCATTCACTTTCATCATACAATGAATGACATACATATTTACAATTCTCTACAGCAAATGTTTTAATAAGCAATTGTTTCTGTAGCGTAAACAGTATATTTTTATACACAATTTAATTGTAAAAATAATTTATTTAACTTTAACACTCTTCAATAAACCACCTGTCTACATTTAACATTTTCCTTTATAAAAACCCACACGACTTGAATTAAATTACTATTTAAACTGATAATAAAAACCTAAATGCAAATTTAATTATTTCTTTAACTTCACTTATTATCATTATAACAACAACTTTAACTAATTTATTTTTATTAGATTCAATTTGTGTATAGGACAGTCAAATATATGTACATACAATTTGCAAAAAGAACACAAGCAGTACAATTTAATGAAAAAATTAACTGTAATTTTTAATAGAAAATAGTTGTAAATTCATAGTAAATGTATTAAAATAAATAATTTTTACTTGTATATGAGATTTTTTATGTCAAAGCAACAATATAACCAAGCGAAAAATTCCTTATTAGTAAAAATAAACTACAAGGAACGAAAATTTAACAGCAGCGTACTTTTTTGACTAATTCAGCAAGAATTTAATAAAAATAAATACGCGTACCGCTGAAAACCACATCCCGCGGGCGATCCTCTTTGGGTATATTATAGTTATTTTAAATTCATTTTCAAATGTTGTTGGAAGTGAAGAGAAAAATGTCTGCAAACTGCTTAGTTCTTTATAATAAACTTTATAATGGCGTCGATGTTGCTTATGAAAAATGTATGCCTAAAATAATAACTTCTTTATAAATAAACATACATACATATTTACATTTAATATTTTCTCTTTTTCAGATCCCACGATGTCTTCGGCGCCATATAATTACAATTATATATTCAAATATATCATAATTGGTGATATGGGTGTAGGAAAATCATGTATTTTACATCAGTTTACGGAAAAGAAATGTAAGTACACTCAAATGTCTTGCAATGCTTTTTTATGAAAAATAGTTAGATTTTTGTCTTACATCGTGTTTGCGACGATCCTTTATGCATAGTACATACTATGTACATATATTCTTATGCGTAAGTGTGATAAAATGCTTCATATAAAGAAAGGCAAACAGTTTCTGTGCAAAAATAAGAAAATCAGTAGAGATTTTGGTTATATTTTAGCTCGATGATTCGAAGTTATGCGGTTTTTAATAAAGGGAAAATTATGTAATATTTTTGTATTTAAGGGAGCCGGGTTTCTTTCGAACATTGAACTGTTTTAAAATCCTAAGAATATTAATTGAACGTTTTTAATGAATAAACTGAAATAATAACATAATGCAACTCAGTTATTTATCGTTCGAAAATCCAGCGAACTATAACGTTCGACATCGTGGAACAGGCCGTAAAAAACTTGAATTTTGTATACAATGTTATTTATATTTGCGTTCATTAATGAATTTTTAATTAATAAAATTATTTCATTAAGAAATGCAATGTATTGACCGTGTGATAATTGTTAAGAATCAAAAGAAAAAAAACAAAAAAAAAAACAGATCAGAATACTGTTGGAGGCTGTGATAGGGTTTATGTGTATTCCGCTATCTAAGTTGTATTAGTTTCTGTAAACATCGGCCTATTATTTAATTCCTGAAGAAGCCAATCAACGATGTTGGCGAAATATCGATATAAAAAATAAAGTTAATATACGTTTTTTTTATATAAACTGACCTAAGGCTGAATAATCATTTATAATTATTAAAAAAAAGTCGAAAAATAAGAGATTATATTGTTCTGTATTGATGCAACAAACAACTACTGCGAAATAATTTGCATTGTTTTGCTATCACTGGGAATCCATTACCTGATACATTTGTGAATAAGAGACAGCAAACTTTTAACTGTTGAAGTATTACAATGGATAAATGAAAATAAAAAATCTTTAATAAAACTAAAAAAACCTTTTGAGAGAATACAAGAATTAAGCGTACACAATTTCAAAGTGTGTTACGAACAAAAATTCGCCAAGAATTCAGAATTGCTCTTTTAATGGAAAAAACGGTTGAAA
This sequence comes from Gymnocheta viridis, assembly GCA_956483585.1. Lineage (NCBI taxonomy): Eukaryota > Metazoa > Arthropoda > Insecta > Diptera > Tachinidae > Gymnocheta > Gymnocheta viridis. The sequence continues at coordinate 6,031,321 of OY101444.1, forward strand.
TCACATACTTTAATATACAAATTTTTACTAAACCAAAACAAAATATGTGCTAAAAAAATTGTTTTCGATTCTTAATAAAAGTTACTAAATGAATCTAATTTATCTCGAGCTATAGGTCAATTTTTTATACAAAATGTTTATAAAATTTTGTTAGATAACCGATATTTCGCCACTTCCTTGTGTGGCTTCTTCAGGGAAATATAAATATAAAAAATTTACCTATAGCTCGAGATAAATTGGATTCATTTAAAAAACAAAAGGTCGATAAAATATATAAGAATAAATGTTACTAAAAAATATCAATTTATTATATTGTGCGTTTCTTTTTACTCTAATGTTCAGTTATGGCGAATTGTCCTCATACGATTGGTGTTGAATTTGGTACTCGTATTATTGAAGTTGACGATAAGAAAATCAAGTTACAGATATGGGATACGGCAGGTCAAGAACGTTTTAGGGCTGTGACACGTTCATACTACAGAGGTGCTGCGGGTGCTCTTATGGTCTATGATATAACCAGACGATCAACGTACAATCATCTTAGCAGCTGGCTAACCGATACACGTAACTTAACTAATCCAAATACTGTGATTTTTCTAATTGGCAATAAATCAGATTTGGAGAGCACAAGAGAAGTGACCTACGAAGAAGCCGATGAATTTGCCAAAGAAAATGGTTTAATGTTTTTGGAAGCAAGTGCCATGACGTGAGTTAATTTGATATTTAAAAATATATATCTTTTTAAGTTTACTTTCTTACAGTGGTCAGAATGTGGAAGAAGCCTTTTTAGAAACTGCTCGAAAAATCTATCAAAATATACAAGAGGGCCGTTTGGATCTCAATGCTTCGGAGTCGGGTGTACAACATCGTCCATCTCAACCTGGACGAACTTCATTAACAAATGAAACACCCAACAATAAAGATCAGTGCTCATGTTAAACATGTGTTTATACATATAATTTTGTATAATTATTTTTTCTTTAAACTTTATTATATTTTTATTATATTATATTACACAGTTTTTGTATATTATTTTTTTCTCATTTTTTGCTTTTACTTTTCCACAATCTCTTTTTCGATTATAATACATAAACATATATGGAACAAAATAGCTGTTTATTATGAAATAAGTATAAAAATGATTAACAAAATAGTAATAAACATACTTATATATATAAAAAACCTTACTTAGTACTCGAAACTAAAACACTTTTTAGCTAAAACATTTAATATAGCGCAAAAAAAACTTTTTCATACAGTAAAATTTCAAATAACAGCAACAAAGTCTATATCAAGTAAGACACAAACCAAATATCAATATATATAAATAAAAAAATGAAAAAAATAATATTAGTAAAAATAATATTCTGAAAAGGAATGTAGCATTTTTAAAACTAGTACTACACCACTGTTTGAATCACTATAACAATTTAATGCGAAATAAATGAAAGAAAGTGCAGTTTTTAAGAAAATCAAATTTTTATTGTAATCAGAAATCATTTTATCCATTTTGAGAAAATTTCAAAATTTGAAACTTCTTTTTCTTTATGAAATATTAAAAAAAATCCGATTTCTTTATTCAACTTATTGATAAATGTTAAAAAAATAATGCTGACAAGATCAAAAAACTGTATGAAATAAATGTTGAAATAAATGGTAGTTATAGAAAAACAAATAAACAAGCGTTTTAAATTAGGACACAAATACAAATATCTTCTGATGTTTTTATTTTCTTAAAGGTAGTTTGTTGCTGGAGTTCTTTAATTTAAATTGTTTTATTATGAATTTCCGTGATACGTACATATGTGCTTGAAACAAAAACGAAAACAAATTAAAAAAATTCGATACGAAAACAAAACTTTTATTCGGGAGGGTCTACTCTGTAATTCTGCATATCCGATAAAAAAAACTGCTCGAATTTATATTATTTAGATTGCAAATCGGAAGAATTTTCGCACAGGCTACAAGCTGCAAACAACCGGCTCACTTGGGTCTAGAAATAAGACCGTTTGTGATGCCTGTTGTGGATAGTGGAAAGAAGTTTCCCTCTATCCAACCTGACTTACGAAACTGCTTTATTCTTGTCAATTTGCATTCCGTAAGGAGTTCGGGTAAAGCTGAGTTATCTAGGTACATAGCTCTGTAGTAGGGCAGAGCAGGACATTGACAGAGTACGTACTTGGCTAAGATCACAGGAATCCTTAATGGATGTACTTATTCTCATTAAATCTATTAATACTGGAAGGTTGCTATCTATTGCGATGCGAAATTAATTTCAGTGTAACAGTTCCATTTCGTACCTCTTCTCTTTCGCATCGTAATAGAGTGACCGCCCTGCCCTGATCGCTTGAATTCAAATCTAGAATGCCTGGTTTCAAACACATTTCGTCATTGAGAAACATTTAACATTTTTCCAAAGCCCGAGTTTATATTCGAATTTGTAAAAAAAATTCATAATTTGTACATATTTGAAGTTTTTAATATATCGCCATGAAATTTTATTTTACCCAATGTCAAAAATTTTAAAATATACTCGCTTTTATCGTGAACAAGAGGCGAAAAGTTTATTCCCTCGGAATTTGCATTTTTTGTTAATTGGATAGAAGAATTCACAGGGAATAAAATGCTGCGATACTTACCAAATTTCGAAAATACTTCAGCAAAAAAAAAATTTACACTTTTCTAAAAAATGCGATAGAATATCAAATGCCACAAAAATCGACATCGTGCTATAAATTGCTAATTCACCAAAGTTGAAATATATCTTTTCAAAATACAACTTTTTAAATACATTAACTGCCGCGCATTAAGGAACAGGACTATACAGCCATATGAGAAAGGCGGTAAACTTTACTTTCTGCCTTTTTAAATTTTAATGTCGATAAAATCTTTTATCATTAAAAATATTATTTCCCGAAGATAACAAGCTTTTAATTTGATCGAAGATACTAAATTGGTTAAATTTCTTTATTGTAAAAGCAGTAAATCCATTATTCAAATAAAAAAGTATTGCCAATTTTTATATTTATTGCAAAAATATAAATAATGGCTTTTATGGTATATTTATTTATTATTAATGTAAACAAAAAAATTCAATATTACTTTTCGTTGTTGAAATATTTTGATTTGGATTAGATAAAGGCAGTAAATAGGATTTCATTCCTTTTCAATTTACAAAATTTAAACGCAGTTCGTCAATTAGTTTGAGCATCTGGAGTATTTATGTTTTGAAATCAAACTAGAATGACTCTACGATGTTATGAATTATATATTTAGTCATTTGACTATTCCAAAATAATTATAATTGATTTAGCTTGAAAATATCTGAAACTTAGATTTCAGTTTTCACTAATTTAACTATTTCTACTTTATTACCTTTTACTTAAGATAAACAAACCCTGAAGCTTAAAAAGCATTTAATGGTAAAAAAATCCACTTAATATCAAAATGGAAAGTATTTATTAGGTGGGTTCTTAAAATTAAGTTAAAAATACAAAAATATAATACACAAATATATATGTATGTATGTACATATGTAAATGTAAAAAATGGACGTAAATTATTAAAAAGCAAAAAACTAATTACACAAAGTCTTTTTGTCAAAGTCCACCCTCAGGCTCTTAAGTAAACCTTTTTATTTAGCTACTACTCCAACAATATCCCATGCACTAGATTCATGTTTAGCACACAAGTCCATACGTAATGTGGCTCCTAATTCGGCTTTATCAGCTCTTAAACAGGTACCCGTAGCCATATTATAAATCGGACTATGTTCAGCATTAGTATGGCGCCATTGTTGATCTCCCAACATTTCATGACACTTATTTATAACTACCTGAGCATCACCAGGGGCTTCTAGACACAGCAGACGATCTAATACTATTTCAGACTTATCAGTTTCATACCATATTTGATTTTTTTGTTCTTCGCATTTTTGCAAAACCAAAGAGCTGTCTTTTTTCCAAAAACCCTTTACTTTGGGTGTCACTACCGAAACACACAAGCTGCTAGACGAAAGTCTCAACATATATGTGGCTATATAATTGCGTTTTCTCGAATGCCACGGCTGAAAAATGGGTGGTTTTACATTTTTGCTACTTTCTTCACCCGGTAGGCTCAGTTCGGGATAGACATTCTTCAAATACCATTCAAAAGATTTACATTTTAGATTTTTTCTAAGTTGTTGGCGTTCACTTATATCGCCATAGTCAAAACTGGTAGCGTCCTTTTCGAGTTTGAGGTAATACTTTTTGTAATCATCCATCCAAACGTGGGCTAATCGTAGAGAATTTTTTAACATTGTGTCACTACCATCTGGTGAGCTGTAGGGTCTTCTTTTTCTAAAGATGTGCCCGACGCGAGAACAGGGAACTATTTTAATAGCGCCACCACATTGCCAGGCGCGAAAAGATATTTCTAGGTTTTCACCTCCCCATATATCCATGCCCATGTCATACTTGCCGATGTAGTCGAAATATTGGCGATTAACGGCAAAAAGACCACCAGCCATAGTAGGCGATTTGAAAGGGCCTAAAGAGAAAAAATATTTAAATTAAAATGAGATGAATAAAAGATTTTCACGTTTTAAACTATTGCAATTTTACTGATAATTAAAAAAAATTAAATTTTTTATAAAAATGGATTATACAAACTGCATTTCTATGAGTACTTTATTACATGTACATATGTATACATAAATATGTATGTATGTATATATTTCCCTGACAAAAAACATACCTTTGAAATCCCCCTCCTGTTTCAAAGTTCCTTCAGGTAAATTTTCCCATTTATAATGAAGACCCCAGTTGAAACCACCTCTTACCAGAGGGCTCGACGTATACTGAAATGTATCAGCATTTATTAAATCTATTACAGGTACGGCCAGTGTAGAATTCTCGTCTTTTATTAAACGCAATAAAGGTTCCGACCATTGTTGATTGACCTCTATGTGGGAATCTAAGAAGATCAAAACATCTCCTCTGGCTTCATGGGCCCCAATTACCCGCGATCTTATTAAACCTTCCCGTTGTGTATTTTTTATATATTTCAGATTGTCATAATGTAATTGTGCATGCAATTCACCCTGTAAATGAAATTCCAGTTCAGGCAAATCACTACAATCATCCACCAAAATAATTTCCTTCAAAAGCCATGCAGGAGTTCTTTCTATTATAGTTCTAATGGATCTGAATAAAGTCATTTTATGTTCATTATAAAAACACATTATAATCGAAGCTGTAGGCAGCACTTCTGATTGTAGAGTGGGTGAGCGAGGACATACTTTATGTCTAGTATCAGGTATTGGGCGTATTAAACCAATATTATTTGAGACTAGAGCATTAAACGCATGATGCTTGTAGCCTATGTCACGTATATATTTGTCATGTTTATTTCTTACGACTCCCAGCCCACTTACCGGATCATCAGGGTTTGTTAAACTGGGCAGGAGATCTGGGGATTTTTCTTCGTTTTCACTTAAACATTTTGTTTGTACTCTATTGTTATATTGCAAAAGAGGATTTGGACTACCTGGTTCTGCAGTAGACCAACCGCCATTTTCGATGTCGCTTCTTAACAAGTACAAGTAAATTAATAGAGACAATACTCCAAATAATACTAGATAAGTTTCAAAAGTCAATGTTTTACAAATTCTACGTTTCAGCTGCATATTTATTTTTAATCGTGGCACTATTTATGACAATGAAGTTAAAATCTCATATTTAACCTGATCTATGATGATGTATTTTGCAATAGTTTTGCATTTTAATTATTCACTAATTAAAACCCGTTGTTTTTGTTTACGTTTCCATTATTTAAACAAGTGTGACAAAGGTGCCACCTGTATATAGTCAGATGTTAGGCTGATCAATAATATGGGTAGATTCCTGAGCACTCATTCACAATAGCTTAATAAAGCTTCATTTGGAACAAGTATTGCAGAAAAATAAAATTAAGCGCGAATTTTTGACGAAATTTGTTAAAATATGGAGTCCATTAACGCTAATAAGCAAGAGCCACAATTGAATTTGGGTAAGATTATAATATTCAATCCATAAAAAAATTTCATTAATAATAATTTCAGAAACTAATACAAGACGAAATTTTGTAAAATATTTACAAAAAGTGGGAGAGGTAGGACAATTCTAAACAGTTCTTTAATACAATTCATTGAAATGTTATTCTTACCAACAGAAACCCAAAACAACTGTTAGATTCTTTGACCGGACAGATTCGTACTCTGTGCACGGCCAAGATGATGCCGAATTGATATCACGTTTAGTTTATAAATCCACTGCCTATATGCGTCAGTTTTTACCCGATGAAAGTGAACCTTCACCCTATGTCATGCTATCCAAAAACAATTTTGAATTTGCCGTTAGAGAACTGTTACTGGTCCGCAATTATCGCGTAGAGGTCTATGTTCGCAGTTCTACTGGAGGTGATTGGCAAGTGGAATATCGCGGTTCACCAGGAAACCTTATACAATTCGAGGATATTCTATTTTCCAACAAGGAAATATTAGTGGGCAATAGTATTTTGTCTTTGCAATTGCGTATGCAAAATAACCAACGACATGTTGGTGTGGCTTCAGTGGAACAAAATAACTGTTTATTTCAAGTGCTCGAGTTTGTAGATGACGACTTTTTTACAGAGCTGGAGGCTACTATAGTGTTGTTGGGTCCCAAGGAGTGTTTGCTGCCTCAGCAGGATGGAGAGGTGGGTAGATTATATATAGAAATAACTATTACAAAATTGTAGTGGAGTACGTACCTATCACTATTTTTATAAAAATATTTTTTCAACTTTATGCTTTCATTTCATATTGAGAGTAACTTCTTTTTTTTTCTAATACATATTTGGTAAATGAGGTATCAAACGTTTATTTTGTTATATTTTATATAACACGTAGTATGAAGCTGTTAAAAATCTCTTAGAACGCAATGGTGTCATGGTCACAACGCCTCCCCGATCATCGAATACCGAAAAAAATGATTTAATACAGGATTTAAATCATTTGTTGCGTTTCGCCAAAGGCCAACAAGAAGATGCCACTGGAATGCCTGAACTACAGCTCACAATAGCAATGGAAGCTTTACGATTGGCCATTAAATATCTGGACCTGATAAATGATGCTGGAAATCTGGGTCATTATGAAATAAAACAATTAGATCTCAAAAGGTAGAAATTTTCGTAAAATAAAATTCAAATCGGCGATTATTTTTAATTACCAATAAAAACATTTCGTTAGATTTGTACATTTAGATGCAGCTGCCGTTAGTGCTCTTAATATTCTACCTAAACCGGGAAGCCACTTTTCATCGCCTTCCTACAGATGGCAAAGTGTTTTAGGAGTACTTGATCATTGCCGCACTCCCCAAGGTCATCGTTTAATGGCGCAATGGGTTAAACAACCCTTGCGAAATCGTGAAATATTAAACGATCGGCATACTATAGTGCAATGCTTTCTGGAGTCGCCAACTACTTTGAACTCTTTACACGAAGAATTTCTTAAACGTATACCTGATATTTTAATGTTGACCAAAAAATTACTACGGCAAAAAGCCAATTTACAAGATTTATTCCGTATATATCAAGTCATGTTGCGCACCCCTAAAATAGTCAATATTTTATCATCTTTAGAAAATGCTACCATAAAAAGCGGCTTGTGCGATCCCTTGAACAGTTATCTAGAAGACTTGTCGGGTCTTAAGCAAATGGTTGAGCAAGTGATGGATTTTGATGCCATCGAAACGGGTGAATATTTGGTTAAAGCTTCTTTTGATGATGAACTTTTGGCAATGAAAGAAAGAATGTCTAAGTTATTGCTTAAAATGGAAAAATTACAAGAAAAAGCCGCTCAAGATTTGGATTTGGAAAAAAATCAAAGTTTAAAATTGCTAAATGTATCACATTTGGGTTACCATTTCCGCATCACTGTAAGAGATGACTCAACTTTGCGTAAAAATAAAAACTATAAAATTATAGATGTTGTTAAGGGAGGTATACGTTTTACCTCCGACAAATTATCAGAAATCAATGATGAATTTTGTTCTCTACGCTCTCGCTATGAGGATCAGCAAAAAGCTATAGTAGAAGAAATAGTAAAAGTAGCTGTCGGATATGCAGCTTCTTTAACTTGTCTGAATAATGAATTTGCTCAATTGGATTGTCTGGTTAGTTTTGCCATTGCTGCACAAACGGCTCCCACACCCTACATCAGACCCAAAATGTTGGAAGAAGGTGCCGGCGAGTTGATGCTAAAAGATGTAAGACATCCTTGCTTGGAATTGCAAGAACATATTACTTTTATAGCCAATAGTGTGGAATTTAAGAAGGGTATTTATTTGAATTATAAAAATATAAAATTTAATATTTTGTTTTATAATTTACCAGATAATTGTAACATGTTTATTATAACTGGTCCGAATATGGGTGGCAAATCTACCTACATACGTTCGGTTGGTACTGCCGTTTTAATGGCTCATGTTGGCTCTTTTGTTCCCTGCTCTGAGGCTACAATTTCTATGGTAGATTCAATACTGGGTCGTGTAGGAGCCAGTGATAATATCATTAAAGGCCTAAGTACATTTATGGTAGAAATGATTGAAACATCTGGCATAATAAGGGTAAGTTAGCAATTATTGTTGGAATATTTCTAAATTTTTTTTTGAGAAAATTAAGTTTTTCCCCTTGAATAAAAAAAAATCGCGAACTTTATTTAAATTCACCATTTATGAGTTAAAAAAAAATCATTTTGCCAAGAAAGGGCAAAAATTATTAATTTTTTCGAGAATACAATTCTTTCTAAAATTTCAAAAATTTTTTGAAATTCTTTAAAATAAGATTTTGAGAATGGTCTTGAATAATAAATTTAATAATTCCTTACGAAATTTTGTTTCCCTAGTCTGCCACTGATAAATCTTTGGTAATTATTGATGAACTCGGTAGAGGCACCTCTACTTACGAAGGTTGTGGTATAGCCTGGTCTATAGCAGAGTAAGTAATCGACTATTTTTTATTAATACATATGTATATGTATGTACTCATAGGCCTTATTCATTAACGATTAAAGAAGTTAATGGGTTTCTTACATAATAAGCAACAACTAACGTATTATGACTTTATTAACGTTTATGAATAAGGGCAACAATATATGTAAACAGAAATATGGAAAACGGCATTCCTGGAACTCCGATAATTTCAAGGTCAAACGACAAGAAAATCGTAAAATTTTTGGCCTAATTAAAATATAACACTTTCGAAAACTTCCCTTAACAATACCTATTGGACTACTTAACCGATTTGCGTCATTCGATGCAGTTTTCCATATATAAAGCTATAATAATTTTTTACTAATTCTAAAAGTAGAGAAAAAGATGCGAATACTTAGTTTTTAAATATTTTCTTTCTCAGGCACCTGGCCAAAGAAACGAAGTGTTTCACTCTCTTCGCCACACATTTCCACGAAATCACTAATCTGGCTGACACTGTTACAACCGTTCAAAATTGTCATATGGCCGCTCTGGCCGATAATGAGAATTTTACACTATTATATCAAGTACGACCAGGAGTAATGGAGAAAAGCTTTGGCATACAAGTAGCTCGATTGGCGAATTTCCCCGAAAAGGTTGTACAGAATGCTCAACAGGTCTACAATGAATTTGAAGATGAACATGCCACTAAACAATCTGATGAAGATAAAGCCTTATTGGATAAAATCAATAAAGCCATAGAAGATTTATCCACAACGGGCAACAATAAAGATATTAATGAAACAGATCTATCAAAATTAGTAGAACAATTTACCGAGGATATAAAAAAGTTAGACAGTGAATACTTCAAAGCTGTCATAACAACAGCAGCTGCTGAAAATTGAATTTGTTTTAAACTAACACTTTGTGAAATAAGTAAGCATTTGTTCTTGTTTTTGTTTTAGTTTTAGAAATTTACTAATGCTAAATTTTAAAAAGTCTGTTGCCTGGCAGTATTTATTTTCTTTTTAATTTCTTATAAATTAGTTTTGTTCACGTACTTGATAATTTGTACAAATTGTTACACAATTGTAGTGTATTACATTCGTTTACTTTCGAAAACGAATTTACTGAATTATTATCACTGCAAAAGTACGTCGACATACCTATTTTTATTTTTAAATAAACGAGTACATATTTACTCGTACTATATACGATTTTTGTATTAAAAATATATGCTTTTATTTTATTTTTTTTCAGCTTTATTTTGCATAAATAAAGGATAAAAAGAAAAAAAAACAATATTCCAAAATACATATTTTTCAAGATTCTCAGTTATAGCATTCAACAGCAGTTAGTAATGGGGTGAGTGATATTTGCTTTTTACTTTATATGCATTTATGTGCATTATTTACCATGGGGTATTTCTGTTGCTATATATTATGCATTTTTTAAATTTTAAAATAATGAATTTTTGTAAGTTTTCAAATCAGGCTTATGAGGTCGTTAATTCAAGCTATTAATTGAAAGCTAAGAGTGGATTCTGGTACTTAAAAGGGTGTAGAATAAGATGTAAGGAGTTAGATTTCTGATAAAAATTTATTTACCCCATAAAAACGTACAAAACAAATTTGGGAAAATCGATAAAAATGAGAAAAACATTAAAATTTTATTTTATTTTTTAATTTTTGGTTTTAAAATTTTTTTTTCGTCAGTCTTCGAATTTTTTTGGTGTTTGGATTTTTTTTTTTAATTTTACTTAATTCTTGAAAAAATTGCCGGCTTTGTATAGCAAGATTTTCTGGAATTATCTTATTACATTCTCTCGAACAACATGCTTCGGACTTTTCTCTGTGCATCAAATCGATGTTCATCGACTCTTGTATATCTTCAACGGATTCCTCCAATTCGGATATAATATTGGATTCGGAAGCATCATGCAAAAAACTTTGATTTTCAGTTAGTCCCGAAGTATTAGCACCGACACTTTCAGATAACGCCATATCGATCTAATCATCGCCATAAACCGAGTCTAGTCTTTTTAAATCATCAAAACTGTCAGAAATATCCATTTTTATAAAAATTACTTCAAATTAACATCAGCTTAGTAACGAAATTACAAAAGAACCAAAATTGCGAAACAACTTTTGAGATATTGATAACACTCGTTATACAGTTGGCACAAGCCTGAAGTGTCACTTTATTCTTTTCCTTTCTTATAGTTATTTTTAAAATGTGTACAGAGCAGCAACAATAGCAAAGGTATTGTCACACTAAAAGCGAAAAAAAATATGTCACCACATAGGCATGACGTCAGCAAAGTCGGCACCCGATCATGAAACTTTAAATGCGTTTTTCTCAAAACTTCATTTTCACACACTAGGTCACACGGAGTAGGTCACATATGTATAATTTTCAAGTGAAATTTTCATTCAGATTACCATTGTTTTCATTCATACTTACCCTACTTATTCTTGCTTTATGATTAATTTTGACATTTCAATTAATTTAAACAATTGGTCTTTTTTATTAATTACATTTTGCACTTAACATTAACTGCCTGTTCCACAATATCGAAAGCAAAAGTCTTTCGTAATTACATTTGAAAAACAAAAACTCAAATTTTAAAATGTAATTTGTGCGAGAGAAAATTTTATTTGATATTGTGGGACAGGCTGTAAAACAATTCTTTTTTTTTAACAAATTCCTTTATTTAATTTTTACATCTTATTCATTTAATTTAAATCTTTCAAAAATAAATATTTGATAACTATCATTTGCTTTTGTTTTTGTTTCTTTAGATTTCTTTCCTATGAATTTTTGTTTAAAATTAAAATGAATCTCATGTGTGTGTATTTGTTGTAATTTTTTACTTAACTTAAATTTTTTCTTTGCGATTTAGTTTTGCACGGCATTGAGTTAAATAAACCCTTAACAACGACCCCCTTAATCATATTCTTTTTTTTAAGTTTAAAATATTTTTTTTTATAAAATATAAAGGCATATTTTGTCATAACTTCTTTCCATCTAAATAAAATGAGATAAAGAAGAAAAATAAATTTTAACCTTTAGCTTTCTTTAAAGGTTTTATTGCTCTAGTTAAAAAATCTATTTAATTGGATGTTTACTACGAAGGTGGTCTCAGAATTACACGCATTTTAAGTGACAGTTTTGAAAAGCAGCAATATTTTCGAGTTAGAGCTTATTAATGTTTAAAACTCTCACGTTGTTTAGTATTAGTATTTATTTTGTGCCTCCGTAAATAGCAAACATTCTAAAAATATGTGCAATTTACTGATCCTAAGTGATCTCAGGTACCAAATGAATTATGATTGCCTTAACGAAATGATTAAAGCTTTTGAACTCGAGACTACACAAGATACTTCCTCTCAAAGAGGCAATTCACACTAGATTAATTGTGCTGGCATAACATGGCAGCTTGTTGGCATTTTCGGTGAAGAGAGTCGTTTTTGGTTGGCATAATTTTTCAACCAGCTTTAACCCCGCATTAGCAGAACAAAACCAATACATATGCACTTACATACCTCAAATGAATACAAAATACACTAATACACAAAAAGCTGTGCATACGTATACATTTTATGCCAGAACAATTAACCCAGTGTGTTTTGGAAAGAACGAAAGTTAAGCGGACTAAAAATTAGTCTAGTGTGAATTAGCTCAAATTCCATAAAACATTCGGTGGGAAATTTGATTCGAACATGAGCGCACAGCACAAAACGTTAATTATTCTGGGGAGCGCCTAGAAAACAACGATAATTGTATATTTATTCAAGTACAATCGTTTAGGCAGCTGATTAGCAACTCATTTCACCTGAATTGTAAATTTTTTTTACATTTTAATATTTATTTACATAAATTTGTTTTTTCACTTTCAAATTTCCAATAATTGAAAAAATAATAACGAAAAGGAAAAATTAATTATTTCAATAATTATTTGTTTTGCTTTATTTATGAAAATTATTTAATAGCTTTGTTCATTAACTTTTCCATCAAAAACTGTCAACGAGAGAGAAAAAGAAATTTTGTAAAATGGCGCTCAAAAATAATAAAACCAGAGCGTAAAGTAAGGAGTATCTAGATGCTCGTACTCATAATGTACACGATACTAAAACTGTCAGCTTATCTGAAAAACTATTATTTTTTTTTTAATAGTAAATATGTACATTAGTTTACAGAAATCGCTAATATTTGCTGTAACATCCTTTGATCCTGATGTACTATATCCTTCATTCAATTGCTTAAGACATCTTAAAACTTGATTTTTAAACACAAAACAGCTGTTTGAAATATTCTTAAAAGTACAAATGATTCTATAAGAATTTGCAAGAATTTTTTTGCATCGCAATTTGTTGCTCTCTCCTTGAAAAATTTTTTAGTTATGTAACACTATTACAAATTGTTAAAAATTTTTAAGAATTTTATTTAAATGAACAGACCTATTAGTTGTTTATGTTACTGTCTACTGTTTTCGGCATTAAGGGATTTGAAAATAACAAAAAACGAAATGCATAATTTTTTTGTTGTTCTAGAAACAAGCATCTATTATATATTATTTTATTATATATTATTAATAGGCAAACACGATTTTCTAGATCCCTTTTGCGGCCGTAATACTGACCCGATTTTGGAAAGATTTATATGTTTTTAATGGGGTTTTTACATAGATGTGCACAATATCAATTTTATTTAAATCAGTTTGGTTTTTTAGGAGCTATAAGCGTTTAAAGTAGCTACTAACACATGCACACTTATTATTACACATGCATGTATCAGCTTCAAGTTGAAAAATAAACAAAGTGTGCATGTGTGTTTGTCCAATTTGCTTTTGCATAGAAATGAGACGCGAGTTTTTTCTCTATGCACTTTGTAAACAAATGAGAGCTAAGTAGGAGAGTTTCATGATGTTTATTTAGAATGTTTTTGTATTTTATCGTTTATACAGTTAAAACTCGGTTATCCGGCTTGAACGGGACCAGGTTTAGCACGGATAATCGAAAAACACAGTTAATAGAGGTCATATAGAGACACAATAAGTCCGTATTATTTTTATTAAAACATGAAATTTTCAAATATAAGCGTATATACCACATTTTTATTTGTAATACAAAGATTGAAATATTCTTTTACAGTAGTTTGCCTTCTGGCTTTTAATTGATCTTTAATCAAATGAGCTTGTATGCAATATACATACCTGCATTTTATCTGGCTCTAAAATACCTGGAGAACTTAATAACTATAACGAAAAATGGGAATCACCGAATTTGAATTCTGTGTCTAAATAATTATTTGCACGCATAATAGAGGTATAAAAAAAGCACGAATGATAAAGGTAAAATAGCGTATAATTGAGGTTGTAAAACAAATCTTGGATCATACCGGTTAATAGATGTAGCCGCTTAATAGAGGCCCGGATGTTCAACTGTATTTATGTAAATGCTCAATATTTAATTACTAGAATGCGGTCGATACGCCGTCGACCGCTGGATACACTAGTACTTGAATAAGTATACGAGTACTTTTATATAAACAAAATGTCCAGATATTATGTGCTTCAATTCCATTTCCTGTAGGAACGGCACTCAAATTCGGCAGAAGTTGCGAAATGAAAAAGGGAAGTTTCTATATGTGCAGTCCCTTGCTGCAATACTAAGCAGAAATATCGGTCTGTGATAAAAGGATAAACTCTTTGTTATTTGGCCTTCGGAATTGTTTAGCACTGAACCGATTGGGGGAGGTGGAGATAGTATTTATTTTTCTGCCATGACTGGCAGCCTGTGCAAACAGCGAGAATGCATTCGTAAATGTATGTAGTTAATTTGTGCAACCTGTCTGCAAACTATTGCAACAGTAAATAAAATGCGGCTGTAGTTGTCAATTGTTTGCATAAAGAAACTTCTCACGAAAAAATATGCTTTCAACTGGTACTATTTGTACGCTAAGATTTCATTATTGCGCAGTTACTGAATTTACGAATGCACCACTGTGAGTGACTTTAATAAATAAGTTGAACAAGATGAGACTATGAAACACCTCCTGTGGCAATATTCTCAATGGAATTTTATCATAATTTCGTATAACTTTTTCGAGCTTCGGGAAGGCTCAAATCTGATTCTAAACAAAATGATCCAACAATATTCAGTTGGTAGCAGTCTGTACACACAAATTAAATAGATGAAAAAAAGCATCTTGGCAAGTGATGTTGCAAAAATAAAGACCTGCTATTAGCGTTTGATGACCATTTTCGCATGACATTGAAGCTTTTAAATATCACTGGAAAAAGTATTTCTTGCTTAAAGGATACTTTGTTTAAAATTAAGTAGTTTTCTTTTTTGCAAAATTTCTTGTAGTTTCCTTATTAAGTCGGTAATTCCAAGACCTCCAACGTTTAGAAGTGTTTGTTTATTTGTTTTTTCTTTCATAGTTGCTAGTAGAGTTGGTTGACACTTAAGGTGGATTGTAACTTTACAGTGTAATTATACTTTGTTCATAAAATTTATATAAAAAACTTTAACAAAACTTTACAAATTTCTTTTTATAAAAAATCTATTAATTTGGTATATTATATGTATATATAAAAAACTTAATTTGTTTACTTTTTTTTTGTTTAAAAACTTTATAAAAACATTTTTAACAAAAATTCTATTCGAATTAACAGAACAAAAACAATTTAAGGACCTTAAAGTTTCATTTGCAAAGGAGTAACCAAAAACATACAAATAAATAAGTTTTAGGGCGGGTATTCTTTAAAAAAAAAATACAATTAAATATCCGCGAAAATGTTAAAATAAAACTCAACTTTTTCATAATTTTTCAATGAAACTTTAAACTCCTGCAATAATATTTTCTAAATACATAAAACTGAAACTACAGTATATTGTGTATACAAATATAAATGTATAAATATTTTTTGAGTTTTGGACTTTGTGTGGCACTCAAAAACTTATTAAAAATAAACATGCTAATTGATTTAATTATTATTATTTTTTTTTTTGGCAAATTAATCTTCATTTTATACTCCCTGATTGTTTTAGTTTTCTTCTAGTTATATAGAATAATTAAGTATGTTTTCATTTCGCTAAAAAATTTAGTTAATTGTGCTTGGTAGTTACTTTTTTTTCTGATCTTCGGTCAGTAGAGATAAAAATGGGAAAAATTATGTCTGTGCGTATATTAGGCACGTCTCAAATAACGCGTGATTAAAACGAGCGACAGTGTTAGACTTAAAACTATCATATTAGATGTTAAAGACGAAGCATCACCACAGTAAGAGTAAAGGTCCTCCTAAAAGTAACACAAGAAACATATAATCAACTATCAAGATTAGACATGCCGCACAATGTACAGCGAAATGTTTGATTGGTAGCACTCGGTTTTGTTTATACGACTACAAATGTATATACGAGTACAGTATTTTTTGTTTAGCTGCATTTCGCTTAACTGCATTTTGTTTGAGTGCATATTGTGGACAACTGCATTCAATTTTTGGTCAACAATGTTTATTTTTAATACAAAATAATTTACTTAACTACCTCATAAAACAAAAAATCATCATTATGCCAACACGTTTAACAAAAATATTCTCTTCCTGTTTTTACACGTCTTTTTTTGTTGCACGTGTAAAAATACTTTTGGGAATTTTGATAACTTTCAAAACTTATTATGTGGTAACATAATTCTGTTTGTTATTAATAAAAAATTTTTCGATTTTGATTTTCTAATTAATTAACGAGCTTGAGATCACTTTTATATAAAAAAAACTTCTACATTTTATTTTCGATATTTCGTTACTCCTTTGATAGTTTTCTAAGGATGAAAAATCGTTTCACAATCAAAATAACACAAAGAGATCTTCAAAGTAGGATAGATACGTTCCACAGCCGATTTCGCTGTTAAAATAATTAAACCACTGGAATCTGAAAATGCAGACGAACTAAGCATATCATCGGGCGAAGCTGATATTGAACCAGCGTGACGCAAAAATCCATGCTTACTATCAGACACTTAACACCGATTAAAACATTTTGATTTTCCTTATATATATTTGATTTTTTTTTTTGGATATAAAAAAGTAGTGACCTCAAGCTTAATTTAAAGAATAATATAAATATTCAAAAAATAAAGTTCGAAAAATTATATATAGAATTTTTTAGTTTTTTATTTTCAGTTTTTCAAAAATGTGATTCTTTATTTAAAAAAAGTATTTTAAGATAACTTTCTAATTATTTCCTTGCTTTTATGTCTTAAAACTCATAGAATTAAATTAAAGCAACATTGTATGAAGAAAAAGAAGTCAAATTTTAGTGTTTCATAGAAATATTAATCCTTTCGACCACCTTCAAGTTTGAAATAATCAAATATAACTTTTTTGCACGACTTTTTTATACACGATGGTCGCTGGAGCGTATGTACCGTGCAAAAACAGGATTGGGTGTACTAAGTTTTAGAAGAGCTTTCTTGCCAAGTGCAAAAAATTTTGCTATTAGGGGGAAGGATCCGAGATGACATAAGTGGCGCCCAGAATTTGCTGTCGGCTTAAAAAGTCACCAGCGAGGAACTGTACAAAAAACTAAAAGGGCGGTATCCAAAAGCGTGGCAAAACATTTTTGTTGGAAATTGTTTTCAACTAATCTTTAATCCCAGGGGATTAAACTTTTTTTCGAACCACCTTTATGTGCGTACCAGGGAACACAGCCGATACTGATTTGGCGGCAGCATTGGTTTTTCGTTTTAATAAGATCCGAATTCATTCTACGAATATGTGTGACATCCTGGGACGGGCAGTTAATAGTTTTTAATTTAAAGTGATTATAATTTTGGCTAATGTTCGTAACATTTTTCGTTAGAAAGAATTGGACATGACACAATATTCCAAACGAACAAGGGAATATTTTAACATCAATTAATTTCAACTTACACGACCGAACAGAAGCAATGTTGTTTTTCGGGAGCCGCTACACTCCCATCATCAGTGTTCATGTGTGTTTCCATGTATCCGCCACTGTTTAGGTGGCTCTGTTGAATGTGATTTAAAATTTGTATTTATAGAAATAATGTCTAGAAAAAGCATACGAGAGTTATTTGTATTATTAGTTGCTTTTACAATAAGCAATGCTTTACCACTATCAATATTCAAAATTTAACAATGGATGAATCACATTTGAAAAGTTTTCAAAACTCTTATGCTTATAGTTAGACTAAATTTATTTTTGCAATAAAAAATAATTTTTTACATAAGAGTATATTTAGATAGATAAGTGAATTCATTTAGCAGCATTATTTATGCTGCTATGTGAAACTGCATAACAGAATATTTTGCTTATCTGTACGAATTTTCCTACAAACTTGAATGTGCAGCTAAACGATAAATACTGTATTTAAAACAAATTAATTGAGTGAAGCAACAATGAAATCTATGTATTTAATATGTTTAACTTGTACTTCTTGAGAGCTTTCCAAGTAAACTTACCTCCGGATGTTCCGTAAAACACTCCTCAATACGTCTCCGTTCATAGAAACTCATATTGAGTTTATAGCACGGAAATTCTGTCGGATAGCTTTGTCTTTGTGGTTCGGTGGATTTTTTAGTACCCTTGGAAGGCATCAACACATTAATGACCACCAAAAGTAAATTAGTACGTGGTATTTTCTTAATATAAAATGGACGTACATTGTACATTTTAATGGGTTCTGTTATGCCCTCCAAAGAATTCGGTTGTAGATTGTATAAAGTGGTCACCTTATCGCAGGGCTCATAAACAGGTGGTGGTTCGGGTTCATTGAAAATCATTTCGTCCTCATCTTCCTCTTTCGGTTTGGGATGTATGGCAGCAAAGCCGTCGCGACCATAACCACCAGCATCGTAATCATCCTCTATGTCATCGTTATATTCTAGGACTTAAAGGGGGAAAAAAGGAGTAGCCAATAATTTTGTTTCCCTAAGTCAGTTCAAATAGAAATACTTACAAGGTGCACCATCCACCCACCATTTAATACGTGAATAATGCCAAAATATTGAAGAAACCAGCCACTTCCAAGCGAAAGTCACAATTTTCCAAGGCTAATTAAAAGAAAAATCAAAGAATTCAAGAAAAATAAATTTAATAATTAAAAAGTTTTATTTTATAAAATGTAAAAAATTACGCCATGAAATTAATTTTCAAAAAGTTATATCGTCGTCCCGAAGTTATCTTCACGTATATCACAAAATCAAAAAAAAGAAGACTGCTTCTCCTAAAAACTCAAGACTTGACAATTCACACCTGACGTGTGTGAACCGGATCTAAGATCCTGAACTTGTGCCCCGGATGCAGTGCAACTTCTTTTTTGTATATAATGCTGAAACCTTAGACTCAATTTCCCAAAGAAAATTTTTTTGGAGGACGTCACATGTCAGGACGTCGATTGTTGTGAGTTAAAAGCACAAAGGAGACCAGAGATGACATGGTACTGCATGCTATTGTAGGTGTAGTTGTCGTTATTCTATCTCTGTCGCACGATAATCACACATTATATGGTACTTAATATTGCTATCTCTTTTCATTTATAATGTGATGGGAACAAAAGACTGATTTCAGCAAAAACATAATCTCATTATTGCATCTCTGGTCTGCCGGCCTTGTAGTTCAAAGTTAGTCTGTATGCTGCATTTCATTGGTGCTTATCGCAGATCATGAGTAGACCTTCAATCAAGTTTTCGGATTCAAACCAGAGAACAGAATGAAACCATTCACATTTGCTAACTATTCATAAATTCGTTTCTTTTACCATGCATGTATATGACATAATTCATTGTTTTTTGTTGATTCCTCGGGCACACTCTGTTATTACAATGGCGTTACAATACAAGCATCGAAATGAAATCATGCAGCATGAAAAAACAGATTTCTTTCATACCATTCACTCAATATTCGTTGATCTTTTTGCATATTGTCACTTGTATACAAATAAATTGTTTTAGAGTGGTGGAATTATTATATTACAGAGTTCCCAAAATTGTCTAAACTTGCGAAAACAATTTTAGCTATTCCTGCCAGCAGTGCTGCTTTAGAGAGAAATATTATCACTGAAAAACGAAATCTCATTGTGCCTAAAGTCAGTAAATAATATATTATTTTTGCATTCAGTTTATATATTTGAAAATACTTAGTATTGTATTAAATAATTTATTCAAGCTTTAGGCCCAGAAAATAAATATAAATGACTTATTTTATCCGATATTTCGCTTTCTCAAAGCGAAAGCTTCTTCAGGGATATATTTAATTAAAAATTAATAATAACAGTTATTGTTTCCACAAACCATAAGACAGACTAGTGAACATTTATACAAAATCATGCAATAAAATTCGCCGCACTCATCTCTTTCAATTGTGTAATGTATTTTTTGTTTTCTTTTTCAAATGATGTGGGTTGACAACAATATGCAGGTTTTTTGTGATTGCATTCAAAACAACAAAATAAGGCATTCAATCTGTTCTCTGATTCAAACCTCGAATGTGTATATGAAAATTTTCAAGAAATAAATGAGAACTACTTGATAGCTATACAAACATTATGAGTTGGAAAGAAAACTCTTCTTCAATACTCACATGCAATAAATTGCTGCCATCACTTAGCTTGGCATCTTCGTCCACACACAATGACTGATAATCATAGACTTCAATACTTTGAAAATATTCCATTAGTACCATGGCATCCATAACATCTCCCTGGTATTCACCAAAAAATTTACCCGTATGATTTACATTTCTGGCCAACACTATATAGGCATTATTGTCGATAACATAACACTCGAATTCATCGCTGTTGCATGTCTTAATGCAGCCATTGCACTGTGTGATTTAAGCTTCAAGACAATAAATTTTATTTGATTTCAATCATTAAAACACTTACATTATCCGTTGAGGTGATATTGAAAAATCTATCCAACATTTGAGCATGAGAAAATTGAAAACCCACCACACAAGCTGGCGCTTCTTTGCCACCATCTCGTGGGAATATGGCATGTGAGGCGGTCACTTTTAATTCACCCTCTTCGGCCGGGTCATTGTGATGTCTAACAGAATACACAAAGCTATCGGTGCGCTCTTCATGATGTGCTAATATTGCACTTCTATACCAAGTTTCATCAATGGCCTTCGTATGATAATCACCAAATTCACGATCATTTTCTACTTCCACTTCGCCATAAATAAATTGCCAACGTGTTAAACCACTCATGGTCGCTACAAAACGTAAACTGGCTCCAAAGCGTTCTATTAAGGATTTCTCTTCTTGGTTTTCAAATTTCCAAACACCATAACTCGAATTGGTGACCTTGGCATCGAAGATCAACAAATGCACCAACTCTTTGTTGCAATAGTAGGCATCATCTGACAAGGACTTTCGGCCGCAATTTACTAAAATTAGATTCATAATTATTGCTATCTCAATATACAACGTAAACACAACTTTACGATTAAATTTTTAATGATTGTAAAGCTGTCTTTCTTTAGTATTTTTCATGGGAACGTTAAACGCAATTTGCGTAAAACCAAAAAATAAAAATATTCTATTTTTAAAACTTCTTCAAGGCGAATTCATTTATTACTCGCTTATTTCATTTATTAGTCGCTTATTTAACACGCTCTGGTTGACACAAAATGTCAAAAACATGAAAAGAAAATTTATTTAAAATGTATTTTAAGTCCCGGTCCATACCAAGGCAAATTCATAACAGGAAGACTCGCCTCAATTCGCTTTGAAAAAGATCTACTTTATTTGTAAAAATTAACGTCAATCACTATATATAAATAAAAAAATTTTGACAAATAAAACAGATCAAAATGCTAGGAAATGCAAAGAAATGAATTCGCCTTGGTTCATACTTGCAAGTCTGGACGGGGACTAAGTAACTGTTATCACAATCCATGTGCTCCAACAAATATAGTTCTTTCTTTAGGGTCAAGGCGAATTCATACCAGATGAACTCATTGTGTTGTATAATTTTTCATTGTCAATATGTGCTTTTGGGAACAGTTTTTCTGGTCTTAAATTCGCCTTCAACAGTTTATTTTGACATCCAAGAATGATATTTGCCAAGGCGAATTCTCTTGCAACTAACTGGTATGCATTTGATTTAAAATTGTCTTGAATTTGAAAAAATAATTCTCAATAAATTAGAGCGATAGAAAATGTTTGTAAAAAAAACTGAGCTTAACGGGAGGCTCCAGCGATGGCCTGCAAAGTCTATCGTTTTCAATATTTTTTAACACATTTTACGCACAAAAATGTCGACTTTACTTACAATCATCATCATCATCATTTCTATCCAATTCATCATCTTCCTCATATTGCTCCGACCACCTCCAATTTTTTTGCACCATTTTACCCAAAAAATGCTTTAGCTCTTCCTCGGGATGCTTAAATTCATGACCCTCTAAATAGTGATATTTACAATAGACCCAGTCGGGATGCACTTTCCAATTGTCACCCACAAAAAAGTCGGATATATTGACTTTCATATGGATATTCTTTAAAACCTCCTCGCCCACCTTAATCCAGGTCTTACCATACTCACTGGGCAATACAATGCCCAAAGAGAAGGGGGTATTGGGCAGGGGAGCAAAGAAATAATCCTGTTTCTCTTCGGAAACGCGACGCATTTTATCATAGTGTAATTTGACACTAATATCCTTGAATTCACCCGATTCATGATTCACCATACTGCGTCTTAGTTGCAAAATAGATTCTCCTGGATTCCGGGGGGAATTGTCTTCAAACAGCTGTTCTACTTCGGTGAAATCAATGCTGTTATAATTAGGATTCATAACACCATTGGGCTGTTAATTTAAACAAAAAGTGTTAGCTTGAAAGTTTATGTGATTTTGTTTCTATAAAAATGTTACCCCAATTGGTCGTAAATCCGGATGCAGGAGCACGTAGCCATTATTGGAAACCACAAAAGAATAACCATTAACACCCAGCTGAAAAGTTTTTATTTTTAAGGCAGATAGACATCAGTTAAGGTAAATTTTGTAAAACTCTTACACGATTTTCAATTATATACATACCTTATACGGCAATGTTAGTTTATCTATATCTTCTACAGGCACATCTGTGCCCGCCACGCCTAATAACCGGGCGTGGGCGGTTGCGTTGGGTTTCCGATACGATCGATCAAAAGCCGGCACACCCACTGCTATCATGAGACGTGCATTTGTAGCATTAGGTTCCAATTTATACTATGAAAGAAGGTATATATATATATATATTTTTTATATTTGAAAACCCCTTTATTTCAGTACCAACCAACCGTTTTATCAGTAAATGAATGCGTCCATGTTGGCGGGTGCTCCTCATCTTGCAATACCAGCGGCGTTGCTATTACGTCCACATATTTTAAGGCTTCTTCCTGTACCTCATCTAACGTTTGAACATGCGAATAGTAGCCCCGGTTAAGACAAGCCATCCATTGTATTTCTCTAACTTTGGTCACCTCTTTACCCAACAGATACGTAAATATGCGCACTTTCATACTCATTGTTCCATTTTCACCATCACCCCAATTATATTTCTCGAAAACTTCTGTCGTATTGCCAGCCACACCATCGGTAACCACCATTATGGCCTGATTACATGTAGAGGTTTCATTACATCGCCGTTCTATGTAATACTAAAAGTGATAGAAAAATGTTTTAAAATATTGTTGAAAACGGTTTCGATTTTATTTCATTAATTTACACAAATAATGAAAAAAGGGCCAAAGGGAAGAAATGAAATAACTAAATTGCAAAATTAATTAATTTGTAAATTGAATGATTTCTAATACAATAATTCCAAAAGAAATTAAATATCTCCCAACTAAAGAAGTCCTCACAAGAGTGAACGAATTCCTTATACAGAGAGTCTCAACAGAAATGAAATAAGAACAAAAGAATTGTATGAACCGCAATTTTTGGATAATTAAATTACTCCCAAACAAATTAAATAAGTCTCAATGAAATTAAATAAGTCCCAAGAAAAAATTAATTAACTGACAATTCTAATATTTTCCCAATTTAAAAAGCCTCACAAAAAGTAAATAACTCCCCATAACAGATATGAAAATGTGATAACTCCCAATTATATTTCTTTTAGATGTTATATCATTTGAAAATCATTTGTACGTAACTTCTGAAAAATAGGATTTTGCATAAAATTTTGAGTTTTTCTCAACTTGAGAAATGTGTTAATTCTTAATATGTAATTGAAATGAAATCATTCCATAATAGTTAAATTTGTCATACTTTTATATAATAAATCTTTGGGTTAATTAATTACGATACTCTAAGGACGACATAATGTAACGGATGGTTCAACTACAAGCCTCTTTTTGATTTATATGTTACTTTAACACTTATAGGATTTTTCTGTCCCAAATATTTACTATCGGTTTTTTTTATTGTTTTATTGTTGTAGTACTAAACAGACCTGTACTATTAGATCATGGTATGTATGTTTGGAAAATGCTCTGTCCCATTTCTTTGGACAAACATACATGCATGCTTTGTTTATTTTTCAACTTGAAGCTGATACACATGCATGTGCAATAAATGTGCATGGATTATTAGCAACTTTAAACGCTTATAGTTCCCAAAATGCTGAACCGATTTTAACAAAATATAGATTATGCACATTTGTGAGCAAATATCTTCAAAATGCTATAAGTTTTGTCAAATATGAGCATAAAAAGGATCGCAAAAAAACGTGTTTGCATATTAATTATATAAACAATCTATATTAGTCTATATTAATTTTTTATAAAAAATTTATAGAAAACTTTACAAAGTTATAACTAAAATTTAAAACTGTTTTACAAAAAAAAAAACGAATTAACAGCATTAATTTTACCAACGCCTTAATGGAAAAATAAAAAATAATTTTCTCCTTTTAAAAAGTGCTCTTTTAGGGTGCGTCGGTTGAAGTAGTTAGCAAAACTACTATAAAAAATTCATAAAGCGAACAATAGCAATTGTGAAAGATGTTTTAGTTCCACTTTCATAGGAGGTACTGGCTCTTAAAAATTGCTAATTTTTTTAACTAACTATTGAATTCCTAAAAGAACTAAAATTTTCCGCAAAATTTCCAATTCTTTATTTTAAATTGCTTCGAATCACTCACCTTCTTTAGCAACTCAAAAGCTTTCGTATAAGCTACAGATAAATTTGCATAGCCCTGTGGTTTCATCTTACTAATAACGTCATTGAAAACGTTAATATTTTCCGGAGTAGCCTGTACTAAAGCATCTTTGAAGCAGGGCACAATATCATCAGTGGTAGACGAATAATTAAAAATGGTAAAAAAATCATTATTGGAAAATGTATCCAAAATACTGCGTATTGTAAATTTGGCAACATGAAAACGGAAGCCGGTCATAGAGCCGGAATTGTCCAACAAAATAACAATATCCTTGGAGCAAGTGGCGGTTTCAATATACCACGAACGTTTGCGACAGTCATAAGTATCAGCATTGCCATCCGGTTCGTGTTCCTCCCACTGGGAGGCAGGGAAGTGACGCAAAATGCCCGTATCAGAGCCAAAATATTGCCAAGATAAAGCCGGATCAGATTGATAGTTTTGCTTGAACACCTCATCCAATTCTTCGGTCCACATAATTGCTTTAAGGACACGAGGATCTTTAACAAATAGTTTTTTAGAATTGATTAAAATCCTTTAATTTTTTTTTCTTTTCTATTTCAAAACCACTTACGTTTATCATACACATTGGAGGGTACATGGACGGAACTAAAATCTGTATTAACAGATATATTATAAAAATGTGTATCCGGATTAAGTGTCATATTCAAATACATATAAGTATTGTTCTTTAAATGATCCATTAACTCTTCTGCGGTTTTTCCATCAAATGCTGAAAACTTACTGGAATAATATTGAAATTCGGTTTCGGCATATGTTTCATTGTAATCAAAATTTTCGAAAACTTCTTCCGCTTTGGCCTGTATACATCTGACGGCATCCATTTTGCGGGCCAACATTTTGCCCACGTTCGCTGTAATCGATTTAATGAGTTCGGTGCCATTTTTTAATTCTACTCGTGCATTATATTCTTTGTATTTCTGTCAAGGATTAAGTATAAGAAATTAAATAGTTGATTTGGAAATTTTTGTTTTGGAACTCTTACCGCTTTAATTTCTTGTGATTTGGTCATGCGTTGAGCGAGCTCCCACAGCTCATCACCAAATTGGGTGGCCCATTTGCCAACACTGAAAAATGGGGGAAAAAATTTAAGCATTAAAAATTTAATACATTTAAAAAAAATTATTAAGGCCGTCATATTAATTTGAAGACAGTTTCTGTAGAAGCGAATGATTGCATTTTTAAAATCCGTTTGTTCATAAAACAAAAATAATTTTGAAAATTCATTCGTGCTAAAACGAAATTATGTATGAGTTCATGGGTTTGAATTTAGGAACCCTTGATTTAATTAAAATACAATTTTGTAAACTATCGGACCCTTTCTGCATGCACAACGAGTAATTTCAATCAAATCTAGAAATTTCCGAAAATGAATTATGACCAAATTGATGTTTTTAGAAATCCTGTATTACATACTTACAAAAAATAAAATAAATCATACGTGATATCAGTCCAACTATAAAACAGGAAATAACTCTTTTCGAACAAAGCAATTTCGTTACGGCGCGTTCATATATGCAAACGATCACTTAAAAATCGAATTCAAAAGTCGCGCCTAATTGTTTTATTGTTTTATAATCATGTATATGCATGCTCACGTCTTTGAATGATCGCCAGAATTAAAATAAGTCGATCAATAGAACAGGAAATAATACTTTTTAAAAAAAGCAATTTCGTTAAGGTTTCATTAGCGCGTTCATATTTGCAAACAATCTCCCAAAAAATTAAAGTCACGTTTAATTGTTTTGTCGTTTTATAATCATGCTTATGCATGCTCGCGTGTTTGAATGATCGCCAGATTGGAAATAACACTTTTCGAACAAAGAAATTTCGTTACGTCTCCATGAGCGCGTTCATATTTGCCAACATTCACCCAAAATTCAAATTCAAAAGTCACACCTAATTGTTTTTTAAACATGTTTATGCATGCTCACATGTTCGAAGGAAAGAGTTACACATGAAAATGGGTGGCCATGCTGCTGCACCCAACTTTAATAAAAAAATTCAAGTTCATTCTTAATTGAATGGACGTTTTTTACAAATCTCCTGATAAAATTTGACCATTTAATTATTACAATTTTAATGTGCATAAATTAAATGTTCTCCAAAAACACTTTTTAACTTGTGCAAAATGTTTGAGTATATTTTTTTTAAATTAAATTATTCTATACAATCGCTGTAATGTGTACGTGAGATGACATGATGTCAACATCATTATCATACACGTAAGTGTTCATACGTACGTACGTACGTACATATCTGCGTCATATTTGATACAAATAAACTTTAAATAGATTCTAATATAAATTTAGAAAAAAAATGTCAGTGAAATGCGTGTCATTAACACCAAAAACACAACACAATCTAACATGTTTTACTCCTACACGAATCGCATAAAGAGCTCTGATAAAAAGTGAAAACAAGACGAGCCCTCTTTCAAATGTTTATATTTTGTTTTTATTTCTCCTCTTATTCTGTATTTTCTATTGCACAAGATGATGACATTTTTAGCAACACGCAACAAGTGGCAGTATAAGTTACTAAAGAGAAAAGGAAACAACGTGAGTGAGAGGAAGAAGAATTAGAGGAAAAAGGAAATGTCAAAATTTTGTTTACATTGTTTATTTATGTGTATGCATTTTACTGTTGTGTAGGTATTTTATTTTTATTATTTCTATACATTTTTTCCATTTTGTTGTGCTAACATTTTCTTCTAGCTCTCTTAGCCTTGTCAATATAATAAAATGCTCTCTCAATCTTTTTCCTCTCATTTCTAATACTTTTAGCCTGTATATTTTGAATTTTTGATATTGCTAAAATACGAGTATTTTTTGTTATGGATTATACGAAGCAAACTAAAAAAATGAATTTTTGAAAGGTTCCATTTTAGGACACGTTTTAAAATGTCAAAATACACGCAGGGAAAGAAACAAGCTATAGATAAATTTATGCCAAATGGGCTTGAAATAAGCCGAAAAGTTTATGAAAGTCTGTTAAGCTGGAAAGTCAAGATTAAGATTATTTTAGATTTTAATTGTAGCCCGCAGCTTTTTTTCTAAGTGTACGCTTGTCACATCAGTCAACTAAAGCTTAAGCAGGATGACTACAGTTGGCGCCGTACATTCTATCAATGAAATGAAAATGAACTAGAAGTCAACCCGATGTTTTATCGCAATATTATTTTCAGTGGTGAGGCTTTTGGGCCAAATTTCTTGAAGCCGGCTAAAACGCTAACCCAGCCTGATTGCTAATTCGGGCCCCAATTGAATGCAATATTATTCATATTTTTCCAAAAAAAAGCGCCACATGCCATATAGCGTGTCGAAACAATTGACTTACTAAAGAAAATATTGTGCGAACGTGTTATTTCTCGAAAAGTTCAACGGCGATACCATTGGTGCGATTGGGACATTCCAACTAGAAATAGAATTGTGAGTAACTTTTCATTTACACTCATATACGCTCACGATAAAAAAGTTTTTGGCTCACGTTCATGTACATTCACGTCAGTAAAAAAAATTCACACGAAAACTCACGCTCACGAAATGCTTACAAAAAAAAAACTATAAAATAATTAAAAAATATTATAAAATCAAATAGAAAATATTTTAATAAAGCGAATAAAATTTACGAAACAATCACGCCGAAAATATACTCATGCACGTTCACTCACGGTCAAGTTTTTCTTACTCACGTTCACGGTTGAAACAAAGAATGTATTTCTAATTCTCATTAATTACATGAGCAGTGTCCATCTCTAATTCTAATCCATGTTTAATTAAAATTTAATACTTTTTTTTAACTGCTAAAATATCCATATTATAGATTACAGTCGCACTTCTCTATATTGAACTTTTAGACAATGAATCTCTCCCTAATATGAATTCATTTCAAAAACACAGCTTTCTTGTTCCAGTGTTTGTGTATTTTCATCTCCTTATAGTGAATTTCCGTACAGTGAATTTTTCCTTACAATGAAGCAATTTTTTAGATGTAAATTTGAGTTTCTTGCGCGTTTATCTCCATATAATGAATTATTTCAAAAAAGTTTCCGTTACGCATACTACATACAATAATGTGTGACGAGAATAAAGTAATATATAAAGAGGGTATTACCAAAAGATGAAAAAACATAACAACAAAAAGAAACAAAGTTCCATCACTAACAATTTGAAAAGTAGTGAACAGTGAACAAAAATGACTAAGCGAAGTAGCATTTCTTTAAAAAAAAATATTAATAATTAATAAAGTTTAAGATGGAAGAAAAAATAAGATATAGCTAAGCAGTTTGGAATTCTTCCCAGCACTTTATCAAATATTAAAAAAAATAAGGCATTCAAATAAAATTGCAAAAAATATAATTTCAGTATGATGAAGTTTCTTTCTATATAATGAAGCGATTTTCTGGTCCCATGCAGATTCATTATAGGGAAGTTCGACTGTATTATATCGTGTAAATACATATTTATTTTAAATTTTGTCGTTAAAGGAATTAATGAAATACGAGGGCTGTTTGATAATTCCGTAACTTTCTGGATAAAATAAATTTTTTTTCGCAAAAAAACGTTTAGTAGTCTTTAAGCTCAATACATTTAGTTCAGCATTTTTATATTTTGTTTATTCCCTCCAAATAAAAAGATTTCTCAGCGCCTTCAAAATAGAAGTTTATTCAAATGACAACCTCTTCGGTTGATACTAATTTTTTACCCCTCAGCCATTTTTAAAAATTTGATAACAACAAGTTGCTAAATCTGGAGACTCTACTGAAAGCTTCCATGTTTCGTTTACAGTTACAAAACTGCGCAAAAACTCATTCGGATTGTGCTTGAAGCTCGCCAAACACTCCTTTGAAATAGTCATTTAGTTGCAAAAACGGCAACCATCGCGCGGACGGCTTTTCATATTTTAATATTCATGTACCCCGCCTGATTTCAGCCCCACCAACATAGACGTTATACTAGCCGATGTGTCTTAAAAGGTCATCTCATATGTCGGCCAGATGCGACTTTTTGTTAATGACCCAAGCAACCGAAGACATAATTTTGGGGCTGGATTTTCTTCGTACCTTTAATGCGGGCATCACCTGCGCGGGGCTGGAAGCGCTGCGGAGCCAAGGAAGAAATCGGTTCACTCTCGGAGGAGCATAATGCGGTGGTAAGAGAACCGAGGCTAGCAGTAGAAATAACAGAAAGCGACCCCGACAATAGAAGTAGTGGGGTTTTATCGAGTTTTTCTGGTGTGACGACCTTTTTTGCGAGACTTGTACGTTTGACATCATTTGTGCTGATACGACCACAACGAAACTCAGTAAACCACTTTGTAATCAATTAAATGTATGGTGCAGAGTCCCCATAGTATTTATCAAGCCTTTCTTTGGTTTGTCTGACGGTTTTTTACTTAAAAAATTATGTTTAATCTGCCCACGAAATTAATTTTTTTTTTCATTTTCGTTAAAACTCAATCGCTGTCAAAAGCAAAACTAATGGACGCAGTAGTTTCTAAATTCGACATTTGTCTAGTAATAGATAAAATTTAACAGGACGAGTGTGGGTTCTAAAGTTGGAGCTTTGCATGTATAAAAAGTACCGGAACTATCAAACTAGCCTCGTATATAAAAACCTTTCGTGTACAATTTTTTCTTAATTTTTTTATTTCTGTTTTGTTTACATCCATTTGCTTGCAGCATTATGCATATTATGTTGTCTCTTTCTACAGCCACCGGTATAACAGCTGATTTGCACAATTTTCAACAGCCAAATTCTTCACTTCATGTCTGTTTGTGGTTGTGGCACTTAGAGTTAGTTAAAAGTCGCCAAAGAAAAAGCTGCATTATGTGGAAAAATACAACAAAAAGTTGTTGATCACAAAGCATTTTATTTATAAAAATTTCTTTTTTTCTTCTTAAATATCCACAATTATGTAAATAAAAGCATATACAAATTTTAAAAGCTAAAATAAGCCCGAAAAAGAGCCAAAGATGCTGCAAAAATTTAACGAATGTCTTGATTATGCGCCTAAGACGCATTAATATTAGAGTTTTCTAGCTCATTGAACGAATCACCCAACTGAACGAACTGATCCGGTAATTTTACTGCACGCTTTTGGTTCAATAGTGTTCCTTTCGTTTTGTAGATGAGTTAAATAAAACTTCTTTTCGTTCGTTCAAGTGTCTTTTTTTATATCAAATTTACTTTCGTTCATGGATCTTTTTTATGTTGTATTCTCTTGCTTCATTTGAGTTTTGATGTATTGATCAGAGTTATTTGTAAAATTAATTATACATTTCTTTTTAGCATCAACCCATAAAAAGTATAGTATTATATATTAATCTAAATTAAACGAAATGTTTAATATTCTACTCAAAAGAACAAAAAATTGTTTCTAAAATATACTTAAGTATGATTTTTAAATCAATAAATTCCTTTTTTTAAATAAATTCTTTAATTTAATTACATTATTAAAATATTTACAACTGGTTTTCTTAAGAAAAGAATGAATTAAAAAATATAATTGTTTCCGTACTGTCGTTCAATTGAACGAACGGGTTAATTTATAGTAGTTGAACGAAAATGACAGATCACTGAAATGAACGTTTTGGCACAGCTCTAATTAATATATTGTTCTTGCAAACATGTAATTAATTGCACACTTCTCGTTTCCTAGATTTCATTAATATTATTTTTAGAACATTCAAAAACAATTAAGGGCGGCAATTGGGAGGTGGTAAGCCAAATAAAAAAAATTTTAAAATGAAAGTTTCGTTGCTTAAATCTTAGCGGATAGTTGACACCACTGCTTGCAACTTTGTTGTTTGCATTTAGTTTCTTTTTTGTTCAACGTTTGATTCTTCTTTTTTTATTTATTTCCATATTCTTTAGTGGTTTGGCGCTCAAGGTGCAGCTTTGCATTGTGTTTTGGGTGCTGCTGCTGCTGCTGTGTTGAAGGACTAGTGTGTGCTTGATGTATGAGTGATTGCTTTGTTTCGTTTTAAGTGGGGCAACAAGTGAATTTCCATAACATATTTTTCATTGATTATTGGGTTTTTTTAAATTTTGTGTTTGAATATTTTGCTGGAATTAATTTAATTAAGAATATAGGATGACTTCATAAATGCGGTTTGCAAAGCAACACTAGAATCCAAAGTGTTCATAAGCGCCATAGCCTTATATTTGACAATGCTGTGAGTTCATAATTGCAGTGCAATCATGCGCTACATATAATTATGCGTTCATGAACGTTTGACAATTTTATTGCAATATTTGGCATAACAGTGAAGTATTGCTTTGCCTTGTTAACGCATAAGTTTGCAGTGTTGCTTTGCAAACCGCATTTATGAAATTGGCCTTTTGAAATTTTAGATTTGTTATTTAATCATTAAAATTTCGAAAAGAACAAAATTAGGTTGAAATCTAAATTAATAAGTTTTAAATGAAGAACTTTAGCTAAATTTTTCTTACTTAGTTTATTGCATACTGATACATGTACATAGATATAAATTTGTAAGACTGTGCGACCGTAAGTCGACAACAACTTTATTCCTTTACTTTTTTTCAGTTCTCCGTTATCCTTTTTGTCCATAAAATTTCAAAAGGTCAGACTAAAAAGTCTCTGTGTAAATCTTGATAAACTCTAAAAAAGTAAGGCTTAAAAGTTTTCGTGTGAATCTGTACTAAAAAAACTAAGACGGCTTTTCCACAGTCAAAGTTTACTTTGACGGCTTTTCAGCAGTCAAAGTTTACTTTGCGTAGTTTTAATTCAGCTGAAAGACAGAGAGACAATATTTTCTTATTCTGTCTTCCTCCCAGCTGAATTAAACTTTGCAAAGTAAACTTTGACTGTGGAAAAGCCGTATAACTGGGCGCTTTATTGATATTTCTTGTCATTACATTTATTTTATACATCCTTTTAGCTGTTTATAAAAGTTTTTGACCCTCAGACTCTCATTCCTTTGAATAATAAACAAATGTTACATTATTTGTATGTAACTTGTGAAACAAGAATAAAAATATTTTTTGCATTTCATGTCTTGTGAAAAACAAACAAAATGCATTTAAGCGTTTATACATTTTAAGAAATGTACATGTGATTTTGTTTTTTGCTTTTAATGCTGGCTACACACATTGCAACGTGTTTATGCAACCAGGATTGTTTCATTGTAGGTTTCATAGTCTGTAGTCGGTGTTTATGGTTTCATTTCGTGTTGCATTCGAGGTTTCATAAACATCAAAATATTTTTATATTTATTTTATTTCTGTAGTCGTGTTTATTCTCTTTACTGGTTTAGTTCATTGAAAACCAATAAGGTGTGCATTTGTTTGTATTTTTGTCAACCACGGAAAAAATAAATGAGCTTTGTAATTTTGTGTTTTATCATGTCTAATAATTTAAGAAAAGTTTTTTCGTCTATTCGCACATATTTTCTGTAATCTTTTGGCTCATTTTCTTTTAACTCTTTCGACAGTCTTTCATTTGAAAACTGTTCTTTTTTTAAATACCAATTTTTCACCATTTTTTGGGGTTGTACCTCATTTTCCTCTTCATAATACAATTTATCAATAATAATAATTGCTGCTGTGTCACTTAGCTCACGGCTCATTTTTTCAACTATGTTTCTTTCTTGCGCGATGCTCAATGCGAATACAACATACAGAAATGATGTTGCGTTCATGGTTTCATTCTTGGTTGCCGTGTCTGTATGAAAGATAAATGATAAACGTGTTGCACAAACACGTTGCAATGTCTGTAGCCAGCATAATATTCATCTCCCCCACACTAAAACACTAAATCGACAAGCAAATAAGGCAGACAAATCTAAAAAGAATACTAGAAATGTTGAACATGAACAGACAGACAGACAGCCAGACAGACAGCCAGACAGACAGCCAGACAGACACATTCGAATGAAATCATTAAAAAATGAAATATATTTTTTCTATGCAAGCAAATGTTTGTGGCTAATTTAGCGTTATTATCAGTCATGTGGTAGACAATTTTTGAGTACCTAAGTAGTTAATTTCGTTCACCAATCCGTACTGTTTTTGACTCTACAGGATTTTAGAAATAGTGCGTTTCCGCTGCAGCCTCCTTCATAATCACTGCCTGGCCCACGATGTCGAACGACATCGTTCTTTTGTGAAATTACATTGAAAACAAAAACAGTTTTTAAAATTTTGAACGATATCGTACGACATTGTCGGCCACCATGCAGTTAATTCATTTAATTGAAAGTTATTAAATAAGACTTGAGTTCGTAAGTTTAATTTGTTAATTTGAATAATAATGGAATACGGGAAAATTAATTATTTGGCAACAGTAAAATAAAATGTAACAGCAAACTGTTTTTGAAGGCCGCTGCAGCCTCTTTAGCAGCGTCAATTATTAGTTTTAATTTTAGTTAAAAATTTTCCTGTGAGAGGAGACGCACGCTCGCTCGCTTTTAGGAGGTGTAGGTCTCTCACTTTACTTTGAACAATCGCAATTCCATTTTGATCATCATCAAACATTTCAAATTCTAGTTCATCAATATTATCACCAAAAAAGATGTTTATAAATTTATTCTCCATTTTTCCTTCGCATTTGGAAATAATGGAAATAGTTGAGAATGTCGGAATTATTATTAGGTATTTTCTTGCCACAACCAGCGATTTTAAGCATGGCTGATCTTGCAAAATCGTATTCAAAGTTTCAGAAAGAAATATTGTGATTTTTATTTTTAAATATGTGAATATTTAGCAGTAGTTAGCAAAATTCCCGGGAACTCCCTCACTAGTTTCCCGGGATTGCAAAATTTTAGGGAATTTCCGGAAAATATCATGAAAAACTCTATTTGCAATTCACATGGAAAGGAAATGCTTTCGAATTGCAATGTGAATAATATGTAATTTCCACCTGTTTTTTTTAGTGGACCTGTTACCGAAAATTACTTGAATGTAACGAAACTACCACTAATAAACTTACATCTCTTAATTTCATGTAACTATAATTACAACTATGTAAATATTTTACTAATCATCATTGTACCCCTATTTTTAGCATCAGCATTTATATGTATCTTGTGTTAAAGCCACGATACTACTCAACATAAAGATTTTTTCGATTCTATTTAAAAATACTAAGGTAAAATTTTTATGTGGTTGAAATTTAATAAAATTTAATTAATAAATCTTGCTTTAGAATTTAAAAGCGAATCAACTATTAAAACTTGGCATTTGATTTCAACAGGACCGTTAAAGCACAATTTTTTTTCCCCATTTTAGCACTCGACTAGTTTCATTTTCTGCTAACACTGATAATGGACAAATAAAATTAGACGTAACTAAAGTACTTTTTAAAATGTTTTACAAAAAGTTGGAATATATAATAACAACAGCAACAGTAATAGCAATGCATGACTGCATTCATTGCTGTAACGGTAAAAGTGTCGTTTTACATTGTTACGCTTTTCTTTTTACACCTCCTCCTCCTTTACAATGTGAAATTATGTTATTTCTTTATATAAATTAAAAAAAATTAAATTTTGAACTTTTAAAGCCCCTTCAAATATTGGCTCACAGTTGTTTATATCGTTTCCTTTAAAATTTCTAATTTCTGTTGGCGACACTGGGTGGGTGTCACTTACAGACAATCTTATTTACCCTCGTTTATTATGTGAATCAACTGAAAATACATCAGAAACATTCATTTGAAAAATATCTACACACGTGAATGCGTATGTATGTATGTATGTATGTACATGCACATGTGGTCATTAAAATAGGTACCACCTTTAGAAATATGAAAAATGCCATCAAGTTTAATTGTTTTTTTTAAAACATAATTGCGCTGAATTCCTTCCTGGCCTTTAGGTTGACAGGTTGCTGATGAAATAGGACTGAAGTATAAATACCAGCCCACTTGGATACAAAATAATTATGGTCTTTTTGTGCTAACCTGTGAAGAAAGGGGAGACTAAACTGATATCAGGAGAGTATTAGTGTAAGGGGAGGCGGAGATGAAATTGAGGAGAGATTACAGCCGAAAGAAGAAAGAGAAGTATTCTGTGCAGGAGGGGGAGGAGGCAGCGCGAAAACCATCCACTGCTCCCGATGAAGGAACTTATATTCTTGACTTCCATATCTGACAGATTCAGAAAGACTGCTGAAGCACATTTTGCTTAGGAAGCGAAGGCGATGAAGCTCCAGTGCGCAGCAAAGACAGAAAGTGAGGGATATTCTCTACTTCTTCCTCGTCCTGACAGCTGAACCAGTAGTCGCATTCTTAGCTTTTCCATCTTTGGCTTCTTTCATTTCAATCATAATCAAATTTATTTTAGTTTCATCGCTTCAGAGGATATTATGTGATTTTGTAGTTCCCTCTGGGCCACACCATTTCACTCGGCTTGCAAAGTCTTTCCTTTTCTGTAAATGCACTTTTTAAACAATAGAAATTCTCAAGCCATTCGTCCCGCATGATTAATATCACACTGTCGACGCCGCACCCAAATTTAATTATTTATTTCAGCTGCAATCGCCTCCGATGATTAAAGGGATCTCATTTCGTCAGCACTATTATGCATCGTAATTGGGCTTGTTTTTTTTTCATCATCAAATTTTTCTATTGTGTTGCATCAACAACAAATTGTTTAGATCATCCAATTGAATCTGCTATAAATTTAGAGGATTTATTCTGTTGCCAAAGCCTCTGAACAAGTCTCCGGTCTTCCACCGTTTAATATTGCATTCCATATACCATTAATGTTGATACTAATATTTGACTGTTATTGTATTATAATTAGATAACAAACATAAAAATGTTCAGTTCGAACTTTTGGAAAATGCGAAAGTATTTAGCAAAGTATGTACCTATATTATTTGCCACAATTATTTTCTTAGTTTTAATGTATTTTTCACTAGACGCTTATAAAAGTGAATGTAAAGAAAGAAATTTATAATGTTGCAATGTGTAAGTGTTGACAAAAATATAACCATGTAAAATTTGTAATCTTCCATTACGGAGAAATTGTAACAGGTATATCAGGGCACCTATTTTAATGACCACAACTGCACATCCACAAGTGTACGTACACACGTAAATCTATTTGTTTAATTTTTCTTCTTTTTTTACTATAAGAAAAATCTCTGTATATCGTCATAATAACCATTAACAAAAACATGTGCATTAAATAGAATTCAAAATACATATTTTGTAAAAGCGAAACTGATCTAAAAGCACCCTGCTCATACAAAGTTCAAGAATTTTTAATAGAGTAAACAAAAGTTATTAATCGAATTTTCATTTCTTTTAAAATTCATAGCGCACATAAAGGCATATCATCTCATCTTTGTAAAGTATATAAATTTTATTTCTTCATTTTAAATACAAATAAGTATACACGAGCATGTACATGTATATGCATGTGTACATTGATTTGCATGTGTGTATGTATGTACTCTAATATTTTTAGTATTGGAGCTGGCAAAAGACACAGAACAACTTCGATGGCAGTTTTAGAAAAAAAACTTATTTGGCGAAGAAAGGGGCAATAAACCCACTCAGCGTAGAGTTCGAGGGTTAAAATGTTTCACGAAAATGCTCCTCGTAGTGTTTTACATTAATCTGCTGATCACATCTTATACATAAAATTAAAGAGTTCCAATATTTCATATTCAATATATAAATGTGTAAGAGGGCCCCCTCCTTACCATCCTTAAAATAAGGTCTGATGCACGTGAAGTGTTTTTTTGACCCCTCTGCAGGAATCCGTCGTCAGGTATTTTTAGTTGTGTTTTTCAGTGTTATATTTCTCAGGGGCTACTGCAGATCCTCAGCTCTTTTTAATAAAAAAAAAATTCAATTTAATCTAAAGGTTACACGATTTCCTATGGAAATTCACTAAAACAATGTACAAAAAGGGAGGAACTTGAACTCCTCCTAGAATAAGGCTTAAGTGTAAACTTTCAAATCACCGATACACGTATATTTTCTTGGCCTCTACCGGAATCAGTTGTTCCAACCTTGTTATTTAAAAAAATAGATTTTGTTTTATAATAGGCGCGTTCAAGTACCCAAACGTTATCACAAATTTTAACTGAACTCTACTGCATTTTACTAAATTGCGTTCGTTAAAAAAAAGAAAAAATACACCAAATGAGAATACAAATTGAGAGCGCAGTGACAGTTTGTGGTTCAGTATTTACAAATTTTTACTGCAGAAATTTTTGCTAGTAAAATTTTGCAAAACAAAAGAAAAACATTTGATTCAAAAGATAAACAAACAAAAGTAAGAAAACAAAAATCATACAATTTGTGAAAAAATAATTTAAAAAAAGAAAATTTTAAATAATAAAATAATAAAAATTGAAAGTGACAAATTATTTTTAAACTATTTGTTTGTTAAACAAGTACATTGGTCCTTTATTGCAACGTAGTCATATCTCAGAAAAACTCGTTCTTTAGAAAATGAGTTTAAAGTTTTCAAATTACACACATCGCAATGGAAAAATAAAAAAATATTCTACCCTCAAGAGGGGAGAAAACAAGATTTTTGTATGAATTTTTTTTTCACAAGATGAAAATGAAGAATTACGTTTTTTTGAGATATGACTACGTTGCAATAAAGGAGCGATATGTCTTAAAATGAAATAAATGTTTATAATAACTTTTGAACTTTCTTTTCTTTGAGCTATTTTAATTATTTGGAGTTGTGAAAGTGCTAAGTATATGGTTACTTACTACTTACTGCACTTGTTTTTAAGGTAATCAATAGCAAAAAGAAATAATCACATACTTTTGAATAAATTTAATCCGACAAAAATTAGCAAAATCCAATAAAATAAAAATAAACGTAAGGAAAACAAATTACAGAAAATAATTTGTTTATATTTTCTTAAAATGGTTGTGTTATAATAAATAGCGCATCAAGTACCAACAAGAAAAAGAGTTGATTTCAACGCTACATTTATTTACAAGCATTCCTTAATCTTACTAATTTTTAAAAATTTTCGATTCCCGTACTTTTATGGGCAACAGCTTTTTTCGAGAGTAAATTTTTCAGTTTACTTAAGGGTCCTTCACGGCCTTTTAAGATTTTCATTGGGTTTTGTGTGAAAGAAATCCAACGAGATTTGTTGCGACTGTCAAAAAATCCAATGTACCATTACATTTTGTTTTAAAAAAAAAGTAAAATCAAAAATATGTGTAGAAAACAAGCGGCGGCTGAGCAGTTTCATGTAGCCGGCGAACGTGCCGGCCTATTAAAATGTTTAGCAGTTAAAGTATACATATATACTATACATTAAAGTACAACATTAAATAACACAAAATTTCATTAATTTTGAGACATGGTGTGATATAAATTCCAAATTTTGAGCCTGTGTATGACAAAAAAAACCATCAGAGACGGCACGCTATCGGCGGCCGTTTTTGCTTTTGAGAAAATCAACCCTGATCAAATGAAAAATTTTATCGTTTAGAAAAATTTCTAAAAATGGCAAAGTCTTATGGTATGTCAAATTTATTATCGTTTTATTTGTCATTTTAATAAGGTTTTTGCTTTCACACTATCACACTTGCACGTGTTATTACAGTTTTTGACAAGTCTTAATACAAAGTATTATAGTGTGAAAGGCCCTTTAGTAATTACTCATTTACTGTATTTTACTGTAAAAGTAACACCAAACGGACCTAATGTTATTATAAAGCTCCTGTATATGGAGCAAATTGTGATGTTATTCCTATTATTACCTTTTGTATTTTGTTGTTTTATTAATGAAACAATTGCGGAAATCGATATCTCGAAAATACTGGTCCAACATTTTGAAGAATTTAAAAACAAATTAGTATTTCCAAATGAGTATAACGCACTGACTAAAAGTGATAAGCGTCTTAAGAATATGTTGCTTTGTTGCTTTGCGCGACGTTTCTAATTTCAGGAGAAAAGTGTAAAGCAAAAAGAGTATGACACAATAAAAACTTTGACAATACTCACACATTGTTTGTTTAACTCTAAAAGCAATTAGAAAAAACTTCAACGCTTCAAAGAGCGCAATAAGATGAGAGTTGCGTAACTTTTCCCTTCGCGCTGCATTAAAAGTACTTTATGTGAGATGTTTCATATAAATATGTACATTTCGTCTTGGGCTGATGGCAGAGTGCGCGCTATAAGCGGAGCGTAGCTAGAAGCGTAGCCACGGAGCGTGGCGAGAAGGTGCCAAAGTGAACGCTATAGTGAACAAAGCGATTTATTTCCTTTATATTAATTTTTTAGAGAGTTATAACTGTAAGAAAAGGACTACTTGAAATAAAGAGAAGTCGATCAGATAGTAGCGAGTCCTACAATTTGTACGATGAACTTAGAAATTATCCCAAATAATTTTTGAGCTATAAATATTGTCATTAACCACTTTTGATTATATTTTAAGTCTAGGCTGGGAAAAAATTTAACAACTCTTATAAAAAATCCCATACAGCTGTGCGAGGAGAAATTACAGCGTGCTAGAAACCATTACACAAACTGCTATATAGCACAACTCGAATTTAGCTTCGCACTCTGACATTTTTTGAGCGATCACATAAGAAAACACAAGCAGTGGTTTATAGCGCCATCTTATATTAAAGCTGCTTGCGGCCACTCTGTCATCAGCCTTAAATGTTAAAGCGAATCTATAACGCAACGCGAAGGAAATACTTTATCTGACATGACCTTTAGTAAAGTCTATAAGGAAACAAACATTTCTTAAATTGAATGAGAAACGAAATAATGACAAGCCTGCCGTACTCAGCAATAACCAGTTGCCGTGTAACCAATTACCATTTCAGTCCTCACAGCAGACCTGAGGTATTGGCACCACTGCCATACTTTGGTTTGCGATACATCAAGTTGCTGGGAGTCACCCAGAAGAGGTTACCTTAAAGAGAGTCGTACGGACTTTTGCACTGTCGACTAAACAGACCAGATTTTAATGCGATTTTTTTAAATGAAACTTTTACACGAACGCACATCTGACTATTGTCCTCTTTTAGGTTCTTCAAACTGAATATTTTTATAGAAAGTTTAAGCCCTGGTAACAATTATAAATATAATATGGTTGGTATTTATATATATATATTTATATTTATATACATATGTATGTATATATTATATTTATATATGTATATATATTTTTTTTTTTTGCTTAAAGCCATTACAGTTTGTGCATTATCTAAAATACCTTTCCACTGGAGTAGGGCATTAATTTTTATAAAAGCAAAATCTAAACTAAAATCCTTCATTGCCATAAGATGACATCAAGACTTGACTGAAATGTGGGCACTTACTGAAAATGCCTCTATTCTCTAAGGACTCTACAGCTCATACAAAAACAATGGCAACAACGACAATAAAAACTATTTTCGTTTAAACAAAAACTCTCACACGATATGAATTACAATAACAAAAAAAAAACAACTGAAGAAAGCTTGTTTGTATGTTTGTTTGAATTCAAGTGCAGAGAATAGTTGGTGTTGTTGTTGTTGTTTTCTTTGTAAATAGAGTATAGAAAAGAGGTTATTAGGATACTTACGCTTCATCCTCGGGAGTGGCTTTCACTTGTGTCAAATTAGGTGGCAGGCATATTAAGTAGAACAGCAGGAATGCGGTCAAAACAACAGAAATATGTGTCATCAACTTATCACACGATGAACAAAACATTTTTCTAGCATTTTCTTAACGTAATTTTTTCGACTTTATTTTTTGCTATAGTAGTTGTTGTTATTGTTTGTAAGTATTTTATTTAAGTATTTCCAAACTAATTTTTAAATTCTTTTTACAAGACAGACGAAGATTTTGTTGTACAATTGCAAGGTGGAAGCTTGATTTCTTCTTTTTTTCCTCAATTATTTATTAAAGTGCTTTTTCTTGGTAGATGGTTTTCTTTTGTGTGAATCATAAGTATTTAAAAATGTTTTCCAATTTTAAATAAATTTTCTATTTTTTTTCTTAAACTATGGGTGTAACCTTATTTTTTCAACTCATTTTACACAATTTATTTTTCGTTTTAATGCTTGTACTACTAATGACATTTTTCTCTAATTGCTTAACAAATTTCCATGCTTTCCAATGTTAATTGTGGATTAATTTCTTGTAAATTAACGAAATTTTTAAAAATTTATAAAAGATTTTATTTAGAAATTTTATACAATTCAATGTATAATTCTTTAGAAAAACCATAAAAAAATTTCAGCTGTACGTTGATTTTCTATATATAAACCACGTTCAACCTCTATAATTTTTTCAGTGTTTTGTTGTTGGCGTTTTTATATACTACACACACGTACATATATGCCCGAAATTCTTTTATATGTATTTGAAACCAAAAAGAAATATAGGTACTTATATATATTTATATTTTCTTTTTCTTTCATTTATCCGTTGGTCCATCCGTTAACTTTGAAAAGCTGCGAAAAACTAAAAAAGAAAATGTTCATATTAATGTCAAAAACAAATACACAAAAGAAAATGTACATCGAAAATTTTGGGGGAGAATAGTATGGGATCTATTTTTAGAAGGATTTAGAGTAAAAAAGAGAAATGTCAAAATCAGCTGTTGAAAAAAATTTCCATATTAACGGTTCTGTTTATATTTTTCGAATTCTTTGTACAAAAGCTAAACAACATTTTGTATACGCATGTATTTATTAGTGTATTGATTTTTCCTTTAGAATTTGTTTGCTCTGTAATTGCGCTCTGTTTCTTCATCTCTCTCTCTGTCTTTCTCTATCTTTCTCTTTGAAACAAGTTTTGTTTATGTTTGTTTAGTTTTGTTGTGATTTTTGTTTTTCTTACAATAAAAAAAGCACGTGTAAATAGCGGTTCTTTATTATTTCTTCGTTGTTTTGTTTACTCGCAACGGCTAAAAATGTGTGAGTGCCGTATGGTTGAGCAAGGAAGGGTTAGAGAAGAGGCCATTTTCTTTTGTTTATTTATTAATTTCGTAAATATAAAATATTCACATACATACATGTGTATATATTTATGTGGATATAATTTAAATATCTATGTACATACGCATTCATTGAAATAAATGTTTACTATTTAATTTTTTATTAAGACTTTAAATTTTAAAGTTCAAGCATATTTGAAATGTTATAATAATGCATCACGCCTGGACTAGAGTATCCAAAAATCGTAACCGAAAGCCGTTTTATCAGGGGTTTCTTTTAAACAAATTCAACGGTTTCGAAGAATTTATAGTTTCGATTCGATTTTGATGAATTCTAATTTTTAAAAAGCTAATCCTTTTTAAATGTTTATGAGTTTGGATGTAGGATCCACTATCACGTGATAACCGCTCAATAGATTTGGATGAAATAGAGGGTCGACGGATAGAGCTGAGTCTAGAAGGACACATAGCCTAAAAAAAATTTTTATAAAATAGGATCACGAGTGGGGTAAAGGACTATCTAACCAATTTTTATATTTTTTTTCATAAACAGGACCGCGTGGGGGAGAGGTAACTTCTGCCACTAAATTTCACGTCAACGAAGTTAAAGGAAAAAAGTTATATCTTCCAAAAATATTTATCTTTGAATTTTGAAATCATTTTTTTATTATCTGAAGCTGCCTAGTCATGAATAATATTCGAATTTTGAAATCGGTTTGAAGAGTGTTTAAATTTTAACAATTATTTGCGTTGTTCAGAAAAAATTTTCGAAAAATAAATGTTTTTATAGATATTAAAAAAAAAAACAATGAAAGAAAAGTGATTAATAGAATTTTTGAATCATTTAATGATTGCACGCTACGTCCAGCATGGTTCGAAAGTAGTTAATTTTTTATTAACCCTCTAATGCCCAGAAAAAATGGGAAAATATGGGAATAACTTTTTTAGGGAATTTTAAGGCGTCTAAATTAAAAAAATAATAATAATGTAGGCCTGTACAATAAGTCGTTTACCTTCCAGGTGAGAAAACACTAATGTGTGCCTTGAGGCATCCTTGGACATTTGGTACACACAGAAAAATACACAATCTAAAAACAGCGAAAACAAGGTTGATTTTACATTTTTCGTTAATGATTTTGCTTCATAGTCCTTTCGTGTTAAATCAACACGACTTTACGATAACTTGCAGACAACAGCAACTCATTTCAATATTACATGCGTGTCTAATTAAATTAAAATAATACGACGAATCTTGTTGATTCAAAATTATTTCAGTTCTAAATAACATAAATTACATATTGAATGCATATGTTTTCAGCATGAAATTCATTTAATGTGTAAGTAATTATAATGTTGAGTTAATACGATTCAATAATTGATCTAATACGAAATTCTTTTAAAATTAAACCGATACTCATATTAAAATAACACTAAATGTTTGTTGCTTCAAAGTGATGTCCTTAATTAAATAACCCATAAAAATTTAATAAAAGCTGTTTCTATTATGTATTTACTTTTTTAATATTTATTTTACTTACATACATTTGGTGCTAACGCCAAATCATCAGTAGACCTTAAACCATATT
Source organism: Gymnocheta viridis (assembly GCA_956483585.1). NCBI lineage: Eukaryota > Metazoa > Arthropoda > Insecta > Diptera > Tachinidae > Gymnocheta > Gymnocheta viridis. The sequence goes on from OY101444.1 coordinate 6,075,973, forward strand.
TTTGAAAAGTTTCAAATCAAACCTCTTATCTTATAAGAAAACTTTTAAAAAAACAATAAAAATTTCTTATATTTTTAAAATGTTTGAATTCTCATTGATATTTGTGGAATACTTATTATCAATGTTGATTTAAAATGAAGAAATGTTGTCTTTACACTACTCAATCTGGATTTTATCAAATCCAAACTTAATTTAACGTAATAATTTTTTTATTTTACAACGAAGCTGAGGTGTGTAAATTCAACATTGCACAATATTATTTGAACTACGAAAAATGTTCAATCTACTATTTGTTAGTTAAAATTTAAGGTTTTAAACATTGAATCAATATCAATATATGTGAGCTTTCAACAAAGTCAATATTTTTGCAAAAAATTACATGACATGAAATCAACATTTTTTCATTTTGGTTTAACATTGATGTTTTTTTCCGGGTGTAATAAAAACACTGTATTAATAAAAGACAAGTGTATATCTGTTAAAAAGTTTTGAAATTCTTTGAAATAAAAAATTATCGTTACGATCAAGGAACTCAAAAACACTAAAATTTATATAATTGATAACATGACATGCAACTACACAATTTTTTGCATGCAAATGCACGTGCTTGACAAAAATATGCATAAAACATAAGGACTTTCAAGAGCTTTCGAAGCTTTCACAAATATTTTTATACATCTCTTAGCAACTGGTAGAAAAGGTTATTTAACATAAAAAATTATATATTGGGCGTCAGTATAACTTTTGTGAAGAGTGCTTTAAGCTACTCTTTAGGTATTAAAGGGCTAAAAGAGTAAATTTTTATTCACAAATCTTCTAAGCTAAATAAGGTAAAATGTTATGAAATTTTACTTAAACGTACAACAACAATTAAATCTAATAATTAAATAATTGAATTAGGAAACTATTAATAACACTATTGTGGAAAATTTGTAACAAACTGTTTTCCGCAAGCTCAAAAATCTGTGCAGAGAGGTAGTAATATTTTCAGATTTTATTTAATTGCATAAGAATTGCAATAAAATAGATTTAAAAAATTTTTGTTATTATTTTTTGAAAACACAAAATCTTTACAAGTCTTAAAACCATTACGATATCTCAAGCGGACGGTCGATGTTTTTAAATATTTTGAAATTAAAAAGTATGAATTACATTTTTTCTTTAGTCAGACCACTTATTTCTAAAACTATCCAACAACAGATAATATAACTATATTGTCCGTGTAAAATAATAAAATGTCCTGCCAACAGATATCTTGGCCAAAGTTTATTAGTTTCCAATAAAATCACATGCTGTGACAATCCTGCGCGTATACTTTACATACAATTATGTCAAATTCTATATTATGTATACGTAGTGGTAAACACACTACATAATACAATGTGTCCACCGGGAAGGTTTACTTCTTTGTTTGTTTATAATTTTTGAATAAATGAAACAGAATAAATAAATGGAATACAGTATCAGATAAATGTCCGCCTCAGTTAGACTCATAAATGCGAGCCCTTTACAGCAAATTACATTCTCACACATTTCACGCAGTATTTCATTAATTTCATCAGCAATATTTTGTTTGAGTTGCTCAAGGGTTTCTGGTTTGTTTGCATAAACCTTGCTTTTCAGATATGCCCACAAAAATAAGCAGTCAAATCAGGCGACCCTGGAGGCCAATCAACATCACCATTTCTTGAAATAACTTGTTGTGGAAAGAGATCTCGCAGTAATTCCATTGTAATCCTGGTTGTATGCGATATGGCACCGTCTTATTGATACGACATGTTAATCAAGCCCAAAGCATGCAGTTGTGGCGTAAAAAGTTTTCAATCGTTTCATTTTCAAAGAAGTAAGAGGGTCCAATGATTCCTCCTGACCAAATTGCACACCAGACTGTCACTTTTAATGGATGCAAAAGTGACTGATAAATAATTTGAGGGTTTTCCATCGCCCAGAACCAACCGACTATTCTGTTTATTCACACATCATTTCATTCAAATGAAAATGTGCCTCGTCACTCATTATGATTTATTCATGAAAATCGGGGTTGTCATGTGCGAGCAAGCTGTAACATCCTATTGGCTTATGTACGGCGGCGTAAATGGTCTTGTGGAAGAAGCTCTTGCGTCAACTGAATCTTAAATGGAAACAAATGCAGATCCTTGTGCAAAATTGTGGCCAACGTTGTTCTTTGAAGACCAAGCTCCTGAGCATGGCGTCGAATTGAGGTTGATGGATTGTTTTGAACACTTTCTTGAGCAGCAAAAATGTTTTCAGCCGATCTTGCACTACGTTGTGGTCCATGCTTGGGCCTACCACCTACAGACCCTCTTTCTTCGAAATTATTCACTACACGATAAATAATGCGTTTTGTTGGCACGTTGTTTCTCCCAAAAATTTCACGTAACTCTCTCATCGTCACAGTAATCGATAAAAAGAAATTACATCGTTTTTCGTGTTCAGGAGTTCCCAATTAACTTATCTAGGCATGTGGAGTTCTTGGTATTTTTTGGCTGTAAATCAGTGTAATTGATTTTGATGAAATATTTTAACGATTAAAACACGTTGGTTTATCGAATATTTTTTTATAATAAATTTGCTACGTGTCTACTTCACCGACTGCCAAATATGAACTGTCAAGACTAATGGTGGCAAAACAAAGTAGTATGCCTTCCCGGCGCACACCCTGTATAAGCAATTTCATTCGGTTTTATTATGTAATAAGAAAAAATAATAATATATCGTTAATAATCAAGAAAATCGTTTTTTTCACATACATTTTCTTTGGCGATTTTGTGCGTGTTTTTGGAGCAGTCATGGGAGCGTATACTTAACGTTTAAACTTATATTTTTGTTCATCCGTTTACAGCAATATAAAAATATTTGTAATAAATTGTAAGAATATTCGATAAACATTTTTGAAAGATTTTTAAATTTTAGTATTAGTTGAAATTGCACAAACATTTTGCTATTACTATTTATAAATGTGCACTAACTGTCTTGGAAAGACAACTGTCCAAATAAAATTGATTTATTTATAAAAAATGGTCGACTATGTCCCACCACTGTTCACTGTACTCACACATCTGTCGCTCTTTCTGCCTCTTGCTAGACTACCCTCCTCCTTTATTAAAACTTATCATATTTAATAAATGATGCTTTCTTACGTTCCTTTCCTTTAAATAATGACTTTTTCACTTATTCAAAGTAATTGGACTCTGAGGTCAAAGTCTGCTAAAAACTAATTTTATGAAAGAAACGAACTTTTTAAAAGTAACTTATAAAAAAAAATAAAAATTAAGATGGGATCTTTGCTATGAATTAATAACAACTATTAACTTTTTAACAGCTTAAATATTTCTTTAAAAAAATATTATATTTTAAAGACGGGCGACTTTTTGCGCTCGTATGTTTTGTTTAATTTTTTATGAAAATCTACAAAATATTAATTATGATATTTTACTACTTAACACTCGGCCATACGCACTGGACTTAATTAACTTCATAATCTGTCTTAGTCTTTCAACAAAAAAAAAACACCAACATCTTGTAACTTGTAAAAAATTACCTTTTCCTCCATTAACAACTTCTCATGCAAAATAAGTAATAAAAACAAAAAGTACAAACTAAAAGAAACAAAATTCTTAATTGATGCCAGAGCAGCACAGACAGAAAAAATCCTTATATGTAAAGATATAAACCCTCAGACCGACTTTACAGACTACTTTTGTGTTTTAATTCATGTAAAACACTTAATCAACTTAATAAACACAACAAACACACATGCGAGAAGTAAATTAAAATATGCTGTAGACCGGCCATGGATCCTTTTGCACCCTCTTCGTTTTTGCTCTGTTTTTTAGAGGGTCATATTTTTAACACACAATTGTTGTTTTAACCACAGACATGCAGTTTAGTACGAAGTGGTTGTTGTTGTCACTTTAAATGTATCTGTATGTACTACGTTTGTGTTCTATGTAGTTGGTTGCACGAACCCAAAAAAAGAGTCATAAAATCGACAAAGGAACACAGAAGAGATTAACAAAACCATATAAAACTATAATTCTTTTTGAAGCAAGTTTTGTTTTTTTTTATTTTTTACTTTTTCAAACAAACATTTAAACACTGTTGTATTGCATGGTAACAACATGCAAACAGGCACACTTGTACATACATACATACATAATTGATACAAATGCACACACATACACACATACACGCACACACACTGCTATTTTAAAACGGAAGTCGAGAATGCTCCATAAAGATAGAAAACTTTCCGTTGGTTGCATGGCTGGGCATGCAAGAATCAACTTTTATTTATGGTGGTGTATGTATGTATTGTATGTATGTGTAGATGTGTTATTGTTGTTTTGCATGAATTGTGCGTGTTTTTTCTTTAAAAGCATTCTATACTTTAAACATTGTATACATTTCTGTGACAATGTGGAAAAGTAGCTTATGTCGAATATTGCAGTTTCGAGATATCCTCAGTTTTGTTGAAGCTTTATTCGAGTAGTTTCTTGCTATAAGTCTTTATATTATGGTATTAGTAACAAATTCTAACGAGACTGACTGCCAGGCCCACTATGTCACACGTATTCGTTCTTTCGTACAATTACATTTCAATTTTAGAATTTGTTTTTGTTTTAAATGTAATTGTACGAAAGAAAGAATTCGATCGACATGGTGGGTCTGGCAGTAAAAGTAAATTGAATAAAAATTATTACACCTTTTTCTTCTTATGTATGTAAATGACCTTGCGATACTGAAAATTTTATTATGGCAAATAAAGTAACTTAAGCGTTTCTACTGAATAAGGAACTGTGTATTGCGGTGATTTCAAGGACCGAAAATAATAATTATTTTTGAATTTTCAAAGAAATAAAGCGACCACAAGAAAATATCGGAAAGCATACCATCGAGCTCGCTTTCAACTGTTTTAATAAAATAATAAGCTGTTTAAATTCTTGATTTTTAATTTTTTGTCAGAAATAATTGTTATCTTTGAGATTTTTTTTTGACAGAAATAGTTATTTTCTTTTCTGAGTTTTAATATTTTTTTTACAGAAGTAATTGTATTATTTTTGGCAGAAATAATAATTATTTTCTGATTTTTATTTTAACGCAGTTTTGTCTTATATCGACATAAGCTACTCTTCCATATGATTTAATAGAAATGAACAAATCACAAACTTGTAAATACTACTCTAGTTTGAGGGTCACTGCTTCGATTCCTCTCAAGATCCTGGGTGCTTATGGGAGCAAACCAAAAAGGTAGTTTCTGTTTGTTTTTAAAAAAGGTATTGAAAAAAATTGCTTTTTTAAACAGCACATTTTAGAAAACATTTTTTTAAGGTAAAGTATCGTCTAAATCATCGCCGTCCGTTGTGGCGAAATTACGTATCTCATAAAAGTACAATTTCGACGAAAGTACGTTTTTAACAAATGTAATTTTTAAACAAAAATAAAATATCTTCTAAACGGAAGTATCTTTTTAAAGAAAGCAAATTTTTACAAAAATACTTTTGTCAAATATTACATATTTAAGAAAGCCCTTTTTTGAAGAAAATACTTTTCCAAAAAATCACTTTTTCAAAAAGAGTACTTAACAAAAATCTTTTTTCATTGAAAGTCCATTTTCAAAAAAATTCTTTTTAAAAGAAAGTAGTTTTTTAAAGAAAGTAATTTTCAAAAAAAAAGTATTTTATTTCAGAAAGTACATTTTTTCAAGAAATTGCTTATTTAAAGAAAGTACGTTTTATGGAAAGTACCGTTTAAGTAACAGGATTTTTGCACAAAATATCATTTAACAAAATTTCTTTTTTGTCAAAAGTACCTTTTTGCTAAATTATATTTTTGCTAAAAGTACCTTATTACTCAAAGTATTTTTCAACTAAAAGTACCTTTTCACTAAAACTACCTTTTTACTAAAAGTACGTTTTTACTAAAAGTACCTTTTTAATAAAAGTACCTTTTTACTAAAAGTATCTTCTTACCAAAGGTACCTTTTTACTAAAAGTACCTTCTTACCAAAAGTACCTTTTTACTAAAAGTACATTTTTACTAAAAGTACCTTTTTACTAAAAGTACCTTTTCACTAAAAGTACCTTTGTACTAAAAGTACCTTTTTACTGAAAGTACCTATTTAACCAAAATAACTTTTTAACGAAAACACATTTTCAAAAAAGTACCAAAGTATCTAGTTACCATTTTGCCAAAAGTATCTACATATTTACTAACTGTTCATATGTATTAAAAGTACATTTTTACTTGCAGTACTTTTTAACAAGAAGCACCTTTTTTGCCAAAGGTACTCTTTTACTCTCCTACTTTCATAGAAAAAGAACCTTTTTGAAAATTCCCAAAACTGGTTTCATCAATTACAATTCATGATCTTTAGTCCTTATTATTTAAACGACTGTGAAAATTGGTCTCCACCAGCTTATTAAATAATTTAAATTGAAAAGTACCACAAACACACATAGCACCGAAGTTTTGCGGCTGGCTAATGTTGTATGTTCCAATAATTATCAACAATTATTGGGGGTGATAAATTGTGCAACATGTGTCTTAAAGGAAGGGACACATGCAAACGCATGTTCATTTATTTGTGTTCCAAAAGGATTAAGAGACACATGGCCAGGCAAATATAAACACAAACAGTAAGATTGCTTGTACCCCGAAGAATAGGAAATCAACTGCAACTGCAACTTCATGGCTACTGCGAGTGTGTGTATCAATGTATTATGTACATATTTATGTTAGCACGCTTTTAAGCTGTGCAAGAGGCCAGAGATTAATAGCAACCAGAAGATTTAATGCTTTGTAGTGCCTGTACGTGTGGTTTGGGGTAAAGTGTCTGCATAAGAAAAAAACCTATAATAAAGTCGGAAGCAATATCATTAAAGCACTATGAAAATTATTGTTTAAAATGTGTTTGTGTAATGAAAAATATGAGAAAGTATAAACAACAGGCTTAAATGTTAAGCACAGTGCAAGAAAATGATACTTATTTTAAATAAATTTTCTTAATAAGACACTTATGTGTTACTGATACTAAATCACTAATATATTCTGAGATAACGTTGGAGAGTTTTTTGTATTCTTAATAAATAATTTAATTCAAATACTCGTGCAATTTTAGTAATTAAAGAGAATATAAATGCAGTTTCAGTATTGAATGTTATTAATTTTTTAAATTTTTAAAATATCTCACGCACACATTTTTTTCACATTTAATAATTTAATTAATTCTGTTTTCAATTAAAATTTTGTAACATAAAAGAAAACAGCAACGGCCGCCAATTTATTTATTCTTCTTACAGAATAAATAAATGAAATAAAAAAATAAATAAAACTACCTCATTCATTCTATAAAGTTTCTTTATTGGCGAACAACTTTATTATCAAGTTTTCTCTTGACACCTTTTAAGGGCAAAGGGACGAGGGCGTGGAATGAAGGCCATTCACGTTCAAACGTTTAATATCATATCACGCCATACTCAAGTATATTTATCACTTGTCCATTAATTACAAAATAACTGTTCGATTCATGTGCCTCTTCGTTTAAATGACAAATTGACCTTTAATGCGTGTGTGTATGGTTGGTTGGGCGGCTGCTGGTTGGTTGCTGAGGTTCGTACGATGTTCATTCCGTTGAATGTTGGTGATGCTGCGTTTTGTATCATTGATTACTTAACAATTGAGATGAAAATTAAACTAAAGGAATATTTTTGTGTGAGCAAAAAAATAGTAAAATGAAAAATAACGTAAATATTTGTACCATTAAATATATCGTCAGCTTAAATGCCAATGGACGTAACTATACAAAAACTCAAAATTGAGTTTTTGATTAAATACACAGTGCGACAAAAAAATACCTGGGAAGTGATGTGATTTTTCTTGTAGGTGCTGTCGAGTAGATCAAGAATCTGTATTTGAAATTTCCGGGACACCCCCAAAATCTGGAGTTACGGGTAAAAACCCGGTTTCTCGTACCTCTATGCACTTAATGGTCTGTAACTTAGTTGAATATTAACCGATTTAAAATTTTAGAACGGACTTAGAAAGAAGATACTGATGTATATGATGTTCATGCTACTTTCAAAAACATGTTAGTAATTTAACAGCAAAGGCATTTGCCGTTGATTTTTTAGCGTTTTTCGTTTGTCCAGTTAAAAAATAAAAGTGTAATTTGGTGTCTGCAGTTAAGGTGACGATATGTGATAATAAATTATAATAACTAATATGTGACAGAGACCTGCACACCGAGAGTTTTAAACGACGGCTATAAGCCGTCTGTGAGCCGACAGTTTAGCAATTTTAGTCATTTTTTAAATTAAAATGTTTGCACAGTGAAAGTTACCACAAGCGGACACTCACGGTCGATGAAAAAATTTACCAGATAAGGCCGTGTTGTGTTGTGAAAACTTTGTTAATAACACAGTTCGTTACATTTTTATTCTAAACGTGTAAGTTTTATTCTTTTCCTATCGTGTTCAGTGATCAAGTGAAATATTGGGGGTACACATAAGTCTCCGGCGTTTAAAAAGTTGTAATAGTTGCGATGGATATCTGATAATTTATTTGATCAGCATAAGTTGATCATATGAATATATCTTCATCAATTGAATAGTTCTGTCACCGACACACAGTGTTTTTTTTCATAAACCGAAATCCAAGAAAAATGTGACTTCCGATCTTTTAAGAAATAAAGATATTATGAATTTTTTTTATTGTATTACGAAGGTTGTGTTAAGGAGGTCTAATACACTAAAAACGTCCTTACCTAACATGTGAACAACATTTCTAGTTCTGATTCTTAAAATAAGCAATTTTTGTGATTTTAAAGCGTTTTAGCTGAACTTTAAATCTTTCAAATTTTTGCATTTCATATGAGTTTGAATTCTTTTATTTTAAACTTTTTTCATAATTGCATTAACATAATATTACTGCTTTCTACTTTGTTTATTATAATTTTTTTTTCATTTAACTTGCATTTAAATTCAAATTTGATATAAAATATGTTTTATCCTTGTATGCTTAAGTTCTTTAGTATTTTTATATTTTTACAAAAACTGTTGCCTGCATTAAGGCTGGAGTGTAAACAATATTCAAGTGCATAGAAGAAAGCAAAAAATGTTTCTAAGATTTTCTTAACAAAAATAAAAACCAACTACCTGTAAATTGTTTACTAAGTAACTAACAAATTTAAAAACAAAACACAAATATTTTCTTATGAGCGCATCCAGGGAGAGAGAATATATCTTCGGCGAAAACAATTTTGTTTAGTTCGGCAATGATTTTCGAAACTGTGGCGCTAAAGTTCTGGTTAATTAATGTCTACGAATTTGTTTCATTGACCGATTTTTTTATTGATTCTTTTGATGGGCTAAAAAAGTAACTTATATTTGTGTGCAAAAAAAAAATAATATTTGCAAAAATTAAAAAAAAACATTATTTTCGATAAAAATAAAACATCAAAAAATTAAAATCAAAAGAGTCTATATATACAAATAAATCAAAATAAAATAATTCTAGAGAAAAAACTACTACAACACTTAGCAAGGGTGCAGACCTTCCCAATCATAATGCTGTCTGTATTCTATCGGGGGCTTAATGCCTGCTCAAAGTTTCACAAGAATCGATTTAGTAGAAGTAGTAGAAAAATAATATTTATTTCGTATTTGGGCGTGGCGCTGCCTACTTTTTTCGTCATGCAGTGTTTTAGCGTTAATGTGTGTGTAAATTTTCATAAGAATCGGTTGAAAAATGGCATGTATCTGCACTATCTAGTAGAACCACATCCTTTTAAATAAACAAAAAATAAATCGGAAATTGATTTATAAATGGTGCAATTAATTATGAGAAAACATATTTAAACAAAAAATTCAAACGAATTGATTCCTTCTCCTGTTTTTTAAAGTCGGTTAGAAATTAACTTTTATTACCTGAATTTAATATGAAAAATTTTTAATTGTTACGGTCCCCGATTTCTTTTGTTACTGTCTGTCCTTTCTTCGTCTTGTTTTGTTTTTATTATAAAAATATACATACTCGTACGTATGTAAATTATGTATGTAAATTTTAGAATTTGCTAAAATAAAACATCTTCATATACAATTTGCAGTGAGTCGGTTTGTTTTCATTTTCCATATGCTTAATAAAAACAATAACAAACTGCATTTTAGAAAAAAAAATTATAAAATATAAAATAGTAAATAAATGAAGATTAAATGAATGTGAACGAACAATATATATGAAGCTGTATGAAGTATATGTATGAATGCATGTAGGCATATGTATGTGTATTCACTGTAGTAGTGTAAAATAAGTAATCGCAACCCTGCAGGAAATATCAATAGTGAAACTGTACTGACTTACTATTGACACAGTCAGCAATACTAGTGAATTACAATACCCCAGACAATGCTATTTACTATAGACATTTAACATGTGCGTGTCATTGAAAGTCCACTACTGTCATTAGTACTATTGACTTGGAACCAGTGATTCACTAGTACGAGTACGTTTTAGTAATTCTAGTCTACAATTTGCGTACTTTCCTGAAGTAGATGTCAATAATAAAAATGTAAATTTTATTAACTTTTGGAGTTTATTTAAAAAGAAAATAAAAGATAAAAAGGCGCTAATTCATAACAGTCGTTTGAAAAATATAGGTACTAAAAATAAGGTACTTATTCATTTTAGTCTTTTTGAAGTTTTCTTATAGTGACTATGACGCCAAATAGTCACCAAAATAGTAGACAGAAGTGGTGACTTGGGGACACATGCCCCTACGTTTCCTTCAGGGAATATATAAAACTTTCAATTGCGAATCGCACGCATACACGCGAATATTTTACCAATGGCATTCATTATATAATCTCATCTCTGGCCACCCACTTTATGCAATCTCTTGAGTGTTTATTAGCTAACGGTACTTGTTTTATATCTGTTTGTTTTCACTCACAATTCATATTGTTGTGTGTGGCTTTTTTCATGTTTGTGAATGATGATGAAAACTTATTACGCACACTAGAGTATCCAATTATTAGACTTTTTGATTTGGAATTTGCTCGATTATAATTTTGCTCGAGTAAGGTTTTTTATTTACTCGGATAGCTCGAATAAATCAAATAAGTTCTCAAATAATTTTATCCAATTAAAAAGAAAAAAACATGTATTTGTACTTTGTATGTAGTTCGGAAACTTTTATAAAAAAATAAATTTCGTTGCTAAAATATGCAATCAATATGCAACCTCATTTGCCAATTAAATAATTTATGATTCTTGATTTTTCCCAACTATCGCAATCAATTAATATCAATCGTATGGCACGCACACACACACACACACACAAATGACAATCTATTTTGATTTCTCAGCACTTTCTTTTTTTAGTTTCAACATAAATTCTAATTACGAGTATATCCAAAAAAAATTCTCACGCGTGATTGAAAAACGCCTTTTTAAAAAGTTCAATGTTTTAGGGTCAATTTCAGGCACAAACATAAATGGAAATCTTTAAAAGAACAATTATTAAATCAAAAATGCTAAAATGCAATTGCAACGAATAATTGCACAAATTGAATTAAAGTATGACAATTTATTTTGTTGACTGGAGTCATTGACATTTGTTTGCTTGTCGCAAAGTGTAAACGTGTTAATATTTAAGGTCCACATGTCAATTTTTTTTCAATGAAAATAAACTGAAAAATAATTACAACATTAATAGATTTTTTATTAAATTAAAAATTTTTATATTGATTTAATAAATTTCCTCACCATTATGCATGCAGTCGAGTTTTTTTAGGGGCATATTAAAATATTGTTATTTTTTTTTTGGTGTAAAAAAAAATGCGAATTAATAAAAATTTAAACAAATAAACAATTTAAGGGAATACATAACAAATAGATACGAGTACACTTTAAATAATTTTTAATAGGCTGTGTACTTATTTTATAAAGTTTAATTTCTCTAAACAAAAATCCTTAAAAAAAAGTTTGTCTTAAGTAAAAACAAAAATTAGAAAGAAAAATGGTACATGAGATAAAAACAACGTGTAGCAATGGGTTAATTTAAGGTAAATTAGTGTTGGTAAAATTTTAATATTGATCGTGGTGAAGTTGTGTTTGCTTTAAAAGCAACTAATAATACCTTCCACAATACAAATAACTCTCGTATGCTTTTTCGAGTCATAATTTGTGTAAATACAAATTTGAAATCACATTCAACCGAGCCACCTAAACAGTGGCGGATACATGGAAACACACATGAAGACTGATGATGGCAGTGTAGCGGCTCCCGAAAAATAACATTGCTCTTGTTCGGCCGTGTAAGTTGAAATTAATTGATGTTTAAATTTTTCCTTATTTCTTTGGAATATTGTATCATGTCCAATTCTTTCTGACTAAAAACTTTACGAACTTTAGCCGAAAATAGCAATCACTTTGGATTAAAAACCTCTAAAAATAAATTTGTTCGAAAAAATAATCATATTGAAAAAAATCCTTAAACTTTTTATTTAATATTTTTTTCGCTTCTATCGAAAATTAATTAATTTTAAAGAAGACAACTTTTTTGAAAAAGTTTTTCTCTATTTGGAATATTTTACAATTCTTAACAGAATAATTTTGTTATAATACGGGAAGTAAATTATGCATAAAAATTTTAGCTCTTGAAAGAGAACTGGCCATAGACCATTTTTTTCTCTTGCCCTGCACAAGGATAGACTGCTTTCAGACAGTCAAAGTTTATTTTGCAAAGTTTTAATTCAGCTGGAAGAAAAAGAGACAGATGAATATTTTCTCTTTCTGTCTTTTTCCCAGCTTAATTGAACTTTGCAAAATAAACTTTGATTGTGTAAAATCCGTCTACTTAAACATGAGTTTAAAACATTTATTTTGTTTGAAACACTTTCTCCGCAACATCAAAGTGATGCGATGCAGATATACAGAAAATCACTACTAAAAGAACATGCACAGTTCACAAATAAAAAAAATATTTTTCTATTGTGCCTTTCAGTATTTGTGCATCGCATTAATGTTGCGGAAGTGTTTCAAACGAAACGAATGTTTATTGAAATGTTTAAATAAGAAATTAAAAGATAAAAATATATAATAAAGCACAAAAACTCACTTGATCATACATGATTCCCGCCATTCACGTCAGCGGTGCTTTTCTCTACTTTAGATACACAAAGTTTTCTATAAAAGTTTTCAAATAGACTAAATTTTCTAGAAAAATTTTTTGCTCTTTAAAAAAACTAATAAACCCAGCAGGAAAAGTTTATCGATAAGAATCGAGGGGGTCTGCTGTAGCAGATCCTAGGATAATGGCTTTGCAATCTGTCGTTGCTTAGAAACAACTAGTGTTGTAAAAGTATTGAATATTTGAGTACCGAGTACTCAATACCCAAAACAAACTTCTCAATATTTTCAGAGGTGCATTTCCATTAACAAATACGAAAATTTAGCTTGAAAATGTTTTACATTAATGCAACTCTGCTTTAAGGAAAGTCAAGCGCAAATGATTTAAATAATTTGCAACAATTAATAAGCCTGACCGTTTAGTTAGATATTTTTAATGGATTATTAATTTGCTAATCCATGAATTATTATGGAGTACGTATAATAAAAAATCGAATTTTAAATTATTAAATATTTTTATTTTGAAATAAAAAAAAAACGTTAAAAGTATTCAGTGGTATCTAGTACTCAATTGAAAAAGTATTGAGTAGTATTGAGTAGTCAAAAGTAGGCGCTTTTTACAACACTAGAAACAACGCCCTCTGTGTGTTTGGTGTAGTGGTGGAGAACCTCGCTAATCTTTGACTTCTACCTTTTTCCCAAAGGGAGGCTGCTGCCTGACTTTTGTCATGATTTTATCCTCTTTTTCCAGGAGTTGCGTGGTCAGGGGCTTCTTAGATGGATTGCTTGGAGGAGGGTTGTAGCTGCTTAATTTTTAAAATTCGAAAACCATGATCAAAATTTTTCGTCTTCTGCCACGTACCGAACCTGGAGTGCCTGGTCTTGTAGGCTAGCACTTTACTGCCACTGTATATGTAGGGATGTGTGAATAATCGATTGATCAAACTTTTTGATTAATCGATATACTGATTATATAACACAATACTACACATGATTTTGAGACTCAATTCTGAGAATTGCACGTGAAAGTAGCCCCAAAAATAAGAACTTCTGCATCATTCGTTTTGCATTAATAATTTAATCTGAATTGTGTTTTTGTTCAAGGATGTTTTCTATTACTTTTTCTACATTTTAACATGGTTATATCTCGGTATAACGTACGTGTGCTTGTAATTTTCCATATTGAAATATTCAATGTTCTTCTGGTTTTAAAATGTAATTATTAATTATTAATGCAGCCAACTTGACAAAATGAATCAGGCAGGAGTTCTTATTTTTGGGACTGCTTTCCAAATCAATGAGCTGGAAAATGTTGTACGGTGTAATTAATTGATTAATAAAGTTATACAACTTTTTGATTAATCAAATAATCGACTAATCAAAGGGGTTACTCTCTCTCTCTCTATTGCGATGTGAAAGCAATTTCAGTGTACCAATAGTTCGGTTTTGTACCAATTTTCTTTCGTATCGCAATAGAGAGTAAACCCTCTATATTTTGATTAATCAGAATGCTTGAATAATTGATTAATCGCACATCCCAAGTTACATATTGAATAACTTTCAAATATTTTTGGGTGAGAATTTTCTTCAAAAGTATTCAAAGAGATTATTTATTCTTTTAATGAACTTTATAGAAATAGAATTAATCAGAAGGATTAATAATGAGCAATTCATGTGCATTAAATGGGATCTTTGCATTGTAACATGGAAACAGTCAGGAAATGATGTTAACAAAATACTTGTCATGCAATATATTTATGTACTTTAACATTAAACACATAAATATTTACATTTAATTTGTTAATATTTAAACATAAGAGTATTAAATGGAAACCCCATTAATTTATTCCCCTTGCATATCAATCCAATAATATTTACATTGATGTACAACATTCCACTCAACAACATCCTTTATTTGCGTTGCAATTCTCTTGAACGATTTTATGCATGATTAAACTTGAACACATTTATTTATTTCATTTATTTTATGAATTGACAATTTTTTAAATTAAATTTATTTTCCACACAACAAATCGCTATTGAACACGAATTTATATGAAAGTAGAATTCTGTTGAGATGAAATTTAATTATAGAAAATTTAATTCTAGGCAATTAAGATATTTAATGTTTATGATGCTTTAAAATCAGAAGTCAAAGAGGAAACTCAATAATGTTGAAGCATTAAGCGTTTAATGAAATAAATATTCATAATTGGTAATTTTTAATTTTAGTTTATGCTTTGCAGCAAGTTGCGAAACATTGCATCATCTTTGAAAACAGTTTTTGCTTTATGTGGTGTTTCTACTAAAGGGTGTCTCAGTAAGAATGCACTTTTTCATTTCGGGTGTCTGCCGGGAAGGTATACTACTTTGTTTGTTTATAATTTTTGATTAAATGAAAGAGAATGGATCTCATGTTGATTTTCGCCTACGTATAACATCACTGTAGAGAGGCCCAGAACTTTGCTGGCACGGCTATGAGAAATTTTCATGTTAGAAATTTAATTTAAAATAATATTTCTAAATTTTACACACTTTCAATGCTTAAAGGTTGAGCTTTTAAATTACAAAAAAATCTTAATATTACATATGTATGGATGTAGGTCGGTCGTTTGATATAAATTTCAGCTACAAACATTTATTTGTTTTTTCTTTTTAAAAACAAGTTGTAATACTTTGTGCTACACTACACAAGAATACGTGTATTATAAAAAAAACAAAAACAAAACTTTACATTTTTTCGTATATTTCACAACATTTATTAAGCATAAACAGTAGTTTAGATGAAATTTGCAACATTTTCCGCCATAAACCGGAAATATACTTAGAAAAAAAATCACACACACACACACACGGAGAGAAATGGCAGGTTTAAAATAACGTCAGCACAAAGCAATATTCCATGAAAAAGAAAATAATTGCAAAACTTGGAAGTTAAAAAGCAACAACGAAAACAAAAAACACATATAAATATTTTATAAATACACTAACATTTAACTACACATGAAACTAATTTAATAACAACAACAACAACAGCAACAACAACAACAATAACAAGCAACATATAAACATTAAAAGACCAACGGTAAAAAGGACATCAACAGTAATTGACTATTTATACAGCAGCGCACAAAAAAAAAACGCTAAAGACGGTGTTTATACATCCTCTAATGTTAACACCACTATTTTCACCACTTTAAAAAAATGCAAACACTTTTCTCCTACTTTCTCTTCCAGCTCTTTTTGCGACTTTTTTTTTTGTTATTAGCACTTGGCATCCTTGCAACCCATTAGAATATGTGGCAATAACAAAATAACGGTAAATTGCAGCCAGAGGGTGGGAGTAAGAGAGATTGTAGAAAGAAGTATTGTAGATTTTATTGTTGTTTCTCTTGTTATTATTGTTTACTATTTTGTTGTGTTTTTTAAAGACACTTCTATACATGCACAGTAGAGCTAAACTGTGAAATATTCAGTTGAGTCTTTTTATTTTCGAATTTTCTGATAGTATCTGAGATCAAATGTTTTAATATATAAAATAAATATTACCAGCAAGCTGGCTGCCGGAAGTCAAAATGTATCAATTGACGTAATTAAATTCAAAAAAAGAAATTTTTACAATAAAAAACCTTAAAGCAGGATTAAAAGTTAGTGCTATTTTATTGTAATTAAATAAATCTTAAATCTTAACAACCCCTCGTCTTGACTGGCAATAAATATGTTGGTTATAAGGCAATAACGCCGGCAGAATAACGGAACAATATTACTTATTGCTTTGATTATTGCTTTAGTATGGGTGGGTAATCGTATTTATGTTAACACACAATTCACAAAATTTTTAACAGAAAGTTTCGATAATAAAGAAGAAGAAACTGAAAGACTTTTTAAATTTTCATCTGAAAAACTGATCCTGAAATAAGAAATTTTGCATTTTTATGTATTTTATAAAATATTTTCTTTTTAACTTTCCTTTTTAAAATCTTTTAATAAATATTTTAAATCAGAATAATTTTATCTTTTAATAATTTATTTAATTTTTTTGGCAAATGAAATTTTGGCAGCGTTTTTTTTTCTTCTTCTTTTATTTGGTAATGTCAAACGGTTTATGACGTTTTATGTTCGCAATAATTGTCAACGAAAAATTGTTGTCAATTATTGCCGCAATTAAATGCAAATTTAAGAGCTTCTCCTTTTACGCTAAATTTTCTTCAGCGAAACCACTGTGCCACATATGCTCTATTCATAAACTTAAGTAAATACATTTGCTTACAAATATGTATACAACTACAGTTGTTTGTTTATAAATATTTTTATTAACCCTTTTATTAGCACTTCGTATGTAGTGGATTCCTTTACAGCCTCCTTCTGTTTATGTGCTTTTTTTTGCTTTGTTTTCGTACATAGATGTGTTTGTCAAGGTCGTCTTTTGGCATTCGTTGACAATAACAACTGTTACCTTAAAATCTACTACTTATGGAAAAGTAAGGGACTTGAATAAAACCACCTAATGGCGTTTTCTTTTCTAAAAAAAAATTGCAATATTTTTTGCCCTTTTTATTGAAAATTCGCGATTTAATGATTTTTTTTAAATGGTGAGTTTATTAGAAATTATTGTATCACTACCTACGAGGCAAAATTTTTGTCTTAAGAAAACTCTGAACAGCAATTTTGTGATAAAAAGTAAAAGAAATGTTACATTTTTTTCAGAAAAGAAAACAGCATAACTTTTGTTGAAAAATGGATAAATTTTCAAACTTTTTCTCTGAAAAACTAAGCCATCACAAAATCGAAAAATCTTCAAATATTAAAACGTTTAAATCGTTGAAATTTATCATGGAAATTCTTTAAAAAATTGTAGTAATGCAATATTGAAATCTTAAAATAACTGAAAGTGTACAAAAAATGTGGGCAATGTGGGTGTGGTCCTCCTTGAAAATAACTACTTTTACTTAACCAGTTTTTAAAGAAGCTTTGCACACACATTGGGACTCCGTGATAATGCAATATTACGATTATAAAAGTCTATTTCAACTTCTTTTTTTAATAAAAAATGTTTTATTTTTCAACGTAATTTATTTTGTTGACACACTTTTACATACCGCGCTTGTTAAACAATAGTGTATTAACTCGAAATTTTTATGAAAACTTTTGTGAAAAATTGTCAGACAATATTTTTATCTACGCGCTGTAAAGAAAACGTATTGTTTTGTCTACATTTTGATAGCAAAATGGGAGATTTAAAAATTATTTTTCGCAAATCTTAAATATAAATTCAAAAGGAATTTTCATCTATTGAAAATTTTAAAATTTTGAGTTAATACAGTATTGTTGATCAAGTGCGATATATATGCATATTAATAAAAGCATCTTAGTAAAGCAATAGCAAAGAATTTTGAACTTCTTAAAATAGAGCCTGGCACCATGTTCACATACATAAATATTTATGGCATGTATGCCTCATTCATGACAATTTATCGAAGGATTATAAAAATTTCCATACAAAATTAGTTTGATAAACTTTTTAAAAATAAATAATGTTTATTATGAACTACAGAACGCCTAGTAGTCGAAAGTCGACCGCCAGATTAAACGTATGCCTATTTTGGTTGGATTTATTTAAAGAGAAAAAACTACCTAATTACTTAATTGAGTAATTGATTAAACAAACACGCACATTTATAAAAAAAATCTTACTATTCCTATACATATATACATATGTAGGTACTCTTAAACACTCTCATTACTCTCATTGCTTTGCGTATGTTTTTACTTGAACCAATGCTTACATAAGTGAATCCGTGTACGTGTATTGGTTTCAAATTTATAAGCCTTTTAATTCCTATTATATTGAACCGATTTAAATAATATATAGCTGGGTCACTAAAGCTCAACAATGTTTACCATTTGGTAAAAGAATGAAGAAAATCGGTTGGCAAACAACGAAGAAAAAGGGATTCAAAATTGTTCTTTGCCAATTTATATATAGGATGTGGCCATTAACACCAATTTTTGTTTACTATCACACTGGCTCATTAGCCAGGCCGAACAATGTCTTACTCTACCAATTTTCCTCATTTTATTTAAAAGTTTCAATAGTTCTCACCCTCGCGCAAACATTTGGCTACAAAATCTTCTTAACCACACCCAACTACAACCTTTTGAGAAAAAAACAAAAACAAAAACAACAAAATCATCAACATCCCTTCTCTACAGCAGTTTCCAATTTGTTTATGTTGTGTTTTTATATCACTTTGCTGACAATACAAAGATAAAAGCTACAAAAACTTTATAACGTTTACGAAAAATCAAAAGCAGATTAACGGCGAAGGAATTAAACAACATAACCTTACCTAATAAAAAATCATAGTGGTCGGTAAAAATTTCTACGTTTAATGTTTCTTTAAGGGTGTGCTCGTTTTTCGTAGAAGCATCTACGTTATATTATTCTTTGCTACATAAATTTTATCTGACCTTCATTAGGACACCATCATCTTCTTGATGATTGTAAGTAAAAAAACTACACTCACTTCAACCAACACTCATTTGTTCTCACTGGGACTCTTTTACATTTTAAATTTTAAAAATAAAGCTTTTCTTTTCAGTTCAATTCATTTAGTTAAGATAAATTCGTGAAAGCTGGATTTGTTTTTAGTAAATATACTTAGAAAGCATACATAAGCACTCATCATTTATTCCTGCAAGGTTAGCTTAGAACTATTCTCTTCTGTTTCCTCTCAATTTTGATGAAGTGTGTGTAACAGAAACACCAAAACTCATTGATTTTACATACATCCTTTTTGCATATTCACGAAAGAAAACTTTGGTGATACATACTCGTATGTTGTCTCTGACTCTCTCATTTGTAACTCGTAAAGTTTTCTGTTAAGCTTTTCATTGAGCTGTTTAAAAATGCATGTGTTTGTGAGCCATTGTTTTGGTTTTGCTGGTTTGTCAATATGTGTTATGTACAGGTGTTTGTGTGATACATTTTACGTCACAGGAACCGCTAGTTTTAGCAAAATGGGTTTGTTATTGTTTTGATTTTTAAAGGTGAGCAAAAAAAGAAAAACAAAAACAAACTGACGACTGAACTGAAGGGGGGAACCAAATACTTTACTATACTTTGTTGCGAATAGGGATGTTAACTTAAGGCCCTGAAATTCAGTTACTCGCAAAACAAAACAAAAAAAAACAGATCAAGGGTTGCATTAAAAAGGAAAAAGTGGCACTAAAACAAAATCCTAAATATTTGAAAAGTGTTAAAGTGTTGTCTCTACAAAAATTGTCGATGCATTTTTTAAATTAATCGATAACAAAAGATTTCTTAAAAACAAAAATAATAATTATTCTTCGAAAAGTTCACCGATAACAACGAAATTCTGTAGAGAACTTAACACAATTATTATTTATAGAATAATTATAAAGAAAACATATCGAAAAAAAATGTTCTGTGGGAAATTACTCAATAACAATAGTTTTCTATATAGGAAACAAAGAAATAATATATATATTTCTTTGAAGAAATATTATCTATAGCAAAGAAAATGTCTATAAAAAGTTAATCGATTACAAAAAATTATCGCCAAGAAAAAATCTCCATGAAAAACATCAATTAAGAAAAATTATTGAGGAAAAAAGAATATTTTTTAGAATTATTTTTAGTCAGCGATGTAAAATGTTTCATAAAAAATTTTATATGTGAAGAAAAAATTTGTATAGAAAATTGAAGTGTGAAGCGAAATTCTCTAGTAAAAATCTTCGATAACATCGATAACAAAAATTTTCGATAAAAAATTTCTCTTAAGAAAAACTCAGTTATACAATATTTATCGATGATAAAAATTTAGTTAAAAAATTGTAATTGAAAAAAGTTTTCTCTAGAAAATTAACTGTGAAGAAAATTTTTCCTTAAAATGTCTTCTATAAGATCGATAACAAATATTGCTATTGAAAAGTTATCGATACGAAAAATTTTCAGTACAAAAATTATCTGTAAGGAAATATAATTTGCAGAATATTTATTGATAACATTTATCTGTTATCTGGAAAATTTGTCGAAAAAAGTTTTTTTAATCCAAATTTTTTTCTATAAAAATTCAACAATACTTTTCTGCAGAATAAGATATAATAAATTTATCGATAAAAAAAATTGCATTAAAATTTTTTCGGCAAAAAATCTCGAAAATTTCTTGATAAAAATCTTTTTAATCCATATTTTTCTATAAAAATTTTACAATAATTTCTGTAGAAATTATATCAATAGCAGTTATGTGTAATCGATTAATGTTTATATAAAAAAATTATTTTTGACAAGACTATAGAAAATTTATCGTTAGCGAGACATTTTGAATATATAGTGGAGCTCGGTTACAACGACCACCGTTTATAAAGAATTTTCGCTCATAGCGAACAATATCTCAGATCCCAACACTTTTACATAAATAAATATTTCATAGAAATTATAACGACCTTTGGTTTCAGCGAATTTTCGCTTATAACGAACTCTTTTCAAGTAATTACTGCCTGTTTTTATAAAATGAAAACAAAATTGTGAGAATTACTTTCAATATAAATACTCACTCACAATTTTGTTTTCATTTTATAAAAACAGACAGTTAATATAAAAATGCGTTTACATCTTACAAGCATATAAAAAACAAAACAAAATCGCGAATTTTGTCTGGCAAATTTCTAAAACGTTAAAATAATTATTTAGCATTCTTTGACAAAGTTATGAGAAAAGAGAGAAAAGAAATGAAATTCGTGAATAGACATGTACGAGTAATATGTTTAAAAAAACATATCGACATATAAGGACACACAAAATATAAGCTAAGAATAATATTCCAAAAAAAAAACATTTTTCTAACAATTTGGGGGGTTAATTGTTGTTTGTTATCATTTTAGCACAACAAAAGTTGCGAAAAGTTAACTACTGTTTAAATCACATGCATCAATAGATATTTTAATTTTTCTCCTCTACTTCCTGCCTTTTTACAAAATTAACACCGGCTGTTTTTACGGTGACTTTTGTGGGCCTCAAAAAGAGTGTGATTTCAGAAATGTGGCCAGATGAGGAGATTTATGCCCAAATTCGGGATTTCAACTCATATTGGGGGAGGGATTTGGGGAGATTTTTATATTAATTATTTGAAATACAGCATTTAACTATTTTATAAAACGCAACAAACAACTTCTTGAAAATTATTTGGGCAATATCTGGAATAATTTAATGCATTTATTTATGTTACTAGTAACTAGAATTTTTTTTACTAAAAGCATAAAATTTGCGAAAAAAAGGATTGGGAGAATATCCCAAGTAATATAAAGCAATTTTATGCCGGGTCTTTTTTTGCCATATAAATAATTGTATTGTACAGGGTGTCCGCCGGGAAGGTATACACTACTTTGTTTTGCCACCATTTTAGTAAACATTAGTCTTGACAGTTCATATTTGGCAGGCGTGAAGTGGACACGTGGCAAATTTATTATGGAAAAATATTCCATAAACCAACTTGTTTTAATCGTTAAAATATTTCATCAAAATCAATTACACTGATTTACAGCCAAAAAATACCAAGAACTCCACATGCCTAGATAAGTTAATTGGGAACTCCTGAACACGAAAAACGATGTAATTTCTTTTTATCGATTACTGTGACGATGAGAAAGATACGTGAAATTTTTGGGAGAATTAACGTGCCAACAAAATGCACTATTTATCGTGTAGTGAATGATTTCGCAGAAAGAGGGTCTGTAAGTGATAGGCCCAAACATGGACCACAACGTGCTGCAAGATCGGCTGAAAACATTACTGCTGCTCAAGAAAGTGTTCAAAACAATCCATCAACCTCAATTCGACGCCGTGCTCAGGAGTTTGGTCTTCAAAGAACAACTTTGGCAACAATTTTGCACAAGGATCTGCATTTGTTTCCATTTAAGATTCAGTTGACACAACAGCTTCTTCCACAAGACCATTTACGCTGCCGTATATATGCCAATAGGATGTTAGAGCTCGCTCGCCCATGACAACCCCGATTTTCATGAAAAAATCATAATGAGTGACGAGGCACATTTTCAATTGAATGCGAACATGTGAATAAACAGAATAGTTGGTTCTGGGCAAAGGAAACCCCTCAAAGTATTCATCAGTCACCTTTGCATCCATTAAAAGTGACAGTCTGGTGTGCAATTTGGTCAGGAGGAATCGTTGGACCTTCTTACTTCTTTGAAAATGAAAACGGCGTAACGGTAACGGTGAATAGGGACCGATATCGTGATATGATTGAAAACTTTTTAACGCCACAACTGCATGCTTTGGGATATCTGAAAACAAGCTTGAGCAACTCAAACAAAATATTGGTGATGAAATTAGTTAAATACCGTGTGAAATGTGTAGGAATGTAATGAAAAATGTGCTCAAAAGGGATCGCAGTTGTGAGGCTGACAGTGGCGGACATTTATCTGACATTGTATTCCATACATAATTACCGATATTAAATAAAACATTTATCAATATAAAATCCATTCTCTTTTATTTAATCAAAAATTATGAACATACCTTCCCGCCGGACACTGTATAAGCAAAGTTTGACTATTACCGCAAATTATTCAAAAGAAAAACATTCGAGGTTTGAAACAATTTTTAAAAAACATGGTTGAAGGGATCAGTAATTTGAATAAAAATACTTGGGTACACAATTTCCGATTCTCTTATTGAGATGAGGATATTTTTTTGGAGACTTCATTCTTTATAATGGCGACATGAGACAAAATATTTCTGGCAACATTTACTTTTAACAATTTTAAAAAACACAAAACCCAAAAAAACACATTTATCTGGACATTAAATTGCAAAAACCTTAAACAGAAAACATTCTGAAGCTTTCTTTGCTTCTCTCTCGACTGTTACAATAACAAACAGTTACTTAAATAAAAAAAGCTTTAATTTTGACCAGTTTATATTGTTTTTTTTTGCGTGAATTGCTCTTTCTTCATCACGTGTATTTGCAAATTCAACAATATTTTAGATAAAACAACATCAGTTGTGTGAGACTGCAGCGCGAATCACAAGTACAATAAACAATTTTATGATTACTAAGAACTTTTTGCCAGCAAGAACATGTGGAAAGAAGTTTTTTTTTCTCAGTCTTCTGTGGTGTTTTCCCAATTCAGACGGTCGGTCCACTTGTATAGAAATCTCTCAAATAAATGTGCTTTTCGTACAGATACAGATTATGGAAACCGCACAAAAACTTTGAAGATTCGCTTGCTTTCTGTTTTGCCCAAAAAAAAAAAAAAAATACTTTAGACTGGTAAAGTTAAAATTTTTGTTTAAAGAATCGCATGTGCCGCCGCAAAAGAACGACGCAATAACTGATTCGTAAAAGCTTTTACAGTGCTGATATTTCTTTGACTGGGAAAGTACTTTTATTAACTTGATATTAAGGATTAATAAAAAATTTGTTTTATCTACACAAAATTGTTACTATCTATCTATAATTGTTCAATATGAAATATTTCTGATGGAAAAATTTCTGCAGAATTTATTTGCTATCGATAAATTTTCGGTAGGAAATTTTTACTTTCAACTAATTCTCTATAGAAAATGTTTGTTATCCTTCAGTGTCCTACAGAAAATGCTTTTACGAAAAATTGTTTATAAAAATGGTTTTACTAACAAAATTTGCGTCTTTATCTTTATCTTTAAATTTCCTAAGAAAATTGTTTGCTGTTAATAAAGTTTTGTTATCGATACATTTTTCTATTAAATTTTTGTTGTAGATAATTTTTTTTTAGTTTTTGCAAGAAATTTTCTTTGAAAAATTTTATCTGTCGATATTGTTGTTATAGAAAATTTTTATTGTTTCTATCAAGAAATTTAGAAAATTTTGTTTTGTTATCGCTAATTTTTTATAAGAAAATTTTATAAATCCTGTATGGAAAGTTTTTGTTCTCGATAAGTTCTCTACACCAAGTTCCTATACAAAGTGTTTGTTGTCGATAATTTTCTATGTATAGAATTTGTGTTGCATCGATAGATTCGCTATAATTAATTGCTAATGTGCAAATTTTTGGAGTCGATAAATTTTCCCTAAAAATTTTTTGCTGCAACAAAAATACGAGTTACCTTTTTGTTTTTTGTGCGAAACTTTTATAATAATTTTTTTCCATACAATTTTTGTTGTTGCTACAATTTCTGAAATTTTTCTAAACGTTTGATATTTCTATAGAAAATGTAGTTATCGTTTCTACATTGTTATTGACAAATTTCCAATAGAAAATTTTTGTTATCGATAAGTCTTCTATGCAAATTTTTACTATCGTTAAATTTTCTATAAAAAATTTTTATTGGCAATAAATTTAAATGAGTTTCTTTAGCCACAAGATGTCTGTCTGTAAAGTTCTTTTGAAAAATTTCTTATCGATATAAACAGTTTTTATTGTAAATAATTCTTAAATAAGAAATTGTTTATCGAAAATTTTTTTAGACAATTTTTGTTGTCCATAAACTTTTTAACAAAAAATTTGCTATCGAAATGTTTAGTACAGAAAACTTTTACATGCAAAAATTTTCTATAAATTTTTTGTTATCGATGAAATTTTTGTTATCAATACACTTACTTTATACAATTTCTATTTATTGTTCAGCACAAAAGACTTTCGTTAATGGCAATAGACAAAATTCTTTTTTAGATAAAATTTATGTTATCGACAAATTTTGTTATCGATAGTTTAAAAAAATCGTTAATATGTAGTAATTTTCTAGATATAAATTTATTTGGATGTTTATTTTTTTGGCGAACTTATCGAGCCCTATTTACGATTATATCGTAAGTGACAAAACTGAAATTTCTCAGGAGAGCATATTTATTATTTTTTCCTTAAGCAGTAAGCAAACGCTCACGTGATTAGAACGAACCTTGCGTGATCGTGATTACTTTTTTGTTTAAATCACGTGAGCGTGAGCATAAAAAATTTACCGTGAGTGAGCGTGCATGACTAGATTTTTAACGTAATTGTTGCATGAATTTTTTTTGCTTTGTTGTAATATTTTTATTTAATTTCTTATTTTTTTATTATTACAAAAAAAAGAAAATTTCGATAAATTGTCATTAACGATACAATCGTTAATAGGGGTCGATATTTTATTAAACAAAATTTTCATCGATAATATTTTGTTATCGATTAATAAATAAAATGTTAATGATGTCTTTGCAAACAAGAAGCTTTTTCTTTAGATAAACATTTTGTTCTCGATAAAATTTCAAGAGATAAATTTTGTTGCTGATATTTTTTTGCGATATTTTGTTAATGACAAATTATGTTAATAACTATTATAAATATGTCTTAGAAAACCTTTAGATATCGATAACTGCTATTTCTGTATCTATCAATTTGTTTTCATTTTGCAAAATTTTTCAAAGAAAATTTTTTATTCTCAGTTTTGTTTTTCTTTGTTGAGTTTGAAAAGTACTTTCTCTTATCCCTCAATGTGGTACTGAAAGTATCTCAAATTTCTACCCCGTTTTAAGTTTTCTCAATGTTTGTCTGTCGATTAGTTTGTACAGAATTGAGTGACAATGGAACAGAAGTAGTTGTCGTGTTTTAGCAAATTATTTGAGCAGAACTTAACTCAGTTGGGTGCAATACGCGGAACACTTTAGAACGTTTCTCTCTAAAAAAAACGTAGCACAAAATCAATTATTAAGGAAAATAAAGTTTGAAATTTTTGAAAAAAAAAAATGGACAAAACTCTTTGCAGACAAAAGAATCTATCAATGTAAATGCTGAAGAATTCTGCAGGAAAATCCTTAAAAAGCCAAACATCGAATTTATGAAAAAGAAACGCAGAAAGAAAATTTTTTAAATTCTTATTTTTTTACAAAAATTTACAATTTATTTGAAGTTATTGTACTAAAAAAATAGAATTATAAAAGTGCAAGAGAAACTTTTTTTGAAAATAACATTCAAAAGTGAAGAATATTTTGCGTTTGAAAATTAAGTACACAGGTGCTTGTAGTCTTCTAAGTTTTGTTAAAAAAAGAAGAAGTTTAAAGAATTTGCTTTTTTATTGGTTAAAGCTTTGTTGGGCTTAAACTAAACAACCAGCCAGTTAGTTAGTTGCCCATCTTCAGCAAAGCAATAGTTGAAACAAAACAAAAAAAATCCAGGACTAAAAAAATCAAAAAAGAAATTCGTTTCATTTAATTGTGCTGAGTCCTGCGAGTGATTGTGTGAGTAAGTGAGTGAGTGCGTTTGAAAAAATGCTCGCTTACATCGTTGTCGGTTTGGTTGAATTTAGTTCGATGTGTTCCTGTTCTGTGTTATCTGTGGCCTAAACAATTCGTTTGCCATACCAATAAATCCTCTATTTGATTGTTTAATGTCGGTGGGGTATTGCTCGTTTACAATTTCTAATAACCAAAGAAAGTCTACGGTATTTTTAAATCAATGAATTTGAATGTGTTTAAAAGTGTTTGAAAGAAAAAGCTTAAGATTGATGTAGAAAATATCCGTAAAAATAAATAAAAAGTTCTAAATTTTTTTACATGAAAAAATTTCTTTGCTCAATCAGCTAGAAAAATTCACAGCAGCAGCAGCAGCGTCGTCAGCCCACAGACTCCAACAAAAAAATCATTAAGGCAGTTTTATTTTTGTAAATCAGGTCAGTGTTTTGTGTCAAGTTTTTCTTAAATTTTAAATTAAATCTAATATAAATATTAATAAGCAAAATTTAGTTATTAAGAAGAATATAAAAATGGAAGGAAAAGAATTTTTAAACTGACTATTTGACATTGATTACCGTTAAGTTTAAATGTCAGGGCTACAAGGAAAATGTGCATGTTTGTAGTGGTATGAGAAAAATATATTGCCGACTCTCTTGCTTGCTCGCACACATTGTTTGTACTATTCCTATTTACAGTTACAAATAGATAAAAAGGCATAAGGAATTTGTTTTTATATACAAAATTTATTTAAAAAGGGACTCTTCTGTCAAACATTTACTTATATAAAAAATTAAAATTTGTTTTTGTTTTCAATATAAATGATGCGAAGAAATTTTCTTTTGTAGAGGAACAAGAGGTAAATATATTTTAAAGAGTAGAAGTTTTCCACCGCAATGCAATACCACAGAACAAAACTTTAAAAATAATATTGATATACTGACAAAAAAAAAACTAGAATTCAAATAAAGTTAGTTTTATAAAGTTTTTGAAACTGCAAAACAAAAACAAACTCGTGACATCCAATTTGTAAAGGTTTGGTTTTGTTTCCATGAAAATATTCTGTCACAAAAATTTCACACATCTTTGGGCTCAACTTAAAATTTTTTTTTCTTACGTAAAGCTAAGGAAACGAATATTTTTATTTGTCGCTCCTGAAAGTGTGAAAGTGTGTGTGTTGAAAATATTTTATTTATAGAACAGTCTCAATAAAATTTATTTTAAAATGTAATTTAAATTCCAACATTTTGTCATTTCTGTTGATTTTTTTTTAGATAAACGGAATACTGTTTCTTATTGCCTTTTATGGGAATTTCTAAAATTAAGTTTTTCTAAATTTATAATCGCATTTTTTTCCCAAAATTATTATTCAGTAAAATATTAATTGTTTTCTTCAAAACACATTGAAATTGAGAGGTTTCATTTTAATTTTACTTCTCTCGCGTTCAATTCGACATTGAAAAAATATTTGAATAAAAATTTTTATTATTTGCTTCCAAAACAAAAAACTTAAAATTCGCTTATTTGCCTTATTTTGCTTTATCTACAAGTATATATAAATAGGCAAAGACAAATTTTTAGATCCCTTCTTTTCCTTTGTTTGCCAACCGATTTTCATAATTCTTTTGCCAAATGTTAGACATTATCGAGCTTTAGTGACCCCACTATATATTATTCAAATAGGTTCAGTATTAAAGGAATAAAAGGCTCATAAAGTTGGCACCACTACAAATGCTAAAAATACACAAGTACACGCATTCACTTATGTAAGTATTGATTCAAATAAAAACATAAGCAAAGCAATGATAGTGTTTAAGAGTATATAAATACACATTTGTATGAGTAATAAGATTTTTTTATAAATGTGCGTGTGTTTGTATGCAATTTTATTTCGTTTATTGTTTTATCAATGGGAAAGGGATAAAGTAATTAGGTAGTTTTTTCTCTAAAACAGGTATATGTTTAAACTGGCGGTCGAATTTCGACCACTAGGCGTACTCTCGTCGGTATAAAATTGGTTTATTTAAATTCATTGCATATTTTTAGGGGTTCAGTTCAAATAGCTGAACAATTTAATGCCAAAATAAATTAGATTAAATTGTCCGCCTTACAACGAGGTCACTCGGGGGTCTATTAATCCCTTGCAATATCTTTATAATTCTATGTCATTTTATTGTTTGCGAAACCGTTTACTTTTGCTTATGAATTTGAAAAGATTTGTTAGAGAAGAATATGTACTCTTGAGGCCCTGGGCAAGTACATCACAAAAGCTCCGTCGATTCCTAACAGTTTCATATTTGTGTACATTCCTTATAGCATTTTTGGTATAATGCTCCATTACAATTACTATTGCTTCAGTTTTCAGGACGAGGAGGAGGAGGAAGAGAGTGTTACTCATCTTCTCTGCCTCTGCCCTGCATTTCGTAAGACAGCCATCCACTGCTCCCGATGAAGGAACTAATACGCCTTCATTTCCTCATGCTTTAATAGGAATTTTTAGTGTTGTCCGCATATGGTTATTTTTTTCCGTGGTGCACTTTGTATTAGAACTTTAGTAATTGAATATTAGAACTTTAGTAATTAAATATAAGAAATTTAGTAATTGAATATAAGAAATTTAGTAATTGAATATAAGAAATTTTGTAATTGAATATTAGAACTTTACTAATTGAATATAAGAAATTTAGTAATTGAATATTAGAACTTTAGTAATTGAATATTAGAAATTTAGTAATTGAATATAAGAAATTTAGTAATTGAATATTAGAACTTTAGTAATTGAATATTAGAAATTTAGTAATTGAATATTAGAAATTTAGTAATTGAATATAAAAAATTTAGCAATTGAATTTTCGTCGTTGGTTGAACTTCAACAACGAAATCTGCCGTTTCCATAATTTGAATTGTAATTTAGTTGTTTTATGTATCAAACATCTATAAAAAATTTTACTAAATGAAACATGCAAGACGAGTTTATCACAGAAATTAGTTTCATGTTACCTGCTTCTTCACTGACCGACCACAAAAAATAAAAACGCAAACTAAAGTAATAAAACACGGTGAAACCATGGAGAAATACACAGATTCTAACCATCGCTTCTTTATTGCAACACAGTCATATCTCAAAAAACTCCTTCTTCAGAAAATCAGCTTAAAGTTCTTAAATTACCCACAGCTCAATAGAAAAGTAAAAAGATATTTTGCTTTTAAGAGGTGAATAAACAAGATATTTGTATGAATTTTTAACACAAAATAAAAAATTAAATGGCTAATAATGTTGGCATCTTAATACAAAAATTTAGGTTTTTTGAGATATGACTACGTTGCAATAAAGACGCGACATGCAATAATTTTAATAACAATATTGTTTGCATGCTTGAATGCCCTGCAGACCTGGCAGACGTTAAAGAATTTCAAATCATTTCTAAGTGAAAAGCAAAGTAATCATAGCATGTACATGTACATGTACACTCTGAACTAAAACTCTAATTTATTTGAAATTTTCTTACTTTATTGAATGTGTTTTTTGTTTTGCATAAAAATGTTGTTAGAAATAGAAGCAGCTGCTGTTACTGCAGGGTTGTTCTTCTTTGTGTGTTATACATGCGCCTTTTGTGCAATGCAATTAATCATGCAATTACATTTAGTATAACTATCCATTGTATGAATGGTTTGACAGGAAGAAATTTCTCAAAATATCATCATGGCAACATAAAAGAAATTTTTCTTGCAAAAATTTTTCAATTTCTTTTGCACACAAAATTTGGTTGTAATGCCGCAATATGAACTACAGTAATTAAACATCACAGTACATTCTATCTGCTGTCGCCTAGTTCAATTTAAAACTGGAAATGAATATATTCTTCAAGGAGTTAAAAAAATTTTCAAACAATAAAAAACTTAAAGAAATCCTTTAAACAAAACAACACTATAAAAGGCAGGTGCTTGCTGTCTAACTTCAATATTGAACAATCTCTTTACATAACAAATAAAAATAAAATTGTATGTTGGTAATTTATTACATTACATGTAGAAAAAAAACAATACAATAAGCAATTTCCTTAAATTTTCAAACCATTAACTGCTGTAATTGGAATACAAAATTATAATAAATAAATATATTCTTGGAAATTGTCTCACATTGAATTACATACAAATAATTCAAAGTTTCATAATAAAATTCACAAATCGCTTTTCAAATGAAATCTATGGGAAAGTAGACAATTGGCCAAAAGTATTTACTATCCTGCTTTTAAGAATTTTTATTTTGTATTTTTTATTCCAGGAAGAAGTAATGAACCAACTTGTATTTAAATGAAAATGACAAACAAACAACATAAAAACACAAAAAAGATTTTTAATATAATAAGCTTGTTGCAAAGAAAAATGTTGGAAAACAAACAGTTCTTTATGGGGGAGTAGGAAAACAAAAAAGACGTGTGGCACTCGGGGACTGCCGCGGCAAATCTATTGCATAACATTTTTTATCAACTTCTGCAATTATAATTATTTATTTATATTTTTTATTTATGCAGTATTTTCTTCTTCTTTGATATTAATTAAAGTTACACTTTTAGAGCGTGGTGACCGATAAGCAAACAAATTTTTTTCTTTTATTAAATAAATATTAATTAATTAATTAAATAATTTTATTACCTTACAATACATGTAGGTTATTCAGGAATATTTATCATTGAAACTATAGGTTTATGGTAACTGAAATAAGAAACATAAGTTTGAGACTTGATATCTTCTAAATATCAGCAAAAAAAATACCGCTTAAAACCTACGAATTGTCTGTTTGTTTTGTGTATATCATTTCTTGTCAACCACGATTGATCGTAAGTACGCCATTTTGTATTTTCCTACATGTAAAAATCTGTTCTGGCAAAACTTTGTGTTAATGAAATCAATAGCATACTTTAGGGGTTTACATACGCTAAGCGATTCAAAGACTTTAAAAACAAAAGACAAACTTAGTGTTAGGTTTTATTTTCGTTACGGAATTTCTTGATTCGGTCGCCGCCCTCAAAGCCCGCTATAAAAGCTATGCAAAAAACAAAAAGCGTAACAATAAAAAACCGACACTCCTACCGTTAGATGAATGCACATAGGGAAGCGTTGTTATAGTTGTTGTTTTTTATTTATTATAAATTTCAAATTTGTTTTTATTGATACAGTCGAAGCCC
The DNA here is from genome assembly GCA_956483585.1 of Gymnocheta viridis. Taxonomy (NCBI): domain Eukaryota; kingdom Metazoa; phylum Arthropoda; class Insecta; order Diptera; family Tachinidae; genus Gymnocheta; species Gymnocheta viridis. The sequence continues at coordinate 6,108,539 of OY101444.1, forward strand.
GGTATAACGAATGATATATTGTCAGACGCGTTCGTTAAACTGGGAGATTCGCTATACCGAACAAGAGTCATTTGGCATTGAATTCAAGTTTTCAATTTTATTTATCTCCCTAAACGTACTTGTAAATTAATAGACATCAGTTATTTAAAAAATCTGTAATAAATTAGTGTTTTTATGTCGCAGGTAAACTTTTTTGAATTGCTTTTGCCTGCAATTCTCTTAGTGCAGAAGATTTTGAGTATTCAATATTATTTGATCACACCAAAAGATGCAGACTTCAAACCGTTTTATAGCTTCTATATTGTTAATAGTACGAACTTCTGGCTCTACTGGCGGACCATTATTTTCGTTTTCTTCAATCTCAACGTTGGTATAGCCAATAGCATCTTCATTCGATGTAAACAAGGTCTACATTAAATATTACCTGAAATTTTATCAAATAAACAAAAATATAAAGAAAATTAAATTATTAAATAAACCTTCATGGTGGAAAAACTGCGAATACCATACCACGTCTCTTACACTCAATGTCATCTTGTAATAAATATGACAGTGGGATATCATCCTCCTCATCAAAATCTGAGAAACAACTATACAATTCTTTTTCCATTATGGGATATTCATCTTTTTAAGAGATTGTCGATTTTTAGTTCCATTATTTGCGGTGTAATTGCATACAACACCCCAAAAAAGTGATAATACATATAAAAATCTAAATTTCAAATCTTATGCGAAATATTTCATAGACTGAAAAAATCTTTTGGTAAATAATAATATAGAGACAACGAAAGGCAAAGAAATGTCCGATTTTCTTGGGAATCGAATTTTTATGAAAAATAAACACAAATTTTAAAATTTTCGATTTGTTTTAATGCCGTTTTCTTTTTTAAATAAACGTAGCATTTCTTTTGCTTTTTATCAAAGTTTTCTTGTGACAAAATGTTTGCCTCGTAAGTGATAATACAATAACTCCTAATAAACTCACTATTTCAAAAAATCATTATATTGCAAATTTTCAACAAAAAGGGCCAAAAATAATGCAATATTTTTTTAGAAAAGAAAACGCCATAAGACTTTTTAAAAATATCTACGACTATTAAGATATTTTAAATATTCAAACAAAAAAAATTATTAGAAAATTAGAAACAAAAAAATAACTTTCATTCTCTCCATTCCGGGTCACATTTTTTTTAACTTGCACAACATTTTATTAAGAAGTCAGAATTAAGATTTTGATTGCCTTCTAATATCTCCACATATTAGCAATGAATACGAAGAATTATAAAAAAATGGTAGAAACAGCTCTTAAGTTAATCCAAATTCTTCCCTTAAAAATTAAATAATTTTTTAAGAAATGTAATAATTAGAGTCGTTTGAGAACTATAATTGCACAAAGGCAGATATTGGAGGTTATTAAAATTAAAAATTTATTTTATTTTTTATTATTATGTAATTTTTTTGTCTGACGATATAAATGTACAAAATTTTAAAACCCGAAATAAAATGTTCTTTTTTTTCCTAAAATCAATGAATTTTTATAGTAGGAAAAAATATAGGGATTTTTTTTAACGTGCAGGGGAAAAGGGAGAAGACAGGGAGAGACATGTAGGGATTATGTTAAATTTCTGCTGGTATCACTGTGTTCAATTCCTTCTGACTAAAAATGTTACAAAATTTAGTCTTATAAGCAGTTTAGGCTCCACAAATAATCACATTAAAGAAACACACAACTTATTTATTGACTGTGAATGGCCTTAATATACATACATACATATATTTGAGTTGAAAATTTTTATCCAGGGATCGTAACTATTGTGACTTTTTGCATAAAGGTCTACAAGTAACCGTAATTTATTTTTACTACTATTTTTTTGTATCTCAAAACTAATATAAAAAATTGGTCAAATTTAAACTTTTATTTTTTATCGAAAAATATCGGTAACCAAATAAATAGCCATTAATTGTGGACGTTTTTTCAAAAGGTGAAACCAAGAATCTTTTAAAATTCTTGTTCCGCAGCGAACAAGCATTGTACTAGTAATAACAACTATCGAATAGATAAATTCTTTGCATCTGACTTTTTGAATTAAAATTTCAAATATATAGCGGCTATTTTCGTTACCTGCATATAGAAAAATACACTCAAAAGATAAATCAATCCATCCGTACTTAAATCAATGCCAAGCAGTGGTCAAAGTACGGTAATCCAAGATTAAATTAAATCAAATAAAGATAAATTGATTTAAGTACGAACTCAACAGAGTTTTCAATTCAATTTAAGAATTTTTTAGTTGATTCAAGATTTTTCATATGAATAAAGAATTTTGTACTGATTTTAAGAATCTCGTTTTTTACTTAATTAAAGTACATTTTATTGTTATTTGTATTAAAAATTTTGAGTTCGACTCGTACTCAAAGTGAGTGGAAAATACCTGAATTTAGTACGGCGTTTTTCTTTCTGTGTACACTTATTTAAAGTTTTACCAATTTTGCATTCCTCTGCATGTTTCCGTGTTTTCCGTCTACCTGTTTTTATTTGCATATTTTTAATGTTTTTTTTTATATTTAATAGTTATATTTTTTAAAATTTAAATGACGTTTTCTTTGGTTTTGCTTTAAAAAAGTGCATGAAAGTGTAATGAAGCAATAAAGAATATGAAATGCATACACTCAAAAAATAAGAAATAAAAAAAAGAATTACAGACAATTATATCCTTTTGTTTTTGTTGTCTTTGTTGGCATAAAAACTCAAAAAAATAAAATATAAACAAGAACCTGATAGAGCATAATATGTGCATATAATCCTCAAACAACGAGTACTTATGCATAATATACGACTTTCTGCCGCCTTCTAATGTTCCAGAGTGTCTGTTGTGTGTGCTGTGTCTCGTTCTAAAGCGCTAAATATTCATTGGGGTGTTGCAAATTAACACCTTTGTTTTTATGAGATTACAACCATAAGACACGAGTAAGTAAGAAAGAAGTCTTTGTGCTGCGTTTGACAAAAGAAGCAACTTCTACACTGAATTGGTTACCGAAACATTTAAATGATACGATGGTGTAATTTCAATGAAATATATTTATTGCATGAGCAGCAAGTACAGATGGACGATATTTGGGTGGGTACCTGTAATTTAATCACTGTTACTCATGGCATAATAAACCAGGTACCACAACAGAACAGCTGAATTAGTAAATTTGAGACAACTGATTTGACAGTTTAGTTATCAAGAAAATTGTTAGTAAATGGATTAGTAAATTTCAGAGAGATTATGAGAGAGACACTGATAATGGATTTTGACATAAACGTTGTATATTTCTACCAACAAAATGCGTGTGTTCTGGGTGTTTAAATTTGTTTTCCTCGCAGAGGTATGACCGAAACCCGCTTATATCAATTTTTCCATTGCGACTTATTTCCTTTGGGAGTTATTTCGTGATACCAAATAAGACTCATGTGCAAATTTTCAAAACGCCGACATACATATGTATATTATTTTTGCTCTTCTGTTCTATAAAGCGAAGTTAGAAGTTGCAATACCTTTCAGATCAGGACCCTCATCATGCGCTGTAGCTAAAAGCATATTTTAGTTGACATCAACAAATAAATCAATACAAATAAATTTTCACCCGCTGTAGCTAAAAGTATATTTTAGGGAAAACCAACAAATAATTCCAGACATTTTATATTAAGCAAATAAAAAACGAAAAGATTTTTCCGTGACATAAACAATTCCACCAAGAAATCAACATATTCTACCATTTTATAAACATATACATAATTTTTAAGTACGTTTTGTAATAGTTTTAAGTACACTCATACGCCGGTTTGCTTCGTTTCGGTTTGCCTCGTTTCGAAGTTGCGTCGTTTTAAAATTTCCTCGATTTCGATGTTGGGTCGTTTTTGCTTCAGTTTGCGTTGCATGGCTTCGAAGTTGCGTCGTTAGTGTTTCGATTTGCGTTGTTAATAAATTTTTGTATGTACAAAGCAACAATAGAAAAAGGGGATTTCCCGTCGAAGTCTAATGCAAATTTGTATGTGAAAATTGTCTACAAGTTTGTCTTCGTTGGTCGTTTCAAATTACATTTGGTAAAGTGAAGTCTTTTAATTTAATAAAAACTATTATCACACAAATAATAATAAAAAATTGGTATTTTCTATTGAAAAGTAATTTTTTTTTTACTAAAATTATGAGTCTCGGAACGAATTAAATGAAAATTAATACAAATGTATGGAAAACTGTGATTCGGTTTGCGTCGTTTTAGTTTGCGTCTCGTTTTTCCGGTCCCTATTAGCGACGATAACCGGGGTATCAGTGTATATAAATATTATAAGAGATACGCATTTTTGCGTCATTCAGTTCATAAAGAACTCTTGATTAAAAAGACATCAAATCTAAAAGTATTTTTCTTTACTGTTAGACTCTTATTATTTTGTTTGTGTTGCACAGTGCAATAATCCTCATTGAACTTAATTAAAAGTTTCAGTGTTCAGAGGACAACATGATATCTGGGCGCCACTTCAAATCAAGTTATTATAATTTCGTTGGTAAAGTTCTAAAATTTAGTTTCATTTGTGAAAAAGTGAAACTCTTTTTAATGTTAAACCCCTTAAATGGCTTAAATATTGCATTCCTTTTATTTTTGCATGTTTCTTCAAACATAAATTAAAGAATTCTGTCAGACTTCTGTCTTGAAAAAGACAAAAGAGAAATATGTGCTGCATATAAACAACAAATCCAACAAAGACAGAACATTTAAAACAGGTAGATGAAACATTTTCGAAGACTTTTAACCCTTGACAAGTTGATTCATCATAAAAAATATATATGTATGCGTGTCTATACACATGCAAGTCTTCTTTCATGAGCCACATTTCGCTGCTGTCTGCCTTTATCGGTTTTACACTACACAATAATTTTTATTATTTTTTATATGACTCATTTGTTTTAGGTGTTTGCAAAGAAATACACAGTCTCCGAAATTTTTAATTAATTTTTTCTAAATACGCACAAGCAAAAAAAAAAAATTTATATGAAAAAGCAATTATTTAATTCAATTTGGCACGTTTGAAAATTCAGTGAGTTTTAAATGATGGTGGACGGCATTTAAAAACAGAACGGGAAGGAGTGCATTTATAAGAGTATTTATTTCGAAATTAGTTTGAGGACAAAAATAGAAAGTATTTTTTTAGTATACAAAAATTAAATCAGATCAGGCTGATTTAAATTTAAAGGAAAAGCTAATTGCAGCTATAACAGAACGCTAAAATCTCTGTTTTGGATGGTCGCCACACCATGTCATCAGCATTCATGTGTATTTTTTTCAACTTATGTGTACGCCAGAATATCCAACTATTTAACGGATTTATTTAAAGATAAAAAATACTATGATTATTTACTTTCTCATATTAATTTTTAGGACGTTAACGTAGTCGAACATCCTAAAATATTCGGCATCAAACTTTTGTTAATTTCTTTAGTTAAAATTAAATCAATCTTACGCGCAAAAATTATTTGCCAAAAAAATTCTATAAAAAAAGTTGATCAAAAATTGGTTTCTATTAATTTTGTAGTTGAAATAATTGCTCATGTGATCGTGATCAACAATACGATTTTCTAGCAATTTTTTTTTAAATTTTGTTGATATGAAAATATAACTTTTGTAAGTCCTCGTCCACACTTGCAATTTTCGTTGCAGCATTTCTTGAGTTTATTAGTTTCATGTGCTCTGCAATGCTCTTTTACTTTGAAATTCGCACCTGTAAATTTGAAGTTGGCTGCAGGTGTTTGACGTTTTATTAAATTTTATTTCTTCGGTTGTATGAAATATAACAAATTTTTGTATAAAATGAAATGTCAATTTCAAGGCAGAATTTAAAAAAATTGCAGCAACAAAAATTGCAAGTCTGGACATGGACTAAATTAAAATTGTTGTCGCAGATTGTATTTCAACAAAAATATGATGCTTTTCCTAGTCGAAATCATATATAAATTTTTATTTTAGTAGTTTAGCAAAAAAAAAAAAAAAAGAAATAAAATAGATAACAAATTATGTTAGCAGATCCTTAGCAGAAAACATTTTAAAGCATACTTATAGACAAACAAGTTAAACTAATTCTGCAGCATACTTTCGGGAAGAGCTGCAAATTTGTGCTCGTAATTTTTCAGCAAACTTTTGGGCAAGATTCTCTTTTATTAAAAAAATAATTTTAATGTTTCATACTTGGCTTAAAAGGTAATAAATAAATAAAACTTAAATTTTAATTGCCAGCTTTTGACTAAAATTTGTTGTTTTAAACAACTAAAAATCTATATTTTATCCTTAAAAATTAAGTTGACAATAGAAGCTGACTGGAAACATGACTTTATTTATTTTATGTTTTCGAACGCTTCGCTTACGATAAAGAATTAGTTCGATCCAGATTTTCAGGTTTGAGATTATGGCAGTCGCTATCGGTTAATATAAAAACACTGTTCGATAACGATGAATCAACTCTTTATCGAAAGCGACGATTAGACGCCGAATCTTAGTTATTAATTTACTGCTTGTTTTCTTAAATAAAATAATAAATACTTCCGTTGGGTAATTTTTATTGAAACAAAAAAAACAAAAAATGTTTTTGTTTTAACAATAAACTCAAATGAAAATTTTTATTTTATTTTCAAAAACAGGGAAATAGTTTTTATCAATTAAATTATTTTATTACTGAATTAAATTTCGTAAATGTGACAATTTTTAAGCAATAAATAAACAAAGAGGAGCTGAGTATTTCAAAAATTCAAGCACAACGAAACAACTACAGTTTTCTCCTCAACAGCGTTCGTATGTATTCCATCATCTAGTTTAAGTTTACTATGCTTATTTATAATATTTATGTAAATAATCAAAAAATGAAACCATCTGTTAATTCAATTGAAATAAAACATTTCTTTAAAATTCGTCATTTTGATCGCTTGCAGCTTTGTCGCTCTAATTATGTTTTTCTAAGGATTTTTATTGGTTTTCGCAAAAAATTCTACTCTAAATTGTTAAATTAATTAGTCGACTTTATGTCATCTATAATTTCATTATTGTTTTTCGTTTGCCTTTTTCTAATTCTTAATATTTCTATTGAGACACTTAAATTGTACAATGTTTACGACCAAATTTTAAATGATTAATTAGTGTGTATTTCGTTTATTGCTTTCACTATTAAATGGCTACAAGAGATTTATTAAATATGTATAATAAATTGAGTATTTATATTTTATTTCTTTTTATTCGAAAATGTCTTCATTTGATTTTGCAAAGTGTGTGTGATTTTTTATTTGCACTAAAATGACAAAACAAAAAACAAAAATGTTTATAAAACTTAAAAAAAATATTTTTGGCAGCTTTACAAGAAATTTAATTAATTTGTATTATTGCTCAGCTATCAATCAAATTGAAACTATAACTTTGTACCAGAAAATGCGAAATTAATTATATCTAATTGAAGTACGACAATGTATCATATATTTTTTTTGTTTTTATATTTTTTTTTTTTGGGAGAGCGAATGGAAATGGAAAGTTGGATGGACAGGTGCCTGTTTGTTGGATGCCAAATGTTTTTGAAAAGCTGTTGTTGCAGATAAGACTGACAGTAGTGTCTTGTAGAAATACTTAAATTAATTTGTTGATACTAGATAGCATGGAAAAAAATTAATTAATTAATGCCTTGGGGCAGGCAATAGATTTTTGTATGTAACGAAATAACAGAAAAATATTACGACTTGATGATTCGATATACGAGTATGTTGTATTCTAAAACACTGAATTCTCTTTAATTTATTAGCTCGTTGTAACAAATCTAAATCTGTTTATTTTGTCTTCAGATTAAACCCAATCGTGCCACTTTCCAACTTTTTCCTTTTTCCCTCCAACTTTTTGCAACAAACTTTTTTAAACTAAATTATTTTATAAAATTTATATAAAACAAGTACAATGAAAACATTATCGCCACCAAGGATTTTGTTACAAATAATTTATACTACAGCAGCCTACTTTTTGGCATGTTACATATAAAAGAATCAAATTTTATTTTACTTTCCACTTTTTTTGAAACTTTTTTAGTTTACAAATATTTATTTATTATTCTTAAGTAACATTTTTGCTTAAGTTTTTAATATTTATTGAAAAATAATAATAGGAAAAAAATTGCCAATACTTTAAGGAATTTTTGGCTAAAAAATTAAAATTGAAAGCAAAAGTAATAATAAAATAATGCGCCTAAGGATAGACCATAAATATTGCATTTGAATACGTATACGTGTTTGTGTTTGTTTGCCTAAAAATTCTTTATTGGTAGTTTCATTAAAAAAGAAATATACGTATAATAAATTAAATCATAAAAAATTTAATATTTTTAAAAGGCAATTTGAATAATATGCTCCATTTTAGTGAGAGAATTATTATTTATAAGGAGATCCTTGCCAACACCGACATTTATAAGGTGGCAGCTTGCGATTTTCACAAGAAATATAGAGAGTCACATTTTTTTTCTACAACGATGTGAAGGGTGCATAAATAAAGGAAGTTCAACTTTTGGCAATCAAGCAGGCGTGTTTAATTTTTCTAAGAATGAAAAGGTTCCATCAAATCTCTTAGTTTGCCCTGGAATATTATAATTAGAGGTTTTTCCTACAAGTTTCCATTTTCGGGGAAAGCGGGAATTTTTTTTTTAATTTTCCGTGATACCGGTATCCCGCTGCATGAAATTAAATTTGCTAGGCATTAAAAAAAATTGTATTAGAAAGTTTGAAACACTTAAGCCCGTGATACACTATCATACACAGTCGTACGATTCATTCACTGAAAATCTGACAGAATTCTGTCGCACTTTTAAAAATTGCATTGAATTTGACACACTATCACACAAAAAAGATGCGAACACAAACATGTGTATTTTAGATTTTATTGATTTTTTGCGCCTAAATAGTTGCAATTTATAAAATAAATTATTTTAATTTAATTTTGCTTTTGTTGCAACTTAAATTCCTAATCGCATGAAATCTATAATTTTATTTTATGGCCACACTATTATACTTCTTGAACACACACGACTTTTTTGGCAGATCGCACAAACAAGTAGGATAGTGTATCACGGCCTTTACTAAAACAGACCTTATGTTTTAATAATACATTAATATGTTAATTTAAATTGGGTATTACCACAGCTGTTCAATTTCGTTGAACATGAAATACTTTATTTTTTAACTTTTAGTTTTGCCTTTCTTTGTCTCTGCTAGGTCTTTGCTACTTCCATTTATTTGAGACTTGCAAAAATCTGTTGATGATCTAAGAAACTTTTTTCTCTATCTATGTAATTTATAGGCAAATACATTTTTATAGATCCCCTTTACGCTCATGTTATACAGCCGTTTTTGACAAAACTTATATCATTTTGAAGATATTTATTCATAAATGTGCACAATATATATTTTGTTAAAATCGGTTCAGTATTTTGAAAGCTATAAGCGTTTAAAGTTGCAACTAATCAATGCACAATGCACATCAACTTCTAGTTTAAATATAAACAAAGCATGCATGTGTGTTTGTCCAATTTGCTTTTGAAGAGAAATGTGACAGATCATTTTCTACGCAGCTTTATAAGAGAGTTTTAAGTTGTTTATTTAGAATGTTTTTTGTATTTGTATTGTATTTTATCGTTCATAATTATTTATTTAATTACTAGATTATGTTCGTTCAATTGCGTCGGCCATAGAAAATACTTATTAGTAAAGTTAAAAATCGTTTAAGGCCGAAATATAAATATTACTCTTTGCACTTTCAACTTTATAGTTCAAATAATTTGAGATATTTTTTTGTTTTGTAGAATATTTATCATTTATAATTGGTCTGTAACATTGAACATTTTCTACTTCAGTGCATAAATATTTTTATTAATTTTTTTTTGTATGCTAAAAAAGATTTATAGATTTGTGCCAGAATTATGCTTTAAACCACTATTAAAATAATAATTATGGCGTATTTTTTCCCATTTTAATCATGTTTACGTGTGCATGAATGTAAAAGAAAAAACAACTTGGTATTTAAAACGTGTCTCTTATAATATTTTGTGCGTTCTCTTTTGTAAAAATGTCCCAGGCTTAGTCAGCCATAAATTTATATATAAAATGTTTTTTTCTCTCGTTTTTTTTTTAATGATAAAATGTTTTAAATCCATTAATTCTGTTATTAATAATGGAGCCATTAAGCTGTATTATATTTTTAAGAAAAACTAATTATTGTTATATGATTAAATAAATAAAAATGAAAGTAGTTATTAAATACCAGACTACAATTGAAATTGGCTTTTTAAGGCTGTAAGCGAGCAAAGTCTAATATTCTATTTAAAACTCGATATTTGGCGCAATTAAAAATTAATGAAATTTCTAATATATTTTCGATATTTGGCGCAATTAAAAATTAATGAAATTTCTAATATATATTACTAAACGTTGTTGCTTACTTTTATAAGTATTTTGTCTTCTGTGGTTAAAGAATATAAAAATTGTGTGTTTTAAGAAATTTGTAAACATTTTATTAAGGAAAAATTTGTTTCTAAGGAAACGAAAATCGCTGGAATAAAAAGGTATTTCAAAAGCACTTTTAATGAATTAGGGAAATGGGCCTAGTATAAATATTTGCTGTCCTGGGCTTGAATCGTCACATCCGTGAACGTATCGGCAATCGTATGAAAGAAAATTTCATGATACGCCAATCGTATGAAGTCAATGATGAATGATGACTTCCGATTGCCAGCGGATCGTATTTTTTTGTGAAACATTTTAAAACATACTTTCGGAATGCTTATTTTATATGTTCGTTATCAGTGTGGGCTGACAGAATATATTATTCTTAAATGTTCTACAGGAAAAAATTTACCTATTGAATTGTATTGTTATTTCGTACATACAATATTGATGCAATCAGCTGATCAACATATTTATAATCGGTGTCCTCAAGGCACTTCCGGTTTTTCAAATTCAATTGATAGCGAGGAAGATTTGTTCATCAATATTCTTTGTTTTTGTAAAAACGAGTACGTTTGACGAATGTCACAAAATTGGAACAATAGAGTTTTTTTCACCAGTCCTGAGTACACTTTGTAACGCTGCAGTCACACCATCAAATTAGTTTTCAATTCTCATTCAAGATTTTTACACATAATGCTTTGCAAAATTCACAAAATTTGAAAGCTGTGACTTGGGCTGCATGCGAACTTAAAGCAAATTGTTTAGCAATATGACGTCAATTTAAATTGTGGATGAAAAAATTGCAATCAGCTGTTTTCTTAACCGTAATTTGAAACACTTTATGGAATGGAAATTTGTAAGCAAATTCTCGTCGAATTTTAAAAGTGCGAGTGTTTTGGTAAATTTAAAATTTGAATGAAAATCTGATCGTGTGACTACAAAGTAAAATATAAGAAGGAATTGGCCAAAAACGTAAACCGAACAATTTTGATTTGTATTTAATTTGTTATGATTCGTTCTTGGATCATAATAATGTTAAGAAAACTTTATTTATTCGCAATGTTTTTAATCAATTTAAATTTTTCATGAAATTTCAGAAGTTTTTATTCGCACTTGAATGCATTCTTGTTAAGTCCGCGTTTAGACGAGTCATGTCTTATTGACATGTTTGCTAGAGAGACGAGGGGAAATGGAACGAGTACTCAGATACATTTACTGTCATTACGTTTTGTTTTCTCATTCGTAATTTTAAGCCTGAAGTCAACATGACACTTGACTTTTAGGAACAACAAACAATGAAAGTTCAAAGAAAAAAAAGTAAGAATCATATCACTAAGACATGACTCGTCTAAACGCAGACTAACGGATGATAGTTGGTAAAACTCTCATGTTCGCTCATACGATCACGGATGTTGCAATCAGGGGTGCCAAACGTGACGATATTACGTCATTTTGACAATTTTTTATAGCGAATTTCACAAAATGACGTTTTTGATTAGTATCCCTTATACTTTGACGATTTTTTGACTTCGCTACTCTTTGCTCAACATAACAACCTCTACGTATGGCAAAATGTCGAGCTCTAAAAATATATTTTTGTTTTGCGGCCAGTATCGATTGATACAGCTAAAGAAATATTTAAAAATTTGAATGACATTAACGAGCTTAATTAACTTTTGTTTTTTTAAATATGTGCTTGATTTGATGAATTTAAGGATTAAAATTTAAGGAAAATTTAAGGAATCCAAATTCACAAAATGCATTATGAAATGACGAAACTTTTTTATAATTGTTCAATTCAAAAGCTCAGTCGTATGGTTTATCAAAAGTGGTAAAATTCAAACAAAAGGACGCTGATGAGATGGTGTAGCGACCTCGAAATCAGTACTGATCCGTTCTGCTAGTCTGATGAATAAATTGTTTTAAATAAAAAGTACTCTCTAATAAAATAATGAATTTATCCAAAAATAATTTCTTAAATTAAGATTTTAATTTCAATATATACCTTAAACAGTTCAACAATTACGTATAAATATTAAATTATTAATGTTATACTAAATATGTAAAATATTAATTTTGTGAAAAAGTGCGATTAAGAATTCAAAAACAAAAATTTTAGCAATTTCCATAAAAAGCACAAAAAAATGTTTTTTAAGTCCATTAAGAGAAGTCCGGAAATCAGTTATTTGTTGTTTAGAAATCCAGCAAACGATAATGTTATACATAGTGAAACAGGTAGGCAGGCAGGCCCAGAGACCATTAAAAAAATCTTTCACCAAAAGCATGCTGCAAAATTTTAAAACTCGTTTTCCAACTTGTATGCTATATTTTTTTTAATTAAACAAATTTAAGCTTTCTTGTAAACAAATTCTGTCTGCTAAAAGTGTGCTTTGAAAACTTTTTATAATGTTGCTTTAAAATATGTTTTAAAAGAAAAATGTATTTTGAGCAAAATTAAATGTCTGTGAAATAATTTACTTGCGCGCTTTTAGTTCATTTAATCATTTTCATTTGCATTGACCAATAAACTATTAAATTTAACTTTGAAAATTAAACATATTTCACTAAGTTTTGCCAAAAACTATAAATATGTAATTCCAATACACATACATTTTTGTTTTTCATACAAAATATTACATATTTTATTTTACATTTGTTTTGCTTTTTATTTCATACAAAATAATTTTTACTTTTTTTGCCTGTGAACTATTTCACTTTTTAGCCAAGTTTTTCTTTTCGATACGGGTGTTAAATTTAACACGAGGTACTGACTAGTGCAACAACAAAAAAATCTATTTATTGAAGAAGAGGGAGAGGAAAAGCTAACAACATACATTTTTATCTGCAGTGCCTGAAATTCGTATAATTAAAACTATTTTGAAATCCTTGAAAAAAATATCCTCTATTGCCAAAAAAATGGAAAGAAGAGTGAAATCAAACAAACAGAAAATGTGCTTTGATTTGGTAAAACATTTTTCTTCTTCAGCCAAATTTGATTTTATCTATAAACATTTTTGTTCAGTGAAATTTTTTAATTCGTATAGAAGTTCTCTTTTTGCTGCTTTATGGAGGTTAATGGAAATGGCCAAATGTAATTATACTCCTAAACATAATTTTTTTTCCAGCTGGACAGAAAGCATTTCTAGCATATTTTCATTAATAATGCTAAATTCCTAAAAGTAGGCTTTGCTTAATGACACTAAGCATACTTTTGGGATTGTAATGGGGCTGTTAAAACTGAAATATTGCAATAAATATTCTAATAAAAATAATTTCTAATATCATTATATATTTATAAACATAAAATAATTTTTTTTTTCTTTTCAGGTAAGTTTGAACTAAAATGGACTTAGAAAAAATTTATTTTTATCCAAATTCTCGCTTGATAGCTTAAAAAACAGTAAGTTTTTGCTGAATATTACATATCAAAATATTTTTTTCTTTATAATTAGCCTTCGCAATTTGTTTATCAATAGACGCATCTAATTTTTTTTCATCCCGCTTGTTAATACAAATATTTATTTGTCGTTCCTAAAAGTAGGCACTAACATTTTTAGAACTTCATACTTTCCTTAAAAAAACGCGTAACAAAAAAAACTGATACTTTTGCTGTTAGATCAATACTTTTCCTTTTTATTCTTATTTATTTCAAATTTTTTGTGAACAATTTCAAAACGAATTTTATTTTATTTGTTCGCGTCAGTGCTAAAATGCTAAATAGAAATTATGCCAAAATATTCTACAGGAGAACATATTTTGAAATTGGTGTTTTCAACACACCTCCCGCCTTTTTTTTACTTTGTATTAACGAGTTAATATTTTGATACTTGATTTTACTTCGCATCTAATATGCGTATCGCTCTCATTATATGAAAATCGATTCTTAATTAATTGACTTCAATAAATCACAAAGAATTAAACAGCGCGTTAAGTAAATTGTAGAAAAAATTCTTATAAAATTACTATTTTTCCAAAGATATTTAAAAAATATTTTATTCGCAACGCCTTCAAGGAGATTAATAAATTACAAATTGTTTTATTTTTCTAATAAAAAGCGGTAGAAAAAATATACGGGGGGTTGGTAAACGTAGTAAACTTGTACAACCTGCTCGCAAACATTGCAACATTAAATAAAATCCTGTCAAAGGTGCAGCAATGTGTAGCAGCACGGTCAATCGGTTATATGAGAAAAATTGTACAAATGTGCTGCCAATTGATGACTTGTGAACGATAAACTTTCTTTATTGTGTGCTTACAAAATTTTCGAATATACCCGACATTAATAAAGCGTTGGCAAAATCTAAAACAATCTTTCTTTAAGAATTTCTCTTTTGACAAGCCTGCAAATAGGCTAAACCAATTAAAAATGTGCGTAAGTGTGATAAGTGATATGTATCTATATGTAACCAATGGAAATAAAATCAATTGCTTTTGACACCTTTATGTGTCTAATATGTAATTAAATAACAGAAAAAATTTTCCCACAAAGTTTAACTGTCTTCTAAACCCACATAAAAACCTAATTTTTATATCTGACCAAAATTAAACAAAAAAAAAAGGATAACTGACACAAAATGTATATTAAAATTATTTATACCAAATCATTTCATGAAATTGCTACTTTAAGTTGATAGAATAAAATTGTATAAACAAATTTCAAGTGACTGAATACTTAAGTCTAGTAAAAAAAATTTGCATATTTATAGGCTTATGATAAAATAACAGAATTAAAGCGCTTAGCTTAACTTGATAAATATAAATTCAAAAACAACTAGAAATATTTAAAACAATACATACATACATACTTATTTATTTACATACGTATGCAGATAATATGCACATCAGTATTTTTTTAATTCATTTTATTTATTTTTCTATTTTAGTTAACAAACAAATTTGCAAATAAATATGACATATTTTTCTACTTTAAACAGATTATAAAATATGTTACAAAAAATATTATTCATGTTAGTGCTTCAACAAAATATCAACAAGAAAATTAAATTTGACTTTGACAAACTTGACTTTAGCCTTTAGCAATCACTTTCTGTTTAATATAAAAAAAAACGTTTTAATGTATAGAAAATATTATACATACTTTGTTTTTATTGCTTCTAAAATTTTTCTTAGGCTCGAAATAGGAGTTTAAGGATTTTAAGAGGATACGAAAAATGCTGCATACTTTTAGGCCCAAAAGCAATAAATTAAAAATTGTTCTCATAAAGCATTTTCAATGAAACGTTTACAAATTGAGTTTAATTTATATAATTTTTTAAGTAATTAACGAGGTTGTTGAGGTAAATTTTATACAAAAATAAAAAGCTTTTAAATTTGATATCGATATTTTTCTTTCTTGTGTAGCTTTCTCAAGACAAAAAATATTTTAACAATTAAAATAATTAATTAACAAAAAGTATGAATGAATAATTTACACAAAAGAGTAGCAAACAATTTTTTATATAAAACTGACCTCAAGCTCGTTAATTAATAAGAAAGTTATATAAAAAGTGAAGCTCGAAAAATTATTTTTTTATTAACAACAATTGTGTTCAAATAGTTCATTTAAAAAAACCAGTGCCTACTTTTAGACGGGAAAAATATAAACAATATGTTACATAAAAATTTCTTATAAACGATTGTTAAGGTTAATGTGTACATTAACACCTGCTTTCCCATCCGCAATTCTCACTGTAAACTGGCGGCAACTTTAACAACCGTTTATGAATACGTCTATGAATATGTCTAAATTCATGACAACTTTTTTTAAAGTCTGTTTTAAAACTTTGCAAGAGTATTTTAGGATTGTATTAAATAATTTATTGAAGCTTTAGGTCCAGAAAATAAATATAAATGATATATTTTATCCGATTTTTCACTTTCTCAATGGAAAGCTTCTTCAAGGATATATTTAATTCAAAATTAATAATAACAGTTATTGTTTTCACAAACCAATAAAAACTTATTCTAAATTTGTTTGAAAAAATAATAAAAAATTTAAAAAAATTATAATTAAATTACACAAAAATACAAAATTTCTTAAATCTATTGCAGACATAAAAAATATTCAATTTCCTGTTTTATTTTTATAAATTAAATGTCTGTAATTTTGAGTTACATTTTCTGTATCCATTTTAAAGTTAATTCTTTGTTCTGTTGGTGTATTTATAATCTGTAGCATTTCCAGCATGAAACGACGTTTGTAGTTTGTTTCTGTGTTAAAAACTGTTGTGTTTTCAAAATCTGCTGTATGGTGAAACATTGCACAATGTGATGTTAATGCAGTTTTCTGAGTTGATCTGTATTTGTATTTCTGATCAGATTTATGTCCGGCTAATCTAGTTTTTAGTTTATTTTTAGTAGTGCCTATATATACTTTATTACACCCTCCGTTATTATTTCCCTTACATGGTATCTTGCAAACTACATTAAATCTGTCTAACATTTCCGTCTTATCCTTCATTTTACTGAATAAACTTCCTAATGTATTATATGTCTTATGAGCCATCCTATAATTATTAAAATCGTAGATTTTAGAATTCTCCAACCTTTCAGAAATTATCGGTACATAAGTCAAAGACTGGTTCATTTTCAGTGGTCGTACAATTTATCCTCTGTCTTTTGTCTTGTCTAATCAATTTAATAGAAAGTTTATTAGGGAAGTCATTATCTTCCAATATATTTCTAATTCTCCTCACATTCTTCCTATGAAATTCAATATCACTAATATTCAGTACTCTATCTATGAGATTTTTTGCCGTGTTAATAATAACTCTTTTAGGATGGTTTGAATACTAGTTAATTATTCTCCCCGACGATGTAGTTTTCTGGTACCAATCTACTAATAAGTTATTACCCTTTCTTATTATTAAAGTATCTAAATATGGTAATTAATAGTCACATTCCCTTTCAGTTGTAAATTTATTGTCTGGACGAAAAGAATTAAACATGGTTAACAATTCTTCGATTTTAGATTCTGAAATAATACAAAATAAATCATCCATATATTTTGTTATAACATTTGGTTTACAATTTAATCTCCTAATGCATGTATCAAGAAGTTCCTCCATAACAATATCGGCTACAATTGGTAAAGCTGGAGATACCATAGGAAGTCCTTTTCGTTGAGAAAATATTCTATTACCATATTGAAAATATCTGGAGTCATCTATACAAAATTTAATAATCCGAAAAAATAACTCTTTTTCCAATAGTTGTATGTTCTTTAATAATATTCCATTTTTCTGTTATTATATCCATGTCTAAATCTATTTAAATAAATAAATTTTATTTATCTTGGCTGAAGTTTAAGGCTCGAATGCTTGAAACTAATAAATATGTTTTCACAATTAATTTTTTTTATATTGAAAAGAATTGTTTGCCTCACGTTCCTTTCAATATAAATTAAAATACCGTTCAACTAATTACGTACAAGTACTAATAATTATTTTTTCTAGTGAAAAAATGGCGTCAAATAGTAATTTTTTTCATTTGTATTTAAAAAAAAATATGAGTAATTTGTGAATCAAAAAAAGTGTAAAATAAAATTTGTCATTCTTAAAGGCAGGGGCATATAGAAGACATCATACGTTTATACGTTGCTTTTTTCAACTGGCATTAAAGTAACGGCGGAGGAGGTTGACACAATGAGTACTTTCTTGACGGATGTTTAATTAGCTTGATTTAATTAAAGTACACATATTCTGGAGTTTCTTTTGCTTGTAATTTTTATTTAATTTAATTTTGTCACCACACAACACAAAAAGCTTAATAAAAACAAAGAAAAAAAACTTATAGCGGTCAAACTACTCTCAACGTACTTTAAAAGTTGACCAACTTTAGTACTTTGCGTTGACGGAGACGTACGCAATGGCACAAAGCTCATAAAATACGCAGTCTTTAAAATTATTTGTCAGTTGAAATAAGCGGCGCATGACGTACGACGGCTTCTATGTGCCTCGTCCTTTAAGCTGTGTTAAGGCAAAAATCTCTATACATATTTTAAAAATTATAAAAGAG
The DNA here is from genome assembly GCA_956483585.1 of Gymnocheta viridis. NCBI lineage: Eukaryota > Metazoa > Arthropoda > Insecta > Diptera > Tachinidae > Gymnocheta > Gymnocheta viridis. The sequence continues at coordinate 6,127,054 of OY101444.1, forward strand.
TTAAAATATTTTTAAGTGCAGCTCCGTAATCCAGACGGTTGCCTCTAGTAAAATTTTGTTTATGAAAACCAGTAAAAAAATTTATGACTTGTCATAGAAATTATACGCTTAAGACGATCGTCCGTGTTGTGGAAACAGCTCTTTAATTATTTTCTATTCTACTGCTTTTGGATTTTGCTAAACTCACGTGCTTGCAGAATAATGTGGTTGAGGGGAATTGTTACTCTTGATGATGCGTGAGGAGGCGTGATTGCATGCAATAAATCGTCCTTCCAAAGTTACTCGTATCTTCACGTAGATCAAAAAATTAAAAAAATGAAAAAATCAGATAACACCATTTCTCCTAAAAACTCAAGACTTGACGAGGCAAAACTGGGATGTGTGTGAACCGAGCTTAAGAGCCTGATGTTGTGCTCCGGAAGTAGTGAAAAATCGGATCATCTAATAATTTATTTTGCATATAATGCTGAAACTTTAGACTCAATTTCCCAAAGAAAAATTCGTTTGCAGATACGTGAAAATAACTTCGGAAAAACAATATATATAACAATAACATTTTGAAATTTCTAGTCCAAAGTTATTTATATTAGGCAAAAGTTTGAAAAGTTTTTGTGCAGAAAATATGCCAAGGATCAAAGGAAATTGTGTTTTTAACGGGCGTGTTTATTTGTTTCAATTATTATTCTACATTTATTTTTCTTATAATTCAGAAAAATAAATCCTCTTAATTTTTTCTCTTGTCTTGCAGCCTAAAAGTAAACTTTATTTTTTCAAAGTTGTTCTTTTGTTGCATTGGTAAAAAATCAAACATTTTAGTTGGTGTGTGTGTCTATCTGTCTGTCTGTTAACATGGATATCTGTCATAAGAAATTTCCTGCATTTTTTTCATAACGTTATAACAATCAAAAGCATGACAAACTCGTAGAAGTATTTGTGATTTTCTAAAACAAATTTTTGTCTGTTTGGTTTTATATTTTCATTGTAGTGCATTTATGCGAATAATATATTTTGCGAAGAATTTGTCATTTAGCAAAACTAGGCATCAGTATTAAAAATAATGACAAAAAAAACTCCTGCAAACGTATTTAGTTTGTACTTTGCTATTTCTTTAGATTCATGATTATTTTTTTTAAATTTTCGTGCTGCTTCATATACATTTGGGCGTTGATTTTATATTTTCTGCTGCTATTTCTTGCCTTCAAATTTTGTCCTAAAAAAACGAAAAACTAAATGTTTCTTTTTATGTTGAGCAATTGTGTGTATGTGTGTGTCTGTGTTAGTCTCCATTATCTTTCATCAAGGTCGAGACCATGACTGTTACAGCAAGACAAGAAAGACAGAACAAATTCTACACTATAAATTTCTATTTATTTTTTTTTAAGACATTTAAAATATTCCTCTCTAAATTGTACTACTTAAACAATTAACATTTTTGTTTAAAAAAAAAAAACAAAAATAAAAACGGAAAATCTAAATATTTTTAAGTAAATAAAAACCAAAACACCTTTTCACTATAAACCACTCCTTCAAAAGGATGCTTAAAAATAAATACAGCAACGGAAAACACGAGTACATCCTTCAAAAAAAAATTAAAAAAAATTCAAGTTTCCATTTTGCACATGCAGGTGTGTTTATGACTGTTTTTCACCCCGAGATAATTGTTATTATATTAAAGCAGTTCTACTAAAAATGTTTGCACTAATGGCTGGTGATTATGTTGTTATTTTTTGCTTGTGGTGGTCATAGTTATTTGGTTACCAACTAAAAAACGGAAAATAACTACAACTTGCAATGTTTTTTCTTCGGTTTGGGTTTGTTAGTTTCTTTCATTCTTTTTTTTTACAAAAACATATTTAAAACCAAAGCTGTAGTAACATTTTTTGCATGTGCACATTAAATGCTTTGCGCAATCTTGTTTTAGAATTTTACAAAAATAATGAAAAATAATATAAAAAACATTTTACAAGAAAATTTCAACAAAAAAAAAATTGCACAAAAAGAAAACTTATTTCTCTTGAAAGAAAAGGGATTCGGTATGTGTTACTTCTGTATTTTTCCAAGGATATGTTCTAGAGGGATACGGTTTATGTTGGTGGTATTTAAAAATTATTGCATAAAATAGTCACAATTGTTCTCTTATTTGGAACATCAATATTGGTAATACTATTCTTATTTGATTTTTAATCTATCTATTATATAAATAGACAAAGACAATTTTTTGTATGCCTTTTTCTCCTTTGTTTGCCAAACGATTTTCTTTATTATTTTACCAAATGGTAAACATTATTGAGCTTTAGTGATCCGACCATATATTATTTAAATCGTTTCAGTATTAAAGGAATAAAAGGCTGATAAAGTTGACACCTCTAAAAATGCTAAAAATACACACTTACATTCACTTATGTAAGTATTGGTTCAAGTAAAAACATAAGCAAAGCAATGAGAGTTCTTAATGTAGCTGGCAACCCTGTGCTTGGTTTTCACACAACATTTTTAAATAGAATTTTTGCCATTAATAGTTTCAAAGAAAAAACATGCAAAAACAAATGCAAACAGTTTAAAACTTTTATCTTTTAAAACGTTTTAAGTTTTGTTATTGTGAAGCCTAAATGTATGCTTTAAATTTGACCAGCTTCTAATCTTTAAATCCTCTATTAGTTTAATTTGTCTTTGTTATTTTGTGCCAAATAAACAAATTTCAATTTATATAACACTTAATCAAGCAGATAAGCTAGTGTTAGTTTAGTTAGAGGACGTGAGGGTGATGGTGAGCGTGAGTGTGAGCCTGAGTGTGTGTTTTAATAATTCGAAAAATGCAACTAAAAACTATTTCATCAACTACAACCACAAATGTTAAAGCTGTCAACAATATTTGTTTTATAATTAAAATGAGGCAAACAAAACTATAAATCTTTTTGCTGAATATGCATTTAAAAACTGCTCTTTCTCTGGTTCATCTAAACAAATAATTATGGACCAAACTGGCTGCAAATAAAATCGTGAAGAACACAAAACCACACAAACTTAAAACCTCAAATAAGAAAAAAAATACAAAAAATAATTAAGCAAATGAGAGAGAAAACAAAAAAAACCGCATTTTATATGAGACTCCAAAGGAAAACGGTTCGTTCTCTTGACTGCATTTACTGCAGACCAAAACAAAATAACAACAACAACAACAACAACGACAAAATATAAAAAGGAAGAGGAATGAAATAGCAGCCTAGTGCAGAGTGAAATAATGACAACAGCAACCACAAGCCAACCGCATAAACTAAACTAATTGTTAGTTTTACTAAACTAATGCAAATTTCAAAAACTCAGTTGCAATGACTCAAATGAAAAACCATAAAACGAGCAAAATACAAAAATGTCATCTATAAACACAAAATGTTGCATTTGGGACACATTACTACTAAATGAATTAAAGTTAAACCTTTTAAATTTGCTTGCGGCAGAAACGAAAAGGAAAAAAAAAATACGAAAAAAGCTCCGAAATTCTCTTTATAAAAACCAAAAAGATGATGATAAGTGAAAATTCATTTACATGTTTAAAATGCAAACGGAGAAGGTCATAATCTGCACATCGCACGGGGGGTGGAAAATACGTTTTATTTTTCTTCTTGCAACAGCAGCTGTCATTCAACTATAATTGACGTATGAAACGACAGTGTGAGACAGCTTTCTTTTGCATGTTTATGTACACATGTATCTAAATACAAACATTTGTTTGAATGTGTAATGAATGTGTGTGCGTGTGTGTGTCTGCTGAAGTGTGGGTGTTTTTGCACATACAATATGCATGTGAAATAAAGCATGAGTGTGTGTTTTTTAGCGTTAAATCAAATGGCCAATAAAAATTGTTTAATTTTTTTTAAAGGAAATCAAAGAAAAATCTGCAGTTTTTCAGTTTTATATGATTTTTATTTAAAACGAAGAATACGCCACAAAAAATGTTGCATACTTTTGGTTGTGGGCTAAAAGCTTAAGCAAACATTTTAATAGAAAATAACTTTGTGTGTGTATGTGTGTGTATTTGCTGGTAAAAAGGAACCGGAAATAAGTGGAGGATGTATAGTACACACATATGTGTATATGGTGGTGGCTGAGGTTAACAGTTTAGCTTTTTAGTTTTTATTTCTAGTTGAAAAGCAAGCAAAACATGACATTTCATTAAAATGTTAACAAAAATAATTGCATATTTTAGGGCTGGCAGTTTAATTATTGCGCAAAACATGTTAGTCACTCAAGACGGAAATAAATGTAATACACACTGTTATTTAAAATAAAAAAAGGGACGATTTTTATATTAAATGTGATAAAAACGATTACAAGTTGTAGTTGCAACAAAAAACCAGTTGTCCTTGTAGTGCAGCAGATTTTTTTTTGTTTGGAATCGAACCCATAAACTTTACAATAAAATACTAATAATTTAAATATTAAATTTCGTTCATTACTTTCTGCCTGTTAACATTAACAAACAACAACAAAACTTTTTTTTGTAATATTGCATGTAAATTGTTTTTCTTAATTATGAGTTATTTTCAAGAAGAAAGCTTCACATTGTTTGTACTGTTAAGCTGTTCATTCCATACTTATTTCAATAATTATTCCAAGAAGTTGTGGCGTTTGACTTCTATCGATTTTTTTTGTAAAACAGCATTAATCATTATTAGTTTATAAAATGAAAACTTTGCTTTGTTTCAACTTTTCCTCATCAAATTTAACCCTTTCAAAATACACAAATGAAAAGAACAAAAATGAACAGCAAAAGCGTGCAGTTTTAATTGCATTTAGCCGGAGGGGTTGGATAAAAATATTATAAAGAAATGCAGTTGGAAAGTTTTGTTCGTTTCCAAGCACAAGTTGTGCTCTTAGTTAAGGTGAAGGTAGTTTAAATTCATAATTGATATCTAGGAAAAAATTGTATAAATTTATTTTAATGCTTTTGAGAAAATTCAAGAGAAACATTAAATTAACAAATTAATATTAAAGGAGTGCTTTAATTAATTGCTATTATTATTGTAGGTTTTGGGTGAAACTTGATGAAATCGTTTCTGTGACACGTTTTTAATGTACTAATTGCATAAATAATAAATAAATTAGCTCAGTTTAGTGACTTCAGTGCAACTGATCGTAACGTACATTGATTTACATTGAAACAGAAAAATAAATAAATTTTCAGTTGCAACACCATTGCAGTTTTGCTAAACTCAAAATTCTTTAGCTTTTTATTTTGCTGCAAATTGACGGATTTTCGTGTTTTTTTTTTTTGTTAATTGTTAAGAAAAGTCATCAATATTTTGCTCTGGCACTTTTGCAAGACCATTTGCACCGAACACTAAACTTTTATATGTTAAATATTGCGTTGGTTGGTTGGTTTACGTGGCTGCCCTCTACATGTAGGCATTCAAGTAGAATCTAGATGATTCCTTTTTGAAAGGACCACTACACTCGTCGGTCGGTGTCAACCTATGTATAACAGTCTCTAAGTACTCTGAAACGGTGATTGGCACTAGATCCAACCCGTCTCATTGAGATATCTGATAAGATCACTAAGCGCTATCTCTGATAAATCTGAAAGGTCCTCTAATACATGACTGCCTAAAAATTTTTGTCTCGAGAGATGCAAAGCTGGACATTCGCAAAGAAAGTGGAAGATTGTCTCTTCTTTGTTTTCTTATCGAAAACTACGGCAGAACTCATTATAGGACAGGTCTATCCTACTAGCATGTCTGCCATCCGTCCAGTGCCCCGTCACGACTGCGACGAGCCTCGAGATGTTAAATATTGCGTACTTTAGGTAAATTTTTATTACTGAATATTAATAGAATGTATGGCATAAGTATTTAAGGTTTTTAATTAAATTAATTAACAATGAAAGTTAAAATAAATAAAATGTTTTATAAATATTTCTATGAACCATGAAAGCGAGAAAAGTTTAAATAGTTAGAAATTATACAGGTATACTCGTCATTTTCAATTTAATAATTTCTGTTACGGAGCTGAAATTAAGCATTATGCATTTTCTTATCGGTTAATAAGGCGAATTTTGAATGAATTCAAGTTATTTATTGTTAAGTTCTTTTTTATGAAGTCTATAATAAGTTCGTGTCCAGTTTCGTTGTGGAGAAATTGTTTGAATATCTGCAATTTTTCTTGTTTCTAATTTGAAGACATTTATTTTGTATGATCTGTAGTTTCTTCAAATGTGTTTATGCTGCATTGTACCAAATGGGACTTCCATAAATCAAAGTTGATCTCATCACACTCTTGAATACTAAATTTTTGTTCTTAAGATCAAGTTGTTAAACGTTTACTGAGAATTGGCCACAAAGCTCTGATAGTTTTCATGGATTCCTTACAGATTTCACCGATATGTTTCGCAAAATTAAGTTTCTTATCGAGGTAAGCACCAAGATATTTCACATCATTTTTAATTGTCAGCCTCTCATTTTGAAGACTTAACTGACGACTTTGTAAGCCGACTTTGGGGGCGTCTTGTAAGAGAATATAATATCCTGAGTTTTAACGAGTTTTATTTTTATTTTCCATATGTTAAAGGCAATAAATACTTTTTCTATTTTCTTCAACAATGCTTTGCTAAGCTTACTAGACGTTATGGGAGCCGTGTTAGCTTTCCAGTGGAATTTCTATCACATACATCTTCGCTCTGAGACCAATGACAATGTAAGTGCAACCCCTCCAAAGTCTGTATCTAATTCCTACTTACATTTATACAGCGTTGGCCTAGACTGTCAGACAGATCCCACACTACCGACATTGTAAGCGAAGGTGGAATGGGTCCAATTACTATGATGATTCGGAGGGCATTAAGATGCACCTGGATGCAATTAGTCTTTAGTAGCAGACACTATATTAATATAAGATGGGTCAAATTAGGATCGATCATAGGATGGGTTTGAACCATCAAATATTTAAATAAACAAGAAATCCAATTGGATTTTTCTTTATATGGTTTTATTGTTATTATATTTGTTTATCACATTAATTGGTAAAATAATATAATTAACTAGTTTTTTTATAGGAGAGCTTGCGGAAGTGATTTTGAAACAATTTCTAATTTTTTAATTTAAATTTTGACATTTTACTTTGGAAGAATAAAAACAAGGCGAATTCACAACAGGTGGCCTTGAGAGATCAGGTGACTGAATTCGCTTGAATTTTGGCTGCCAAAATTTTTTAATTATTTTGTTTGTTTACAAAAAAAAAGACAAAATTATTCATGTCTATTAATACAAAAAAGATTTTTTATACTAAATAACTTTTCATATAAAGAAATTCTTACATTTTATGTATTTTATAAATTATTTATTTGCTGTTGCTTATCAATACCAGCCGACTGTAGAGCTGAGGCAGTTCTTCCAACCAGCGAACCACTAATAGTACCAACTAAACCACCTGCAGAAACTAGAAACCACTAATACCCTTGTAGTTCCTTATGGAGTTGTCGGAATTGAGGAGGTATGGCATATATTAACTGCACTTGGCAGTACCAGCTGCCATGGAAGTAGTGCTGGTGATATAACTGTGGCGGCAGGTGCGCCTGTAGCTGTAACCAAAGATAGTGTAGTGCGACTTTGACTTGCAGACACAAAGCACTACCCTGTGCTGCAGGTACGCCTACACCAACACCCAGAATTTTTGTGGCCGTAACATTAGCATGGAGTAAATCGAAGTATTTGAAACTGATATATGTATCTAGAACTGTAGGAGATACAACTGCTGCTTCTGCCACTTGTGTGTCCAACAATCTGACGGAACACATTTCGCACTATTTGTGTCTTTGCAGATACGGTTGGTGATGCCGCATCCGAAATACTTTCTATGTCCAGTTTTCCTTAACCATTTTTATATCCATATATTCAAAAGGATACATACATACATATTTTTTTATTTAAAATTTTATTTTTATTTTCACATAAATTTGTCAAGCGTTTTTGACACATCTGTTCTAATTTTCAAGGCGAATTCGGATGAGACTACCTGTTGTGGATCTGCCTTGAATAAAAACAAATTTTTTGGTGAAGGGTATAACAAGACAGATCCATGGTGAAATAAACAGGTGGCATTACTGCGCCATATGGTAATTTTTTGCTCTAGCATTGTTTTTCCAATCTCTTTGTCAGTTTTGTTTATATTAGAGATGAGCACCGCCCACGTCATTAGCGTGGCTCATCGTAATTAATTTTTTATTTCAATTACGTGAGCGTGCATGAACGCGAGTACAAAGAAATTGAGCGTGCATAAATATATTTTTCACGTGATTGCTTCGCTTCGTGTTTTTTTGCTATATTGCGATTTTTTCGTATACTTTTTTAATTAATATTTCTACGTAATTACTTAAATTGTTTTAAGTTTATGTTGAATGGAATTGTTTACTCATTTCTTTATAAATTTTAGAAATTTTTTGATAAATAAAAATTATTTTTATTAAGAAAGTATTATTGGAACAGTCTATTCATCAGACTAGCAGAATAATAAAGTGATAATAATAAAATTTTTTTTAATTATTTCTTTCTTCAATTTGTGTTTATTTTTTTATTAAAATTTTCAATAATTTCTTATAGATACTTATACATTTGTGTTTGTTTTGAGATTGCCACTACCTTCTATATGGACCGCAAATACTTTCAAAGTAATCCAAACTCCTTGTCTTGCCCATTTGTAGTGTCCAAAAAATTCAATGGTTTCTGTTAACTTATTTTATATACTTTTTGTTTACAATAATTTGTGACAAGATTTAGACTTTACACAAACAAAAATTCCTTTTTTTGTTGTATTGTTGTAGTTGTAGCCCTAATACTGCCACCTGTTTATTTCATCATGGGCAGATCAATAACGCCTCGAATTAAAAAGAACAAATTGAAAAAAACGAAAAAAAGACAGCAGAAAACAAACGAAATTCATAATTGAAACTAAAATAATAATATAATACAATACAAAGCCATCGAAATCAGATGCTAGAGCGAACGGGTTAAATTTTATTTTATTCCTTTGTTTTATTCTTTTCGTCTAATGAACATTTAATTTTACAATTCGATAGGAAAATACTAATCCGAATCGGATGCAAGTTGTATACGCTTAGATATTTTATTTTAACTGTTCCTATTGACATAATAGTATACAATCCGATGTATTTAAATTTTTAACAACTTGCGGTCTGCTGGGCTATGAAATGTTTTTTCCATCACTGTATAAATTTACCAAACGTTTAAAAACTTAAGTGACTAAAAATTTTTATTTTTATTTGGTCATTCAAATGCTAAAAATATTTTGTAAAATTTTTTTCTACGTTAACATGCGTTTTTCTAGATCTTCATATTTGCAAAACTTTGTCGGTCGTTCTACAGATTGATTGAACCTTAAAAAAAAGCTCAAATTTCTAAACTCGAACAACTCATAATTTTCAGCCTCATCAACAGTAACGACAGTTTCGTGTTCATTTAACACCGCAGAACAGCAATCTCTATGTTTAAATACATATTTTAGTCTCCGTATACACATTTATTATTATTTTTTTTTAATCTAAATTTGCTAACAACTTCTTTCTTTACTTTTTCTTATACCGATAATAAAATATAATGATTACTATCAATGTATTCAATGAATAAAGTAGCAGCAGTTTCATTTTATTCATTGTAAAAACAAATTGCAATATTCTTTTTGTGTCGTTTTTGCTGTTGTTTTCGGTTTGTGCTTTTTCAACAGCACATTCTTCAAGTATCAATGAAAATTAATACGCCATGTTGACTGCAACGGAAACGTTTTGCAATCAATCATGGCCGCCTCGCCATACTTTGCTTTTAAGAAAACACACACACACATGCACGCAGAGCCATCGTTACTACCATCATACATGTTTAACTATCATAAACTACACAAGAAAAGCAAAATTGGGTATAAACCAAAAAAAATAAAAACAAATCCTTGAATTACTGTGCAGTGTTGGTTCGGCTTCATCTAAATGTTGCTTAAGGCATTTAGCAGAATGCATGAACTAAAAAATGTGGTTTCCTAACTATTTTTTTTATTTATTATTTCGCTACTTTTTGTCTGAGGTTGATCTTTTTCGAAACACCTTTTACAAAAAAAAAAAAATAAATAAAAACCGGTGGCAAGTTTAAATTTTTAAAATTTTATATTAAGAATCTTCAACGAATGGTGGCGCCAGTAGTAAATAAATCAAAAATAAAAACCTCTAAAGCATTTGTCACTTTTATTGCACCAATTTGTATAATTTGTGTGTAATTTTTTTAAGTAAAATGAAAATAATAAGTGGCGCGAGTATCATAGGGAAAACGTTTGAAAGAAATCGCTTTTCGCTTTTATTTCGTTTATTAAATTGCAGTAAAATAAATATTTTTTAATTATTAGAACGTTTAAGGTTAATTAAATTAATTAATATTAATTACAGGCATTTAATAATTTTGCACCATTAAAACATGAACATCTTAATTCTTAATAACCTTAAGACGCCAACTTAAACTGGCCTAACATGCAAAGCTCTTCTTAAACTTTTCAGCAAAATGAACAGCTTATGAATAGATTTTTTGCCACTCCTGAAAGTATGCTCATCTTATACTTTCTGTTGTAAACAATTTGAAAATTGCAATTGGTTTGATTCCGAAGAAATTTTTCTCCTTTTGTGTTTCTGTGACATGGCTGATAAATGAAAAAGCAAAACATCAATAAAATTGTATTTTATTATAAAAAAGTATGCATAATTTTTTAGTGCAACTGCTATATTTATATTTTTAAAATAACACTTAAGGTACGGTCACACTTGGCAGACATTTGGCCAAAAAAACGTAACCACTACTTTTGCTTAGGGTTAGTGTGATTTAACTTAGTTTTTATATCACAAAATGAAGTCAATTATGCCGTAAAATGCTATTTTCATATTATTTTTAATAAATGCGAACCCATTATTAGACAAATATTAGAATTAAAGAAAATGCTAATTTAGCATGTCTGCTGGTCACGTTTATTTTTTCGGCAAATATTTGACAAGTGTGACCGTACCTTTACACTTCGTGCATTTTGTTCTTAACAAACTTGTTTTCTAATTTTCAAGTTATTTGGTAATCGAAAGAAAAAATCCTTAGTTAATTAATTAATTTGCTTAAAGACATTTAATTATGCACTCGAATTTTTTCAAAATTTTTACATATACACATATGTTTATATGTTAAAATATATTTCATTTCCTTTTTAGTGTAGTTAAATTGCAAACATATAAATTTTTTAATGTTTGCTTAAGGCCACATATTCGTACACTTTTATTAAATCTCGTAATCATGCGGAAATTACATTGGAAAACATTATTTAAAAGGAGCTTAAAATGAGGATTTGATGCTGACGAAAATAAGCTTTATGTGCATGTGGATTTTACAAACACACAAAAAATTTGGTGTGTTCATGCTACATACTCGTTTAATGTAGGCCTAAAACACCCGGCAGCTCTGAAAATGACTATTTACGTGCTAGACTATAATTCTTGCTGTCGCTGGTTGCATTCGCCTCCCAAGATCCTGGATGTTTAGCTGAAAAAGCCAAGAAAGCTGCAAAATTTATTTGTTTGCTAAAAACAAAATAGATTCTGTTTTATTGAATTTTTTTTTGTAGCTTCAGTCTCTGTTAGTGGCTGAAGGACTCCCGTAGTGGCAGTATTTTCTGTTTTAACCGCTTTTGCCTGCAAGGTATTTATTTCCGAAGTGATCATGGTAGAAATATCTGGGCCATTTATTCTAGGCTATTTTTCGTAGAGACGCTACTCCACTGTCTCCAAGTAACCGAACAAGTGGTTAGTTACAAATTTTTCACATGTCTCTAGTGTTTTCTTCTGTTTTTCTTATATTTGCTAATGCAATGAAAATCACAACTCAATCTAAATTTTTAAATTTCAATCTAAAGATTTCCCGCTTTCCCGGGATTTCATGACGACTTAACGTTTAGAAAATAGGTGCTTCTATTTTGGTATATGTGCCCAATAGTAAGAAAAATTGTTGACAACTCTACGTTTAGAAAACAGCTGGGGGCAAATCACGGCATTCGATATCGAGCGAAATTTTCATACAAATTGAAAAAATTTTGTATGGAATTTTACTCGATATCGAATGCTGTGATTTGCCCCCTGCTTTTATCAGTGTTTAAAAAACTGCAAAGACATTCATTTCATTTGATTTGACTTGTTCTCATGCAGTATAATAATGTGGCCATAAAATGCACTTGTGAGGCAGATTTCTTGACAAGTCTGCCCGACTTGCGTATAATTATAAAAATTTCCATAAAATGATAGATTTCATGCGATCGGAGATGCATCTTTTTAAGAAATTAAGTTGCAGCGAAAGCAAAATTAAATTAAAACAATTTATTTTATAAATCTGCAACTATTTAGGTGCAAAAAATTAAAAAAATCTAAAATTACTTGAGTGAAAAATACACATGTATGTGTTTGTATCTCTTTTGTGTGGCAAATTCAATGCGATTTTTAAAAGTGGCACAGAATTCTGTCAGATTTTCCAGTGAATCGTACGACTGTGTATGATAGAGTATCACGGTCTTAAGTGTTTCAAACTTTCGAATACAATTTTTGTTAATGCCCAGCAAATTAAATTTTTATTAATTCATGGAGCGCGATCCCGGGATCCCGGGAAATTTAAAAAAATTTCCCACTTTCCCAGGAAATGAAAAATTGCTGAAAAAAAACTCTAATCACAACCAATTGGCTTGTTAGGCAGTAAACTATTATACGCTACATGTTTTAATAACCCTAAAATGTGTATAAATATCTAGAAAATTACCAAATTAAGGCCAAATTTCAGAACTGTAGGGTCTTAAATAATTTTTTATTTTTTTGTGAAAATTGTGTTTCGGTTTTTGGATTTGTTTGCTTGCAATTTCGCTAAATGGTTGGTAAATTAGTTTTTCATCAAAATATTTGCAGTTTTTGTGTGTTGTACCACATATTTTTGTGTTGCATGTTAAAAGTTTGAAAAAAAGCAACCAATGGAGTTCTTACAAATTTATAAATTTATTGATTGATGTTTAATTTAGTTTCACTAACTACAGAAATAAGGAAAAAAAATAAAAATTTTTAGAAGTTAAATAAATCCTTGTCAGCTTTTTATTATAACTTGTTAATAAATAGAAAGAACTTCTTAAGAAGTCGTTACTTAAGAAGCAATGATAATGTAATTCCTTTAATTTACTTCCAGTATACTTTTTTTTACTGCGAAGTTAAATAAAAGCTTTTAATAAAAAAGCTTCTGCTTTAGCTAAAATCAATATTGATATAACTGGACGTATATATAAACTATTTTAAAGTTCTTGCAGAAGCTCCCCAAAAATTAAAGTAACATTTTTGCTGGGATTGTTATTTCGACTTTTCTTAAAAAACTTTGCTGCTTTAATAAATGGAGAAAATAAAATATCATTTAAATGCGAATAAAATGTCTCAAATCCAAACCACAATAATGCTCAAACACAGAAGCACTGAAAACGTTATTCAATTCATAGACAGTATTTTGTGCTTACGCCAGAAAACTGTCAAAAACTTCTTTCAACTTTCACTACTCCCCCTTTCAAAATAACATTAAGTAGCAAGAGAAAAACCCAGGATTAAAAAAAGCAAATAGGACAATTATATTTACAACGCACCACCCAAAAATTGTTTACACAAAACGATACTCCTCAAGAATGCGAGCTTCTTCTTGTGTTGTAAAATAACGTCTGATCAATTTAGGCCAAATATGTATTAAAAAAGCTAAACAAAGCAAAAAAAAAACTTCTGTTTTTACCAACAAAATAAAAAAAAACAACGACTAGGAAATCCTCAAAAATCTTTAATGTTGGTGCTTTTAGTTTTATAAGCCACAGTCCAGAGTAACAGTTCGCACACAAACATAAATTTACAACGTTTAACGTACACAACAGTGTCAGGTATGGCAAATAGAGAATTCAGAATATTTCTTAACCGTTTCTTCTTTTTTAAGAGAAATAACACTCAGGCAAGTAGTATGACTACCAGTGTTGGCAAAAACTCGGGGTTTTTTTAATAAAAAACCCACCCAGTGGGTTTTTTGTAGGGCTTTATTGGGTTTTATCGGGTTTAAATTAATATTTAATGTTTAAATTTTATTATTAATATTAATATACATTTATTTTATTTATTCTATTTAGATAAACTTTTGCATAAGTTTGCATTTTTAGTCAAAAATAATCCGCTTATTCCAACATCGACATTACGTAAATGCAATACCAAAAATAGGAACTTGGCCTTATTTTCACATTTATGTTTTTGTGCGGATTAATTTTCACAATTTAAATCAATTTCGGTTAGTTCGAAATTTCCATCTCTGATGATTAATTATTCCATTATTACTCTCTTTTTTTTGTTGTTGTTTGTTTTACTTTTCAGATTGGACAGTAAATAACTGTCGTAATTTCATAAATCAAAATGTATTTGAAGTTTAATTGTACTCTATTTGCCATCTCTGGCTTTATATACATATACATACATATCCATGGCCATGTACATGTGCATGTATATATGTATATGTATGCATGTAGGTGGCTTTATTCTCGCACTTGGAGTTTGTTTTTTTTTTGTTGTTGTCTTTTGTAGGCAGTAGGCAGCATTGATTTTCAACGCATCACTGCTGTTTGATTCGTATTTTTACACATAAGAATTAATGTTCGTACTTATATTTTTGTTTTCTTTTTACCACTCATACACACACACATTTGTTTTTGCTTCCGTTTCCTTTATGTATTTTTCCGCAAAAAAAAATTAAAAAATATACAGGATTTCGTTTACACAGTTCACAAGTGTTCATTAAATATTATTTGCTTTTTGGCTGTATTCATTCATATGGGTGTTGAAGTCTGAAAATGGTGTTGGTGTGTATTATATAGTTTATCGTTATAAGAACTGCCATCCATCAGGATAAAACAGTTACGAAGAAATTAAAGAAAATGTTCAGCTTAAGACAGAGAATTGCAAGTTAAATCGATGTCATTGATTCATTGTTGTAGTATGCACTCATTTAATATTCACAAAGTATTAAGAGAATCTTATGGCCGTAAAGGAGACTTCCAGCAAAGCGACTTCATAGAAATTGGACTTAAATCGACAGCTGATTGGTCTATCAATCATTGCTGTTGTTGAGTTATGTGTTTACGAGTGAAAACTTATAATTAACTATGTAAGCCGGATGGTTCTTTAGATATTCAAATCAGTAGTACTACTTTTTGATTTGTATTATAAAATCATCATTAGTCTGCTTTTAATATCGCGCTCATTTAATCGTTACGAGTACAATGCAATAACTCAAAAAATCAGTTCTTTAGAAAACGATTTTAAGTTTTCAATGGAAAAATCAAAACTGTTGAGTAAACAAAATATTTCTTCAAATTACATAATTAAAAACATGAATATATAGTTTTTATTTGAATAAGGGAATGTTTTTAAAATAATTTGTGCACTTCAGTTTTTAATATAATTTTTAGTTTTCTTTCTGTAAACGATCAAAGTCGTATTTCGAAGCTGGGCGAAAAAAGCTGTGAGCCACTGTAAATGGAAAACAGCGTGATATCAGCTGCCAATGGCGCCATTTTTTTCATCGAATTTTCTTTGTAGTTCAGCCTCCATAAACTTTAGGAGTTGACCTAATTAGCGAACATTAAAACTTTCACACAGACTTCTTCCCCAAAACTTAGCTCCAAGTCCTTTTATTTTAATTTTTTTATTTTAATGAGCTAAAGGCAATATAGTCAGTAGAACAATCATATGACGTTTTCGCCTTAACGGCACTTGGAATTTCACTCGGAATTGATGCGCATTAGTAAACGTATATTCCTCTGCCGCACCGTAGGCATATAATTTTTTCTTTGAATAATTTTGCACAAGATGAGGGATGATATGACGAATGCATTATGCATTCTTAAATCAAAAATCAAGGTTTTTGGCTAAGACCACTTTTACACATACAAATCTTCAATTTGATGATGAGATGGGAAAGAAGAGTGGGGATGAGTACAGACTTCGATGTACTCGCAAAGTTGCTTTCTTCTTCGTTCAGCGTTAACACATACTTGTATTTGGGATCCTGGTAGACTAGTGGATAGTGTACTAGGCTGTTAGTCAAGGGAACGCAAGTACGATTCCTACCGAGATCCTGGAAGTTTCTGCAGACAAGCTAGAAAGGTTTCGCAGATTGTGTATGTCTTCAAAAAAATATTTGTATATATTTATATATATTTTTTTTTGGTTTTAATGTTCAACCAACAAAAGAACACAAAATTTGTCAAACTAAACTTTGCGTATGCAGAAGCGAAAGAAAGTTTAAAGAAAAATTCAAAAGACTTTGTCAAAGTAAAATTTGCATGTGGCAAAGCTGTCTAAACAAACTGTTAACAACAGCATGTCGGTGAAGCGAATTCACATCATGTTATGCATCACAAAATCGCTCAACGTAACAGTAGAAATTGTCACTGCAAATACGGAATTTGAATGAAAAACATCTAACAAACGTTTTGTTGTTTTGCTCTTTGCTGTTTTTAAACCACATACTTTTTTTAAGGGGGGTTCATAAACTGGCGTTAACAAAGATTTTCCTTTTTCCTTACGTAAGCTTATTTTCGCTTCTTCTCTCTGTCTACTATTTCATTCTGTTTTGTTTTTTTTTTCTTTTTTATTACACACAATGATATACGATTATTTAAGATATAAAATACAAAAGTTGTATGAAATAAAAGAGATTCCAAAACTTTCTGAATTTCTGTACTTTATTGATTGTTTCTGTGAAGCATAAGGACACTTAATTCAAGTAATACTTGTATTTATATGCACATATGTGTGTATTTATGTATGTGTATTAGTGTAGCTTAATTTTTTTTTGGTTGTAAATTTTCGGAAGCAGCTTTTCGGATTTAAAATGAAGTAGAATTCGGCATGATTCTTTAATTAAAATAAATAATAATAATTTTAAGTTTTAGCTACGTAGTATGTTCGAGTATTTATATTGATGACTCCAGTGTCTTTTGAAATATCAGCTGTCACCTTACAGCTCTCAAAGGACTCAACTCACTTACTGCCATATTTAATCTGAATATTATAAAAATCTCTAAACACATCTTTTAAAATTAGTATTGGTATTTATGTGCGAACTAATTATTTTAAGGAGAACGAAGCTCCAAATCTTTAACTCCAACGTAAAAGAAATTCTCGTTATTTTATTATTATAGAATAGGAGAAAGAACGGACCCTGAATTACACTTGAACTCGTTTCATAAAATTCCATTCATAACAAATGGTGTAATGAGATCCCTGAGGAAGCACGAGTTGTTAATGCCTCATGTTGTTTTCTCTAGTTCTGTGACTATAAATATGACTACTGTTCTGATCAACTAGATTCATATTTTAGCATAAATCCTTTCTTTGTCTATTTCAATAATTTTTCTCAAATCTAAATTAATAGACGAAAACAAAAAATGGCATTAATTAAAAAGTAAATACACGTAGAAAATATTTAAACTAATATCCTGCTTAAGCACCCAAAAGTATGTTAAGTTTATAATTTCTAACAAAAAATTCAATGAAGCAGAGTTTTCGTCATTACGAAGATAAATTGTCTATACAGTTTTGTTTAAAATATTTCATTTAGAAATTCCAAATACATACTTAAGAAGTAATGATGTACATGACGAAATACATATGTATGTACATGTGTAAGCTTATGAGCCCTAATGTAGGCTAAAGACTTTTAATTTGTTTAATGCATGCACAAATATTTTAGAGCAGACGAGCAAACAAAAATGTATTTGAGTTTTTGTTAAGAAATTGCAAGAAATTATTTAAATTTATTATTTAATTTATTTTCTCTAAAGCATTAAGTCCTTAAAGTAGACTTTCATACTCGTATGTAATTAAATGATGCAGTAAAATAGGGGATAAGCAAACAAAAGGGCATATAATTGATAATTAAATAACTTTATCTATCAATTCAATGTTGTTTGTACATTGATTTAATAATTAGAGAGAAAAAGGATTTGTAGCGGAAGTTGTGCAATTGATGACTTTGAAATGTGTAAAAATTAAAATTTTTAAATTTCTTTGTTTTTATTTAAGAAGAAAAATCATAAAATTACAATAATGGAAAAAAATCAGCAAAGAAAATTAATTGAATAAAGGTTGTACCATTTTTGATTAGAGTTATTGCATATTTGAAGGCGTCAAAAATTTTTTCTTCCTTTTTTGCGACTTAATTTAATTGCTTTGCTATTTTATTTGCATAAAAAAATACACATTTTTAACAAAATAAATTTTGCAATAAAATATTTTATTTGCTGCAATTAATATTTACACACAAATATTTATTTTCCAATAATTGCTTTATAATTTTTCTTTTTTAAGTTTTAACAATACCAAAAAAAACTAAATATTTTTTGTTGTATAACAATATAAACATTTTCACCGCTGGCATTTTAAATAACTGCAGCAGCTCCATGTGAAAATAGAGTTTGTAGGATTATTAATTGCATAGCAAACAACTCGGTATCAGTGTTGACGTAAATCCACAAGCAAAAATGGCTAAATATTGAGCAAAAGTTGGCTAATTTCAATTGCCGCGATATTTTGTTTAACTTGAAAAAACTTAAGATGTCCTTTTATCACGGTCCTGATGGTGTTCCCAGTTGTATTTTAAAACGATGCGCAGAATCATTCGCCAAACCGTTAACTTTATTGTTTAACGCTTCAACAAAAACATGGTTATTTTCCCGAATTTTGGAAAGGTTTCGTACATTGTACCTCTTTACAAATCTGGTAACAAGTCCTATATTTCAAATTGGTCAAAAGAGTTTTCTAACAGAATACGGATCTATCATATGGGATCCTTACTATAACATTCATAATATTCATATTGAATCTGTGCAAAAATAATTCTGGGTGTTCTGCTTACGTGGCTTCACCAAACGAGTTCAAGATTAATTTAGGGGCAACGTTCTTTCTCCTATCCTAGTTCTAGATGATAACAGCATTTGCCATTCATATTCATTCAGTCACAGAGGCCCAGCCTGTTAGCGTCTGGAGTAAAAAGGTTGAACATGAATTACTGGGTCATGCGAGCCGGTGTTGCTTGCTGACGCACAGACGTATGACCTAAAATGCTCCTCCACCTGCAATTGAGGGTGGAACTGCTTTTATATTTTTTGTATGTGGTCATTTATTATGATTTTTTAGTTTTATTGCAAACATCTCATAAATGACAAAAAATTGTTAAAAATGGCTAAAATTTTGGACGATAAATTGTTAAATGTAGCCAGAAAATAACTGAATTGACAACACTTTTAAACAAGTGGCCAACAAAGAATGCTCTTATTGCCTGTGTGTTGTTGTTTGTTGTTTTTTTTTTTAATTTTCACATCAATAACAATAACAGAAATCATTTGTAAAAAGTGTGTCGCCAGAACACAAGTTTGACAACAGCAAAAAAAATGTTTCTGCGAGAAAGTTTTTTTTAGTTTGCCTTAATATTGTTGCACTTTTGTTTGACATACAAAACTATTAACATACTTTAAGGCAAACAAAATTCACATCAATACACCCTCATTTAGAAAAAGAAAACAGAAAATTATTATAAAATATGTTTAGTGTCTGCGGCTGATTGTGGGGCTTCCTTTCAGGAATCCGTTGTTGCTCTTAAATAATTATTAATTTAAATGAAATCGTACAATAATACAATAAATTTTCGACTAATGATCTGCAAAATCCAACTGGATTTTATAATTGAAATAACAACTTTTAACTTTAATACCCCAAAAGTAGGCTATAATAATTTCAATTTTCTTAGCTGTTAATAAGGAAAAGTAGTTCTTGAAAATTGAAATGCAAGCAGTTAAAGAAAAAAAATAAACAAATAATAATAAAAAAACTGTTTCTAATTTATAATTTTTATTACTTCCCCAAGTAATAATTCACTGGAAATGTTTGTATTTTATATGGGGGAAAAATAAACTGAAAACCTTTAAAGTATGCTTTACATTGTTGTGTTCTAAGCGGTTTTAATAAAGAGTGCAATTTAGTGCTTTTGAGTGGGTACGTACGCATGTTATCATTTCGATAACATTTATTTGGCAATTCACACCAGATACATACATACATAAATACACAGATACATATTTTGTTGTATGTGTTCCATCTTCTCGAATTGCTATTTATTCGCATGCAAAAGCACGTTCTATTTAAACTAGTTCTTTTAACAAAATATGTTTTGTGAATTATGCCAAAACATTTATTGATAAATTCTTGCCTTTTGTTTTATTTTCTTATTCGGTCGTTTTTCATACAACTTTACATGACTGTAACACAAACTGTTTTTAACTGTTTATTAGCATTTTTTTTTGTTCGTATTGGATGGCAGCAATAGACTTTTCGCTTTGGAGAATAAGCAACACCCTGACAAATATTTCCAATTAAATATTTTTTTTTTAATTCAATAAATAGCTTTATTTATTTATTATATTTGGCTCTAATCTGCTATTGAAATATGAAAATCACAGCGGTCGACTCAATCGACCGCATTTTAGAAATTAATATTAAACATTTACATAAATACATACATACGATAAAATACAAAAACAAAAAATATTCTAAATAAACAACTTAAAACTCTGTCTGTCTGTTTGTCTGTCAAATTGGACAAACACACTTTGTTTATTTTTTAAGTTCGCTGTAATAAATAAAATAATCGGTTGACGAAAAACACTAACTATAAACTAACTATTTTGCAAATGCCTAGAAATTGGCTTAAATCTCATGCAGAATGAAACACACGTCAGAACTAAATAAAAGCAAAATAAGCAAATGAAAAGAAAATAAGAAAACAAAAGAAGCATGCCATGAGCTTTTTTGTGAAGATAATATAGAAAATAAATATTTTAGTTTGCATCCAAAAAACCATTCCTTACGTGAACAATTAGGAGAGTAGTATCATAGAAATAAGCCGTCGAGTAAATGTTTTGTTGAACTCTGGGCAATTTTAAAAGGAGATGGCATAGATGTGTCATTAAGTGCTAATGCATTTTCCCAGAAAAGTGATTATTAAATCGTATCAAAAATCTTCCCAGGTTTATATACTCATTTTGCAATTTTCAAACAATTAGAAAGGGTTTCGCATTCACTTAAATATTGTGACGAAATTTTGGTTGATATTAATATTAACGGCCTTCCATTGTTCAAAATTTCAAAAGCCCAACTGTGGTTAATTTTGATGAAGGTCGTCAATATTACAAGCTTATCTGTTTTTCCTGTAGGAGGAAACCCAACAATATTGAATATTCCTTGATGAGTTTATTCGTGAACTAGGCATTTTAATGCGAAATGGACTAAAATTTTTATGAAGAAAAAAGTCCGTTTGAGTAGAAGCCTCATTTTTATATTATAATAATTATTTTTATATAAAAATATATTAAAATTAAATTGTTTAAAAATTAATTTAAAAAATGGTTTTTTAAATAATTTAGTATAAACCAACTACAAATTGATTGAAAAATAATTAATTAGTAGTCAACTAAAAAGTCATGCAGAGTTGGCCAATTGACTACTGCCTATAACAAGCCTGTGTTAAAATAATGTGTCGGCGGAAAGGCAAAAAGTCACTTAATCCACTAGATGTGGTTATAAAAAACCAGTTTGAAGTTATTCAAAAATGTGTTTGACTTCCTACAGGTATTGAAGCTGATGCACATGCATGTGTAATAATAAGCGTGTATGTGTTAGTAGCAGCTGTAAACGCTTATAGCTTCTAAAATACTAAACCGATTTAAATAAAATTAAGATTGTGCACATCCATGTAAAAAACCGTATAAAAACATAAATCGTTTTAAAATCAGTTCAGAATTACTGCCGTAAAAGGGATTTAAAAAATCGTGTCTGCCTATTAATAATATAGATGACAATGCAATGGAATTTTTTTTAAACTTTACCACGACATTGCAGTTTTTAATAACAACACTTTTTACAAGTTAAATACTATGTTTCTTTTTGCAAGTAAATTTGTAAGCGTTTATTTAAAAAAAAAATTCTATAAAGAGTGGTTATTACATTACCATTCCCTAAGAATGGACACTTCCATAGTTCTGCACAAAACATGATTTAAATTAAAAAATTGTAGGAGAAAAATTAAAAATGTTAAACATATGATGTTGTTACCTTAATTTCATTTGCTTGTTTGAAAGATTTTTTTATTTCTTTCGCATAATTATTTTATTTTAATAATAATAAAATGATAAAATGTCCAGAATCACGATTTGCAAAAATATAATATAAATGATTTTAATGCTGAATTGAAGTAAAAAAATATTCATCACAATATTCGATTAATAAATCAGCAGTTTCAGAATTATTATGTATTACGTAAACATCGAATTAAGAAAGTTACACTACTTCGCGAAGCTATCAATAATCTTGGATTATAAATTAGTTCTCGAACAGGTAGCCGCAGGGGAAATTGATATGATCTTGGATGATATTAGCCTGTAAAAGATTTTGCTATATTTCAAAAAATCATATTGATGGCAAATAATTTGCCAAAGAACACATCATCTGCTCAAAACGGAAATGAAATACTGTCATTTTCGAAAGAATCTCAATATAATTTAAGATTCATTGATGAGAGAACATTTTCAAAACGAGCGAACGCAAAGAGACTGGACAACAGCAACATACTGTTACGACAGTCAGGTTCGAAGATGACAACATTATGGCGTGGAGATATTTTTGGACAAAAGGATGGGACTCGAATCGGATACAGATACATTTTCAATGATGTTGTGTACTCGCACGTAGAGAAAAATATGTGTTGATAATTTCCATCTTCTACCTTTCGAAAAATATTACCCAGCCAGAAGGTTGCCCAAAAAAGAGGTGGGCACTGCACCTATCAACAACTTGGTCGTCATTTCGATCTCAATAATAAAAATAACAGCCGAAGACTTTTAATAGGAAATTGGCCTTATTTCCACATTTATTTTTCTTATGCGGATCCCACTTCTTTTTTCGAAGTCACTATTTCAAGAGAAACACTGCCATTTTTATATTTTCCTGATTAATTATTCACTGAGACCTACTTGTATACCGAATTTTAAATTTCCAGCTATAGTGGAAATAATAATAGAGGACATTCTACCAAATTGAAGCTCTCCGGCTTTAATGAAAGTGCCCCATACAAATAAGAAGCACCCAAGTAGTACAAATCCTTAAGCCCTCCAAATAAAAAGTTAACATTTTTAGATTTTTCTGATTATTTTCTTTCAAAGAAATGTTTAAATTTCAGCTCTTTAGCTGTAGTGCGAGTGTCCCATAAAATTTATGCGTTATCTGGATAATATATCTTTATGTTTCAAGCTTCATTATTTTATAGTTAATTAAAGCAAAGTTTTGGGGGTATAAAACAGTGCCAATACTCTCGTGTCATACACTTGAAATATTTTTAGGACACAGCGAATTCGGCAAGTATTTACTTGTTGCCCCAACAATTATGCGCAATTTTCAGAATATCACTTTTAGTTTTCTATTTTATAGCGGAATTGAAAAAAATCTAAAATACTGAATTTTTCGTAAAATTTAAAATTTTTCGTAAAATTTTCATATAGAATGCAGGTGGCATATATAGAATGCAGCAAAAACTAAAAAAAAGACGTGCGGCACTCGGGGACTACCGTGGCAAAGCTATTGCATAGCATTTTTTTTATCAACTTATGCAATTATAATTATTTATTTATGCAGTATTTTTTTTCTTTGATAATAATTCAAGTTTTTTCTTTGATATTAATTGAAGTTACACTTAAAAACATACGAATTGTCTGTTTGTTTGTGTATTTAATTTTTTGTCAAGCCCGTAAGTACGCCATTTTGAGTATTTACTACATGTAAAAATCTGTTCTGGCAATACTGTATGTTAATGAAATCAATAGCATACTGTAGGGGTTAACATACACTAGGCGATTCAAATACTTTAAAAAAACAAAAGACTTAAGAAACAAACTTAGTGTTAGGTTGTATTTTCGTTACGGAATTTCTTGATTCGGTGGCCGCGCTCAAAGCCCGCGATAAAAGCTATGCAATAGCTTAAAAAAATTAGGTATGTGATGGAAATCGATTTCGAAAACAAAGCCATTTTAAAAGGTGTTTCGTAATAATATTTCTTTATTAAAAAGTTCTTTACCGCAAATATTATAGAAATATTTCTTTATGAAGAAGAATTTTATCACAAAAATTATAAAAATTGGATGAAAAGTAGATTAAAAATGGCCTTTGAAATTGGTTCATTTTTAAAATAGATTTCCATCACATACCTAATTGTGTGCATACTTTTAGGAGCCACAAAAAATCTCTGTTCTATTGAATTTTCGCTTTAAAAAAGTTTGAAGTGGCCCTTTAAATAATATTAAGCTTTTGTCGCAGAATATTTTTATGGAAACTCACAAAAACTTATGAAGAAAAACCAAAATGTTACATATTGTTTTCTTTTTTCAATTTCCTATAATATCTTTGGCAAATCTATTATCTACATAAACCCCACTTGAATGAGAATATGAGCAAAGTGTGACTAGAATTTCAATGCAAATACAACTACATATGGATATTACATAACATTCAATAAGGAACTTATTTTTACTACAATATATTTTTAGTTAGATGTTTCTACTAGTTCTCATATAACTTAAATATAAAGCATGCATGCATATATTTAAAAGTTAGTCGCATATACACTCATACTTAAGTAATGTATATATGCATCGTATGTGGTGTGTTTCACTTCTGTTGATGTTGTTAGATAAGCCTATCGTAAAGATATTTATTCAAATATGCGGGTTCCTGGCACAACAAATCCTTTTGCATGATCTTTAAACCTTCAGGTTTATCTAAAACTAAATTTAACTTTTTTATTCGAGTTTATTTCTAAAAGTATGCAGCATATATTCGCATACTAAAAACATTATTTAAATAAATATGTAAAGTCTTTTCGTTCTTGACACGACACCCAGCAAATAATCGGGGTTTGGTCTTAAACGGAAAATATCAAGTTGAACTCTTTGTCAAGTAACAAATATTTAATTTTTTGTTACATTCGAAGTGTGGGGGACTTATGGCGTTATCATTTCTAAGAAAAGTGCAAAATTTTTTGCCCTTTTTTGTTGAAAATTTGCAATAAAATGATTTTTTGAAACAATGAGTTTCTTAGAAATGATTGTGTCATCACTTACGAGATACAATTTTTCTCTTAAGAAAACTTTGAATAGTAATTTTTTTTATAAAAAGTAAAAAAAAATCTAGATTTTTTTAGAAAAGAAAACGTCGTTATTTACATTATTTTTAATAAAGTTCCGTAAATTTAAGAAATATTTTGCGATTGTCATTTTTTCTTTTGTTTTAATATTAAAAAAATTAATTAAGCAGTTTTTTATTTTCACTTTTTCTTTAAGCAAACTTACTTTTAATATACAGTACACAACCTTCGTAATCCGGACACTCGCTAATTCGGACTATCCAGTAATTCGGACACTTAAATTTTTCTGACAGCTTAGAAATTTTTCCTCTATAATTCGGACAAGTGTTCTTTTTTCTCAGTAAAATTTTTTCGTTATTTTACCGCTACACAAAATACATAAGTATTTAAAATGTAAAAGATCAATAATCAATTTATTTTTAACAAAATGATTAATGTTTTACTAAATATGTAAAATATTAATTTTGGGAAAAAGTGCGAATAAAAAATTTAAAATACAAAAATTTTAGCAATTCCCGTAAAAAGCACCAATTTAAAGATTTTAGTTTAATTGCGTTTGCTTGTCGAACTGTTTTCATAAGCTATTTTATGAGCTAAACAAAGCAAAGCGACATAGAAATATATTTTATTTTTAAAAGAATTAAAAAATAAAGCTGGCAAATTATATAAAGATTTCTGTATTCAAACAAAAATAAATTCTTCTTTTTCAAAATGAATATTTTTGGTCACCTTTGTTATGGTTCTTTATGTTTTCTATAAATTATTTAAATACGAATGAATTCTTATGTGTAGTTATTTTTGTTTTCGGTAATAAAAATAAATTATTTATACTTATTACGTTTAAAATTTAATTTTAACTTTAATCCGGACGATCCACTAATACTGCAACTTTATCTGTCCGGATTATGGCGGTTGTACTGTATTTATATAATTTTTTTAATTAATTAACGAGCTTGAGGTCATTTTTATATATAAAAAAAACATCTAAATTTATTGTCGCCACTCCTTTGTGTGGCTTTTTCAGAATAAAAAATCATTTAACAATTAATTATCAAATGGTATGAATAAATAATTTCTTTTTCGGAGTTTTTTTTTGTATTGAATTGAGAATTAATTTGTCAATTAAAATTTTATTTTTAATAGTTTATTTTTAATAGTTTTCTAATAAAAATTGGCCATATTCGAAAAAGTATAGAGAATCAAACGTTCGACTTTGTGTTTGCTGGGCTGGACACATACATACATGGAAGTCAAATTTTATGTTGTGTAAGAGCAATTTAGTTCAAATTTTCGAAAGTGTTGCGAGCTTCTGCTAAAGTCTGCACTATAATTTTACTTAATAAATAAAGTTTTACTGTTTAGACGTATGAATAGTTAGTGTGCTTCTAAATATGTATGTACATAGATTTTTGTGTTTGCAATATTTAAATGAAAATCATGCTGTCAAAGTAAATTGAATTTCCGTTTATAACGCTTGTTCGAACACAATTTGAATTAATTTTTATATGAATACAGGCTGTATTAATTAAAATGTTCTGTGCTTAATTTTTTCTCTTTTTTTTGCCAACCGATTATTTTCATTCTTTTACCAAATGTTAGACATTAGTGAGCTTTAGTGATCCGACTATATATTTGTTCAATTCACAAGCTCAGTCGTGTGGCTTATCGTTTAAAAAAATACGATATTTGTTTATGTGCTTGTGAACAGACAAATTAGTTGTATCGTCATTTTGTTGTATTTTAAATGTCATTTCAATGTAGTCAGTTCATTGTGAGTAAATAATTTATTGGTGCTTTTTACGGGAATTGGTAAAATTTTAGTATTTTAAATTTTTATTTGCACTTTTTCCCAAAATTAAAATATTACATATTTAGTAAAATATTAATAGTTTTGTTTAAAAGAAATTGAAATTGATTATTGAGGGGCATAGCATGCAATGTTGCTCTCGGAACTGCGTTTGTGAAGTCAGGTGTCAGCATCTATTACAGAAATAGGCAAAGACGAATTTTCAGATCCCTTTTTCTCATTTATTTGCCAACCAATGTTCTTCATTACCGAATGGTAGACATTGTTAAGCTTTAGTGACCCAACTATATATTATTTAAATCGGTTCAGTATTGAAAGAATAAAAGGCTGATAAAGTTGACACCTTTACAAATGCTAAAACTACACACGTACATTCACTTATTTAAGTATTGCTTCAAGTAAAAACATAAGCAAAGCAATGAGAGTGTTTAATTAAAAGTACCTAAATATGTATATGAGTAATAAGCTTTTTTCTCTTCAAATGATCGAAGTTGAAAAAGAAAAAGAGATCAGAATTGAAAGAGATTAGAATTAAATATGGATGTAAATGTTCAATACAGTTTTGTTTTATTCTGGAAGAAATTTGTTTATGTAAATGCTTACGGTCGTATTCATAAAAAATAATTTGGTTTTGAAATGTATTTTAAGAAAAATTTTTATGAAAAATATTTCGTAAAATACATTACAAATACAAATTATTTTTTGCTTCATATGCATACATAAATAAACAAAAAAAAACAAAACATTTTAGAATTTGTTAATAAAAAAGTTTAAATTTGCTTCATTCAATCAACTACGATTCTTAGAATTCATGAATTTGAAATCAAAAGCATACTGTGTACGAAAAAAAATATTTTTTATTAACAAAGTCTTATTGAAACTGTTTCATACTATTAATGTGCAAACTTTTTTCTGTGTAAATGAACATACAATTTGCATCGAAGTGTGAACTGCAACAGCTTAATTAAGTAGTTTTCATAATTGAAATCTTATTTCACTTTTTTTTATGCAAATATGCCTGTGAAATATTGTCTGCATTCAGGCATTAAATATAAATAATATCAATTCTAATTGAAGCAAAATAATTCTCATTAAATTGCGTAGAGTTGATAGGAAGAGAAAACTTTAAGCTTGGTTGGTCACAAGACTCAAATAATTTTTATTTTTTATAATAAAATGTTAAGGTAAAATTAACATAATACACATTTCAGGTCAATCGCAGGCCAAATTTTACACAATCATGCTTTCAAAGCACCCAAATATTCGAGCAACAATACAACCTAAAAATTATAATGAAATTTTATTTTACAAACTTTAAATAAACCCCGAGATTTACTTACACAATTACTAATTTGAAGCATAAATACTGCTTATTTAATAATGTTTGTGTAGTACTTTGAAAAAAAAAACGAATAGTAATAATAATAATAATAATAGCAGAAAAATATCCTGCCAAAACTAAGATTCAGTCATATCAAAAAAACCCTGTGGAAACAGCTGCAAAAACAAAATTAAGTTACACACAATAACTGTGTGTATGTGTATGTGTTTGTACACATGTGCAACAGAAATGTAAGGTAACTACAATTCATTTTGTACTATTTTGCTATATCTTGCTAAAATAGCAGAAACGAAACAAACAACAAATAAACAATAATGAAACTGTTGAAAAAAGGTTATTATAATAATATGCTTTTGGCATTGAATACCTTTAGGCGCCGACATTATTATCCTCATTGTCATAATAATCATTATCATCAAATATGTACATATATGTATGTGTTTAAATAACATGTACATACATTACTACACTCACATACACATAAACATACACACTAATACGTTTGCAAGCATCCAAACACTATCATTTATTTAAACATATTTGCATTTGCCATGTTATTTAAGTAATCTACATGGATGTAGGCGAGATAAAGGCAGAGAAAATAATTTCCACAGCCAAAAATTAAACACACATGTTACAATCGCTAAAACAA
Source organism: Gymnocheta viridis (assembly GCA_956483585.1). NCBI lineage: Eukaryota > Metazoa > Arthropoda > Insecta > Diptera > Tachinidae > Gymnocheta > Gymnocheta viridis. The sequence continues at coordinate 6,156,171 of OY101444.1, forward strand.
CACTTTATGCAGTACACGAATGAATTTTTAGGTGTTGCTGCTTTAATAGCCTTCTTGTCTATTTGGATATTTTTTTTATTATTTTTTTCCTTCGGAAATATATCTTTTACACTTTTACATATTTTGTAGTGAAGGTAGCAGTTTCTATTTAAAATTAATTTCTGTTTGCCTTGAAGCAGAGTTATCGTAAGTAAAAATGTTAATTATGTAAATTTAAAAATGTGATTTGCAATTTTCGTTTTAATATGCAAAGATAATGGTGCATCAGATTGTGAGAATATTAAAACTTTTGTTGGGTTAAATTAAGGGCCAACATAACTTAGACTAAACTATATTTTGATTGCGACTTGACTTGACATAAGCCCACATGTCCTGTAAACCCGACTCGATTTTAAAACGAGTGTTTTCTAAAAACGAAATATTTTTTTAGTTTGTTTTTTAAACAAATAATTGCACTTTTTCCCAAAATGAATATTTTACATGACATCACTTGACTGTGACATGGCTTGAATATGACATGACTTGACTCTTAGATGCTTTGAATATTACATTACATGACTTGATTTGACTATGACGTGACTTAACTATGACATTAATTGGATATGATATGACTTGACTACGACATAACTTGACTATGACTTGACTTGACTATGACGTGACTTGACTATGACGTGACTTAACTATGACATGACCTGACTATGACTATACACTGTAACGTGACTTACTATAACATTACACGAGTTGCTTGTAACATAGTTTTACTGTGACAGGTCTTGACTATGATGTGACTTGACCAAATGCTATATGCTTGACTACAACGTGACTCAATTATGAACTGATTTACCTGTGACATCACTTGCCTTGGATAAAAAAAATCTATGACATGATGCGTTAGAGCTGGACATTTATTGACTTTGGCAATATTTGCTGCGACATGGATTTAATATGACTTGACAGAATTGTGACATGACGTGGCATGACAGCTTTCGCCGACTTGTTACCAAAATACGGTTAAAATGCTACAAAAAAACGATAGAGAGTTTCTAAAATAAATATTAAAATTAAAATTGCGAATAATTATCTGACAAAAAAGTCAATAAATAAAAGTTTTTAAATAAACACTATTTGCCATCATTTACTTAGAATTTTTGTAAATCCGAAATTTAATGTGTGCTCTCCTTTGCGTACAAAACTAATATTGCCGAAAGTTGTTTATTCGTGTCCTGTTATCTTCAAACTAATTTAATCTATTTACGCTCAATCATTTCGTATTTGTAACAAGATTCTTGTTGACATTTTCTTTTTTCACCACTAGATTCTCAAACATCAGCATAAAACTTTGTCGTTTGAAAAATGCCCAAAAGCTATTGATGTTTGCAGAAATGAGAAATTGAATAGAAGTATGGAAAAGCTTTTAATAGCCTTAAATTATTTGTAATTTTTTTTTTCAAATAAAACTTTGTCTTCTTTTTTGATTTCTCAACATTGTGAACAGTTTTATTAAAATTTGTCAACAATTAAGACAACTCGGCAGTTTAATTAAGTTCTATTAATTGATTTTGTTATCAGGTAACCACAAGTGCATCAGAATATACGCTTTCAATGTATTAATTTTTATTAATTGATTGTATTGTTGGCTCACCACAGTTTCCTACATTAAAATTGCAATATAATTACTGACTCTTTATTATCGCAAGCCTAAAATTATGCAACATTTGAGTAATTTAAAACCAGTGATAAACACTTAATTATTCATGCACGCGCAAGCAAACAAGTAGTTTGATTAATTTAATATTTTACTCACTCTTTAAAAATGAATTTCCATTATGCAATATTCTTTTGAAAAAAAAAATCAAAAAGAAAAATACATAAATTATAATTACTTTTATTGTGAACTCGTATTCCTATTAAAATTCCGCTAAAAGAAAAAAGATTTATTAAAATACATGAAGGCGCTGCCTGAAAATTGTTCATGCCTTGTTGAAACGAAAACATTTATGTTGTTTTTTCTTTTATATTTCTATCAGTTTTTTTTTTTGCTTCTCCATTAAAAATATTCAAGCGTACATTTTTCTACAAAAACCAATAGAACTACTGGGTTTTTATTTTTAGCCCAAAAGTAGGCAATAGTAGTGTAGGTTAGGTTAGGTTGATAGGCAGCCAATGAAGATGAAGAAAGCAAGAGTACCAGCCCACTTGGGTCCAAAGTAGTTGTGATGCCTTTGCGTTCACCTGATGAAAAAAGAAAAAAGAAGACATAGAATATTGAAGGCGATTAAATTAATCTGATAGAATTCCTTATGAGGAGAGCAGAGCCGGGAAGTCAATGATGAGGTTGTAAAGAGGTAGATGGCTAGATTCCGTGCAGGAGGGATCGTATAAGTCTACGTCCGGGAGGGAAGTCAGTGAGAGAACCAATCACTGCTCCCAGTAAAGGAACTGATGTTTTTAAGATTTAAGCTAGACAGCTCCGAAGCCTATTACAGCGTCTTTTGCCTGGGAAACGAAGACGTTTGTGGTCCAGTGCAGGTGCTCTCTTCTTCCTCCTCGTCCTGACAGCTGATGCAATAGTCTAATAGTAGACTAACCACACACTTAATTTTGCGCTATGAGGAGAAAAGGATGGGTTTTCTTGAAATAACAAAATTTAATTTAAGATACATATGTACATTAGGGTATTCAAACGATTAACCGATTAATTTAAAATTAAATGTTTTCGATTAAATCGCTTAATTTGGTTCGATTAACCGACTAAACAAAATTCAACATTTTTGTAGTATTTAAACATATTTTTTATATTTTCAATTTGATCTAACAGAACTAACCGAAACTATTAAAAGTGTTAGGAACTTGAAAAAACCAAAACGGGAGTGCAAAAAGGAAGATTTTCAAACATCGACTAACATCTTCGATAAGTGAATGGATTTTTTCAAAGACAAGTTTCGTTTGAAAAAAATTAGTTTTCTAAAAAATTATTATAAACGAGTTTTTTTTAGATATGATTTCGTTGCAACAAAGGAGCGATACGTACATATATAATTTGAAAGGATATCACTAAAATTGGCATTTCATACACAATGGCAATTGCTGTTGAGGGTTTCGTAAAAAAGAACGTTATAAAAGTTAAAGTATGTTTTAAATATATTAAATAGGCCGATATTAATTTGAAGTCAACGAAGGATGAAATTATTTATTGGCAAAAGCCGATAGTGACAGCGTTGTTGAGCGACCAGAAACATCATAATATAATATATTATAGTTTACTACAGTCTACTCAAAGACTAGTAGTGGCTTCCCATAATCATAAATACTACCACCCTAGTAAAAGTAGCTAAATAGTTTTTTCTTCACACTGTTTCACTGTTTAGTTTTGACTTAGTTTTTTCATTCATTCATTTATTCATTCATTCATTCATTCTGTTGCTGTAAAAATAAAACGAGAAAAATTGCAAAATTAAACTAAAAAGGTTAATGAATGCAATTATTTGCATTAAACATTTTATCTTAATTAACTGCAGTTGTATGCTAATAACGGTATTTAATAATAATAATAAAAAGAACAACAAACAAACTTTCGTGTTGCTGCAGTGTAAATGTGTTGGTTTGAGTTTGTGTTGCATAACATTAGGCTTCAAGTGAAGGTTTTCATAAAAACAAGGCGAATTTATCTTTATGCACATAATTTGTGCCGGCAATTTTAAAGGTTACACTACAAGAGATAAAGGTCTGTGTAATTAACATCAGAAAGTATTTTTTGTATTGTTTTTTTTACAAAACTTAAGGATTAAGGCTTATGCAGAAAATAAATTTAAATAAACAATGTTTGGTAATTTGTTTTTATAGATTTGTTAGGGAACGTTTCACACGAAATCATGTAGGCTCAAGGGCAAATTAAAAAAAATATTCGCAACCTTACTTAATAACGATCACTATTTTGTGAAATGCTCAAGAATTGATATACATAACTTAATTTAATTAAATTATTTATAAAATGTTTGCTATTAAATTTTATCAAAATGTATTTTTTGTGGTCTTGTAGATAATAATACACACAGTAAATTTTTTAGCTGTTTCGAAGCAGGTAATCAACGCTTTCGCTTTTGTAAGGCAGCCCTTTCTTGATTTCTGTGATTAAATTTCTTGCATTCAATTTACTTTCAATACGTTGTAATACGTTGTAATACTTTGTATTGCAAATTATGTTTACTCAAGCACACTCACTTCAGCAGCTGAGTAGCAACTTATTTCACCTGGGGGCAAATTACGGCACTCGACATTGGACGAAATCCCATACAAAATTTTTTGAATTTGTATGGAAATTTCGTTCGATATCGAACGCCGTAATTTGCCCCCTGTATTATTAAATTATGTTTAAATTTTAATGTTTATTTAGTTGGTAGTCACACGATCAAATTTTTATTAAAATTTTAAATTCTCTCTCACTTTTCTTACCAACACACTCACACTTTTAAATTTTTGACGAGAATTTGCTTACAAATTTTCATTCCATAAAGTGTTTCAAATTACAGTCAAATATTAAAAAAAAATATTTGTTGTTTGTTTTTTTCTGTGTGAGAATTTCATCTTGAATGAGAATTGAAAAAAGTTTTGATGGTGTGTGTGACTGCAGCGTTACATAAATTTGTTTTCAAATAATAATTGTGACGAAATGAAAAAAATAATAGAAAAGAAAAGGAAATTATATTAATTATTAATACACAAACACGTTTTTTAGATCCCTTTTACGGTCGTAATACTGAACCGATTTTGGAAAGACTTATACGTTTTTAAACGAGGTTTTTACATCATTTAAATCGGTTCGATATTTAGGGAGCTATAAGCGTTTAAAGTTGCTACTAACACATGCACACTTATTATTACACATGCACGTGCATCAGCTTCAACTTGAAAAATAAACAAATTGTGCATGTGTGTTGGTCCAATTTGCTTTTGCATAGAAATGAGACGGAGTTTTAAGTTGTTTATTTAGTTTTTTTTTTTTTGTATTTTATCGTAGGTACATATTTATGTGAATGTTTAATATTAATTTCTAGAATGCGGTCGATTGAGTCGACCGCTGGATGCACTACTTTAAATAATTTTGCTTGTTTGTGTGAGAATTTACAAAAAATAATAATAATAATGAAAGTAACTGTTTGTGCGTGCTTGTGCATGTAGCCTTGACATGACATGGATTAATTTTTAAGTTAGTGCGACGAAAAGCAAACATAAACTACATAATTTTTGGTCTATTCCTGGACTACTCCTGAATTTTTAAGAAGTATGCGGACACATGCAACTTTATTTGTTTAAATATAATTATTTTTAAAATATATATGTACATACATTTTTTGTTTTGATTTTTTAATGAAAACTTGCCTCTACGCAATCTCCATTTTTTACTGGAACACACCATTTATTTCAGAAGTGACGAATAGTTTTTTCTTTAATAATTAAATAAGATTTTACTGCATACGTGTCTTATTATTTTATATCGGCTCTTAGTTTGTAAAACGCAACGCTAAGTGTTGATAAATTTTATATTTTATATTTTTTTTTTTAAATACAAAAACTAATTAGCTTAGCGATTTACGCAGTAACGCGCTTGGTTTATTCTAAACAAAAGAACACATATTTGATTAAAAGATATCAGCGAAGTTAAAAACGTAACAATTCGTAACACTTCGGAATAGTTTTTGACTCCGTACTTACAATTTTCATTTTTATTGTGCACCATAAAACTAAAATACACTTAGGCGTCACTTAAAACTTTTCTTTGACATTACAAGTACTTTGAAAGCTTTTTAATTTATGTACAAATATTTATTTGTCACTCCTAAACGTAGGCAGACAATCTAATAGAAAAAAACGTTCCGAAATCTGCTTTGAAAATTTAAATTGGTTTTATCCCGAAGAAATTTCTTGTTTCTCGTTTTCTGTAACCACAACTCGTCTACTCCTACTTGAGGACACTTGCGAAAAATTGAAAAATATAATTTTCTTGACTTTAAATACACATCAACAAATCTCTAATTTAGGACGAATACTCTTATGAAGCTTATCTAACAAAAAGTTTTTTTGTTTCTGGTAGAGAATATATGTAAATGATTTATGTTCGATCGATATAAATGTAACCCATTGTGTTCAACATAATCCTGTTAGCTCGCATTAAAGTTTCACCTTGTATATGCATGTATATACATACTCGTATTTATATTGTTTTTAAATGGGTACATTAAAGATCTATTTTATTGGTAACAGGTGCAGGAAAATGCCATAACATGCAGACAAGGTCATAAAACAAATACTCATAAATACAATGTTATCGAACATAGAATATATTTTCAAACAAACATGCATGTGCATGCATTACCGAAATACATATGAAAAAAAAAAACACATAATCATGCATATAAAATACATTTATACGCAAATACACTCTTAAATAAATGTAGATAAATATGTAAATGCATGTATTTGTATTATAATTAATAATTGTGTACAAGAGTATATAATAATGTAAAAGTAGTTACCGACTTCCTCTCTGGTCATTTCAGTCAAAAGTTTCTTTTGTGGAAAAGTAACTTGTCCACGTACAAGTTTTTTTTTTAATCGGGTTATTTTGACACTGATACATTTTTTTCTGTCTGCCGTATTAACTGTCAGTCAGTACCATAACTCCGTGGACCGAAACGAGTCACTACGCTTAAAGAACGTTGGAAAATATTGCAAATTTATCGAACAACGAATTTAACCGAAAAATCATATTTTCAGAGGATGCACATTTTCATCTCGGCGACTATGACAACAAACAAAAATGGCTCATCTGGATATCGGAAACCAATGCAACCATAGAGAGTGAGTGTTCGGAGCGATAGCATTATCGGCCCATTTTATTTATTTTTATTTTTGAAAATGGTGTAGCCAACCCGATTTCAGTAAACAGCGAGCGCTACGAAAACATGATTACAAATTTTTTATGGCCTGAAATGGAAGATATAAGCAGCATGGCGCTCCATGTCACTCAGCTCATCAAACAATCGTTCTTTTACACGCTAAGGCTGATGTTAGAGTGCTCACTATAAGCGATGATATAATACTACGCTACAAACTGCTACAAACCAGTTCCTGTATTTTCTTATGTGACAGCTCAAAAGATGTCAGAGGGAGAGCGAAGCTATAAAGCAGGTTGTGTCAGGATTTGTAGCACGTTATTGCTTCGTTTAGTGCTTTTGTTTCTTTTTCTTTTTTTTTAAGATGTTTTAAGACTTTTTCTGTAAACATGCATTTTTAAATACGGTGTTTTGTTTGCAGTATTTTTTTATTGTCAATTTATGTGCACGTGTCAAAATTTTGCATTTCATACAATATGAAGAAGATTTTTTTTAATGCATCATGTGGAAATGGAAATTGAAAATTTAATAGCAGAAATATTTACTCGTCCTGTAGTTTGGAGCTAAACAACTAAGAGATACGAGTATCACAACAGAATTGTTGTGAACATCGCTTAAAAGCTTAAATAAACACAATTTAGTTATCTTCAATTATTATTAAATTTTCGTATGGCTATGTGTTTTTTTTTATCAAACTTGGCCAAGTTTTTCCAGCTTTTGTTGAATTTTCTTTGAAATATAATCAAAAGTACATATTGATATCCTTGAATAATTAAACAAATTTTCAGTATATTTCCTGAGCTCATTATACAAATTGTGGCATTCGCTATTCTCTAATCGCTGTCTATTTATTTCGTGTGTTCCTTTCTTTTTAACAGAAAATATAATATTTTATTAAAAAGGGGAAAAACATTTTTTTTAATAATATTTATGTGACGTTTATTCATATTGTAAGTCATTAATTGTAAATATTATATTATTGCAACTTTGTTGATGTTTGTCTCTTTTTAATAAAATAGACAAAATCCCTTGAAAAAGTGAACATACAATTCACAAAACGTCGGTACAATACGGAATAAAAACTTGCATTTTTATTTACATAAAGCGCGGTGGGCCAATCAAAAAATAAAAATTAACAAAAGGAATTATACTTGACCAATAATAATAACCACAACAAGAACACTTAAACCTCGGATATCTAGCAGAAGTATTAATTGTTATGTTAAACTTCTTGTCTGAGTCCATCATCTATATTATTAATACGCAAACTAATACTGAACCCATATTAAAAAATTTATATGTTTTTAATGGAATTTTTCCATAGATGTGCATACTGGTAATTTTATTTAAATCGGCTCGATATTTAGGGACATAAGCGTTTAAAGTTGCTACTAACACATACACACTTATTATTACACATGCATGTGATCAGCTTCAACTTGAAAAACAAGCAAAGTGTGCATGTGTGTTTGTCCAATTTGCTTTTGTATATTTCCGTATTTAACTGATGCGTTTATTTAATTAGAGTTACCAATTTATATTTTTTATATACTCGTATTTATCACTATTTTTTCACTAAATTGAAATCATTTAACAATTTATCAATTACAATGTCTTTTAGAAAATTACTTATTTTTTGTGTTTCTGTTTTATACGTTTTATAGCACAGCAGCTGGTTTAAACATACTCTTCTTTCTTTTCATCTTTAGAACACATTTTTTTTAAATACCATTTTTCGATTCGAGCGTAACAGAATGTGGAAACGTAATCGAAACGCAGAATAGGGGTAATTGGGTAAAAATTTCATACAAATATCTTCTTTACTCACCTCTGGAGAGGAGAATATATTTTTGTTTTTCCATTGATGTTCGTAATTTAAAAACTTTAAATTCGTTTTCTTATGAACACATTTTTTGAGATATGACGTTGTTTGAGTAAATGAATGATATGTATATTTTACAATCTATCCGTATTATTAATAGGCAAACACGTTTTTTAGATCCCTTTTACGGTCGTAATACCGAAGCTATTTTGGAAAGATTTATATGTTTTTAATCGGGTTTTTACAAAGATGTGCACACTTATTATTACACATGCATGTGCATCAGCTTCAACTTGAAAAATAAACAAATTGTATAATTTGATTTTGCATAGAAGTGAGATAGACAGAGTTTTAAGTTGTTTATTTAGAATGTTTTTTTGTTTTTGTATTTTATCGTATGTACTTATGTAAATGTTTAAAATTAATTTCTAGAATACGGTCGATTTAGTCGCCCGCTGGATACACAAGTAAATATACAAGTAGCAATCATAAAACATTATAAACAAAAGAATACGCTTTGCTAAATATAGCATTCACTCTGACATCTTGTAGCACTGGTGTAGCATACAATATTATCGCTTTTAGTTTCGCTCCCCTTATTACGTGCACTCTGACATCAGCCTAAGTTCGGTAATCGCGCTATCAGCCGTCTTCGCGATGTCAATTGACCGCATGCGAGCTGCAATTTCACCCTTTTTTAGAATTTTTCTTGTAGAGTGTCGTTAAAGACCGATGCAATGCGAATAAACTACTGCCGCAGCAGTCAGATGAATGCAATTGTGTTCCATAAATAATGGGAATATTTGTTATTTCTTATAAAACCATAATATACCAAAAGAACTTGAGATGAGTTCATTTTATTTAATTTTTAAAAGGAACCTCGTAATTGGACCACCTTTTATGTATGATTTTTTAATCCTGTTTTCCATTTTGTGTGTGTGTGTATATGTTTTATTAAAAGTAAAACGCCTGTATACAATACATATACAATGTATCTGTGCTAAACTTTTGAAAACTTCTGCTTCTTTGTACACCATAGACGTTACAACCCAAAACGCTGAGCATACAAATTTTCCTTTCTACCTGCAGCGAATGGTAGAAGTAACAAGGAACAAAAAAAATTATAAAATCATAATTTTACCAGGCACCAGGGTAAAACTATGATTGCAACCGCCCTGCCCTGTATTCTTATACTCTGTATTTAAAGTTAATAAAGAAAGTTTGTGCGGAAACTTTGGGCGTTTTGAAATGTCAATATTACCAAAAGGTTTTGTTTTGTAATTAAAAAAAATATATTTGTTAAATTTTAACATAAAAAATCCAAATTTTTCTTGAAAACTTTTATCTTAATTTCTTTGAATAACGAAATTGAATTAAACAACTTTGTATATATTTTTTATCAAAAACTACCAAACAAATTGTTGCAAATTTTACTTAACTAAACTTTTCCTACTATAACTTTGCCTTTAAGTAGGCAATACAAAATCTTTCAAATCCAGAAAAGTAAATATGCCAGGCAACAGCATCCCCTAAATGTTACTCTGCCAAAGCCTACTTAATGCCTTGGTTAGTTGTCGTTGTTGTTGTTGTTGCTATTTTCTTTTAATACGAATTACTTGAGTTGTTCCTGAATAGTTTCTTTTCTCGTCATTTTGGTTTTATCCTTTTAAATGAATGTTTATTCTTGTCTTCAGTTTTTCTTTTTTACTTGTTGTGTAAATCTACTTATGTTTGCAGCTGGAAATGTGTTTTGGTATTTGTGTATATACACACATACATGCATATACATATACATACATATGTGTTTGTATTTTGATGATACTTGACCTTAGCCGAATCTTTTTCTATTGTTATAGTTTGCGTTTGTTATTTGTTGTTGATGAGAATGGAAACAAAATTGCGAAGAATAGAGAAGTAAAAAAAGAACAGAAAATAAAAAAAATATTAGTTTTTGTATGACAAAGTTTAGCCTTGTTTGTGTCCCCCAATTCTTGAGCACTTTTCACTAAATTGATGGGTTAATAAGTTTGTCATTGTGTTTGAGACACTTTTGCGTCAAAGATGAACATGAACATATAATGAGATTAAAAAGAAGTGAAGCTTTAGTAGTGTTGTGAGAGTATTAAGTATTTGAGTATGGAGTATTCAATACCGTATGTATTTTCCGGTACTCAATACCCAAAACTAACTACTCAATACGTTCACTGATTAATTTCCATATTCACATACGAAAATTTTACTTGAAAATATTTTAAATTAATACAACTCGGTTTTGAGGAAAGTTAAGCGCCTTCAAAGCATTTGTAGCAATTAATAATAATTTAGTTTGATATTTTTAATGGATTATTAAATTTGTTAATCCATGAATTATTATGGAATACGGGTAATAATAAAATCGAATTTTAACCTATTAAATATTTTTGTTTTTAAATAATAAAAAACGTTAAAAGTATTGAGTAGTATCGAGTACTCAATTGAAAAAGTATTGAGTAGTGTGAACATTTAGCTTGAGTATCGAAAAAATAATAATTAAAATATTAAATTATTGTAAAAAAATGGAGCCTGCTGACATTTTTATACACCAAAAAATAAAAAAAAATTACCAAAATCCATATTAATAAAAATAATTAGGAAAATTATGAAAATAAGTCCAACGAGCAGCAGTTGAAAACGAGTATTTACGAGATATGGGCATGACACTGCCCACTTTCTTTTAACTACATATAATTCTTCATTGTCACAGGAAGCCAATGCGGGCGCACACTTTCATAAGAAGCGGCTAAGATGCTGTAGCTTATATAGAATATTTGATTTAAGTGGCTGCGGCTGTGCCTACTTTCTAATCACCGTATTATACTGTTGCGTTAATGCGTATGCCCAATTTCATAACAATAGTTATATCGGTAGAAGTAATAGAAAAATCTATGGCAAAGACAAATAAAATTAACTGCCTGTTTTTATAAAATGAAAGTATAATTTAGAGTGAGAATTAATATTGAAAACAACAATAAAATACGAATTGTTTTTGTTATCAATATAAATTCTCACTTACAATTTTGTTTTCATTCTATAAAAAGAGGCAGTAAAACTAGATAAATGAATTTAATAAAAAGTGCAGCCTACTTGGAGGCTCATGTTTCGTTTTTCATTTTTATGTTGGGCCTTTATGCATGCTGTAGTCTTGCAGATAGAGCCCCTTCAAGTCTTAAAAGCTCAAAATGTTACTGTCGTTTGTGTTTTTCCCTTAATATTTTCCTTCCACTCTTCAACAGCAGACCTTCTTCCATCATATCATAAAGTACAACAAACACAAGTATTTAGTTGAGTTTTGTTTGCACAGCCTCTAAAGAGGCCAGTTTCGTGTCACACAAATGTAGAAATTTCATAATATTTGTTGATGTTCATGTTTGTATGTGTTTTTTTTTTTCTAACATTCATGTTGTAAATGTTCTTTCTCGTGCATGTTTTATCATTGCTGTTTAACTAAAAAACTACACTAGTCAAAGTTTTTTAATCTTGTGTTAAACTACGAAAAAAGGAAATACACATACTCAAACACAGACAAACACATGCACATACACACAGACAGAGAAAATCGCTTTTTGTTAAACATTAAATTGTGTTGTCAAAAGTGTTATATGCAGTATTAAGTTTTTCCATTTTCTCTTTTTTTTCTTTCACAATTTAACTTGGCACATAAACAACAGTCATTCTATTTTCTAGTTACTTGCAGTAAGTGCATGCACATGTGCTTGAAATGTGTGTGTGTGTGTGCCTGTTTGTATGCCTATAATAGAAGTAGAGAGAGAGAGAAAAAAAGCTGGCAAACAATTAAAGTTACAATTTTTTAAACGCTCTTGTGTGTGTTTGCTTAGTCAACATTAGCTGAAGTGTAAGTGCGAATAAGAAATTAACACAAAAAGTATGAATGAATAATGGATAGTTTCTAGGCAATAAAATATTTAAAAATCCATGGCATACTTTTGGGTTCAAAAAATCCTATTAAGAAAAATTTGTGTCATATTTTTTCTCTCGTGAGGCTGCAAATGTGATTTAGTTAAAACTTTTTTCTTTTGTGTTTTATTAAATAAGTTATAAAAACATAAAATGATTTTAGGCTTTTGTTTGACAAATCTTTCTTATGGACTTTTTACTCTGTGTGTGTTAGTGTGTGTGTTTTTTTTTAACAGTAAAATGAGCACCCATTATGCACAAACATACGTATATAAATGCATACATCCGTACATTTCTGTGTCTGTTGGAAAGTAAATATTTCAATAACACTTACTACATCACACGAATGTGTCACACTTTTTAGCAAAATGACGCAATAAAAGAAAAATATTAGATGTTAAGCTGCATACGAATGTATACTACATTGATTGTTTAGCATAATTGCTAAATACAACTTATATTTTTGCTATTTTTTTTGTATAAAGATTTGTATCGAGAAGTATTAGCAAAATATTGTAGATATGAGATCATAAAAAATAATTACAGTATTTAAACTGGAAGAAACAGAAAGAAGTACATGCAGATGATGTTTGCTGTTCATGATATTTTTTTCTCATATTTAAAGCATATTTTTAAGGGAAATGAAATATATTTGAACCTTAACTTATCTCTTGTTTAAAAATAAATGAAACTAATTTATTTCATAATCAGCATTATAATAATAGTTGAGGCAACAGGAACTAATGTCGTTGTCTTTTCTAAAAATAATGTAAAATTTTTTAACTTTTTATAAAAAAAATTGCTATTCGAAGTCTTTACAACAAAAATTTTGCCATGTAAGTGATGACACAATCATTTCTAATAAACTCACTATTTCAGAAAATCATTATATTGCAAATTTTCAATAAAAAAGGCAAAAATGTTGCATTTTTTTTTAGAAAATAAACCGCCATAAGTCCCCAATGAACTGGTTCCCTCAAAACGTTACAATTGGAAAAATACTACTTCTTCAGTTGCGTATAAATTTTTGTGACAGTCGCTACAGGATATTCAAGTTTTGCCCGACCAGTCGCAATTCTGAAGATAAACTCAGCCTTAGTTGAAATCGCCACTAAGCAATGAATTTCTATTTTGTTTTCACAAATAAAATTAAGTATTTACACTCATAAATGTTTAAATATAAATTTTCATCTTAATTCTACGTTTTTGTTTTACCAGCAAATTGTAACCTTATCTGTGCACTTCCATTTGATATTAAGCACTTTGTATACTAAGCTCTTTTCAATTATTTTCTGCTCGTTTTTAATCTTAATCCTAAAAGTATGCATTATTTTTTTTATCTTCTACCTTTCTTCGCTGCTTTGAAAACCACATGGAAGGAAAAGTTGTAGAACTTAATTGCATAAAACAGTTTTAGCAACTATTTTTGTTTACGGCTCAATGATTTTTTTTAATATAAAACCAGAAACTCTTTTAAATTCCTTAAATGTATTAAAGTCTTTTAAACATTAAACGAAGTATTTAGTTGCTATTAAGAATTAAAAGCCTACGAGATGTCAAAGTTAACTCTACATAAGTAAACTAAATCCTATTTGATTGCCTATTTCTTATATAAAAAAAATTATAGTGATTTATCAAAACTTTTTAAAAACAGAATCTTTTATAACCTTATTGGCACTAAGGATGATTACGGGCTATCAAAATTCACCAGCTCGTTTAGAGAAAAAAGAATATTGAATTCCAAAAACTTTATATTTTCTTATTCACCCACAGACTTCTGAATTCTTGTAGTGCCTGCGTTTACATTTTTTTTATATAAAAATAATAAAAATTAAAATATCTTGTTGCAAATTGTCGTGGTTTAGAAATATGTTGCATGCTTTTGTAATACCTTGCGCGACCATAAACTATAGTTCTTCTTCTTCAGCACGTGTATTACTTATAGACATTGTTGCCAAGTAAACACAAAAACGATAAAAAGTGGATTGCAGGCTCAAGTATGAAAATATAAATTTAAATCAGAATGATATATTTATATCAATTTTGGAAATTTATAGTGTTGAACATAATATATTGACGTTGAAATGATTTTTTGAAACCAATTCCACATTAAACATCCAGTTTGAATTTTTTTTAACATAGAAAAAATTGTTGGGAGAACTTATTCCGTAGAAAAAATTGCCTAAGAGAAGTTTTCCAATGGAAAAATTGTCTGAAGGAAGGTTTTCTATAGAAAAAATTGTCTGAGAGAAGTTTTTCTATAGAACAAATTTTCTGAAAAAGGTTTTTCTATAGAAACAATTGTCTGAAAGAAGTTTTTCTGTAGAAAAAATTGTCTGAAAGGAGTTTTTCTATAGAAAAAATTGTCTGAGAGAAGTTTTTCTATAGAAAAAATAGTCTGAAGAAGAAAATTGTCTAAAAGAAGTTTTTCTATAGAAAAGAAATGTGTGAGAGAAGTTTTTCTATAGAACAGAATTGTCTGAGAGAAATTTTTCTATAAAAAAATTTTTCTATACAAAAAACATTTGCCTGGAAGAAGTTTTTCCAAAGAAAAATTTGTCTAAAGAAATTTTTCTATAGAAAAAGTTATATTTTTCCATATAAAAACTACCTGGGAAGAGTTGTTCTATAGAAAAATAGTTTGAAAAATTATTTCTATAAATTGTTTGTAATTATTTCTATAGAAAATTTTTTTGAAAGAACTACTTCTATAAAACTTTTTATATTGAAAATATCATCAAGAAGAATTTTTTTTTTACAAAAATTTGCTTGAGCAAGATTTTTCTATGAAAAATTGTCGGTCAGAAACTTTTCTGTAGGTGAGATAGTCTCAAACAAGTGCAACGGAAAAATTTGTCCGGTTATAGTTTTTTTATAGAAAACATTTCACTGTTAATACGTTTTCTATAAAAAAAAATTATCGGGGAAAATTTTTCTATAGAAAAACTGTCTGGCAACACTCAGATCTTTCGCTACGAAAAATTGTTTGGGAAAAATTTCTTTATAGGAATAATTATCTTGCAAACATTTTTCGGGAATATTTTTCTCTAGAAAGAATTATTTGTGAAAAGCTTTTCTATAGACAAATCTAATGACAAGTTTTTCCTACATAAAAAACATTCGTTTGAAAAACTTTTTCCATAAAAAATAGATTTTAAAAATGTTCATCACAAAATAAATCGTTTGCTTTGCTTATTTTTATTAATTTTTTATTATTATTATTCGCAGAAGTTCCAGTAGATTTTTATATATTTCTTTATTTTTGTTTTATATATCAATATACTGCTTTAAGTTGATGGCTCGGAATTACGAGTTCTTGCCTCAAAACTTTTAGATTTTTTTGCATTTATGCAATGCTCCAAATTCGAACTCATATAAATTTTTAAAACTTACTGATTGATTCCACGACCTCTGCTATCCAACGCGATGTTACTAAATCCACAAATTTGCGAACAGATTTTTTAAAGCGATATTTAACTTTAAATTGTTCATCTGTGATGGACAAGGGATATGCGCTTTCCCTATACACTTTTGGTTGCCGATAGTTTGATATCTGAGCTAAAGTGTTTGTGAATATTTGAATTTTTTAGTAAATTTTGTTTATTTGTATTAATAGTACTTTCCTATTAGGCGAGTTTATCGAATCCATAATATTAATTAAATCGCTTTTTCAATAATGTTCCCGAAAAATGTTTTTATAAAATGTAAATATATATTTTAACAAAATGCCAAAATAGCAAAGTGTCCTTTTATTATTGGTTTAAAGAAGGGTGAAACCAACAATAAAAGTTCAGATTTTGTAGATGCTTTATTAAACGTTTAAAATCCTATTAATCATTTATGAATTTAACTTTATTGAATTTTGCTTTAAAGCGGTTTATAAACCTACTGTAATTTTTTATGCATATGGCTGTTAATTTCCACGTAGGTGAGTATCAAAATAATTAATACTTGAAAATTTAAGGTAAACTTAAACCAATCCTTTCGGGAAAAATCATAAAGGTAGAGAAATCGTGTCATTTTAATCTCATAGTTACATAAAAGATCCAGCGCTGTTACATGCATAAATATTAAAAGTCAAAGTTCTCCCATAAAATGCACACAATTTTTCAGGTCGCCAAAACAAACTTGAAAATGTGATTTCATCCATTATCCTTATTATGGGATACACACACGAAAAACATGCATACGAATGAAAAAAAGCACACATAATACGATATATACATGGTTTTACATTTCTATGAATTTGAACAACATTTAAAAAAAAGCTTTTATTTTTTTCACATACGCCAACTTAAAATATTAACATACACATGCACACCGGCAAATCCACACATTATTCTGCGATC
This sequence comes from Gymnocheta viridis, assembly GCA_956483585.1. Classification (NCBI taxonomy): domain Eukaryota; kingdom Metazoa; phylum Arthropoda; class Insecta; order Diptera; family Tachinidae; genus Gymnocheta; species Gymnocheta viridis. The sequence goes on from OY101444.1 coordinate 6,173,189, forward strand.
AATACAAAAAAAAACAAATAGGTGTACTTTAAATAAGCACATACCACCCCAAGGGTAGCTCCGCATTATTGCATAACTTTTGCAAAAATATAACAACAAACAAACACAACATTTGAATGCCCATGACTTTATGTCTGTTTACTGGGAATGTTCTGTAAAATCGCTTCCAGTTTTAAGTCTGCATTTGCATTGAACTTATAAATTATGATTATTTTTAGTTAAAGAGCTCACACGGTAAGAAAAAGGTTGAAATCGTTGATGTCACGTGTGTACTTTTTTCATGCCTCCATAGATCTGATTATGATATAGATATTACGCTGTTTTAGTTTTATCATTGTTTCGCTACGTGATGATGACTTTTTTCTTTTCGTTTTTCAAAAATGTTCTTTTCCTGCCCAGAAAACATTCTTTAACAACTTGATTTTTAATTTATTGTTTTTAATATTTTTAGTTTATTTTTACATCAACTTTTATTTTTAAATTTTTTCAAAGAAAGTATAATTTTGTATTGAAAAACTTCTTCAAGCTTAAGAAGCTTACGATCAAAAACGTAGAATAATTTGTTTGAAAATATCAATTTCAGTTTCGTAGCATTCATTAAAATATATAATAATTCTCGTATTCAATTTTCTGTGATAATTGAAAAAATGACGATGTTTACATAAACTGCTATCAACATAGAGAGTAGAATGCGCCTGAACACTGATGAGTCCTCCGAACACTGTATGTTGCTCCATTCTGTTTGTTCTTTGTCGTCGGTCACAGGTTGACAACTCTTAACATGTTTTTTTTGTACTTTTTAGGAGACAAAAATAAAGCGTTATTACTCCGTTACTAAACCGTGTTGGAAGTAAATAAAAAGAACAAAATTAGTAGAAGTAGGGAAGGAAATTTTTAAAAATATAAATGAAACGTACCGACGTTATATCATTTATTTTTTCTAATTATCACTTGTTTTATTAAATTATCAGTTTCTTATTAAAATAATTTTATCAATAAAAGCTAAATTAACGAAGTATAAAGCTTGATTTAACAAAAATAGCTTTGGACTAAAACAAAATATACAAGTTCGGAAAATAAGCGCATTAATTTTTTTTATTACAATAAGTTACAAATAGGATGAATCGAACGTGAACCAAATATTTTTTATCATTAATGTGTACAAATCGTTTGATTTTTGAATCATTTAGATTAATGAGCATTGAACTCGCCATATACAACATGCTAGCCTTATTTTCTAAAGCGCAACGATTAGCGTTAATAAATTTTATATGGGGAAAAAATCAAATTGCTAAAGCAAAACACATTGTAAAAAAATAAAAAAAAGCAGTAAATTTTTCGCTACAATTTTAATGCAGCTTTTTTTTAAATGTTGCTTCTTTTCATAAACCATTTATGTTGCTTTTTTCTCACTTGTTTATTCATTTATTCTATTGAAACTTAATTGAAAATAAAAATAAAAAAAAAAAACATACAATTGTATTATACTATTAAGAGAGAAATCAAAAAGTCAAAAACTAATTAAGTCTTTTAAAATGTGAGTGTGTGAAAAAAAAATATATAAAATAAAATATGAATGAAAAAAAATGAATTGATGTTTGACATTTTCGCACTAATAAAAACCAGCAGAACAGAACGACGGACGAACTTAGAAAAGGAAACATGCACATTCATTTTTAAATGAATCTGTACAAAAAAAATTAATCATAAACTTTGTTGCTGGGCAATGAATGGAAAGCGGTAGTTGTTCTTTTTTATTTTTATATAAAATTTTTACAGCGTCTGGTACACGTCAAGTTCATTGAGATCATCGCTTGTTTTGTGTGAAGTTTTTTTAATTGGATGAATGGGAATTTGCACGATATATTAAACTGCAATAAAAAAGCCAGCGGAAAATTTAAACCAATTGTATAATATTTTTAGAGCATAAACAAGTAATTTATGCTTTAGAAAGCTTAATTTTTTTTCATTAGCTGATAATATTAATTATTATATTAATTATTTTTATTGTCTAAAAATAGTCGATGTTATTTAAAATATTGCATTATTATTTTAAAGTCTCGTTGATAAATATTAATCAATTGAGCGTAATCAATTTAAAATTAAATGTTTCTCATTATTTACGAGTGCTACTGTGCTTAAATATGTGCTTTTGACAAGATTTAATAACTAAAGATCTTATTATATAAACAGAGAATTGCATAATTTTAATGCCATCATAGTTAAATTCGTTTGCATAAGTTTTATTAATCCTATTGATGCGTACGTATGCTTTTTTGTTTGGTTGTTTGCTCATAATTTTCCTTGAATCTTTTGGCAAATCTGTTTCCAGTATTAAATATAAATATGTACATTAGGGGTATAACCAATTTTTGGCCCTAGCACCACGCGATGGCGAAGGTTGTGTTATTTACGAAAAAATAATTTTGGGGTCATTTCGGATAAAAAACCTCACCCACGATCTTTAAATTTGGTCAAAGCCTTTGTCCAAACTTTTGCATTTTTCAAAACGCTTAAACGACTTCTTTTAAAATCCATTGTTTTTAAGTATTAAACACAAACTCGGAATATTTGAAACACATTAATAATTTTCTTTGAATAATAAAAACAATTAAGGTACATAACGTAATTTTCAATGACATACATTCAGCTTCCTAAGTATTTACACAAATGTTAAATGCAGGTTGATATATTGATAAAAAAAAACTTGTTTGCGCCTTTTAGGTAAATAAATAAAAAAAAAATCATTTAAAAACTTTACCGCGTTTGGTGGGTGAACTTTTTTGACAACTGCGAAAAAGTAATAGCATTTTTTTTTATAATTTTCAATGGCCTATTCGACTATGCTAGGGCCATTATGATATTTGCAAAAAATTGCAAAAAGTTATATCCCTAATGTACATGCATATGCATGCATGAAAAGCTAATTTTATAACTCTGCTCAAATTTGCGAAAAATGTTGAACAACATTTTGATAATTTCGACAATTAGGCAGCGGTGGAAACACCACGACTTAGAAAAAAATTTACCGGTTTTATTGTCTTATACGGGGGCTACCTAAGTAGGAAAAAAACATTTTTTTTTTCAAAACCCATTTATTTCGCAACATAGTCTCCTTTTAGCTCAATACACTTAGTAAGACGATATTCCAACTGTTTTATACCATCTGAATAATAGGATTTTGGGAACCCCTAATACGCATAAGTTTCGGTAATCACTTCTTCGTTTGAGATGAATCTTTTTCCTGCGAGCCATTTTTTCAAGTTTGGAAACAGGAAAAAGTCACTGCACTGTAATGTGGATGATCAACCAATTCGAAGTGTATTTCACGTAATTTTGGCATCGTATCTAATGCTGTGTGAACCGGTGCGTTGTCTTCAAGAAGGAGCACTTTTTTCTTCTTTAAATGTGGTCATTTTTTTCTTGATTACATCAATCAATTGTTCCAATAATACACGATAATATTTTCCCGTGATTGTGGATTCTTTTTCAAGATAATCGATGAGCAATATTCCGTGTGTATCCCAAAATACAGTGGCCATAAACTTGCCAGCCGATTTCACTGTCTTCGTCTTCTTCGGAGCACTTCTACCAGCTTCCACCCATTGTTTCGAATGATTTTTGATTGCAGGTGTGTAGTGATGGACCCACGTTTCATCAACAGTTATTAATCGATGCCAAAAATAAACAGGATTACACTTTATCATGTCCAAACACCGCTGTGAAGTGGTCGTCTGTCGAACTCGTTTTTGTTCTACACTGAGCAAACGCGGCACCCATCTTGCCGATATCTTTTTCATATGCAAACGTTTACGTAAAATGTTGAACACACGTTCATATGATCTGTTTACCATTTCAACAATCTCACGTAACTTGAGTCGGCGATCATTCATAACGATATCGAGGATTTTCTTGATATTTTCTTTAGTAACCACCTCTTTTGGTCTTCCTGTTGATGGTATTGTTGCAGTGCTTGTTCGGCCGCGTTTAAATTCAACAATCCAATATTTGACCATGTAATCTGACCGAGCAGACTCACCGTAATGTTTATCGGGCTTTTCTCTTTCACCGTTTTCCCTCTCAAATAATAGTATTTAATAACTGCACGAAATTCACTTTCTTCCAAGAAACACAAAAGTTTCTTAATTCAAACGACTACAACAAATAAACTAATCAATGAATTTGGATGAAATTTTAACAGCTGACGTTTGACAGATCGCAATTTCTAAAAAAAGTTTAGCTTTTGTGTTTATGCTGCCATCTAGCGCTAGGTAGCTTCAATATCAATTCGCCCTCGTACAACTTAGTAACTTGTGTGTTTTAGTTGAAAAATTAAAAAAAAACTAATGCCCCGAGTGAGGCTCGAACTCACGACCTTAAGATTATGAGACTTACGCGCTGCCTACTGCGCCATCGAGGCTATAAGAATAAGGACTTTTGGAAACGTTAACAAATTTAACAATTAACTAAAACTGTACATATCAAGAGTCTAGTAATTTTTGAAATAACATGGACTTGATCAAATTTGTTCTTTTTTTAACTCAAAACAACGTATTTTATATATTTAAGCAAATAGTTTTCAGCACCAACGGTGCAGCATATCGATGAATTATTGCTGTTAAAACACAAGCAGATACACTTTATAAATTAACCTTCGCTTTTAAGAACAACCTGTGCTGCAAGTATTTCAGAGAGAAATTGAACTCAATTAAAAATCGCCTAATAAGTAAAAAAAATTGCCAAAAAATCTTTCGTCGAATAGCATAAACGTTGCATATTTTCGGACACTCCGATCGCAATGGTTTTAATTGCATACTTTCAATCTGTACTTGCTAGAAAAATATTAATCTTTCTATATCCTTTAAAAATTATCATACTCGTATTAACTCAAAGACTTATTATTTAATGAGAAAGTAATTAAAACAAACAAAAAAACGAATTTAAGATAATTTTTCTTTATAGAAACTTAAAATTTGTTTGATATAAGCGAAAACGACCGTGATTTAAAAATATCTTTAATATATTTTAGTTAAGGACATTTTAATCTTGTCTTCTCTAGTGCATCCTTTATGAATTTTTAATTTGAATTTTATATATTTTCAACGTTAGGGACTTCAATGCTATTTTTAAAATAAATAAAATAAAAAATCCCCTTAAAATATGCAATACTTTCGCAATAAATATTCTTGTTTTTCACCAGCATTCAAAATGAATTTTATTACTCACAAGTAGAAGTTTTTTTTTTGTTTTTTAATATTCTCAACAGTTTCATATGTTGCATTTATCTTCGTTTCAATTTCGCCCAGCTTCTAGGTAAATAATGAATATTGCATTTTAATACCCCAAAGAGAACTCAAAAATAAAAGATTTTTCAAATAAGAAAAAAAAAAACTGTGAAGACTGAAAAAAACTTGCAACAAATATATCACTAAAACTTTTTTTTAATCAAGCAACCTTAAGTTGGGTCATTGTGTGAGTATGTGTATGTGTGTGTATAAGTGCAGTATAGTTGTGACTATCACTTCCCAGTTGGCCACGTGTTTAAGATATCATTCACGACGGATACAAGACAATAAATAGTAAGTGGTAGAAGATATACTCAAGACAGCTCCATACAACGTCGTCACACAAAATCAAATGATCGACAATGTCGGTCACCTTGTGGTCAACGATTCTATAGAGGATAACGTCGTCTATTTTGTTGTCACTGAGAAAAAATCAAGTCATCAGATCTAAAACGCAATATTTTTAATATTTTTTTTTCATTTGATGCTGAGACTGGGCTACGAACCTGAACAGATCAATTAATAATACATGTTTATAAGTCAACGCTGCAGCAGCTTCTAAAATATGTTAACGGCCGACAGAGGAGTATGTGAGCTAAAAAGCTGGCAAACGCAGCTCGATACGTAACAACATTTTACATCATATTGTAAATTTTGAAGACTTTTTGTGGCGATTTCTAGCTCTGGGACACTCACTGCTAGTCAGGAAAGGGGAAAAAGTTGCATGCGTTTTTTTATGTGTTTTTTCCGGTTTCAAGATGTTTGATATGATATTTTTTATGTGGCTAAACGAATTATTAAATTTTTGTTTTCACTGAAAGATTTGATCAAAAGCTATTTTTGTTATTTAAAAAAACAAATATCTTAAATATTAATGTGGAAACAACTCTTTCAAAATTTAAAAAAAATGTATACACTTTCTTTTGCAAAAAAAAAGAACAAGGTTATTAAAATTGAAGGTAGCCAATGTACAAATTATGTTTTATGCCAAAATAAAATTTAGAATCTTTAATTTTAGACCCAAAGAAAAAGTTTGCGTCAGTTTGCGTCATTATTAAACAAAAAATTTTAACAAACCAAAAATCTGCCACTAGAGTTCTTATATCAAATTACACCTGAAATTACCAATAAATTCAATCTTTTGATTCAAAAAATACGTTTAATAATTTTTGGCCAGCTTTTCGGGCTAAATACTCCTCTGTGCGGAATAAGATTAATTTATTCGTTCGGTTGACTGAACACAAAACGTTGGACATTGTACTCAATAACGTTAGATTAAAGACAAAATGTAAGACATGCTTGCTAATATTGTAGTGCATGAGGTTTTCCATCAAATAGTCGATTACAAAACCTAATCGAGAGACGGACGGCAAGCCCTATGTAGTTGCTTATATAATTAAAATATTAATTTTATATTTAAAACAACTACGAGTATCTTTATTGAAATTATATTTTTTAATGAAACCTTTTGAATGACAATTTAGACAATACAAAAATATAAAACTTGATCGATTAAAAATAAATAATTAAATTATGAAGATAGGTAACAAGTAAATAAAAACATATGTAGTAAGATGCTACATTAGACCGCCACCAGTAACAAAACCTTTACAATTAATTATGCAGCGATGTGTTATTGAATATGGAAAGTTATATTTCGGTTTTTAAGTATTTCGTATGGCTCTGTTAGGTTTTCAATATAAGCTGGTTTAAGTAAATCAATGTTACAAGTTCTAATATTATTACCACATTGCACATTAAAAGTATTCTTATTTCTCTCTAAAACTTTATATGGCCCTTCGTGAGGACATTCTACTCCATTTGGTCTAAGTACTTTAATAAAAAATCATATTCACAATTCAACAGATTCTTAGGGACAAAGTAGTGTGTTTTATTATTATGATGAATTACTTTGCTTCGTACTGTATCAAAATGGTTTCTCAAATTTTGTAGGATATATCGCATAATCGTGAGTAAAAAATTTATCATTTTTTACTACCAGATCGCCAGGTAATCTCAAAACTTGTCCATATACTAATTCAGAGGGACTGCATTTAAGTTCTTCCTTGACAGTTACCAGGCTTAAGATACGTTTTTAACTGTTGATGGAAACGTTCAACCATACCATTTGCTTGCGGGTGATTAGAAGATGTATGAATTTTATGTGTTCCTAAAAATAATTTCGAAGTAAATTGTGTTCTTTGGTCAACCGTAATTTGAAGTGGAATGCCAAAGCGTGGTATATAATTATAAAGAAAAGTGTTTGCAATTGTTTGAGAAGAAATATCTCTAATTGGATATGCTTCTGGCCACCTAGTAAATCGGTCAATAATTGTCAAAATATATTTATATCCATTCGATTTAGTGTATTATTGAATTTTTGATTTTTGGCAATCAATGTAGTTGAAAGCCAATGTATTAATATCTTTACGCATCGATGGCCAAAAATATTTACTTTGTATAAGTTTTCGTGTAGCACGAACTCCTGGATGTGACATAGAATGTAGATTATTAAAAACATAAGGAACATAAGGAAATAAATCGTCGTCAATGGCAATGTCCGTGTTTGACGATTTGGCCAACAGGGTTTTGCTTGCGACGATGTGTTCTTGTTCAAGAGAGTGTCTGCATGCTCATCATATATTATGGCTGACATCTAGGAGTTACCAAACAAAATTGATGGCTTTCGTAATAACGAAAGATTATTTTAATATCAAAAAGAACCAAATGGACAAAGAAAAAACACAAAAGACTTTAATAGAAAAATGTTGCCAAAAGATGAGAAGTATTTAAACGTTTATTTTCTTAATATTATTTTTTCACTTCAAAATTACTACAAAATGTTTTGAATTATAATAGCAATTAAATTACAATTTAACTACATTTTAGTGTTGAAATTTTTCTTAGGTTTTTACTTATTGAAAAAAAAAACGTATTTTAATAATGCTGTGAAAACCAGACATTAAAACTTGTCTTGAAAGAAGAATGCCGATAGAAATAAAAAAATGGTCAAGAAACAAAATTCCTTGAAGCAATCATGTTAACAAAACTAGTAGAAACTTTTGCAATATTTTTTTATTCATAATCTAAAAAAATAAGAAGAAATTAAAAAGAATTTTATATCAACCTTCACTATTATTTTTTCCATCCCGCTGCCAATATTTTATTATTAAACTCCTTTCTTTTACGAATAAAAAAATATCGAGACACGAACTCTGTAATTAATATATGTACGAGTACATCTAAGTTTTTAAATAAAACAAAATAATATATTTCGCATTTAACAGCAAAACAGTAATTGAAAACCAAGAAAATAAAAATAAATAAATGTGAGAATTAAATTGTTGGCAGCAGGAAGTGTTGTTGTATTCTTCGCCTTAAAGTATACTTTACAAATAATCTCCATAAACTACTAAGAATAGGCATTAAAAACAATTGTATTATTTCTCTTTGCTGGGTACACATTTCCTTGGAGTAGAATGCAATTAATGAAACTTTCTACTGAATATACAAATACACTTCTATTGTACTATTTTCAAAAGAATTTACAAATATGCAAATATATATTTTTACAAAGCAATTAAAAATTTAAAATTTAATTTAATATTATTGCTTAAATTGAACACAGTTTTCCTTGAGGGCTGATAAAAATATATTGCATATAAAATTACATGTTGTTAGCGCTCGCTCTGTTTATCTTTATCAATGCGTTTGTATTATTATATTTATATTTGAAAGGACTTTGCTGGTTTACCTGCCTGCCTGCTACACGCAAGCAAGGAAGGACTTACTTACAGATCAGTTACACTGTGTTAATTACAGCCTCGATGGCGCAGTAGGCAGCGCGTAAGTCTCATAATCTTAAGGTCGTGAGTTCGAGCCTCACTCGGGGCATTCGATTTTTGCTTTCAGAATTAAAGAAAGTAATCCTGAATTTCTCAAAGGTGACACTCACTCCTCCCTCCAATTTGTCGTGTAGTGTGCATGTTCGGAAATAATATCAGTACACATGGAGAGGGTGTTGTGTTTGTGTTTAAGTAAAAAGGAAAGTCTCTAATATTCTCAAAGTCGCGAGTTCGAGTATCATTGTGGCGTTTTATTTTGTTTTCTTTAAAACAAATTAGAGTGAATTTTTTTAACTACTGCTGTAGTTTTCTTTAGAAACACATTGTAAAAGAAACCTTGAAATCTCTAGATATTCTGAAGTGTCTTGCAGGTACGGCAAGAAATACTCAACAATACCGAAAGTTTTAAAATTAAATATTTTGTACACAGAACAAATTTATAATTGACTTTTTTAGTGATAATATTGGTGAACTAGAAGTTGAAATGTAGCGATATTCATCAGTTGGAAGCGCGTGTGTATTTTCTTTCACAGGGAAATTTGTAAATGATAACTTAAACGCTTTGTCGGTTTTAAAAATTCTCTGTCAAAACAACGCTAAGAAATGAAATTTTTATTTAGTTGTTTATTCTGGATGGATCTTGATTTTTTTCTATGTTTCACTAGTGAAGTTATTTCTATTTTTGTTCTTTTGCAAATACATATATCTTATAAATATTATTTTTTTTTAAATTCTAAAAATTTCTTTTTGTTTTAAATGCAATTGTACGAAAGAACGAATACGTGTGACATCGTGGGCCTGGCAGTTAATTCTGAAAGCCTTGTTTGCGACTGCCATGATTTTTATATTGGATAATCTTCAATGCGATTACTATCTAATAGTCTCGATGGCGCAGTAGGCAGCGCGTAAGTCTCATAATCTTAAGGTCGTGAGTTCGAGCCTCACTCGGGGCATTGACTTTTTTTGTTTAAGAAAAAACAAAATTTCTTAAAATAAGGACTGGCACACTTAATACAAAAGTAGGATCTCAATCGTGCATATACTCGTATATATGGTACTTATTAAAGTTTTTAGCTATTTATTTTGAAAGAATAAAAAAATTCAAGACCTACTTAGATTCGAGGATTTTTCTTTTAAGAGGACTTAATTTTTTAATTGCTTTTAGATATAACCTTTTATTAAAAATTATTTATAAACGTGCAATAGCGCTATGAAATAGTTATAAGAACGCTTTATTTTTCAAATATGTTTTATGACCTCAAACCTACTTTAAACCTTTAATAGGCTGACATTTTTTAGTTATAAAAACGTTTTGGCCATAAAGTGTTATTATTGTTTTAATAAAAAAATTAAAAAGAAATGTATGCTTGTATTGATGCATACGAGTATATAGATATTTATATACACATACATAAATAAAAATATACATAACGAATGTAGCTATTTTAATCGCTAGCTTGATATTGCAGTTAACATTGCACAAATACCAAAAGATCGTGCTGCCGGGCCATCAATTTAAAGCAGTTTATTGCAATATAAAACAACAGTAAACAAATATAAAAAAATCTTGTGGAACTTTTGCGAAATCGCACGTAATAAAGAGAATTAAGAAAAAATGTTATTGTTTGCTATTAATTCTGTTTCATTTGCGATAAAACCATTACGCCAATTGCAAGCAACCGCGAAGCCACAAAATTTAAGAAACTATACAGAATAAGAAATGAAGACATTTTAACTATATATCTGTAATAAAAACTTTAAGCGCTTGTAGTCGCTACTTCAAACTTTGTTAACAAACACAGCTAGTGGAGCAAGTATTTATTTTATCGCTCCTAAAAGTATACCCCAAGCATCTAATAATTAATTTGGTTTTATTAAACATTTCTGGAAAATCTTTCGTATTATTGGTTTATAAAACAAAAAGGGTTTACTTGAAACTTAAATATTTTTTTAAATTTATTAATCGAGATTGCCTCGATATCTTTTTTCAAAGATTTTCAAAAACTTTTGTTTGTTGGGGGCTTTTTAGCTAGTCCATATACATGCATTTCATTGGTGCTAATGCCAAATCATCAGTAGATCTTAAAACATATTTTTGAAATGTTTCAAACCTCTTATCTTATACAAAAAACTTTTAAAAAACCAATGAGAATTTCAAAAATTACAAAAGTATAAACAAGCATAGTAGGCTTTGAAACTTGTTGAAAAATCCCAACAAACAAATTATATTATTCGATATGAATCCATTTTATTTTCTTTACAAACTTTATACAATTAGACGTCCTTTTAAAATAAAAAATCTTGCAATAATGTAAGAAATAACAACGTAAAATATTGCAGTTCTTTCAACCTTTATTTGTGTTTTCGATAACTTTTCTTCTTCGTTTCAATATTTTTCAAGAATGTCAATTTAGGCACGAAGCGACGAAAAGAACGACAACGACATAGAAACCACAATTGAAACGACGACGCCAATAGCAATAGGCCCGAATATTTTCAACAGCAAAATAATTCATTACTTTAAGTAAATGGTTTCTCTCTACTGTCTTAGTTCTAGCTGTCAGTGTTATTATTTTTTTTATTATTCCTAAAATTATATTGACATTTATGATGATGAAGCTGATGATGTTGAATATTTTTCTCTTCAGTCTTTGGCTGTTTTTTTTCACTACAATTTACATTAAAGTTGCAACAGCAGCTACGAGAAATAATAATAAATTTTATGTAAACAGGAAACATTTGGTATCCACGCTGTACCTCCCCCTCAACTCACTGTTCATTAACAACTGCACAATGTTATACATTTTTAAACATAAAACCAACCAAACTCACACGCAAACAAATTCAAACACACACACACACACACAGCATCTTGTGAGGCTAACAAACACACTCACAGACTATATGAATATTTTAAAACGGAAGTTTTTTGTATGTACATGTGTAGTTGTTTATTTATTGTAACGTTGTTTCTTTACCACATTTTTGCTCTCCCCATAACTCTTTTCTCTTATTTATGTATATTATGTACGAGTGCGAGGGTGTGCGTGTTGGTATAATGCATTCATTTTGTTTTTAGTTTCATGCACTCTATTAAAACACGTGAATGATTTTATAAATTTTTTTAAATAAGTTTTTAAAATTTTTTTTCTTATTTTTTTATGATTAAACTTGCATGTACTTGTATTTTTTATACATGGCCGATGTCACTCAAAAAGTACGACGGTGGTTATGGAATAACGTAACTACAGTTAAACACAATAGGCAACATTGTTAAGCAACCCATAGACGTTGCGACCGTTGGCACAACTCAGTCGGTAATCAAGTTGTATGCTTGTCGCACAAACGATACAATTAGGTGTGCGATCTCATGCACAACATCATTGGTCGCGTTCATAAGACGTAACTTGACGTAAATTGTCTTAGAAACGCAGAGTTGAGTAGTTCCGCTCCACACAACAGTTGAGTAGTTGCTGCCATTTTTTCCATCATAAATTTTGTTTCGCTACATTTAGCCAACATGTTGTGTTTAGCCTCCACAACTGATCAAGAGAGTTCTGCGCTTTTATATTCTATTGCAACGCCGTTTTGTTAGGTGGCGACTACAAATTAATTTGTTAAATTTTGCATTACAAATGCGATAAAGTAACGAAAATAAGGAAATAAAATTAAAATACAAATTTCATTAAATAGACGATTGTTTATTATGGTGTCTATTTATATTAATTACCAAATTAGTTCAATATAAAGTTTAAAGATCTTTTGAGCACAGTGCCGGCTTGGCGTTGAAATATAAATACCATCGGCGCAGGTTTATCATTTTATTGGAGTATTTTGCTGTACATTTTTATGTTGTGAATATTAAATTTGTGGTGCAGATTTCAAAATAAAAATGGAAAATTCCTGCCAAGAAAAACTTCATTGCAAATTCTGTGTTGTCCATACTTTTTATTATAAGCCAAACTAATTAATTTAGCAATTTTAAATTGTTTCTTTTGCAGCATTTTTATTTCTTTTCAATTGTTTACATTAATTAGCTGTTCATCATCCAATTATTCATCAAGCCGTTTCTAAGACGTAACTGTTGGACTCAACAGTTGACAACAGTTTCACAACAGTTGAGCTCAACAGCTGCGTCTTATGAACGCGTCCACAAATAATAATATTATTCAATGTTTACTGCAAGATGGCCTTAACAATAAGTCTGCGTTTAGACGCGTCATGTCTTATTGACATGATTCTAAATTTTTCTTCTTTGAACTTTCATTGTTGTTCACACAAGTCATGTCATGTTGACGACATTTGCTCGCAAATATCTTCAGGCTTAAAATTACGAATGAGAAAAGAAAACGTAATTACAGTACCATGGTAGAATAATACAGGTAGTTTCGAAGCTACAACAACACTGATTTTATTTTCGAAGCTGTCAAAAAGCACGAAAGAAAAATGGCAAAATGGATGAATTTTCTGTTCTATAAAGAATTTTGTTTCTTTCCCTTTTCTTATTTTCATTTCAAACAAATGTTAAAGTGTGCTTTTTCAGTAGTGTGGGTGTGTGAGTAATACGTAATAAAATTTTGACAGACCCGAACACAAAAAAAGTCCGTTAACGCTTCGACACTACCTGTATTATTCTACCATGTACAGTACATGCATCTGAGTACTCGTTTCTTTTTCCCTCGTCTCTCTCGCCTATAAAGTAGCAATCATGTCAATAAGACATGACGTGTGTAAACTCAGACTAATAAGCACATATCCTAAATAAAATAGTGTGCGACAGGTACACAAACCTTGCGACAGTGCTATACAACTTGGAAAAAAAGTCTAAACTTTTTTATCTTTCGTACAACCAAGACACAAACTTTACAATCTCTTGCACAACATGCTCAAGTCGTACCAACGGTTGTAACGTCTGTGGGTTTCTTTAGATTGCCTAGCCGAGCTTATGTGCTACTAAACTTTTAGCTAAAATATATGTATCAGTCTAACGAATACAAAAAGTTGTGAAAAAAATCCCGCTACCACAAATGTCCTTCCCAAGTCAAACTTGTATTGTGTATGACTTTGCTGGTGTGATTTGTTGCCTACTATTTCAAGGGCAATAGTGAAATAAAGGCTGTCGGCATATCACGGAAGATTGCAGAAGAGTTACGATGTGATTATAAATCGAGGCCTTATGGTAGCGATCGCCTTCAATATAAAACTATTAAAAATAGTTGAATAAGATTTCAATAATTGTATTTAAATAGAACTACAGAAAAGTCTAAATAAATCTTGTACAGTACTTATCCAATAAATATGTATCTACGAGTATTAAATATGTTTTTTTTAGCCTCTTTAGGATTCTTATTCTACAATTCTACACAACAAATGTATTATTGTACGACAATAGTTTGTGTACGAGCACAAGTACTACTTTTTTTATTTCATCCGTTTAAAATGGGCTTTTGTTTTAAAAAAGAATTGGAATTTTTTCTTTCGTTTTTTTTTGTAATAAAACAAACATATTTTATTTATAAAAAAAATATTCTACATAAGACAGTACAAATAAAAATTGCATTGTTGTTTTATGGGAAAAAATGTTTCACAGCACTGTGGAGCTACGGTGACTAAAATTATAAAAAAAGACGTGTGGCACTCGGGGACTGCCGCGGCAAAGCTATTGCAATTATAATTATTTATTTATTTTTTATTTATGCAGTATTTTTTTCTTTGATATTAATTCAAGTTACTCTTAAAAACCTACGAATTGTCTGTTTATTTGTGGATATGATTTTTGTCAACCACGATTGCTCCTAAGTACGCCATTTTGTGTTTTCCTATATGTAAAAATCTGTTCTGTCAATACTGTATGTTAATGAAATTAATAGCATACTTTAGGGGTTAACATACACTAGGCGATTCAAATACTTTAAAAAACAAAAGACTTAAGAAACAAACTTAATATTAGGTTTTATTTTCGTTACGGAATTTCTTGATTCGGTCGCCGCGCTCAAAGCCCGCGATAAAAGCTATGCAATAGCTTAAAAATATTGTAACTCAAATATTAAACTAGAATCTATTAGAATTAAATATATATTAAATGTAAAAATATTATAGAGTGATTTTTTTGCATCCAAATTTTGAAGAAATAACTTTATGGTAACGAAAGAGCTGAGTCTCTTCATTATCTTAAAGGGCGCTATATCTTTTTTTATTTATTTAATTCATTCAGCCTAGGATAACAATATCCGTACACGCTATCCTAATGTGAATTTAATTTAACAATGTTTTAATATGTCCTTATTTACTAAACGCAATTTGAAATTATCCTGTGATAACGAAAAATCTAGTTTAAAAAATTTTATTTATCTTATTCGAAGTAATTAACATTTATAGCATAATTAGTTTCATGAGTAGACACATGAAATAAATAATTGGATCTTAGAGATCTAAAGGCCTTATTAGTTTTTACTTTTTGTTGCCGTTCATTTCTGTAGAAAACTAATATTTTTTAATAACTTGTTCTGTGAAAGGAATCAGCTGTTTTTATAAGCAAAAGATAAAAAAACATTGAAATTGTGAACAAAAAGTTTTCGTAAAAATTCTTTTGTTTGAATAAAAAAAAAGAAACAAATTAATAATTAAAAAAATGAATATTTTGTATGATTCTGACACTGAATTTTCGGATGTAGGAATGAATTTTATAAATGTGTGCGAAATGTACTAAACAATAAAGTCTCAGAAGCAGCGTCGTCAGTGGAAGTGATACGGCAGACCTGCTATTAAGCATTTCTTCATCCACTGCTTCTTATTTGACAAAAAATATATATATATATAAATCTTAAAAAATCTTGGACTGGAACAAAATTTTCTGAAATGTGTCACATAGTCTTGGTTTCCACTATGAAAGTTCTCTTTTAGAAAATACATGGTGAATAATACAGGTAGTGTCGAAGCTACAACACTGCTTTTAGGTTCGAAGCTGTCAAAAAGCACAAAAGAAAAATGGCAAAAAATTGTTAATGAAGGTTTAATATAATAAATATCTCCAGTTGTTCAAAGAATTATTTGATGATCTGCATTAGCAACAGTGAAATGCGCATAGATACAAGCTATACCCCTCAATAATCAATTTCAATTTGTTTTTAACAAAATTATTAATGTTTTACTAAATATGTAAAATATTAATTTTGCGAAAAACTGTGAATTAAAATTTAAAATACTAATATTTTTTTTAATAAAATCTCTTCAACTCGGGCTTGTACGAGTATATTTTTTTTTTGTTAGCTCTATTTTTGTCTAATTAAACCCATTGTGCTCTGGGTATGTAGATTTATTTAGTTTTTTGTTAGTTGTGTACAAGTACTGTAGAGTATTTATTAGACTATGAGACAGGAAAACGGAAAAAGGTCACTTGCAAATGTTACAAATGTATTTTTTTCTATTAATATTATATTATATTTTTTTTTGTTTTGCTCTCACTCAAACTACACAACTGCTATTGCTGCTGGTATCTGACGATGATTATATTCATCTATCTATCATTTGAAATGAAATTGTTGTATACATGACTAAATCAAACAAAACAAACCGAGTTCATACAAAAGAAGAAAGAAAAAAAATATAAATAAATAGTTTTATATACCAACACTAAACAATAAAGCAACAAAATGTTAAATTAAAAAAAATATATAAAATAATTTAAAAGTTTAATTTTTAGTTTAACCTCTATATTTTTAACAATAGAAGCAAACTAAATACGTATGTATGTATTTCCAAATTAAATCAAAATAATAATACAAAGAATCCAAAACCAGAGGATTTTTATTGCCAACAAAGTAAATAAATCCTGCTGAAACAAAACTCAAAAGAAATAAATATTTGAATATATGCCTTTGAATCAGACTGTTTTTTTCTCTTTTGGTATCACTTTTATTCTGGTTGTTGTTGTTGTTGTTGTGAATTCAATTTGAAGACAAGCTTCCTTCCGTTTCCTTTGTTGTGGTGAGTTTTTGCAGCTTAAAAAAATCCTCAACTTGTATTGTTTTTCTTTTTACAAAGCAAATTAATTCCTTTTAATTGTTTTGTAATCTGATGGCAATTTATTTTTATTTTTTACTATTTTTTTCCTTGTCTTACAATGTGATACTGTTAATAAAATTTCCTTAATCTTGACATTAAAAATGCAACATAAGACAGCGATAAAAAAAACCAAACTGTAGACAACACAACTTGTTTTCTTATTGACCATGAAAAGTCATTTTGCGTGGTAGTTTGGCTGGCTGTTGTGTTAAATTTATTAAACAATTATGCTGCTGTACTCTTGACTTTATAGTGTTTCTATTTTTATGAGAATATATAATGTAGTTTCTGTTGCGGCTTGTTGTTGTCGATAAATTGTATTACGACCACAATATTTATAAGATTTAACTATACTCTGGCCTCAAAAACTTTTACCAAGTGATACTCCGTAATAAAAACCACTAATAATGATTTGTTAAATAATAAACAATTTTAAATGACAGACAATATTAAGTAAAAAAGCAAAATATTAAAACAATCGAAAATTGTTCAGTCAACAACAATATTTTCGATGACGATTGCTAACGAAAACAATTGTTTTGTAAAAAAAAATTTATCGATAACAACTGCTGGTATAAACAATTGTTTTTTTTCATTTTTGTCAATAAACACATTTTTTATTAAAATTGTTACAGTGAACCAAATTTTCTGGGAAAATTTTTAATCGCTTACAATTTTGTACAAACTTTGTTACCGAACACAATATTTTGTATACAAATAGTTTATCGATAAAAATGTTGATAACATTTTTGTATAATAATTATAACAATACTTTGTATAAAAAATATGATCGCTGCCGATATTTTCTATAAAAATTTATAACAGTAGTTTCTTTAAAAAATTTAATCGATAACGTAGACGTATAGTGGGCGCTAAACAATTATTTTGGGCGTCACAGATAAGAGAAACAAGTCGAGGATAAATTATCGGTGGCAGCGGCTTGTCAGGTTTTGGTTCCGCATAGTCTTGCCAGATGAGCTTGATTGAGCTTCATTCTCAAGATTTTTTAGGACTTCTCAAGAATCAAGGTAAAATTGTAATTCTCAAGCTAAAAGAAATTTTCAAAGTTTTTCTTAATTTCTCAATATAAACTCAAATTAATAACAATTATTTAGTATAGTAAATTTTTTAGTATTTAAAATTTTTATTCGCACTTTTTCCCAAAATTAATATTTTACATATTTAATAAAACATCAATAATTTTGTTAAAAACAAATTTAAATTGATTATTGAGGGGTATAGCTTGTTCCTTCAGCATTTCACTGTTGCTAATGCAGATCATCAGGGAACTTTACTCAAATATTTCTTAGAACAACTGGAGATAATATTATATTAAGAATTACTTTGTAAAATTTGTCATTTGCGAATTCATTCATTATATTTAATATTATATTTAAATTTTTATAAATTTCACATACTACATGTATCATCAAAACATTCATCATTTAATATAATTGCAATTGGTTTTCTTTTCAAAAAATAAATTCTATAACTCGAAACCTCCGTAAGTCGAAGATTATTTTTTTGGGATAATGGTAATTTGAGTTATATAAGTTCCACTGTATTTTCTATAAGAATTGATATCGATAACAATATTGTCAATAAAAACTCTAATCTTTGACTATATTTTCTTTAAAAACTGTTATCGATAGCAATTTTTCCACAAAAATTATTGATTACAGTATTTTATGTAGAAAATAATGGGCTGGAATTATTAATTCCACGCGGAACGGAAAATTCAACGGAAAAAATTTCGACCGCTATGCACATTGCAATTATTCATTCATGCGGTATAAGATTTCCGCGAAATATATTTAACAGCCCTGTTTTAATTATATCTGAGTTGATATTGTTGGAGCTGTTCGAACAATAAACATTTAAAAAAATATGGTGAAATTTTTGAATATAAAAAAAGAGTATTTTATAAGTAAAATACCAAACGAGGAAAATATATAATATTAATATGGATGCAATGGCCTTTTTTGAGAATATTAGTGACGATAATTGCTTAGATATTCAGATAGAAAGAAGAGCTTTGCGCCATAAATCTGAAGATGTGTAAAGGCCTCATTAGTTTTCACTTTTCGTTGCCGTTCTGTACCGTTCTGTGCCGTTCTTTTCTGTAGAAAATATTTCTTACTTACTTGTTCTGTGTCTGAACTTGTGGATGTGGAAGAGGTGATTATAGGAATGCATCTTTTATTTGAGAAAAATATATACAAACATAAATTTTTAAAAATTTGAATTAAAATAATATTTTCTGACTTTTAAAACAAAATTTGTAGGCCCGTATTCATAAAAAATAATTTGTATTTGAAATATATTTTAAGACAAATTTTTCATACACATTTTCATTAAAATAGATATCAAACCCAGAATTTCTTTTTATGAATACGGCAAGTAATATTTCACACCACAAAAAACTAATACATACACACTCTTGGCTGTCACATAACGTTGTATTCTATTTTCTACAGAATAGTCCGTAACAGAACAGAACGTGCAAACTAATTCTGCCTTAAGTTAGACAAATTTCTTTTGCCGAAACTTTATATTTTTGTTCATTCCATGAGCCATTCGTTATAAAATTTTAATGTAAGGAAAATAAAAAAATATATATACATATTGCGGAATCAATAATATGCCAATACTGTAGAATACTGTGCAATATGGTAGAGATGGCACCGCAACAACGCAACCAATAATTTAAAATTTTGCTTCCGCACAAAAAAATGTTTTCCGCAACCGCGGAACGGAACTAATATTGAGACCCAATAATATTGAGTTAGTTAATTTTCTAACAGCCTGATATTCTATATTAAAAGATTTTAACAATGAAAATGTTTCGATTAAAATCATCGCTAATAAAACGATATTGTAAAATATTTTCGCAGAGGCGATAACAGAACAATTGCTTGATTATTGAGTTTTTGTTACAACTTTGATATTGTTTGAACTTTTCATTTGTTTTAATGAAATTTTAATATAATATCTCCAGTTGTTCTAAGAATTATTTGGGTAAAGTTCCCTGATGAACTGCATTAGCAACAGTGAAATGCGCATAGGAACAAGCTATACCCCTCAATAATCAATTTAAATTTGTTTTTAATAAAAGTGTTAATGTTTTATTAAATATGTAAAATATTAATTTTGGGAAAAAGTGTGAATAAAAATTTAAAATACTATATTTGGTTTTAATTTAAAACTATTGTATCAAAGTTTTGTATGTGAATTCACTTTACATGTTTCTTCAAAAGTATTTCAAACGCTCTTATTTAAAATGTTTAAAGAAATTTTTAAATTATGTTTTAAATAAATCATGAAATAAAAAAAAACTTAAATATTTTCTGCTTAATTATTATAAATTTTGGAAATTTGTTCATATATTTAAACCCTAATTTTGAATTTAAACTTTAATTAAGTTTTTTACTCTCATTCTACCCCAAATGAAGTGGTATTATGGGAGCTAAAAATTGACAGTAATAACATTAGAGAACAACTTAGCTGTGAAACTAAAGTGCTGTAACATATTGCACTTCCTTTTTACTGTTTATTAAAGGTTTTACAAGTATAATTACATTTTTGCCAGCTCCCGAGATAAAATGTAAACTGATTAGAGATCCCAGAATAAAAATATAGCAACGAAAAATAGAGCTTTAAAGCACACAAACGGAATTTTTAAGTAGATTTGAAAGGAGATAGTAAAACTTACAAATACATGCCACGCATAAAATATTTTTAGTTTTTTATTCATAATTTTCTTTTTATTGCCTTGACAAAATAACGATAAAAAAGATGTTGAAATTTTATTCTTAAGAACTTTTTTTCTTTAAATATAAATAGCATAATTATCTATAGAAAATTTGTAATTGTCGCCTTTAAATATGATTTAAGAGCATATTCAAATATGCTGATAACATCTCCCCTTCTGTTGAAGGCATTGAATTTATATTTTAATTAATAAAAAAAGAACAATAATGAACCCAATTAATTATCTTTTAGAAATATTCTCGGTGTAAGAAATGTTGTGTAATTGCATTCTGTTTTCATTTTATAATCACCCATCTCAATTAGAGCTAATTGTCATTCATTTCTATCACAATAGCCACCGCACATTATTAACATCCAGTTAACATATCAATCAAGTTTGTATGGAGTACTACATCTATACGCACAGCATAATACAACACAATACAACACACTCTTTTACCACCTGATTGTGTGCGTGTGTGTGTGTGTTTGAGCAACAATAGAAATTGCAAGTTGCAACACACTTGTGCATGTTTTTATCTTATCACTATTATATGTAACACAAACTAAGGAAATTTTGTACCTGGTTAGATAAATTCTATGACAATTTTTCTATTCCTCTTTTCCCTGGAATATAAAGTGGTGCTCTATTTTTTTTTGTTTCATGTAGATGTGTATGTATTTTTATTGTCCACATTACTTCATTTTATTTGTCTTACAAATGGAGAGTATACATTTAGGCGTACGTACACATGATGACTGACATGATGTGAAATTTTGTTTGTCTGTTTGATTTGATCTATTGATTTGAAATTAATTAATCAAAAAAAACTAGAAGTGTGTGGTTTAAATTTATTTTGTTTCTCTTTTTGTTTTCCATTATCAACTCATTATCATTATCGATTGTAAATAGGTGAGTTAATGTATGTGGTATTTCCTTTTAGCATCTCCATATCAACAATTCAATTAAATATTATGTTTTTAATTAAATTTGTGTAAAAGAGAGAGAAAAAACAATTGTAAAATATGCAATCACATTTCTCAATGCTACATTTTACATGTCAATTGAAATGTATAGAGTTTTCAACAACAACAATAAAACAAGTATCATGTCGTATCTCAGTTATGTGGTTTAGAATATCTTTCAGCTGAATTTATACAGTGTGGTTAAATTATTGCTCAAGGGCTGATATATTATTTATTATAATAGCAGGAATTGGAATGCAAAATAACTGAAGAGAGGTCATTTATTAATAACACTGTGCAACAAATTTCGGGTTACCGCTGCCAGCCTCAACATACCCCAATGGGAAATTAAAGTTCACTTTTAACTTAACAAAACTGCCAAAGGGTTTTGAAAACTTAGCTCGAATTTAATTTTTATGTCGTCTTGAAATTGGAGCATTTTTGAAAATTTTTTTCACTATGAGTGAAAATATAACAATGTAGCGAGTAGCTATTTCGGATTGATTTATTGGTTGGTCCCTTAGAGACACAATGGTCAGCTTAAGTCCTCAACCGAACAACGTCCACAAGAGTCTAAAAGGCTTTAAGTGTTAGTTGTTCTTTTTTAATTTATTTTAAATAAAACTCCGGATTGATTTTAATGTTTTCAGCATGAAAGCTGTATGTTGAGTGATCTTTATTTCAATTTATCACTTGGGGCTAAATTAGTTAAGCAATACAACGAATGTAGTATAAAGCAAAATCAATGTTAATAAGAGCTACATGAGACCTTTAAACTGTAACAACCAAGGTTGTATTCTTAAAATTAATATAATAAAATTAATCGGTACTTGGCGTTTTATTAATTAGACCGTTAGTTAAAAGTTTTGAATTTAAATTAGTTAGATTTCAAATAGAAATAAGTAAAATATAATATAAGTAATGAATTTATTCATAGTATTTTATATATACGGCGCTACAACAAAAAAAATCTAGTTAACTTTTCAAACCCCTTTGGCAGTTCTGTTTACTCAATGGTCTACTTTCAGTTCCCATTGGAATTGTTGAAGCTGGTTTTTATTGTTGCACTGTGTAACGTGAACAGAGTGGGACCACGTTGTCTTCCCTGTGGAACACACTAGAAGGAACATCGATTTTCCTATTGAAATAACATTTCTAAACTTAACATGTTGAGTTCTATTAGATATACAGGGTGTCCCCCGGGAATGTATACTACTTTGTTTATAATTTTTAATTAAATGAAAGAGAATGGGTCTTATATTGATAAATGTTTTATTTAATATCGGCATTTATATATGGAATACAATATCAGATAAATGTCCGCCTCTGTTAGCCTCATAAATGCGAGCCCTTTTTAGCAAATTTTTCATTACATTCTCACACATTTCACGCGGTATTTCATTAATTTTATCACGAATATTTTGTGTGAGTTCCTCAAGCGTTTCTGGTTTGTTTGCATAAATCTTGATTTTCAGATATGCCCACAAAAATAAGTTCGGCGCAGTCAAATCAGGCGACCCAGGAGGCCAATGAAAATCACCATTTCTTGAAATAACTTGTTTTGGAAAGAGGTCTCCCAGTAACTCCATTGTAATCCTGACTCTATCATCTCTTAGAATTCTGTATCATCTCTTTGAATTCTGATCTCTTTTTCTTTTTAAACTTCTCTCATTTGAAGAGAAATAACCTACTCGTATGTAGATACTTATGCGTGTAGGTACTCTTCAACACTCTCATTGCTCAGCTCATATTTTTACTTGTACCAATAAGTGAATGTACATACATACGTGTGTATTATTAGCATTTGTAGTCGTGTTAACTTTAGGCGCCTTTTATTCCTATAATACTGAACCGATTTAAATAATATATAGTCGGATATTAAAGCTCAACAATGTCTACCATTTGGTAAAAGAATGAAGAAAATCGGTTGGCAAACAAAAATTTATCTTTGCCTATTTATAGAATAGATAAATTCTACACGAATTCCTTAAAATTCTATTTAGTTTTAATATAAATACATAAATATTTCGAGTAGTAAATCTTTTTTAAGAATTCGGTTGATTAAATAGCTGATGTTCTAGTTAGGTACTCGGTATAATACAGCATTGTTAAATTCTTTTCTTTTTCTTTCTCCGATCTGAAAATGCTGACAGTAATAGTTTTATAAATGCAACACACTAAATATTTCTTTTGCTCTTTTAGTTTAAATCAAGTTTTTAGCAAGCATAATTTTATTATTATCTTTTATTACTTCTTTTTGCATTACATCCTTTTGTTTTGTTTTGTTTTTCTCCTTGAATAGCCGTTGTTTTAGTTTTATTAATTTTTTTTTATTATATATATTTCTACTTGTGCCAGCAGCCACTTGCAATGCAAGTATGCAGTGGTCACAAAATGCTTTTGAATACGAATACATTTTTTATGTATTTAATGAAATCATTGTCTAGTTTGAAGGCTTCACTGAAAAAATAACAAAGTAAAAAGTTTGATTACTTTATTATATTTTTAAGGAATTATATTTATGTAAATAAATAAAAGATTTGTATGTTTATTGTGCTGCGTTCCGTAGAATGAGATACATGACTTACAGCCCTCAAAATATAAAAACATTCGTCTTCTTTGAGCTAAATTTTTAATTCAATACTATAAATGGTTTTTAAGTTTTTGTGTTTCTATTTTATTTACTTTTTTTTTAATTTTTAATAACATGTTTTAAATTGCAAGGAAGGATTAAAGTTCTTTCTTTTTTTTTTGGCTTGAACAAATGTTCAGGAAAAATGCGGTCTTAACTTTTATCAAAACAACCATCTTGTTGTTTTCTGCTATTTCACAGGAAGTCGAAACTTGTATTTGAAATACTAATGTCAGAGTTTGAGGGAAAAGAAGCTGTAAAGGAAACTGTTTTTTCTAAGCAGCAAATAGTTGTCTTCACAGTTGCAGTACAATAGGAAATTGAAAACCAAGCAACCAGCGGATGTTTTGGAAAACCATTACGATGACTTTGAAAAAGTAAATAAAGTAAGAAAACAAATTCTTAGAAAATGATTGTATACAAACAAAATGGTTGCACACAAAGCTTGTTAACCAAGTCGTTGGCTACTTTTTGCTGCTCTTAAATATTCACATCTTTAGTTTTCTAAGAAAACGAGTTGGTCTAATTTAATACACGGTGTAAAAAAATACAATTAATGACATTGGAATTAATTGTTACACAGCATTAATTATTTTAAATTATTTTATTGTGGAACTTTTAAAATAGGATCGAGATCAAAGGGTCTACAAAAGCAAGCTACCTCAAGTGGGCGGCTGCTCTTTGTTAAGCAATCAAAATCATTTCAGTTTTAGACAGCAAACAATAAAAGGACTAGGACTAAAAAAATTACCCTGTTAACTACGTATTCTTGGAATTAGAAAGCTTTACGGTGTTAAAAAAAGCTTTCGAAAGTTACTTTTTGTAAATACTTTTGATAAAGTAATTTTGGAAACAAATATAAAAAAGTGCCTTTTTAAAAGTGACTTGTGAAGAAAAGTATTTAAAAAATTACCTTTCTCAAAGCAAAATGATAAATGTCATATTTAGCAAGACTGCCTTTTGAAAATAATAACCTTTTAATAAGTTTCTGCGAAAAAAGAAATAAGTGTAGGAAAAGTTAGTCTTGGAATTAACACGTTGACTGCCACCAGTCATTTACAGTTGTGTTAAGTGTTCTTGTCTTTTGTAATTTTTGCCGTTTTCTATGTGTTTTTAGTATCTGTTCACCGGTGATTCACATGACACCCTGTGAATAGTGTTTTGAAGTGGGTCCATATATTCCACCGATGATCATACATGTACTCGTATTGATTAGATCTTCAGTTTCATTGTTTTATTTATTTTAATGAAATAAAAAGTTTTTTCAATTTTATTTTAGTTATTAAATAATTTATTCAAGCTTTGGGTCCAGAATATAAATATAAATGATTTATTTTATCCGATATTTCGCTTTCTCAATGGAAAGCTTCTTCAGCTTTTTCAAACAAATTTAGAATTAGTTTTTATTGGTTTGTGAAAACAATAACTGTTATTATTAATTTTTAATTAAATATATCCCTGAAGAAGCTTTCCATCGAGAAATCGAAATATCGGATAAAATAAATCATTTATATTTATTTTCTGGACCTAAAGCTTCAATAAATTATTTAATAAAATTTAATAAAAAGGTCGAATAAATCAGAATAATTTTATTTTGGTTATTTATACAAAAACTTACGACAAATAATTATCGATCCCATTCGAATTATTTTTTTTTTTTTTTTTGAAACACAAATCAAAATTCTTATGATGAATAAAACCAAGGTCCAGGATTTTTCTTTTTTGTTTTTATTTTATTATAAATATTATTGTGAATATATAATTTTTGCTGTTTATATAATAAAATTTTAATTTTTAAGCCTTAAAATTTATGTAAAGAAATAAATCAATAAAATGCATTTCAACAAATGAATAAGGTTTCCTCTATTTTGAATAAAGGAAACTCAGCTCTTAAAAACTATCTATATTATTAATAGGCAAACACGATTTTTTAGTTCCCTTTTACTGCCGTAATACTGAAGCGATTTCAGAAAGGTTTATATGTTTTTAAACGGGGTTTTACAAAAATGTGTACAAATTCAATCTTAAAAAAAACTTTATTTAAATCGGTTCGATATTTAGGGAGCTATAAGCGTTTAAAGTTGCTACTAACACATACATACTTATTATTACACATGCATGTGCATCAGCTTCAAGTTGAAAAATAAACTAAGTGTACATGTGTGTTTGTTCAATTTGCTTTTGCATGAGACGGAGTTTTAAGTTGTTTATTTAGTTTTTTTGTTTTTGCATTTTATCGTAGGTACATATTTATGTGAATGTTTAATATTAATTTCTAGAATGCGGTCGATAGAGTCCATACACTAGTTTATATAAATAGTATAAAGAATGCATCTAATAAATCGTCTCTATGATTAACTAGATGGAGAATATTTCATAAACAACTAAAACGTATTCCATATGAAAATAAAAATCTGAGCCAGCAGTCTCTTTCAAAAAAGTACTTTTAAGAAAAATTGCCTATAAAAAAGTACTTTTTGAAAAAGTTCTATAAATAAAAGTACTTTTACAAAATACATGTGTGTCACTTTTTGAATATATTTTAAATAAGTGCTTTAATGCTTTTGAAAGCGAACTTTTTGAAAAGGGGCTTTTTGTTACTTTTAAAAAACCAGCTTTTAAAGAAAATACGTTTTTAAAAATTAACCTTTTGAAAAAGAGTCTCATGAAAACAGTATTTTCTCTGAAAAACTGCATTTTAATAATTATAATTTTAAACAAGTGTTTTTTTTTCGAAAGAGTTGCCTTTTGAAAGAAGTTATTTCTGGAAAGGGAACCTCTTGTAAAAAGTATCATATGATAGAGTGCCCTTTAAATAGAGTTTATCAAAAAAAAGTACCTTTCGCAAAATTACATTTTATAAGGGGCAGAGTGTTCTGCAAAAAGTTCTTCCATTTAAAATGTCCTACTCTGAAGAGTACTTTTTAAATACCAGAGAATAAAGGGGATGTCTTAGCTTCAAAATTTGGCGGCCACACCACTCCAATCAAGGGGAGCGATCTGCAAAACTTTCATTTTTAGTCTTCTTTATAACACTCGCATCATCATGCTTTTTAGTTAAGTTTGATTAGGAGATTCGAACTATTTTGGAACATTAAGATGTGTTTTCTTCTATTAAATAAAATAAAAATAAAATAATAACTCATCCTTAAGTGAGTTTTTTTTCATCCTCCTTCGTTGTGTAACAGACTTAAGTGAATTTAGATGATTTTTTTATATACTCGTAAAAGGAAATTGCGGCCTGGTTTCCTTATTATTTACTCTGTCAGTTAAAGAAAATGTATGTATTTTATTTTTATTTTCTGTTTTGGGGTAAGTTTGACAAACTTTTTTCTAAGC
Source organism: Gymnocheta viridis (assembly GCA_956483585.1). Classification (NCBI taxonomy): domain Eukaryota; kingdom Metazoa; phylum Arthropoda; class Insecta; order Diptera; family Tachinidae; genus Gymnocheta; species Gymnocheta viridis. The sequence goes on from OY101444.1 coordinate 6,201,070, forward strand.
TAAATTTTATTAACCATCAGTAAACTTTTTGTTGTTTGATATCAAGGAAATCAATACAATTTCCTGGAATTTGATTTTATCAAATTTGTGCAGGCAGCTATCATAACATAAAGGGTAACACGTACGTACCTACATGAAATTTATAAGGCACAAACATTTTGATTAGATTTTGTAGTGGTTCAGATGAAAAAGTAAAATAAGGAAATGGAGGAATAACCCTAATTTCTAAACTGTTGTTTTATAATTGTGTGACAAGTTTGTTATGGAAGCCTTACTTACCCAAACTGAGCAACGCCTGAACAACACTTCTCAGTTTAGATTCTAATCAATTTTTTGCATCAACAGATCCTTTTCAAACCACAAAAAAAGTATGCAAGGCTTTTTGCTGTATTGTTATTCTAATTGCTGCCTAAATGTATTCATCTATTTTATTGAAAATCTTTTTTTAGCCAAATAATTTCAAACCATTGAAAATAATTTGAATATAAAAGAGCAAAAAAAGAAAAAAAGAAAAACTAAATTTACCAACACACGGTCATTTGCAAACATCAGGCAGATTTAACCAACAATTCAATGTTTATTTCCCACAAAATGTTGCAAGGTTTGGTCATTTTGTTGTTTTCGTTGGTTTTTCTGCATTTGTTGCGAGTTTGCAATTAAAAAGTGACAGCCAAATGGCTTGAAGTGCGATGCAGTAGAAGATGGGGTGATAACAATTGAATCTGTATAAGTGCTTCAAAAGAGTCAGGAATTTTCAAAGGGTGAATTCTAAATTATTTTTGGTTAACATTTAAAGTTTATATTAAATAAATTTATAGCTTCTAAATGGATGGACTAAAAATGTGCTCTTCGCACAAACTAACTCCCCAGTTGTATAGTGAAATACACATAAACGCTGTTGGATAGTTGATAAATTTTTCGCGACAAACAATTTTGATTAAAATGGTTTGCAAATTGAATTGAAATGAATCAAGTATATATTTATCATTAGGAAGAATGTATTTTCTGGGTTTACTTATCACATATTTAAAAGGTTTTTACAAATCAATCTAACAAATAGAATTTTTCCATACCTGGCCTCAGTACAACAACCATTTCTAAAACATATAAAACTAGCTGAACCCGGTGAGCTTTGCTACCCCTCCTCGTTATAAAATAAAATTAAAAGTATTTATATATTTACAAAAATTTATTTATTTAATTTTAATTTAATTATTGCAATGCTTTAGGATATACAATATTTTTAGTTTGCCCATCAGGAGCATACACATAGAAATCGGTGGGTTTTCCTACACGCGAGCATATGACATAAAGCTGTTCATGCGAGAAACATGGATTTGCTAAATTTAAGCCGCAAACTTGCAGAGATTGACCTTGAGCTAACGGTCATCGCAAACGCTAACCGAACTAAAACCGGAAACTGCAATCGTTTAAAATCGAATTGTAAATCTGTTGGTATCATTGGAATGCGTGGCAAAAGTACATCTGTCCCTTTATATTTTCCTGTTATAATGGTCGCTTCTATTAAATTATTTATCAGTTTTTTTACTGCAAGTCGAGTGCCATTGCAAAGCCGTGGTGGATCGATATTACGCAGCAAAATAATGGGCACTCCAATTTTAAGTTGTAGCACATGTGGTGGAAAGCCTGGCGCATCGAGTGAATTTAAGAACTCAACAGGATAATTAACGGCAGCATCTTCTTTCGTTACAGTATCGATGGACTTGTACGTTGCTGCTGTTTCATCGATGTTGTTCAAAATAGCGCTGTTTATGGAATTAACATCAATGTTTTTGGCGGCAAGTAATGCTCGTTCACACAGCCATTCCTTGTATTATATATTACAAAACCAGCTGTTTTGCAGACAGTTGTGGGAGAAAGAGAATGGGGTTACCGCAGTATTTTAATTAATATGTATTTGAAATTTGAGTTAAGGCCCTCAATAAACGTAGTAAAAAAGTAGGTGCAGAAGTGTGCATGTTCGAAAAATATTATCATGTAATAAGTATTCCTGAGTCAAAGCTGCACGCTGTGAAAATTTAAGATCGGTTAACAGGTCCAGCCTTCAATATATCGCAAACAAAGGGGCGTGCACCGCCCGCTTTTCTTTTGGTACGTATTTCTATTCATGCAAATACCATATATAGCAAATACTGCCGCCGTTGGTCAATAAATGCCCAAGATTATATGGGCGATGCCACGCCCCTTTGTCCACTCACAACTTTATATAGTCAAGAATTTATTATTTCGTAAGAATATCCTATTTTGAAAATTTAATGACGATCGGTCCAGTAGTTAAGACTATATTACGATTCTTAATGTTCCAAAAAACGGGAGTGGTCCCACCCACTTTTCTCCTGGTACGTATTCCTAATTATGCCAGTACCATATGTACCAACAATCATCGACGTAGGTCAAAAAATGCCCAAAATATGGCGATTTAAATTTTTATGTTATATGGGCGGTGCCACGCCCCTTTGTCCAATCAAAACTTCATATAGCTTATTATTCCTTCCAGAGTCACAGTAACATGCTGTGACAATTTCAGGAAGATCAGTCCAAGGGTTTGGCCTCCCATAAAGCACAACAAACAAACAAACAGACAGACAGGCATACATTCATTTTTATAGATTCAAACGTATAATTATAACACACTTTCGAATGAAATTTACCAACAACAAAAATACATTACTCTATAATTACACGATTACACAACACATACGACGTTAATACGAGCTTGTGAATTGAACAAATAATTTTCATATACACACATGTATTCTATTTTTGACAAATTGTAGTCAGTAGCCTGCTGTCGTGATTGTGTTTATAGTTTTACTTACCGAAAAATGGATAACTCTGCATTAATCCACTTCGATAAAGAAAAAAATTTTCCGATTTTGTGATTAAAAAAAACGAATGGCAGCCCACTATTTTTAAGACTCTTTGCAACAAGCAACATTAGCAGCAATTTAAACATTAATATTTATTAAAAAAAACTCATAAATTTAACGGTAATTTTATTATGTCTCTCTAAGTATGTGTGTGTAAGTAAGTCCATGTTAATGAGTTTGTATGAATGAAAGTGTGTTGCATGTTGCAGAGAGAAAGTGTTTTCTATTACCATCCATATACTGAAGTACTCAAACATTTTGTTAAAATCTGGTTGCTTGAGGGATGTTGAAAGTGTATGTGAGTGCTTAAGAGATTTCCAAATACATTTGACGTCACTTAAACACTAACATATTTATGTACATACATACTTACATACATATAAATATGTATATGTATAGTATATGTTAAAATCAGTATCTGTTGTTGAGTGTAAAACATTTCTATATGTTTTTTTTTTTTGTTTTGTGTGTTTGGCATAAGTTTCTGCCAGCAGAGCAGTAGAATAAAATGTGCTTGAATCTTGAGATTCTTCGAACTGCATACAAACAAACAAACTTTCAAACTTACTTACTTGCAAACAGTGCATGTTGCCAAAAAACTTTTTCATGTTTCTTTTTTTCTTCTTATTCTTCTGTTTGTTAATGGCATAAGAAAATATAAAATATCCTGTTTCTATTGGCCTTTAAAGTAAAATTGCATTTATTCTTTATTGTATTTTATTTATCGCTTGCTCACTCGCTTATTTAGCTGCTAGTTCCCGCACTATTTGTTTGTTAAACAAAGCGGGCAGAATTTGCTTTTCACATACTAAGTAAGTCTGGTACAGAAAGTAAAAAATAAAAATAACTAAATTTAAGTTTAATTCAATTTTTTAGCTTAAGAGGAATGGATATCTTAGTTGTACACCACCGGTAAAGAAAAGGTGCACGATACAAACACAGAGTGGCATGGGAAAAGAATTGCAAGCAGAAATTCGAAATATAAATCTTTAACTTTCTTTTCTAGTAGCACCACAACGTCTTCTATGTGCATACTGTGCATGCAGTTATAAGGAAAAATCTTTCCATGCATGCACTTCTTTATGAATTTATAATTCATTAAAATCATGCGCCTCACTGTACAAGGCACGATTGCATTGAATGTACGTGTACATAAGACACATAATTTCAGACAATTGAACATGACAGATATACAATCAGACTGCAATCAGGCTAACAAAGAGAAAATGTTTTCCTCTTTTATATTACGTAAAAAATCCATGGTTTAATTGATATCAGATATCATCAATACTGTTTCTAAAGATTTGAGAAAATATTTTCGTTATTAAATAGATACGAGGGAGGGACTGCAGGATATACTATGTGTATGTAGTTATGTGTGTTAGAAACAGACATGGAAAACTTTTAAATAGCATTTACGATTTTCGTAGGCTTTAAAATTGTTAAGTTTCTTTCAGTTAAAAAAAAATAACAAAAACTGAATACACAAAAAAACCAATAAGATCTTTCATTAAACTTATTTTTGTGAAAATCACTTTTAGAACGGTAATTATTTAAAAGAAAATGCACAAGTCCACCTTGCTTAGGGGTTACACGATCAAGTTTTGCCTATCAAGTTTCAATAAACTCACACTATTTTACTAACACACATTACAACACATGATTTTGGCACTTATTGAAAGCTTTATTTCTAAATATAAATACTTTTAAACTTAAATAAGAAATGAATTTCATTTTTAGTTTTTTATATCTTGTTATTTATGAAATTTTAAACCATGCTATAAACTATATAAAAGAATTTTTTTAGAAACTGAAAACTATAAATGCACCATTTGTTTATGTATAACAAAGTTTATTTAAATATACATATATTTGTCTTTATTATAGGTGTGTTCATTTACTTTACTAGTAAAAATTTGCAAGTTAAAGTAGTGCTGTAATGTATAGGCATATATGAGTACTCAATAACTACCCCAAATATTTTTAGACATATTATACATATACAGTGCAACCTCGGTGAACGCAACCAATAGAAATTTTGGGCTGTTGCGATAACTGAGTTATTGCGCAAACCAAGTCACAAATTTCTAGTCATATTTTTCTATTTAAAAGCTCATTTTAAACCAATCAAGAATTTTATAAAAAAAATAGCTAAGGTTAGCTTTTAATAATCGTATTTATTTGATTAAAATAATGAATAAAAACAGAAAAACAAAATATACATCTAATAAAAAATTAATAAAGTACACATTCAAATGTATGTATGTATGTTAATTTGTACTGATGGTTGTTATCGAGTTAAAGATTCATGTTTTTAAGGGAAAAAGAAAGAAAAAAATATTCGTCATTCTTAGAATAACGGTAAATCAGAAAGACTATTGCACTTAAGCATAAGATTTTACAAACACGTTTTAGTTTTGAATTTATTTATCAAAAACCAAACTAAAAAAAAGCCTTACTTTTTCTGCAGTTGCGTTAATTGAGGCTTTGTTTTTCGAAAAGTTGCGTTTACAGAGTCACCAATGTTAAGAAATTAGGTGTTGCGTTAAGCGAGGGATTGCGCATACCGAGGGTTGCGTTCAACGAGGCTACACTGTATGTATATTGTTATAAAAATAATGTAATTATGGTCGTTTATATTCAGCATTGTCGTGACTGGCGTTTTTCGAGTACGGCTTGTAATAGAATAATGAAAAGTTTTGCAATTTTATTTAATCTAGTACTAGGCGTAATCATAAACGTTAAACACGATAAGGGTGATAAGCTGATTAATTGATTTAATAAATAAAATAGTAAACAGCCGGCGAAGAACGGGTTAAATATAATTTTTAAATTATTAATATTGTATATATTGAAACGATTAATTTGGCTCAAGTTCAAACCCGAGTTTACCCATTTACCTATTCTAATTTTTTTTATTTTAATTTTTATTAGAAATTTTTTTTTGGATAAATTTATTATTTTTATTAAGAGAGTACTATATATAGAAAAAATTTTACATTTTACAAACATTAATTATATTTTTTAAAGGAAATAAATTTACGCAATTTTTATTGTAATAAAAAAGCTTTATCCAAAATAAAATATTATGTTGCTGCCAGCATTAAACCCCAAGAGCAGTAAAAAAGTAATTTAATAAATTATGTGTTAATTTAAATTTATTTGCAAATATATATCTGAACTAATTGAATTATTTGCCTGCTTAGTGTTAATTACCGGGTAGCTAGGTACTCATAAAATTTACAACACTAAAAATAACAGCTGGTCCCTCTGTTTGCCCGAACATCCTTTGCCACTGATGTACCAGATACTGTGTTGCTTAATTCACTTCCATTAGACATCTTATTTTGCTGCTGTTGTTCCTAAGTTACACAAAAATAAAATTGTTATCTTTTTAATACTTTTTTTATCGTTTTAAAAGTTTACATTTACTTACAAATTCTTAAATTTTCCAACATATTTTTATTTTCAGCTTAATTTAGAAATATTATTTTGTAAACAGAAACACAAAACAGCTGTTTGAATAATTATTGCAAGTAAAAATTTTACTTGCAAGAATTTTTCTGTCTCTCAATTTTTTACGCTCTTTCGTTGCAAATTTTTGGGTTAATGCCCAGCGGGAAAAAGTAATAAATAGTAAACGAGAGAGTAATGTAGAGCATGTATCATTTTTCATTCCAGAATTCATTATTGTTAACACAGAACATGTCCTAGGAAAGTAATGTATTCGCAATGAACAAGCAAAAACATTCCTTTTTCGTAAGAATTGGTAATATACGTGGCAAGCAATGTGTAATTTTTGTATGTGATCAAATTACCTTCTCGTTTCCAAAGGATTGTATTGTTTTGCTTTGGAAAATAATACATTATATCTTCCATTACATATGTAATCAATGACCAGTTTTCCAGCTGGGTGAACGCTTTCTAATAACAATTGTTACAAATTTGTAAAAATTTTTAGTAAATGAACACAGCTTATATCATCTATGCATTATTTATATGTAATTATTTTTTGTTCAATTAATTTTTATAAATAAATATTTTTTACAAAAGTACCATTTAATGCAAAAAAGTACTCTTTCAGTTGTAGTTCAGTAACATTTCAAAATTTTAGATTTGCAACACTGCGTACACGTATGTGGTATTTTGTATTTAATATTTAATATCACGTATACGCTCCATTAGCCAGCCACACTAATTCCCTTGTGTTTGTGTTTTGCCAGCAATCAAATGTTAATTGCAACACAAACAACAGAATTTGAAACTTTTTTTTGAAGGATTATATTATGATGCATTTCGAGGATTTTACTTGATGAAAAATAAAAGTCAATTTCTCTTATAGAGCGAATAAATACAATTTGATTTTTTTTAATAGAAAACAATTTTTTCTTATATATAAAAAAATATTTTTAATTCTTGTTATTTTCTCTTTACAGTTACCTTAAAAACTAACAAAAATTCAGCTAAAATAATATTAGAACAGCACTCAAAAGTGGAAGAAACAAACTTAATTTTCAAAGCTGTCAACTAGAAAAGGAAACATCATCTTAAGAATTTTAAATACATTTTCAACATTTACCCAATCAAACCTCTTTGAAAGTATTTCGCTGCAACAGAACCAGTATTATAAGCAACAATAAAAATATATTTTTAATCGCCATCCATATCATCAGAAACATCATTATTTCCATCATCGGGATTATTAGTTTTTGTATAATTTGCTGTGAACGGAGGGAGAATTTTAAATATCAGCACCATTTTCATCACATTGGATTACGCTCAGTTATATTTTTGTCCAGAGCCAATTAGTGGCCCCACCAGACCGCAATTATTATTACAACAACAATTATTTCAACAACAACAATTATTTCAACAACAACAACTAGTACCAGCAACGTACGAGTCGTCGGCGTCGTCTTTGTTTTTTAATAATTATTTAACAAACAACAACAATTTCATTAACAGCAACATTACGCAAACACGTTCACCACTTTATCAGCAACAACAGCAACTGCAATTGCAACAACAGCAGCAGCAGCAGCAGCAAGGCGCAGCAACGCCTCCAACATATTATAATTACAACTACAATTACAATTTACAACAACAGCAGTTGCAGCAACAGCTACTGCAACAGCAACAGCAACACCATCACCAACAGCTGTACAATCCATTCTACAGTCAGCAACATCTGCAGTCAGCAGCAGTTAATCCATACTACAACAAATCCTTATTTGGCAGCAGCATTAGTCCGGGTAGCTATTTGGGCGATACAGCAACCGGCTTTAGTTTAGGCCTAAGCGGACTGGGAGGATTAAGTGCAGGCTTGGGTGGAGGAGGAGGAGGTGGTTACACACCTTTAGGACGTAGCTATCGTTATTATAAACATCACGCCTCGACAGGCCTTGGAGGGAATACCAGTTACAACGGCTACTATAGCTTAAGTTTCGGGGAAAGCTATTATCCCTTTCAGTCCAGCGGAGGCGGAGGAGTACAGGGAGGAGGAGGAGGTGATTATTTTGGTAGAATATCACCAGCAGCGGCGCATACTGGACCTCTATTGGCCACTTCGGTATCTGAGCCACGTAGTAGTTTATTAAAATTACCCCCGCCACCACCACCGCCATTGCTGCCGCCATTAGATGACGATTTACAAGTGAGTACAGAGCCCTATTTGTCCACTTATTCGTCGAGGCCTATAGACTATATATCCTCGCCGCCTGCCTCGTTGCGCAGCGACACTTACGCTTATAGACCCAGGCGTCCCCGTGAAACTGGCGGCCGTTATTCAGCCACTGGTTACTATACAACACGCCAAAGAAGTCGCGGCTTCAGTCCAATTATAGACTGTGATCGTTATAGAGATCGTGAATTTGTGGGCCGCCCAAGACTACGCACTAATAGCTTACAAAGTAACTGTAGTCTAGGCAGGTCATCTTTTGCAGCCATCGATAGACTATCACCCATACGGCTTGGTTCATCGCCACGCTCGCTGAGAAGAGAAAAATATTTATCTCCTTGTGGGAGTCCAAAATACAGCAGCAAAACGTCGTCCATACAACAGCCCACACACGATTCTCAATATCATACACAAGCATACGATTCATCGTCAAACATTGCGGCAGCAGCTACGACAACAACATCTAAAGCAGGTGCCGCCACATCGCATACGTCGCCTCACTACCAACATAATCCCTCCTCACAAACAGGCCATAATCAACACCATCACTCCCATCATCAGCATCAGCATCATCAACATTTGCCCAAGTTGGAACAACCACAACCGTATCAGCCCTACAACGCAGACACCAACACATATCAAACACACAAACGAACGCATTCCCATCACAGTAAATCGACTGCGGAGCCCAGGGAATATCATCAGCAAACACAACAGTATCAGTATCAAGACCGACAGCAAGCAACTCTTCAGCAACAACAACAACAGCAGCAACAACAACAACAACATCAAAGCAACGCATTTAGCAGCAGCAACATTTATTCCACAAGATCAACACCCGGCAGTTGTGAAAACTTCCATCATTTAGCTTCGAATCTTAGTTGTTTCCAAAGGCGAAGAATGATGGTTAGCAAACTGTGGAAGGGTTGCTTTCCCGATGTCACGCCCGAGCATGTGCATCGTCACAATTTCTATTTGTGTCAGTGGCAGCGTAATACCCAAGTGCGCATAATCTACTTATTCTATCGCTGGATCACCGCAATTATTTGTTTGGCGGCGCTGGTATGTTCTCTACTCGACATTGGACGCAGCGATGAACGTTACGAAAATCATTATGCCAAATGGTGGATTTATCTTACCCATTGGGGCCTGCTCTTCTGCACAGTACAGGCCTGGTTGGCGGCCATGATTGTAACGCAGGGCATGATGGTGGAGAGAGAAGACTTTGAGCTAATGCGTCAGGCGAAAAAATCAAAATTACATCTTCTCTATTGGGTGCTGTACACGTGTGCAACGGTTTATGCGTTTATAATAACGATGTGTTACTGGCTGCTGGTTCATGATGCAGGTGAGTCGGGTGAGAGAAATACATACATACTTTGGTAATATTTGTTTTAGCATTTTTTTTCTTTACAAAGATAATTTGTGAATTTGATTCTTAAGTACCGCATAGGCGAGTTCAATTCACCTTTATACATATTTAAATATTGTTTATTTTTTGGTTCTATAAAGTTTGAAAAACTAAATTTCCGTTTTCATTTTAATAAACTCGTGCTATTTTAATAAAACAAATTTATTTGAAATATTTGCTGAGAAACTTAGAAATCTTGTAAGAATCATTTTAGTTTAATTTCAAAAGTTTATTTGCCAAGAACAAACAAAACCATTTCAATTACAAGTGCAACAAACAAGGATAGATAAGCACATCCTCTTAGATTTAGAAACAAGAAGCCCTAGAAATCAAACTGTCATTATGTCATTTATTTCTGTGCAAATTAAACAACAACTCATACGGGAAGATTTTCTTCGAAACGTGAGAGCAACGATATTCAGCGTTGACAAGTTTTTCTCATTCCCGCGTCTGAATCTCCTTGAAGTTCTTGTGCCAATATATTCTTATTTGACATTGTAATTAATTTATACTAATACCATTTACTTAGTAGTATTTTTAAGGACATTTTCTTTTTAGACCGCATGCAATACTTATTGATATTCTTGCCACACATGTCATGATATCTTAAATCCTTGTTTGTTCATATACTCGTATTTATGTAAACTTTTGTTGGCAAATTATATTTGATTATAAAGATTCCTCTTAAAGAATAAACGACATTTGGAAATTGCTGTTTACTTGTTTGTCTTTTCATTCAAATTACAACCTTTTAATCCTTTCAAAAGTACATCTGCAGGTACTAGTGTCACCTGCACATCGAGGACAATTTTTGTGTCCTTAAAAGGAAACCTTTTGCTGTTTGTTTTCGTTTTGCCTTTTGCATTACTTCTAATTTTACATATGGATGTATATACATAAGTATGTATATGTGCGTATGTATGTATGTATTTAGTTTGTTGATTTTAGTTGTTGTAGATATGTACATATGTATATATGTATGTATGTATGTATGTAATTCTGTTGTGCGTTTGGTTTTGAATTTGAATTCCAGCCTATTCTTGTGTTTTAATGATATAATGTTTTGCTTTCCATTTAATTACCTTTTACAGAAATACATAAGATTGACACATTAAACATCATGGTACATGTCTTAAATTCGGTTATAATGCTTATCGATTTGGCCATTGTTGGACATCCAATTAAGTTAAGTCATGTTTATTTTACGACTGGTATTGGTTTGGCTTACGCAATATTCACTGGAATCTATTTTTTGGCAGGTGGTACTGATAGGTAAGTACATATAATGTTATGAAATGTTAAAGTAAAATTTGTTTGACAAAAATGATAACATCAAATTAAAAAAAAATAAAAAATAAAAAAATTGGAACAAGATTTTCCAAAAAGAAAAATATTTACCAGTTCAGTTACCAGTCGAATATCGATTATAAAAAAATGTTATCGTTCAGAGACTCTCAAGACAATTTTATTTAGGAAAATTTGTCACCGATATTGAACGATTTTCTTAAGAAAATTTTATGTCGTTAACGAAAAACAATTTTCTTAAGGCAACTCTTATCGATAATAATATTTTTTTCATGCAATTCTTTAACGATAATGAATTTTTAATTAATGCTGTTTTTAGCGATAGTAAAATATTTTCATGCATTTCGTTGTCGATAACGTTAAATTTTTTAAAGAAAATTTGCTATCGTGAAAACGAAAAATTTAAGAAAATTCATTATCGTCAATTAAAAATTTTCTGAAGAGAAATTTTCATCGATAACTAAAATAATTTTTAAGAAAATATTTTAGCGCTATCGATAACGAAAACTTTTGTTATCGATAACGAAAAAATAATTTTAAGGAAATTTGTTATCGTTAAAACGAAAAACTTAAGAAAATTGATTATGGTCAATGAAAGATTTTCTGAAGTGAAAAAAATTTATTAATAACAAAAAATTATTTTTGGAAAAGATGTATGAAAATAATTTTTTGTCGACAACACAAAATTTTTTTTAAAAAGTTTGATCTATAACGAAAAAATTTCCTTTAAGAATATTTGTTGACTTTGTTATTAATAAAACAATTTTTATTAAGAAAACTTGTTTAGAAAACTTTTATCAGAAACTTTCTTAAAGCATGTTTCCACTACAGATTAAATCCTTGAATAGTAAGTACCCTGTTTCCATTAGAAATTTTGTAATTCGAGTGGGCATTCGTTCTTCTCTTTTTTCTTGTTTACTTTATTATTTTGTTATTTGCATTCATACTGCAATATTTCATTCTTTTTTATCCATTACTATTGAATACATATTTGAACTAAATTTTTTAACAAAATATAATTTTCAAAAAATAAGTTTTTTAATTTGACAGCAAACTCAAAAAAAATAAAGAAAAATTAGGGAAGACATAAATTTATGAAGATTTACATAATTTTGTATGTGTGTAAATTACGAATGAGAGTGTGAATTACGAATAAGTCTGTAGTGAAAACATACTTTTAAGAGCACTTGTTATTTCTAAAGTCTCGGTTCGCACTATGAAAGTTTCTTTCATAAAATTTCTGAAATTCTCTTTTAAAATTTCACTCGTGTCTGCACACTGAAAGTTAATTTCATGAAACTTAATATTTTAATATTAATATTATCTATTTTACACTCTAAAACAAATTTTTGCTGTCACTACCATTAAAAGAATATAAAAATAAAGTAAAATCAAAAATAATAGTACAGCCAACTTCATGTTGACAATTACGAATTACAATACAAAACAGAATTTCAGTGAACATGAAAGTATGTACCCGACACCATTCTTCTCTCCCCTCTCACCAACAAACTGCCAGTTTCATGAAATAAAATTTCATAGTGCGAACCGAGACAAAGAAAAAATTTGTTATCGATAACAAGAATTTTTTAAGAAAATTGATATAGGAAACTTTAGAAAATTTATTATCGATAATTAACAAAAAATTTACGAAAATTTGTTATCGATAAGAAAAAATAAATAAAATAACAATTAAAGTTTTCGAAAAAAAAATTATCTGTAACAGAAGGTTGTCCTAAAAAATGTGTATATAGATAATAATAATTTTTGTGACAAAATTTGATATTGATAACAAAAAAAAATTTGTTTTCGATAGCGACAATTTTTAACAAATCTTGTTCATTTCATATTTCATATATTATTCATTATTTTTATTTATTAATTCTCCCTTCTAGAAAACTTCAAGTTGCTATTTACCCTATGTTAGATTGGACTAAGCCCGGTAAAGCGATAATCGTTACGGTTTGTGCTATTATTTTTGTCTTCATTGTGCATTTCTGCTGTTTCTTACTCTATCGTGCCAGAGTCTGGCTTTTCACCAAACTCTGCATACGCGGCTCACATCATCGTGATGGAGAATTTTGTGAGGGCCTCAATGAGGACTCATGTGCTCGTTTGGGTGGTGGCAGCAGTGCTGATTATTCCCATCAACAACAATTTCCCACAACTGTACATTCAGAACAGCCACATCGTACACATCTAACGGTGGCCACAAGTGCAGCGGCTACACAACAGTTGTCAACCGAACATGTTTATGCCAATGCTCCCAGCCATCATCATATGGCTGGTTCACAACAGCAACAACAGTCACACCAACATCAGCCTCAATCGCACTATCCCCATCAATATCCGCCCCAATATTCGGGTTATCAACAGCAACCAGTAGTTGCTGGCGTGAATGTTGGTGTCATTAGTTCGGCAGATATTTATCAACCGCATGATAACAAAAACAAACACCATCAGCAGCAACAGCAGCAGCATCATCTTCAGGCACAACAAAAGACATCAAGTGGCGGCGTTAGTGATTCCGGCAACACGACTACAGCCGCCAATTCATCGGCTCTATCGCGCACAGTGGCTCATTTAGATGCTGCACAACGTGATCAATTCCTAAATACCAATCAAATTATGGAATATAAAATGTAAAGGCGTTGTACCCGGCACCGATATAACTTTCATTTGTCCATGAAATTTTTAGAAAAAAACTGTTCTCAGTGTCAGGCCTATAAAGAACGCGCCGAAACATATGGCAGAATGGAAGGGGACGAAGACAATGCTGAAGCTGTCGATTGTCTTGTCAATCATAGAGATCCGTCCGCGGATGCTGCCAATAAAAAACAAGGTAAGAACATTTAATATAAAGTTAAATGCTGCTAAAAAAAATACATACATACTTACATACTTATGTGTGTATGTGCGTGCTAAGTGTTACGATTGCAAAATTGATAATAAAAAATTTAGAATTTATAGACAATAGAAAATAATTTGAAAGCAAAAAAGTGTTTTAAGTTAAAATTATAAACAGCAAAACAAATTCAATATCAATGATATTCTTATGTGCATTTTATTTTAGAAATTTGAACAATTCTATTAGATTTCGTGAAAAGTTTAGAAACACAATTTAAATGTAGTGCACAAATTTTGGTTAATGCTTGAATAAAATTTCAGTCGACAGACGCGAGCGATTACCAGTTAACTTTGCAATTGTTCCACGTTTTAGTGGACAATTCAATACACTTATGACCAGTTGATGACGTCATATTTAAATACGCATTTAGTTAATTTTCATTTAAATTTAAGTTGCATTTAAATACAGTTTCAGGTTTTCAGTGTTAAATTATTGTTTGTATTTAATTACGATAGAAATATCGCAGCATCACGAAATTTTCTCAATTTTTTTGGAGAAACAGCTGTTGAACAAAATTAAAGAAAAATTTCTAATGTGGATTCTTTTTCAGACTGAAAATAGCATAAATGATATGTTGCTGCATTGTTTTAAAAGTGTAAAACTATTAAGAAAAAAGATATAATAGAATAATATTAATAAAAGAAGTCCAAATTTCACGTCAATGACCGCAAATTTTTTGTTTATTTTGTTGCGCGAAACAACAACAAGCTATCAAAACCATGTATGCATGTGTGCACCACTTAAATAGAATTTAAATCAGCAAGGATGATCATTTAAATATTATTTAAGTTTCATTTAAGTTTGTACTGCAAAACTTAATTCCGTATTTAAATAGAACTTAAAGATAAATGACATTTAAATACGAAGTCATAAACTGGCCGTTAAAAAATGCAAATAAGTTGTTAGAACTGGTAGCACTTTAATTGTATAAACGAAATTGTATATACGAAAATTATTTTCATATATCCGGCTTGAAATTATTGAATTGTAAATTTCGCTTCAAATATTTAATATAAAATTACTAGTTTTGAAGTTTTTTGACCGTGTTTAAAAATATTGCTATGCTATAATAAAAAAGGGTAAAGAAAAATTAAGATAACGCAAATGCACGAAGTAAACGTTGTCCATTTAATACTACGATGTGGTAGCGTATGACCAGGCATCTTAAATAGACGAATGCATATAGCATAAATGATATGTTGCTGCATTGTTTTAAAAGTGTAAAACTATTAAGAAAAAAGATATAATAGAATAATATTAATAAAAGATGTCCAAATTTCACTTCAATGGCTGCAAATTTTTTGTTGACTTTGTTGCGCGAAACAACAACAAGCTATCAAAACCATGTATGTATGTGTGCACCACTTAAATAGAATTTAAATCAGCAAGGTTGGTCATTTAATATTATTTAAGTTTCATTTAAGTTTGTACTGCAAAACTTAATTCCGTATTTAAATAGAACTTAAAGATAAATAACATTTAAATACGAAGTCATAAACTGGCCGTTAAAAAATGCAATTAAGTTGTTAGCACTTTAATTGTATAAAATCGGGCTACCAGTTTTTTTGCAAACCTTATCCAAAATTTTCGGTATTTCACCGCGAAAAATCACCTCTATTGCATTTTTTTAATAATAAATGAATACGAAAATTATTTTCATATATCCGGCTTGAAATTATTGAATTGTAAATTTCGCTTCAAATATTTAATATAAAATTACTAGTTTTGAAGTTTTTTGACCGTGTTTAAAAATGTTGCTATGCTATAATAAAAAAGGTTAAAGAAAAATAATGATAACGCAAATGCACGAAGTAAACGTTGTCCATTTAACACTACGATGTGGTAGCGTATGACCAAGGCATCTTAAATAGACGAATGCATAAGAAATACAACTTTTCCAAAAATTAAGAACTTTTTTTATATATAGAATTTGAAAAGTCGAGATTATAGTCAATTGGGACAAAAAAAGGTTTTTATTTAAGTAACTTTATATTTAAAAAAAAATTATAAAAGATAATAAATCACACTTTTTATAGAAATTTTAACCACTGTTTTGCTGTTTTTCTTAACTTAAGCATTTTTGGTTCACAGCAAAATTTAGAAACGTATGAATTTTACAGAAAACAGTGTATAGTTTAACAAAACACAAACTTTATTTGGAAATTATCATGGACATTTTGTAAGTAATAAACAAAAACTCAAATACAGTATAGTTTTCGCTACTCTTATTTAAGTTTCAAATCTCAAACAATAAAACCCATTTGATCTTTTCAAGTAAAAACGCACTTTTAATTTTAAATTAAAGCCAATTTCATATAATTACTAAAAATTTGCCAAATCGTAAGTTTAGTTTGAAATGTAAGCTGAAATCAAAATTAAAATCTTTTATATTTGATTTAAGATGAATTCAAAATAAACTTTTTGTGAAAATCTAGAAATTATTTCTCATTTATTACAAATATTACAAACAACAATATGCTAACTATATATCGGTGCAAGGGGTTAATTAATTTTTAAATTATATATATATGTATATGTATATTTAAGTAATTAATGCAGACATATTTAAGTTTTAATTGAAATTTAAATAAATAAAACAAATTCATTTTGTTAAATTAGCTTAAAGCCATTGATGTTGAATTTTTGTAAAATAATTGAATAAAAAGAACTTTTATATTAAAAATAAAAATTAAATACCAAGAATTACTGACAAAAGGTCTACAAGATCATACAAAGCAGAAACATGTATTAAAGAATTATTTAGTACTATAATTAAAAACAATATGAACAATTTATTTATTTATACAGAAAAAAATATAAATTTAAAGTATATGTATATTTAAATGAAAAAAAGAACACTTTAGTTTGAGTTCATTAAGTTTAGTTTTGATAAAAAAAAAATATGATAAAAAAGAGTAATTAAAAAAATTAACAGTATTATAAATTAAAAAAAAAATCATTCCAGAAACTGTAATTCCAATACTATTTAGCCAAAATTAATTTCAAATGACTTCATTAATTTATCACAAAAAAAAACAATTCATAAAACTACAAACACAAAAACCGATTTAGCTGCGTTATGGGTTACGAGTCTGAAACATTTCAGTTCTTTACACTTTCATGCTTTTTTTTAACTGACCCTTATTCTATAGTAGAATTTTATTTATTTACATATTCGTATAAATATTATAATGTTCTAGTTTTCGTTCGTAACACATATCAGTTCCTAAATTTTAACGACTCGAATTTTAAACTGCTTGAATTATAAATGTTTTAATTGTAAACCTTTCAATTAATTTATAGACTGAATTAAAATCGTTATTTAATTAGTTAATAATCATTAATAAATTTGCAATACAACTTTAACCCAATAATTTATTCAAATTATATAGATTAGTTTAAATAGGTACTAAATCCTCGCATTATATATTTACTTTTAGTCCACTGTGTAATAAATATGAATGCTTAACTTAGTCAGAGAAACAATGCTCATTTTACATAAAGTTATAATCTTGTATAAGACATGCTAACAAACAAAAAAATTATTAATACTAAATCCATAATTTATACAAACATTACAATCCTTTACTAAATCAGCTGTAATAATTTAAAAGACAAGTAAAAATTCCATAATTTAAATCATTTTCAAAGTTTCTTGTAGCGTTAATAAACAGATTTAGTTTTAGCGGTTTTCCGCAGCATGTCAAATAAAAAAATGTGGTCACACCGTTTTGTAGAGAAAGTGTGTGAAAGAAAGTTGCCACATTACTAATGCAATTTTAAGCTCAGCTGCTGCGATATACAAACACAGAAGACGGCATTTAACTATTAAAAAATAAATATCCGCAATAAAATGTTTTTAAATATTTAAAAATAAATGCAAATTATTGTTGTTTGCGAAAATAAATTCTTCAGCCCATTTTAATGCCCGACAAATAATTACATGACAAAAATGTTGTCCAAATATGGGTTCAACTGGTTTATGCAGAATAAATATTTTTTCTTTCATTGGAAAACATGAATATTATTAAGCAGATAATTTTACTAGAATTTACAAAGACTTAAATGAATTGAATTGATATATTTCTTAAGAAGTCGTTTAATTGACAACCAATTTGGGTATTTTTTTTGTGAGATTTTTGCGGCATTAAAAAAAATCCTTTTAAAACTACATAATGTCCTAGTTCTTATTATTTTGATCTTGTCTTTATAAACACAACATGTTTTAACCAAAATAAAATATATATATACAAATTCCTTAATACCTCTCATATACTCAGTAGTTTGAAGTTAAACCAAGAAACATTTAAATCTAGAAATGACAGATAACCAAAGATTGCTCATATATTCTAAAGAAAAAAGTAATGAAATGAAACAAACAACAGAACAAGTATAAACATTTACCTCATCATTATCAGAATAGAAATTACTACAAAAATAAAATATAAAAAATTATCCAATATGTGTTAAGAATATATTTATAAAAATAATAAAAACCGATTAAAAAAACAAATATGTATGTATTTACATCTTAAATTAAAGAGAAAAAAAAACTATAACAAATAAGGAAATAAATGAAAAATAGAAAAGGAGTAATGTATATTAACTGAATTTATGTTATTTGTTACATTAAATTCCTAAAACTTAAAATAAATAAAACGGTTTGAAAATTGCTTTAAGATTTTAGGCAAAATTTTTAATCTATAATTTAAACATAAGTTTCGATGTTAGTTCGCAAAATGTATATAGGCAATATTAATTTGCATATCCTCCAAGATTCAAGATAAAAATAAATGATTGAATGGCTGCCCGCGATTTTCTATAGCTTACACAGCATCTTTTAATTTAAAATAGTCATGTCCACCAAAACAACCGACAACGAAAGATTCCAACTTTTGCCTCAATCGGATACTTTCTTAACCACTGAGCTAAAAAATCTTGCACAATTTTCATATTGGTTGTACTGATAAACTCTTTCTTTTAAATAATAAAATCGTATTACACAATTATGTGTATTTTCGTTGGAATCGGCCTTGTTACTATTGAGAAGTCCGCCTTAACTTTGTCAAATGTTCTTATAAAATCTATTTAATTTTTTTCTTTCAATGTTTATTTTGTCACACAAATTAAGCTTTTCATGTTAGTTTGCGAATTAAAAAAGAATTTTAAAATTGTTAGTTGGAGGGATTTACTTTATTTGATTCAAATTTTTAATTAAATAATTTATTAAAACGTTATGTTTTTTTATATTTTGTTTGTGTAAAGGTTTTAAGGACTGGTAAAGCTTTATAGAAATTAGATGATATAATAAAAATTGGTGTAAAGTTGTTAACAAAAAAGATAAACTAATATAAATTTTTAGAAAAAATTAATAACAAAACAAAACAATGTTTTAACCCTAAAGAATACTAAATAATAAAACATTTAAACTAACACTAATAATTATTTTTGTAGTCAGAAAAAGAAACCAATATGTAGTTGTATTCATACATAGAGTTATAAACAAAACAGAAAAATAAAATACATATTAATAAAAAAACCAGGGATAAAATATTACACCAACTAAAGGAAATAGAAAAACAAAACATATGGCAACACTTGAGTTAAGAAACAAATGTAAAACTTTCTCTTCTCTTAGTTAGTGTAACGGTTGTCTCTATCTAATTAAATTAAGAATAAAAACAAACAAGAAACTATTTAAAAAAATACAAAATTCACCCAAATAGGTAATAAAAATGTAATTACAAAAAAGAAATTTATATGCAGTAATGGTCACGAATTTAGCACACTTGGTATTATGATGCTTATTTTAAATTTAAAAGCATAATTTTTGATTAGATTTTTACAATTAATTGAAATATTTTTATAATCTTTATTTTATTTATGTTTGGCTAGAATTGATGTATGTAATCTACTCTGGACGCAAAGAGATGTCTTAATTATACAAATTTTTCGTGTGTATTAATCTGCAAGTTTTATAAGTTTGTCAATATTTTTTTTAAAATCAAAGCTTTAAAAAAACATTAAATTGTCATGGTAAAAAACAAATGAAACTCAGGGGCGTTTGAACTCCAAAGTGAAAATTTCAATAATTTGTACAAACGCTTACCACGCAATTCCAAGGAAGTTTTTCACGCTGATCACAGCATGTCCTTGTAAGCGATATTTAACTAAATATTTAGCCTTATTTTGTTTGGCGAATTTTGCATTTTTATTTGACATTTTGTACTAGATTATAGAATGCAAGCAATATTTTTCTTTAATCTATTACAAAATGTACTATTCGAAGGCGAAATTTCGCAAAACAGTATCAGGGTGATTAATTACATTTTATATAAAATATGAAATCATTTAGTAAAGGTTGTAAAATAAAATAAAATAGATTCATATCTATCGATTATAATTGCTTTGCTTTCTTTTTTTCAATAATTTTTGTAATTCTCATTTGATATTTTAAAGTTTGATGCTTTTAAAAAAAAATATGGGTTAATTTCTACTGGTGATCCACAAAAAATATAAAATTTTTTAAAATAAAATATTAAACGCTAAGAATACATGCATACATATTAAAATGTTTCGTGTTAGACAAATAGCTGTCCAACTTGTTTTTTATTGTAATAAATTATACAAAAGTTACTAAATCCGTCTCCACTACTGTGTACACACCACTTTAATAAAATTTATTAAACAAAAACAAAATTTAATTAACAATTACGTCACACAAATACACAGTTTCAACAATACACTGAACAAAATTTAAAAAGAAATTTGAGAAAAAAAAAACAAATACAAAATGCATTTGTTAATTTATTAAGTAATTTTAAGTTGACATAAACATTTTTTTATTAAAACAATTTAATAACAACTACAAAAGGTTATACTAAGAAGAAATGTATAGAATTAATGAAATTTGTTGAAAATTTCTTTAGGGCATAAATAAACAAACAAAAAGGATAAAATATTTGTAGTCATAACACTTCAATAGAAATAACCAAAAATATATTTGTAAAAAATAAAAAAATAACCTAAAAGAAAATGTATTTTTCAAAAACAATATTTAACAAAAAGGTAAAAGAAAATAAAAATGTTTTTTTTTTAATATAAAATACATATTAAATAAACAAAACACAATGTAAAAATGTTGCAATTTGTGAAAATTTACTACTATTTATTTAAATAAAAAAAAATCATAAAACTGAACAAAATAAATAACAAAAGTTCACAAAACCAACAACAAACAATATTATTATAATAAAACAACATTAAAAACCAATAGTATTTAAACAAATTTGAAATAAAGACAAAAATGAAAATTGTATTAAAAAAACTAAAAAGAAATTGGTATTTTATTAGTTATTTAAAGTTAAAAAAAAACAGGTAAGTTTGTTGTAAGTTTTCTTTGTGCTACAATGATCGGTACTTTTTCATTCAATTCAATCTGGGTGTGAAATAAGGAATGTTAAATAATATTTACCATGAATTGCATGCTTAGCATTAAGTTCTTTCAAGCTGTTCCTCAGATTTTGATAAAATCTTATTTTGTTTGTGGGTTACAATTCCAACCGCACTGCAGACGCTTGATTTCATCAAAACGGAAGCTTATAGCTTATTCATAAACGATTAATAAAGTTTATAGTAGGTTTATTGGTGGATTTTAAAGCACGCATTAAACCGACAAAACTTCATAAACTTCCGAGCTATTGATCAGTTCTTAAGTAATCGATAATGGCTGGCAAAGAACCTTCAGTTGCCAGTTGTTGAAAACGATATTGCGGATGGCGACTCAGAGTTGTTGATTTCTGTTAATGAAGTTCGGGTTTTTATTAAAATTTCCGCAGATGATAGATTAGCAAGGATCTCTGCTTTAACATAAATAACTTTTGTTCTTTAAGAAAGTAAAGTAAACTGGACGTTACTCTGTAATTCGAAATAACGAATTGATTTCGATTCGCAATGTAAATAATGTGATTTCCAAAAATTAATAACAGCTAAATTAGTGTTTTGTAGATCGCACGATTAAGTTTTTGAAATCATGTGATTCGAAACTTTCTGATTTATTGAACGAGTTATGGCTTTAACTGAATGCGTAATTATGTATATTTGCAGAAAATAAAAACTCGCCAATTAAATTTAACCATGCCCAAAGAGGGCAGGGCATTAGTATTCAGTGTTCCATGTTAATAAATTTAAACACATTTTCTTTTTTATACATATTTTTATGTTTAAACTTTTTGTTATTTTTATTTAGTTATTTCATATTTTACATTAAAATCGTTTAAGTTAAATTTCAGCTTTTAAAATAGTTTTAATGTTTTATTTTGTCATTCTTATTTTTTAAAGACTCGAATATAAGAATTTTCATAACTTTTTGTTTTTTGTTTTCTTTGTAAAGTTTATAAATTATTTGTTTAGCAAACTATTTTCTTTCTTTTAATTTTATAAAAAACATATTATTAATAGGTACTTAAAAAAATTAAAATATAAATGAATAAAATTTTAAGATGAACAACAAAAATATAATGAAATAAAAAAAATAATTAGAAACTATTTCTCTAAATGCGAAAGAAAATTTAGTTCGAACAGTTCTATTAAAAACAAATTTTTTATTGTTTTCACAATAAATGTTCGAATGAAATTTTCCTTTTAGAGAAACAGTTCCAAAATTAAATTTAAATTTATCTAAATCAATTTCGTGGTTGAAAAGTTAATATATTTCAAATATTTTCAGTTATTCAGGTTTTTTTTTTAATTTTCTCGTTTTTTTCGAATTTTTGTTTTGTGTTCAGCAGCAACATGACAAAAATAAATGTTAAAATTTTTATTTATCACTTTGTGTTGTTTTAGGATTTTTTTGTTTGTTTTATTTTTATTAATTAATAAAATATTATTTTATGCCTTAAATTTGATTTATTGCATATAAATTTTAACTAAAAAAAATACTAATCTTTTTTCTCATTCCAATTTTAAGCCAAAAGTTTAAAGGACTAAAAGAAAGCTTTAAAATCTCCAAGCGAGTTTTTGTGTAAATCGATTCGAAAAAAAATATGGATTGAAATAAAATGCCCAATGTGATACGATTACTACTTTTTGTTTCGTAAATGCAATCGTAGAGCCCTAAAGAAAATATCAAAAGTGTTAAATGATCCATCATTGCGTTTATTTTATGGCAGACGAGGTTCTCAAACATTCGCAAACTGGTAGTTTTTGAGCTTCCCTAAGCAAACCTAATTGAAGTATAGAAAACTACACTGAAAGAATTTCTTGATTTTTTTAAATATTTTTTTATACATTCAATTTATTAGATGTTCAAAAAACACTTGTTAATACTTTTAATATTTTACTTAAACGTTAAAATTGATCCTTTAAGCTTGGTGCTTTCTTTATTAACTTAAATAATCATCACTATTCCACTTATTCTGTAAGAATTTGTCGACGTCACGTCCACAATATTGTCACTCTTATTTTCTAGGCCATAGAGCCATAGTAAGAGGCCGTCAGTAGTAGGCAAGTGCCAATTTAAAATGTCGAGTTAACATTACTTCGGCAAATAGTTACAGAATAAAAGGGATTATTATTCACATTGCATTTTGTTAAGAAAATGGGAAAAGAAAAACACTTCATGCGAGTGTTTCTTCATAAACTTAAATATTAAATAATAATCATAAAAAAATTAACAATTTTTCTTTCAATAAAATACATAAAACGAAACAAAATGAGAGTTATGTATTATGTTGTAAATGTATATAGTAGATTAGAGTTTATCATATTAATATTATATGTTTAACTAAAATTAATTAAAACTACATATAAAATATTATAATATTAATTTATATAAATAGAAAAATACAAATTAAAAACCTTAGCATATCCGAGTGATTTACGAAAGTTTCAAATACGAAGGCGGAGAGCATTTTTTGCGTAAAAATTTTATAATATACAGGGGGAAACAGGATACCAAGGTGATGACTGATACTTTGCCCAGGAAATCAGTTGAAGAAATAAATTCCCAATCTGTGAATATAGAAGAAACATTACAACATACATAAGTGTTTGTAATCTATATTATTAATAGGCAAACACGATATCTAGATCCTTTTTACGACCGTAATACTGAACCGATTTTGGAAAGATTTATATGTTTTGAATCGGGTTTTTACATAGTTGTGCACAATTTTAACTTTTTTAAATCGATTCGATATTTAGGGCGCTATAAGCGTTTAAAGTTGCTACTAACACATGCATGTATCAGCTTCAACTTGAAAAATAAACAAAGTGTGCATGCGTGTTTGTCCAATTTGCTTTTGCAAGAAGTGAGAGTTTTAAGTTGTTTATTTATGTTTTCTGTTTTAATATTTTATTGTATGTATTTATGTAGATGTTTAATATTAATTTGTTGAATGCGGTCGATTGGGTCGACCGCTGGATACACTAGTTTAGATTAAAGTAGCACCCAACAATATTCTTTAATCTAGTACACACTGTCGAAGTCGAGCACGAGTTTTCGAAAATCGTAAAAAGACAGAATCTGCTTACTTTTGTTTAATTTATCGAATTTTTCATTGGGAAACTTAATTTTCAGTATTTTTCTCTTATAAGATTTAAAATTCAAATCAAAGCAATTTTTGAAAGGATTTAAAAAACTTACCAAAATACTCATGATAAACGAATAATGAAATTAGATATAACGCTAAACTGAATAACTCGGCCAGCACCATGAGTCTGTAAATGAAACAAAAAAAGAAAACAATAATAATAATATTAATAACATTCATACAAAATATAAATAAATTATAAAATGACATTAAAAAGATCTTGAATCAACGATTTCACTTACCTGTGCCATGTCCTCACCGTCAATGCCACCATTATCAATTCTGTCATGATTAAAGCGGTAAAACTAATCGCTACAATATGAATAAACTCATCCTCGAATAATATTAATGCTCCGTACATTATCACACCGCCCTGATAGATACTTATTAATACCCATATAAAGAAAGTTTTATACGACAAACTGCGACCTTTGGAGAGATCTTTATATAGTTCGGGATACGTGACAGCCGTCGAAGAGTCAATATCTTGATCCAAAACCAAAGAAAATACCGGAAACATGGTATAGAAGGTGGAATAGCCCACCATAAGGAAACCTTGATATAAGGCTACCGAACTTAAATAAAAAACGGCCGAAAACACGGCTTGCAATGTGGTTATAATCAAACCACGATGTATGACAAATTGTGAAAGAGCTGCAGAACGTTTGTAGGAGCGGCGACCATGTACCAGCAAAAGTTTGGCAATATGTGAGAACTGGGGTATGCTGAAGTCTCCGGCCAAAGAGGCTTGTCGGCCCTCACGACCTTCTATGCCCACACCGGCATCGGCTTGTTGTATCATACTGACATCGTTGCCACCATCTCCTATGGCGCATGTACGTTTGCCCGTATGTTTCTGTATGAGTTGTACAACTTGAGCTTTTTGAGTGGGACTGCAACGGCAACAAACAACGGCCGGACAGGCAGTAGCCAATTCTAGAAATTCTAAGCGGTAATACTGAAGACACACTTCTAAAGACTCTCCAGAAATAACTAAAGCATGACCTTGTTTGCGTCGGAATTGATTAAGTTCCAAATGGGCATCAGTGCGAGTTTTAACGGATTTCAGGACATGTAGGCCCTGATTACGGCCAATCAACTGGGAAGATTTCGCTATACAGCAGGCGGTTTCCAATTTATCGCCCGTTAACATCCAAACACGTACACCGGCATTACGCAATAGCTCAAGAGTGGGCCTGACACCGTCTTGAAGACGATCTTCAACGCCTGAAAGAAAATATGATTGTTGACTTTTGTCAGTATAAAATATTGCAATGAGGATAAGATAAATGTACACAAACACGATTTCTTTATAACTAAAAAGAAAATTTTGCGAAATTATTTTTTGAAAATAATTTATTTTTTCATGAGAAAATTTTTATAAAATAAACAAGTAAAATTAAAAACAAAACTTTTACGAGAAGCTCTTAATAGAGCATTAATTGAAGAATAATGTTCACTGTGTATGGGCGTGACAGTTACACTTTTCAAATCATAATATAGTATTGTCACAGCAACTCAATGCGTATGCAAAGTTTCATAAGAATCAATATGGTAGAAAAGCTGAAAGCTTTTATTAATTAATAAATTATAAAAATATTTTTGGAAGTATGTATATATTCCAGGATTTATATTAAGGCTTTCTTAAAGAGGAATTTATACTCGTTTCTGCACTCTCCTACAACTTCGATTGAAGTTCCAAAAAATTTAAATGGAAATTCGAACGAAATTTAATGTCGTAATATGCCCTCTGCCTCGGCTAATGTAAACTCCGTCTTATTTACGTTTGGTGTTTCTTATGCAGTGATTTGAATTTACCAGTTGTAGAAATTAAAATTTCAATATTTATTATATTTACCTGTTAAACACAATAACTCCATTTCCCTTTCCAAAGACTCTATAGCAGCTGCAACTTTAGCCGGCCTATCCGAATGTGAGGCATTGGCCGCCTGATAACGGGTTTCAAAATCATTATATTGCTCGTCGGTCAAAACTTTTTTGGCCACAACTAAAGTTCTTAAGCCCTCACGCGCCATATTTCCCGATTCTTCTGTCAGCCAATCATTATATTGCACTATTGAAGTCATAATTATATCGGCACCCTTTAAATAGAAAATAATTTCTCCTGTCTGAGAGTCCTTGACAATTATGCCCATACGTTTGCTTTCACTGGTGAAAGGAAAAAGTTTGAGAATTTGAAAGTGAAGCAAATTATCATCATTTTGATGAGCTTTTAGCTGTAAAGTTATGGTGGTAATGTCACGAGCTATCAAGGTTAAACCCACTTGTTCGGTCCATTTTACTAGAGCAATTTCGTCGGGTGAAGAGGCTTGATACTGATGTTCATTCAAGGAGGCCACATCCATATTTATCACAGATTTAGTGGGTGAATTTGAGCCACCACCAGCTGAAGATGCGAATGTTGAAGATGTCGAAACCGAACGATTATCATCTTCATCGGTTACTGGAGTAACATTATGGCACAAGGCCAAAGCTTTGACAGCTTCCCATTCACGCCAGCCCTCAGGTCTGCGCATGCGATTGCCGTAAAGGCTGGTCTTTGAAGTATTGTCAGCTGCATTCGATTTTCTTAATATAGTGGGAGCTAGAGAGCTTATAATTTCCGCCACATGATGAAAGGTATCACTGTCATGAGATACTATGCCTAAATGCACTTTTTTAAATACCATTTCGTTTTGTGTCAAAGTACCAGTTTTGTCTGTCAATACATAAGATATACGTCCCAATTCTTCTGGTATAGTAGTAGAGCGCACAACAGTGCCTTGTATTTCGGGATCATTTTGCATTTGCCAAGAATAAAACGCCTTGCCCATATCCAAATTAACTTTTAAGCTGATGGGTATAATATAAGAGAACAATAAGACAAAACGGAACATATAACGATACCAGAGGCCACTGAAACCTTTTAACATCATCATGACTAACGATAAACCCAAAACTGCACAGAAAAGTACCTAAAAATGTTTAATATAATAAATTACATAGATTTTCTTTTTCTTACAAAAACACGATTAATTTCAAATTACTTTTGTTAAACCATTAATTTCCAAATCAAGTAGGCCCACTTTGGATCTAGGCTGGGAATTATTCATAACGCTGCGAGTTTCACAGCCGGTATAAATAACCACCCCCGTGGCCGTACCTGCAGCTACTACTGTATTTGCCCACAAAGTATTTTCCACATTCAAACCAGTTTCTTCGCTGCCATCTGTCATGGAAAAAGTGCCTATAAAAGAGTGTATGTCATTTTGTGGCTTTTCTATATAAACATTGGCATCAATGTTAAATAGGTCGGAATCTTTATTTAGTTTTTGAGTAGAGGGCACAGCTAAACGTAATTTCCAATCAGTTTCACCTGAAATTATTTAAAAGTTTAAACAATTTAAAAGTTTTATTTTTATTTTTTAATTATTAATGTTAAAATTTGTTTTATTTCTTACCATCCAATTGATCGGTACGTACGAATACTGAACCACTCCTATCGCTTGTCCTTATCAAAATCAAATCGGCCGGTACTCTTTCATTCTTTTCTACAATGATTACATCACCCACTTTAATTTTCGATGAAGGTACCATTTCATAACCTCTAGATTCAGAGACAATTAAACGTTTATATTTTTGTGAATTCACTTCACGATCGCGTTGATGGCGACGATAATCATCGATGGCCTCACGACATATTGTGACTGTTAGAACAAATCCCAGGGGACCCCAGTATGTATAGGGATAACCGATACGAATGTCGGGTATAAGCTGTGACAATGCCATCAATAGAAAATATAAATTCAAAAAAAATCTAAACTGTTCAAAGAGTACCAAAGGCAGGAACGTTATGAAATTGTACTTTTGATTGCGTATCTCGTTCGGTGGGAATTTTTCGGATGTAACACGTCCCAAGTGAACAGTACGAGCGCGAAGTTCGCGAGACGAAAGCCATTTTCGCCAACAACTGAAAGAGGGAAAAAATATTCAAATTTAAATTAAATTTTCTCTAAAGCTAAAATTCGTCTATATTTTTCTATTCATATTATATTTTCTTGCAAAAACTTATTAAAATATGTCTCTATTTATATTGATATTTGTAAGTAGATATTTTTGTAGTATTGTGGCATTATTATATTTTTGCTTTTTTTGGATGCAACCCAATTTTTGTAGCAAACTTTAAACAAATGGCTGATTGCCTAAACATTTTATATTTATTAAAACTCGGTTTATTTCTTACTTTTTATGACCTTGAATATTGTAAACCTTAAAAGGAAATCACTATGTATGTATGTACGTATGTATGCACATCTGTATTTTTATAGAAAAAATCAGCAAGAAAAACCTTGATAGTCCGTTAGGCTGTCAATTTTACTGGTTGAGAAAATATTTGTAAAATGCAACAATTTTATCAATAAATTTACATCATTTGGGTTGTCATTTTAGAAGCAACATAAGCGTGGCAATGAGGCAAATATTACAATACAGATAATGCAAATATATCATATGATATTATGAATATGTATTAGATAAGTTGAGCAACTCACTTTTATCCACACAATATCGGTCGGTCGCATTATTCTATCCTATAGCTATTAACTAAGAATGGAGACAATTAATCCTTGATAGGAAACTTTATTCTCCCGTACTTTTTGACGGCTGACTGCAACTGCATTTACAAAAACCACTTGTCATTAAGTCTTTCAGATGTATTATGATAATCACGGAAATTGCATAGAAACACTTATTGAATTAATTTAAGGCAAGCAAAATTACGTATTATCAAGAAAGGTTTAAGAGGAGTTGTTATTGTATACAGACACCAACACAATTTGAATCATTGATCCCTATTTTTTTAAACCCGTCAGTGAAAATTGGAAAATATAAAAATAGTTCTTTAGTATGATATGAAGAATAGAATAAACAATATGTATTTTTTATAATGAGATGATGGCTCGACTTTTCGCTCGCGCTCAAGGTTACTGTGTTTTTTAATATTATGAAAAGAACATGACAAATTTCCGCTTGACAAGGAATGGATTCATTCATTCAACCACTTGCAATCAGCTTATGAACTCCTAACTAATTTTCTTCAAACATCTAATGGCGTTTTCTTTTCAAAAAGAGAGTGCAAAATAGTTTGCCGTTTTTATTGAAAATATTGCAATGATTTTTTGAAATAGTGAGTTCATTAGAAATTATTGTATCAACCACTTACGATGCAAAATTTTTGGCTTAGCTTAAAATAACTTTGAACAGCAATTTTTTGATAATAAGTAAAAGAAATGTTACACTTTTTTCAGGAAAGAAAACGGCATAAGTCAGGTCACCTTCGCTTTTCATGTTGCATGTAACAAGAATTGCTGCATTCTAGTATGAGCTGTTAATGTTTGTACCATACAGATTGTACTATTTTAAACTGTAGCTTTAGTTTAATAAAAGAAAACTAAAGCTTCAGCAAAACTGTAGTAACTTATGGCGTTTTCTTTTCTAAAAAAAAGTGCTACATTTTTCGCCCTTTTTAATGAAAATTTGCAATATAATAAATTTTTGAAATAGTAAGTTTGCTAGAAATTCTTGTATCATCACTTACGAGGCAAAATATTTGTCCTGAGAGGACTTTGAATAGCAATTTTTTGGATAAAATGTAAAGGATTTGTTAAACTTTTTTAGAAAAGAAAACGGAATTAAAAACTCGTTTTTTATTGTGACAACTGAAGAACTTTCATAACTATGACATTGGTATTAATATTTATATTCGAAATTTATTTTAAACAGTTTTTTGCGTCTTTTGAAAATGTATAAAACTTTGAGATAACACAAAGTTGAACGAGCACGATGTCAATGTACAATTTTACATTTTATAAATTATTAAGAAAAAAATCAATACTTTTATAGCTTATGTAGAGCAGGCGGTAGTAACATTTAAGTAATTGCTTAAGTGATGGAGGTCACTTTAAAAACATGACCATATATCAAATTAATTATTGAAAAACACGCAATTGCAAACTATGGATACATAAAGAACTTAGAAAATAAAAATCAAAAACAAACTTAAAACAATAATTAAACAAATTTAAAATAATTTAAAACAAAAGCTATAAATACAAATTAAAGCTGGGATTTATTTTGATTTTTATTTAATAACTTATTGTTTTTGCTTTGTCACATAATATAATAACAATATTTATGACTTGAATCTATTTAAAATTGTCACATACATAATTCAATAAATATAAACCTGTCCATATTTCTATTGTTTGATTGAATGTGTATTAAAATGGTTAATAAAAAATAAAAGCGATTCACCTAAATAGATACCACCGTCGTTTTGGTCGATTAATCAGCGGTATATTCTCACGGACTATGGGAGTCGTTGCAGAATTTTGCGAAGAAACGTCATCCATATTCATTTTCGCCATGGAAAAAGTTTCTTTTAATTCACACAATTTATTGTTTTTTTAATTTTTCTAGCTTTCGCTGCAATTTATTTGTGACTCTTATAATAGAATCACTGGTTTTTTTAACGATGTCTCAGACTCACTAAGGAAAGTTGGTTTCTTTGTCTTCGTTTATTTTCTACACATAGGAATTTTTGCTTTTAAAACATTATTCTTTCAACAATTTATAAAATGTATGCATTATATCGCAAGTTTACTTTTATATTTGTTTTGAATGCCTCTTTATGTTTATGTTTTTGATAATATTTTCACAAAAAACACAGAAAATTTCCTTGTTTGTATTGATTTGTTAAACTTCGTCTACAAAAATTTTTTTCCTTGAATTTATGGGCACCACTTTTATCTGTTCTCTTTCACACTCTCTCATTAAAACAATTGAAACAGAGTTGTTTTACACCAAACAAACGATATTTAAGGCTTGCCACTTGTTTAAACGGACAAATAACAAAGATAACAGCTTCAAACAGGAATAACGTATAAATATTTTTTAAATAATTTTTAGAAAACAGTATACTTGAATGACTTTGGAAGTAAAACCTTTCCGCAAGCCATTTCTTATAAAACCTTTAAGAAAATTTGTATTTATTATATAAATATTTCTTGTTTTAGATAGTCAATTTTATGTCTTATGTAACGATTCATTAAATTTTGGCAAGTTTTTCAGAAAAATCATTACTCCTTAATGTTATTTGTTTTTATAAGAAATTTAATGTGCATTTTTTAATAACAAATACCGAGCATAACATTACAGCGCAGTTTGCGGGGTGACACTAATTTCTTTTGTGTACCTTACGGAATGGTTGTGTAATTTTTGATATTTTAAAAAATTGTTAAAAAGTTGTTAGCCTAATGAACATACATACACATAACAATTAATAGAACATAATATTTGCATAACATAAATAAATAAAAAAATATGAACTGTAAGCAATATATGAAAAGAAATAAAATTTTACAACTTCTAATCGCCAATTCCAAAAATTAAACGTTTTTATTTTTTAATAATTTGATCAGAAAATTAGTATGTATTTAATAATTGTGTAATTCTAATAAAAAATAAAAAATGTTCATATGATATTATGTATGTATTTTATTTTATATAGATCAGTTTGTATTTTATATTAATAAATAATATATTTACAGAAAAATAATCATATGTTAAATATATGTAATATTCTTTATACGTAATATAGTTATTTAACATTATTTTTTTATTTTGTAAGATAAATTACAATGTGGTCCTTATAGTTAGAAATCTGTGAACAAATTAACACCTAAATATTAATTAAATAAGCATAGTATATCCCAAACAAAAATCACGATAAAAACGTTCAAAGAAAAGTAAATGTAAATAATACAGAAAGATCTTCAAAGCAAAGTATAAAAAATAATCTGTGGACATAATAATAAAATCAAAGTTACAAAAACAAAAATAGTTGATGAAAACAAGAAAAGATACGACCCAGTATGAAAAGAAAATTGCCCTAGATAATAAATATGAAAACAAATTATAAAAATAAAAAACAAAATCATAAAAATAATTATAATAATTAGACGGGGAAAAAAGTAGTTTCTTGATACACACAAGTATTTTTTTAACTAGTACAATACTTGATATTAATTATTTTTTCTATATACATATTTTGGGGAGTATTTTTGGAACACGTGCTATTTATTCCAGATTTGTCCTTTTAAGATTTTATTTATTTCTTGCCAAGTTAACAAATGTTTTGAGTTTTTATTTATTTTGTAATTTCATTTTTAATTTACCCAATAAATATTTAAATTTAATTTACTCTCTAATGTATACTATATTGCATATGTACATATGTACTCGTATGTATGTACATACATGTATTCGCATGTCAGTTTATTGTTACCATGTTTTGTAGTCACGTTTTCTGTTTGCTGGCAGTGGGATAAGAACGCTATTGGAAGGGGGTTTGTTGGTCTAGCGTTTTTAGAGATTATAGTTGAGGTGATATAGTGTAAAAGAATCGTATACTATTGTTGTATTTTTCAGGCGGTGGCGATGTTTGCATATTAACGAATGTGGTGTTAATTATGTGCATTGTTTATCTACATTTTTTTTACAGAGTTAACTATGACAACCAGCTTAATGAAGAATTTGTGTAGAGACTTATTTAAGTTAAAAAAAATCAGAACTTAAGTAAAAAAAATAGTATGTACTCGTATTAGCAATAGAAAGCATTGAAAAAACTAACAATAATTGAAGCAATTTATGATGAAAAAAATTCCTGTAAATATGCATATTTTCTAAATAAATCTATACAGTCGAACTTCCCTATAATGAATCTGATTGGGACCAGAAAATCATTTCATTATACAAAAATTATACTTCTTCCACTTTTATTTAAAAGAATATAGTTTTTTAGTTTGAATGGCACTATTCCATTTTTCTTCTTCCGGAAAAATTTCTAATGCATTTACGTCACGTTACTCCTCATCGTCACAAAGTTTCAAAGAACACGAAGAAACGCGCCAATCGAACACAATCAAAATTGGTATTAATGGGGCCTTCTATTAAGTACCAGCGGGAAAACTGGTCATTGATTACATATGTAATGCAAGATATAATGTATTATTTTCCAAAGCAAAACAATGCAATCCTTTGGAAACGAGAAGACAATTTGATCACATACACAAATTACACATTGCTTACCACGTATATTACCAATTCTTACGAAAAAGGAATGTATTGTTTTTGCTTGTGCACAAATGTTCGCATTTTGTAATTATATAAATGCATAAATAATATAATGCATAAAGATAAATTAATTATGGGATTTATTCGCCGGACACATTAAACGAATTCATTAATTTCCAAGGACATGTTTGTTCTGTGTTAACAATAATAAATTCTGGAATGAAAAATCTCTCGTTTACTATTCATAACCTTTTCCCGCTGTGGTTTTACTACCTTCTCGGTCGGTACACAGTTTTGCTAAAATGCCTAAAATAAATGTTTGAAATAATCCATTCTGTGTAATATACTGTTTGGTGCGTGTTCGATATTGGTGTCCTCCGCTTTCACCGGATTTAACCACTCCGTACTGTTTCCTTTGGGGTTATTTAAAAGGAAAAGCCTAGAACCATCCAGCAATTAAAAAAAACAATATATGCGACAAAATCAACAACATAACATCTGAAGTTTTGCGAAAGTTTATGGAAAATGTTTTGGAAAGAGCACGAATATGCAAACCAGAAAATGGCCACCACTTGCGAGATATAATTTTTCCTAATTAAATTATAAATATTCTCCATTAATTTACTATACTTAAAAAAATATATAATTATGTCTTAGAGAAAAAGTTAATACAAACTCAAGCCCTTTCGTTAATTTTTGGACCACTCCGTACAGTATTTCCATCAACCATAATAATTTCTTCAATTGGGAATGATTTTATATAAAAAATTTTTTTCTCAAATATGAATTGTTTAAATGAATGACAGAACCGTAGCATTCTAAAAAGAATGGCCATTTATCACACATGTACCCAGGGCTGGGCAGTATTTGAAATACATGGTATTTGAAATTTTGTATTTTAAATACATGTCTTGCAAATATATTGTATTTTAAATACATACAATAAATAGAAGTATTTCGTATTTTAAATACATACAAATAATGGCAGTATTTCTCTGTATGATTCTGTAGCACAACTTATCAAAAGTAAATCCAAATGTAACGAATTATTTGGTAAGTTTCGTAAGAAGAGCACTTTCGCGGCTATAGAACTGGAATATTCAGAGGAATTCATTGTAGTTTTAAAACCTATTGCCACTGCTTTAGATCACCTTCAGGGTAACAACTGTTATTACGGAAAACTTTTGCCGACTTTAAAGTCTATTAGAACAAGATGAAGTCGGTTGAATGGAAACAATTTAAGACATTTAAGTCCTATCTCTACTAAAAGAGAGCTTGGAAAAAAGATTCGATAGAGTTTTTTAAACTATCACCGGAAATAAAAAGAGCTGTTTTGGCTTCCTGTTATCATCCTGGTTATAAGATGTGTTGGCTGCCAGAAAACATCACGAGAGAAGAAAGGCGAAGAATCCAAAATCTTGCAATTT
Organism: Gymnocheta viridis; assembly: GCA_956483585.1. Classification (NCBI taxonomy): domain Eukaryota; kingdom Metazoa; phylum Arthropoda; class Insecta; order Diptera; family Tachinidae; genus Gymnocheta; species Gymnocheta viridis. The sequence continues at coordinate 6,236,413 of OY101444.1, forward strand.
ATACTCTGGAGGAAAATTACAAAAAACTTAAAATGACACCTGGAAATATTAGAAGTAGAAGCACCAGTAAAGAAGACGATGATTTTGTTGTTTTCGTAGATAGGAATGGTGGTGAATCTAGGACATCAAATTTGGAGTTGGAATTTGTCAGTTTCCTCAGTGACAAGAGCAAAGACATTATCACTCTTGACAGCTATCCAAATATAAAAAGAGTATTCATAGAATTTAGTACAAGTTTGTGCTCATCAGGACCTGTAGGAAGATTATTTTCTTCAGCAGGTTTTATTTATTCTCCAACAAGAAACAGTTTGCCTGATGCTACATTAAAAAATCTGACATTTATGAAAGGAAACAATTGTTTTGTTGCTTAGTTTTATCTAATGTATTTTTTGGTTTGAATAAAAATGGTGTATTTTGTATTTTAAATACATACATGATGTGTAAGTATTTTGTATTTTAAATATATAACCTGAAAGTATTTTGTATTTTAAATACATGACCAGCAAGTATTCTGTATTTTAAATACTGCAAACCATGTATTTTGCCCAACTATGCTTGTACCTCAAATATATTTCAAATGTGTTATTGAAAGTACATATTTGCACACGTCATTTCATAAACATTTTTCTTAAAGAAAACGTTATAGCCCTCATATTGTGAAATCTAACAAACACTAAGCGTGGAGAAATTTTGTATAGAAAAAATTTAAGTTATAAAGTTTTGCAACGCTTAGCGTAGCGTTCCACAAAATAAAGCCGTATATTTCCAAGACTTGGCTTAGCATTTGTTGCATATGTAGATATAAAAGACAAAAAAAGGTGTGCATATGCATAAAGTAAAAATAAATACCGCTACAAAGGGGGAAATGAGAACGAATTAGAAATAATTTGTATTCGAATTGTATTATAAGACAAGTTTCTCATAAAAATTTTCTTTAAAATACATTTCAAACCCAAATTTTTATTTTCTATGAACACGGCTGTTAATTTATGCAAAAGCTTTAATGTCAACTATGAGTTTTGTTTATCAGAAAAATAATAACAATAATAAAATTTATGAAATCATTTCGATTTCAATCGCTCACAATAGAAAATAATATAAACAAAATTCGTTGAGAATAAAATAACAAAAAGATGGCATAAATATGTACATATGTATATGATTCTTATATTTATAAATAATTTTTTCAAATTTTATTATCTGAGGCAGTTGTTTGTTTATACACACTGTATATTATTTAATAGTGACATTAATTTGTTCAAAATATAATTTCGACTTAACAAGCTTTTAATTTCGATATGAAAAGAAACATTGCTGATGTTAAAAATATTTTAATAAGAGTGATACATAAACACAAAAATATATTTATGCATATATGTATGTACATATATTTACATACATTAAAAATTAACCCACTTTAAAAATGAGTCATAACTTCTCAAATATCAACAGTTAGTTGTCTTAACAAATAACGTCAGGATAGCATTTAATAAAAGTATTGCTTTGACTCATGTATAGATTTTCGTGTTAACATGAAATAATTTAACAAGAACGATTTCTTTTGTATTAAAAAAAAAACTTCCAGACAAAGTCATTCACCTTTTCTTTATTATGAAAGTACATACATAATAATAAAATTAACAAAATAAGGAAGGTAGAGAGGATGGCATGTTTCAAGTCCCAAAGATTTTTTATGCTCGACAAAAAGAAAAACAGGATAATGATGATATTTTTGAGCAGATGCTCGGTGAATGACAAAGTTCTAAGGACCTTCCGTAGCTCCAAAGAAATTTCAAGGCCTCTCACTGAACAAGGTGATTGATTGACTTTATGCGTGCCGTCTACCAGTTACACAAGAAATAATCATCCTTATTATGAGTGCCGTAGTCGTGTTTTCTAGCGAGGTCGTAGGCGTAGGCGTTTTATATCTTTTTAGGCACCATGTAAAATTTTCGACAACGCCAATATTAGTAATAGATTAAAATTGACAAGTTGATAAAGAAATTAAATAAAAATATTTATTTAAGAATAACCCTTTGAAATGGCTGTTATAAAATGTTCTACTTAAATAAAAGTTTTGCTATTAATTGTTATTTCCAATAATATGTTAAGTGTCGCTTTATTTTCATCTTCTTCTGATGAAGAATACAATAAACTGCAATAAATTACTGGCAGCCTCCTCTGTTGCAGATAAAGCATATTGTTTGTAGGATCCACCACCTGTCGCAAAACATTCTCGTTTGTTGTGGGCTAAATTTTTCCTTAACTTAAATTTTTAATCAGCCCACACTTTCATCATTCCTTCGACGGTACGTGCCGGTGGTCCCAAAACATTTACTTTTGCACCAATTTCGGTCCACTGCTCTTTTAAAATTATTTTATTATGGCCATTGTTAAATCCTCTGCCCAAATTCGGATTTTGTTGTAGAAGCTCAATAATAATCTTGTCAAATTGCTTGGAATTAGTGATTTTAATTCTGCAATGGACTGTAATGTGGTTAAAGTTTTTAAAAATGTTTTGTTTTGTTATAAAATACTTAAATTTTTTTGAGTCCATTTTATTTAATTTTTTATTAAATTGTCTTAGTCGTGAACAAAAACTTTATCGACATTTTTTAAGATATTTGACATTGATAAACGCCACTTATGGTAGCGACAAATGTAATAGAATTACAAGTCGAGTTTAATTTTTTTTAAATATTGTCGTATGCGCCACTCATAATTCCATCATACAAGAAGTTGTCGTTTTCGGCACAAAAACTTTGCGACTGCGACACTCATTATAAGGGCCAATATCTTTTAAATCAAGCATAGTGATAACACCCACCAACAATTTTTAATAAAAATATTTATACTCAGAAAAATCGCTATACACATTTTAATTGAGTTAAATTAAATGTTTCATCCGACTTGCAACAAGTTCAGCCGAAAATTTCGCGGTTTATTGTGATATCCTTTGTAATTTTAATTAACTTTATTCTATTCGAAACTATTTGGTCTTGGCTATGAATTTCAAGAGATTAATTAGAGCTGAGCCTCGTTCAAGGTATGAGAGTAAATGTTATAACAGTTCACTTTCATGAGACATTGTGATAGTACTCTCAGCCCACCGTTCACACTGGTCTCCTGACAGTGACAACTGTGTCATAAATGCTGGGCTATATTTCAGCTGCAAGAAATAATTTTTTTGATATTCCTCAAAAAGTTTATAGTTTTATTACAATTTTCAGTTATTATTGAAAATATTTGCAACAGTTATCAATCTAGAAAAAAATCTTGAATGGACTCCAAGTGAAATTATATTTTCGCTAGCTTATCATTTTATGGCATGTTATTGAACTCATGATCACGATTTTTCTCCAATTTTCCAAATGAAAGCTTTTGTATGTACAGACATGTGAAGGTAGATATTTCGAATGCGATGGTGACTCAAAGACTTACAAGAATTCTGGGGATTAATATGTAATTCGATTTAGAAAGAAAACTACTATTCGAAAAATAGTTCCTTTCATTGCATTGTATAAAGATATTATAAAATTTGTAGCACTTAATTTTAAAAGTCTACAGTAAATCTTTTGGTATTTAATTAGCAATTTCAAAATATGAAAAATTTGCTTTTTAAAATTATAAAAATATATATTTATATGAACTTAGTATTAAAACATGGCTAAAGTTTCGTGGATCTATTTGCAAAAGAAAAACAATTTTTCGTTTTTTATTTCTGTTCTGAAAATACTACGAGGGCAGTTTGATAATTCCATGAATTTCTATATTTCTAAAAACCAACTTTAAACACAACACTGGTCCCGTTAACGGTTATCTATTACTAGACTACTGTCGAAATTTGAGAAAGACGCGTCTAAAGGTCTGCTCTTCATCGCCATTGAAAGTATACAAATTCGTTAATTTTAAAGAATTTGAAAAAAGTAAATTTCGTGTAAAAAAACATCACCGAACCCAAAGAAATGCTTAATAAATAATATGGAGACCCTGCACCATCAATTTCAACGATTAAAAAATGGTTTACTGAGTTTCGTTGTGATCGTTCCAGCACAACTGATGTCAACCCCCAAAAAGTCGGCACGTAAGAAAAGGCCAATAAATTCCATTAAAATAGTATTGGACGGATCGCAGAATGAAAGTGCGTCAGACGGCTGAGGCTGTAGGCAAGTCAACCGAGCGAGTTCATCACATTTTGCATGAATATTTGAATATAAAAAAATTATACGCGGGATGGATGCAGCGATTGCTCACACTAGACCATAAACGCAACGTGACTATGGAAAAAATCCACTTGCTACCCACCTAATCCAGCATTCACTTTGAATTTAGGCCCCTGTGACTATTTCCTCTTTACAAATTTTAAGAAATGGCTGGCTGGTAAGAGATTTGGATCAAACGAAACAAGCGCCTATTTAGAGGATCTTGAAAAATCGTTTTCTTTTTGGAGGGAATGAAAAAACTAGAAAGACGCTTGACTAAACGTAACGAGCTTAAAGAAGACTATGTTGAGAAATGAAACGCTTTTTTGCCGCAAAAATTTTATTTTATCCAGAAAGTCAGAGAATTATCAGATCGCCATCGTATATACTGCTGATCTCTTGTTTTTACGAATAATTCAACCCGAATTCATTTAATTGGATGCTCATACGTTACACATTTTTTTTAATGTTTTACAAATGTTCGAGCCAATAAAAGCAACAGTAGAAAACCATGTTGTATTTATTTGTTGTACTTTATTGTAATAATAATACGAGTACTACCTGTATTATTCTGTCATGGCTCCCACTTCACAGTCAATTCGTCTTGATCGGTACTGTTTTCTTACTGATAACGATGTTATCGGTTAAATGTCATTAAATATTAATTTTCTACACAGTGACTTTTTTCCTCTGCTTGAGAATATACATATTTGTATTTATTTATTTTTTTTTTATTTTGCTTATTGTTTGGCTGCTGGTGTTTTTTTTTTTGAAAAGCGAAACTAAAGTTTGAAACTTGTAACGCTTGAAAAATTCCAATAACACAAAAAACACAAAATGTAACTGCATGTAAAAAGGGCTTTACGGGAACTTCTGCTTCATTATCGCCACGTTACAATCCATTCATTCATTTACAGCAGTTATTGTTTGCTGATGGGGGGAACCAGCTAAAACTTGAAAAAAAATCAAACTGACGGCTGACGGTTCATGTTGAACTTTCTATTTAATCTAGCAGACAAAACTCATAGAAATAACAGCAACAAGTTATTGAATTTTTAACCTCTATGAGTGAAGTTGGCCATCCAATTGACATTAATAGCAGATAATTGATAAATAATATTGTTCTACAAAATCGAACATTAGGTTTGGGGTCTTTGATATGCATACACACTACTTACATATCGCTCATTCACTTGAATAACGTCTTAACTCAAAAAACATGATTTTTGTGTTAAGAAAGCAGTAGTGTTGTAAAATTATTGCTTATTTGAGTGCCGAGCACTCGATAGCCAAAACTAACTTCTCAATACTTTGCGGTAATTGTTGAGTAATTCGACAGCTTCGAAAGTCTTTAAGAGTTTGAGGCACAACCAATTAAGCAGGGTTCCGTTCTTGATAACAACGCATCTTTATTAGATTAGGTTGCGAAATTGGTCACTTTGTGATGCCTGAAATCTTCTCATCTATCCTATGCTTGGTTCGTTGTTAAGCCAACCGGATTTTAAAATTTATACCCTTTAGTTTGTATTCCGAAAGGGCAGCAAGTTCGGGCAATACGCGTCAAAATAAATATTACTGATTAAAAGATATCTATGAAAATATTAAGCTAATAGCAAATCATCAATAAAAAAGACGTGTGGCACTCGGGGACTGCTGCGTCAAAGCTATTGCATAGCATTTTTTTACCAACTTATGCAATTATAATTATTTATTTATTATTTATGCAATATTTTTTTTCTTTGTTATTAATTCAAGTTTTATTTTTGATATTAATTCAAGTTACACTTTTTGAGCGTGGTGACCGATAAGAAAACAATTTTTTTTCTTTTATTGAATAAATGAGAAGTTAAAATCGTTTAAAATATTTTTATTATCTTACGATACATGTAGGTTATTCAGGATTTTTTCACTGAAACTATAGTTTTATGGTAACTGAAATAAGAAACATAAGTTTGAGACTTGATATCCTCTAAATATCTGGAAAATACCGCTTAAAACCTACGAATTGTCTGTTTGTTTGTGTATATCATTTTTTGTCAACCACGATTGCTCGTAAGTACGCCATTTTGTGTTTTCCTACATGTAAAAATATGTTCTGGCAATACTGTATGTTAATGAAAACAATAGCATACTTTAGGGGTTAACATACGCTAAGCGATTCAAATACTTTAAAAAACAAAAGACTTAAGAAACAAACTTAGTGTTAGGTTTTATTTTCGTTACGGAATTTCTGGATTCGGTCGCCGCGCTCAAAGCCCACGATAAAAGCTATGCAATAGCTTAAAAAATTTTTTCGTCGTTCGTCGGCGTAAGAAATATAAATAAATCTATCGCAGAGTTCTCAACGACCCCGAAATTCGTTCGACAACGGTGTTATATTAATTTGCATATGCACATATGTTTTTTATTTCTAATGACAAAAGTTCGCAACGAAAAATTCGTCGTTCGTACCAATTGTGTTTCCAGCAATAGGCTGCTGCTGCATATTGCAGATTGTGGTCGGCTCCATCATATTTTTTTCTTTACGTGCAAAATCAAATTTGATTATAATTAATTATTCCTTATTACTTAAGTCATGCTCATAACAACATCTATGTATAATGTACATGTATAACAAACACCTTAAGTTCTGTTATAGATTGAAAAAAGTGACGCAAATATAGTGATATTTTTATATTTCTAATTTAAGTTGTAAGCAGAGTATTTCAAGACCTTTGAGTTGGCGACACAATGGGTGAAATAATATTTTTTAATACAAGTACATACATATTTCGAACAATGTTTTACAAACAAATTTGCCCTCAAACTATTTTTGTACTTAAAATACACATTTATACAGAAAGTAAAAAATAAAAATCAAATATTGCAAAATATTTGAAGACACAGCACCTTAAACAAAAAAAATAAATAAAAAATAATAAACAAAAAAAACACACAGATCACATATTTCGTGTCTTGGTGTAATAGATAAAATTAAAACGAACTAAAAGAAAATATATATAATCTATAAAATTTCCAAGAAAATTTTTGTAGAACATGTAAAAATACTATTTAAAAATACGAATGAAAATCTCAAACAAAAATACAATTCCTTAAATTAATGTGCACTTTACGGTTTTGTTTTAGATAAGATATTTAGTTGAACACAGCACCGCACTTGCTTTGTGCTGTTCCAACAAAAAGTTCATTTATTTTATTTTCAAAAATTTACTAATTAAAATCCCTCCTTTTAAGGTAAGAAGGAAAACGCAAAAAGAAAATGCTGTTGAAAATAGCCAGACAAGACAATCAGATTTGAAGATAAAACAAATGAACATTGAAATTTAAAAATGAATTTGTCTCTAAAAATCAATAAATACAAATGCATGGACATACATACATATACTGTGTATGTGTGTATGTACATATGTACGCTCTTATGGACGAGTGTAGTGTTTTAATTTTACATTCGATTTTCCTGCTGACGAAACAAATCAATTTGGCCAATAAGCCAAACGAAATTTTATAGTTACGCAATTGAGCCGGTTATTTTGGAAGATTTTGGAAGAGGTCTACAAACTACGTTCATCAAATACACACGAAATAGCTGGAGGATCACTGGATGCACTGCATAAAACCATAAAGAGACTGTTTAAAACAATAAAAGATTATTCAAAATAAAATGAGTATGGAAAACATTTACGTCTTAATTAAGGATGGATCGATACGCCTTTTCGACGACAAGATACCGATACCGATCTTCAAAAAAAATATATTGTATATATGTACATACATCCAAGAAAATTAATTCATTTTATTATTGCACAAAATTACTGCGTAGGAGATTATTAGTATTTATAATTGATATTAATTAGACTTTTGTTTATAAAAAAAGTATTCTAAAATTTTGCGGAGAAAGACCATTCCGTATTTCTGTGCCCGTCTACGTTTACATTGTGCATCGTTTGTTCCACCAATTCTTACAAGGGAGGGTAGGGATGATTTAAAAGGAGTTCCCTCGTTTGTACAAATACAAATGTATAGATCCCTATAAAATTTCTGCAATACAAATTTCACAATGTAAACAAACGCAACTGCAACTTTAAAAAAGAAAAGAGAAAAATTGTAGCAACAAAAGTTGTATAATGTGAGGTGGTACTTTGTTTGAACTATGGTCCAATAATAATAACAGGTCTGTGCAATAATCCTGCTGATTTTTTGCAGTGTTCTGGCAAACAACATGAAGGTGTCAAAAGTTGTTTACATTTTTTATTTCCATTTCCTTTATATGTACATATGTATGTATGCACTCACTTCATTGTGTTGAAATGTTTAAAATGCCTTCAAGGCATTTATTTGGAAAATAAATTAATTTATAAGAAAAAGATGTTTAATGCAAAAACGTTCATATAAAACACACTTTGCTTGATGTTTTAGTCAGATGTTCTTGACTTATTTACGATGTTGTACACAAACAAAATGCCGGTTGTTTTTTATTGTTGTATTGTTGTACTAATGCATAGACTTGTATTATTGGACCATAGTTTGAACGAGACCTGCAATGGGAAAAAAGTCTCTTAAATGCGCCAGAACTCATTTGAAAACTTAAGTACTTCTGCGCCATTTTCCTCAAGTTTAGGTATGAGAACATTTACATTGTTACGAAAACGGCAGTTTTCCCTCTGCAACAGAAAGAAAAACGCCGTACTAAATTCAAGTATTTTTTAATTACCTTGAGTACGAGTCGTACTAAAAATTTGGAGTACAAATAACAATAAAATGTACTTTAAACGAGCCGAAAACGGGATTCCCTTAGACGGCCAACCCTGGAGTTTCTTGAAATGAGTACAAAATTCTTTAATCGCGTGAAAAATTTTGAATCAACTAAAAAATTAAATTGAGCACTTAATAGTCCGTACTTAAATCAATCTATCTGTAATTGATTGAAGTAAATCTGGTATTAACGTACTTTTAACACCGCTTGGGATTGATTTAAGTACGGATGGATTGACTTTTCTTTTGAGTGTATATTTGACTGTATTTTGTTGTCATGTTTTTTTTTAGCTAAAAAATTTCTTAATTGACATTTTTCAGCGTTTAACCCAGAAAATATTGAAAAGATACTAAAACAGCTTCAAAATATTAATATTTTAAGCTGAAATAATACATACGTCGGATTCTGCTTCTTTCTGGTTCAAAGTTTTAGAGTATAAGAACTCTACAGGATATAAAATATTTAAAGAGATGGCGGAGTTTTGTTTACCAATATTATATTTGCCATGGTCTAACGCCGAGAAGTTGAACACGTTTTTAGCCAAATAAATATAACTAAATCGAAACTTAAACCCTTTTTCTTTTCTAAAAAAAATGTAACATTTCTTTTACTTTTTATCAAAAAATTGCTATTCAAAGTTTTGTTAAGACAAAAATTTTGCCTGTTAAGTGATGATAAAATTATTTCTAATAAACTTACTATTTCAAAAAATTATTATATTGCAAATTTTCAAGAAAAAGGGCAATTTTTTTAGAAAAGAAAACGACATTAGAAATCGATTTCAAACTAAAATGCTGAATGCTATTTGAAGAGAATAGTAGAGCTTTGTAACTCATGAGCGAAGGGTTTAAACTGAATGAATCTCCTAACTGATCGAAGTGATCCGGTAATTTTACTCCACGCTTTTGATTCAATAGTGTTTAGTTTGATTTTTTCGATGGGTTTAAGCCTTGTTTGTCCTTGAAAGTTTCGTTCAGATGTCTTTCTTATGTCGAATTTACTTTAGTTCATGGATCTTTTTTAAGATGTATTCTTTCGTTTCATTTGAGTTTTGATGTATCGATAAGAATTGTTTTAAAAAGCTAGCGTGAATATACATTGCTTTTGAGCATCAATATATAAAAATTATATTATTTAAGTATACACTTATTAAGTTCAAATAATATGTATAATATTCTAGTCAAAAGCTTATCTGCATCTTCAGAAATATTAGGAGATCGTAGGTATCTCTCGACTTATTCTTCTTCAACAGAACAGCAGCTTTTGATAGGCAGAGGCCTATCTTCCTCGGATTTCTCTAATAATAGCAAATACTCACAAAGTCAAATCAAAAGCATAAGAGGAGGTGGGTTTTATTAAATCTGTTGAAAATGAAGCAAAATAAAAAAAATATATTTCATTATTCTGTTTTGATTTTATGCTCTTATTTTCATTTGAACGAGTATTTTCTTTTAGTTGTTGTTATACAGCAAAATGAGCATTGCAAATAGCTAAGCAGTTTCAGGAACTGAACCACTGTTAATATTTATGCATAAAAAAAATTTAAAAAAGTTTGATAAGTATCGCTGTATTGGCAACAAAAATATCGCCGATACCGATATTTATTTATTTATTTCAAAATTCAAGAACCAAGCCCTCAGGGCCAAATATGGTTCATAAACTACTCGTTTCGACTGAAAGTTTTAATTGAAAATGTATAAATCTATTAAGTTGAACAAATTTTACAATGAAAAGTCATGCTTATAAAAAAAACTTTTAAATACTTCTGTTTCTTTTTTGCAAAACAAATCAATTTTATTGATTCTAGTTGAAAAATCATTGACGTTTGCTTTAAATCCCTCTCGATGTATTCAGGTATTTAAAGCAGAAAACAAATGTTTTATTTAATTGTGTGAAGCAGAAACAAATAACAAATACGAGTTTTTAACACATAAAATGCAAAAATAAGCTATTTTGTATTTAAAAGCACACAATTTTAAAAACGAAAACAGCTCTTAACACATTTCAAGGTCAAAACGTCGAAAAGAAACAAAAACTCGAAACTAATATTAGAATTATTTTTTTTTTAAATAATAAAAAAGTACACATGTGTGTGACCAACAAATTAAAACTAAACATGTTTTTCTAATAAAAAATATTTAAGTCTTAAAATCAATGGTTTCAATCTGACTTTTAACTTCTCAACAAACAAACAAAAAAAAACACAAACACAAACAGACGAATGGACGGACAAAAATAAATAAATAAATAAATGAAAAAAAAAACTGAAAACTGAAAACTTCAACTACCGTTGAATGCACATAATGATTGCGTATTTTTGTTTAGACGCTGGTTGGTTTATGTCGTTACTATGTTACGTTATAGCTTTTTTTCTAAGCCTAGCGTGACGTTTTCAGTCCAACAAACAAAAGGAAACGCTCAAAAAAATATTGTTATAGTAATTTTTGTTTATTACCACAAATAAAATTGTGTTTAAAAAAACTCTGTTATTTTTTTTTGTTAACGAATGCAGAAAATTCATGAAATTCTATTTCGTGGTCTTGTTTGTGTTGATTACTTTTAAAGCAAAATAAATAAATTCAGTAAATACTTACATACATACATATGTATGTATATACATAAGTACATAACCGTTCATACAATTTGATTCGATTTTTATTTAACCAAGTACGAGTGAATACTTTGAGCTTGTTTAAACACACAATATTTAAAAACCAGCAGAAGTTTTAAATGTAAACGAATTAGTTTTAATTTTATTTACGTAATTGTATTTTTTTCAACTTAAAAAAAAATATTACAAATAAGAATAAAGTTTAATAAAAGAACACACTAACATTTTTAAATTTAAATTTATATTAATAAACCGGTTTCGACTCAACCGTAACTGACGTCGTAAGATTACGCCTTCATAAAGAGTGCATGCATTTTCTGTAGTGTGGCCAGAACTTTGAAATATATTGGGTCTCATCATTAATTTCAAAATTTTAAATTATTGGTAACGTTGCTGGGGTATCCTTCCGGTATCATATCAACCGTGGCGGTATTCCCATATTATTGATTCCGAATCATAGATACTCGTATTTTTCTTCATTTGCTTACCCTACATTTACACATGAAAGTACCTTCATGAAGTTTCTGCATACGTAATATAAATAAAAATTTCAATGGAAAGAGGATTTTCCTGAAAATGTCTGGTCCGTTTATATAGAGTACACGTAGTGGTCGAAATTCGACCGTCAGTTTATAAAAAATCGTATTACTCATACACATATGTATTTAGATACTCTTAAACACTCTGCTTTGCTTCAGTTTTACTTTAACCAATACTTACATATGTGAATGAGTGTACGTACTTATGTATTTTTAGCATATGTAGGGGTGTCAAATTTATGAGCCTTTTATTCCTTTAATAGTGATCCGATTTGAATAATATAAGGTCGGGTCACTAAAGCTCAACAATGTTTACCATTTGACAAAAGAATGAAGAAAAACGGTTGGCAAATGAAGGGGTCTAAAAATTTGTCTTTGCCTATTTATATATAGATAAGTGATAGTTCAATTTACAAAAATCGCCGTAGCATTTCCTTAACATTTCAAGTATTATAAAAATCGAAACATTTATACTATAGTATCCTTTACGATTGAAATAAGATGCTTATTGCTATTTGTAGCAATCATTTTAACGTGTGTAACAACATCCACAGCCCTTACAACATTTGGAATGCGACATTTTTCATAGAAAGCCATTTTCGCCATTCTTTCCTCATCTGCGTTCATGCTTAAGGATATCAACTTGCTGCACAAAAAGTTCTCTAACTTTCTAAGTACTTTAGCCAGCACTTTGCAAATCTTTACCAACTCAAAGTTTATCTTTTGCAGAAAGCGTCCCTCAACGAACACTTCCTGAACTTGTAGACTCCAGCTGAGACAAAATACATTTAAATGCTGTCGTATTTAAGCGAAGATTTTTTTGGAAGATAGATAGTAGGGATGTTAAAGCGATTTCGCGGAAAGCTTATACCACTTTCTTGTACCACCCGTAGATCTATTAGCGGTCTAGATGTTTGCTGAGAGAGATTAAGACTGTGGATAAATTTTCCTGTTCGGAGAGAGAGAAAAAGTCATCAAAGCCCTTCTAATTAACTTCATCCTATGGAACAATAGAACATACAGTCATGGAATTTACTGAATCTGCAATCTGATCTCAGCGTTGCCAATAATAAATTTTTTCGCTCTCTTTTGTTTACAAAGTATATATAGAATATGCTCTTTCTCATTTCTTTGTAAAAGCTATTTGGAAAGAAATGCATGATTTTTTATTTGCCATCATGAATTTGCAATATATGTAAATGTATTGGTAGCAACTTCAAGCGCTTATAGCTCCCAAAATACTGAACCGATTTTAATCAAATAAACCTTGTGCACATTTGTAAATAAAAGTCTTCAAAATTATATAAGTTTTGTCAAAATCGAATGTATAAAATGATCGTAAGAGGGATCTAAAAAAACGTGTCTGGCTAATAATTATATAGAAGATATATGGTATTAGATTTTACCTGTGAATTCGTTCAACGTATGTGTACTTCTAGACACAGCTTTATTTCATCCAAATCTATAAGCCGGTTATCACGTAATCAAAATCCCATCAAACAAATTATATTATTCGATATGAATCTACTTTATTTTCTTTACAACTTTTATACAATTAGACGCTGTTTGGGTGACATGATGATGACTTGGCATTAGCACCAATGAAATGCTAAAAAACCCTCAAACAAACAAAAGTTTTTGAAAATCTTTGAAAAAAGATATCGAGGAAATCTCGATTAATAAATTTAAGAAATTTTTATAAATATTTTTTAAATCGAGTTTTTAAAGAAATTTTCGAAAATACTTTCAATATTTTCCGAAAATCGTAATTTTTATATATAATTAAATATTATTTTTTAAATAGCTTCAATTTAACTCAAAATACTATTTTAATAAGCGATTAATTTAGAATATGTACATACGCGCTTAAGTATGTATCTATTTTTAAAGTTAATTTACTTAGATCAGCAAACTTTCAATATATTCAACAATAACTATATTTATTATTGTAATATACAAATATATGTACGTATGTATGTACTATATGTACGTATTTAAACTGCATCTATTTAATTCTCTTTATTCTCGATATTTATATTTTATTTATTTTTATATTTCACGGCCGTAGCAGTAATAAGACTCTGACTAATCATTTAAGAACATATCAGCCATAATTATTGTTGTTTTATTTTCTTTACTCTTGATTTGAAAAGTGCATTCTAATTTAAAGGTGAATTATGTAAAACATATTGTTAATTGTGGAAATAAGAATATCAAAATGTAAAACACTTTAATGATTCACACTTCAAATTGATGCCTCAGTTACTGGGAGGTTGAAGTTCATGGGATCATTTAAGTATTTTGTATAAAAATTTCTCATTTAACAAGTTTTCTTTGAAATTTAGCAAACGTAGCAAAATATACACATTAAGAGAGGCGGATTTGGTTGAAATCGTTTCGTATAGAATTCCATAAAATAATTCTCTCGCGTTTTTTTTTCTTTTGTTTTTTGCGTGGTCTGTGGTTTCCTTTGATTTTTATTTTAATTCTGCGTAAAATTTACTTTCGCTACAAGATTAATTTTTTTTAATTTGTCGAGATTTCCTAAGCTTTTGCTAAACATTTTTTTCAGTTTTTTCTTATTTATTTACTTATAGTTTTATTGATTGATTTATTCTTTTTAAAATTTCGCCATTTTCGCCAATTTTCCCTTTATTAGATTTTAGAAACATTTTTCGATTTTTGGTAAATTATTTACATACATACATTTTCAGCATTCTTCTTAGAGGTATATTTGACAGATCGGTCCATCATATACATATGTAGATCAGTCCTGAGATCATAAAACAGCAACTAAAATATGACAAATTTTTTTTGGCATATTTATCTCAGTTACAGACCATCTGAAAGATGGGTGTAAAAAATAGATCTGTAAGCTATCTGATGTCTTCAAGATTGAGACGAGTACAGTTAAATCGAATCCCCGACTATATATTGTAAAAGTCTCAAAAGTACGTTAAATAAAATAAAAATGGAATGACAAATTTACATATCGTTAGCTGAAATGCACAACACACGTAACGATATTCATCTAACCCTTTCCATTTGTGTTGAAAATTATATGAAACTGTACAAATAATTTTTTCAAATACGAATACCATTGTACATATGTTGTTTGCTGGGAGTTTATTTAGTGACTGTCAAAAAATAAATTTTACATGTAACTCAAATCCTAGCAAACAATGTACACGTTTTTTTGTAATGCATATATCTGGTAATAATTGTACCATTTGCGAATATATACAAACATTTATTTTTGACTCATTCCAATACAAAGCAGATATAACTCTTCTGCAATTTTGCACTTCATTGTTTTCTTATGCAACAGGCAAGTGAAGGTAGCAAATTTTTATCTATTTATTTATATAAATAATTTTATCATGAATATATGTACGTATGTACTAAAAATAATGATAACTCATCGAAATAAACGACACAGTAAATATAATTTAAATTTTTTCAGAAATGACAACGGAAGTCTCAAAATAAACGGTAACATGAGAAGGAATTGTTTGTTCTTTATAGTTTTGACAATTTTTTAAATAAATATACATTATTTCAATAATAAAAATATTAAATAACTGCAAAGCCGTATCCAGGTTTGAATATGACAGCACTCAACACTAAATTTCAAATGGTCGATTGAAGATATTTGAACAAGGAAAACATAATTTTATTGCTTAATATCAATTTTTAAAGAAAGAAAAATAATTTTTAAAATCGAATCAAAATTTCGAATTATTCGAAACCCCGTTTTTTCGTATTTTCTTTTTTTACAGGTTTTTACAAAAGAGCGCTTTTGGAGTTATTCAGCAAATCATTTTTTTAGTCTCAAATTATTTGACATAAACGAATACTTTTATTATTGTGTATTTTTGTAAATGGTGTATGATAACACAGCGAATTCCATTATCAGAGCTCCTGCATTTACTTGATATAGATATCCTTTCGTTTGATTATAATTTTTATCTAAGTTATGAACATAATTAATTTTTAAGAGACTAAAGTATGCGTTTTAAATTTTTTATTTGTTTTAATAAAAAAATTAATTTAAAATTAATCATTTTTTAAATTAACATAAAAGACTATAACCTGGTTATACAAAACTGTTTCTAATAGCAAAACCAAAAACCCGTTTATTTTTTTTTTTAATTACTACACTTTTTCGAATTATGCGAAAACCGCGTTTTTGACTATGGCGAATATTTCATAACGCTAGTATTCCAGAATTTTTTATTTATTATTTGAATTTGTTTTCTATTTTCATCAATTTCCACATAAATTTTGCCATAAATAAATTAATTTATATACGTTTCTTATAGAAACTTGTTTCTTCGTGCATATAATATACATTTCATTTTTTTTCTTTTTTGCTTGTTAATTAGAAGCTCACCATAATATGATGTTTTGCTATTTACTTGTAAGCAACATTTTTTCTTGCAATGATTAATTTTGTAAATAAAATCTTATATTTAAGTATGTCGATTACAAAAAAATTAAATCTTTTACAGAACACTCACCCACATAAACACATTTTACACACATTTCCAAACGAACGTTTTTTGCTTTTCCGACGATTTTTTTGATAGAACACTGTAGTAGAACCGTTCTCGGCATCTATTACCGTCTGCGTTACCACATTCGGTGAGGTAGTTGTGGTTATATTTGATTGTGTGTCTATATTGGACATTTGTAACAAATCACTATAACGAAATGAACCCGCGGCCGGATTTAGAGACCCTGGAGGTAAGGGATCGTTTGAGGAATTTAGACTGTAGGATGGCCGGCCTAATTTAGCGACTTGAGCCGCATTATTTACTGAATTTTGCGAGGCCGTAATGTCTGGCGTTGGTCTTCCTGCTGCAGTTTGATTTGTTGGGAAACGTTCACGACTACGTTCATTTCTAAAGCGTACCTGACCTGCACTAGCTAGCGAGGAGGCGGTAGCACTACGTAAAAGTGGTGGTGTGTGTTTCGATTTTAAATTCTGTTGCGATTGACGCGACGAGTGTATTGTTGTGTTGCCGACAACACCGAATAATTGACTGAGAAAACTTGGTGTATTAAGAGTGTTATTGTGTTGTGAATAGCTATAGCTGCCATTACGAGAACTTTGTTGTTGTGTATTTGTTAGATGATGGACATCAACGCCACTACCACTATGGCGGCGTATGAGTAGCTCAGTCTCTGAGTCGGTTTCATCAGACTCTCCATCGAAATCTCTTAAAGGTAAATCAGTACTTCTAGACATATCGTTGAAAATATCCGCATAAAAGCAAGAATTTGTGATCGTTAGGAAGTAACTAAAAGGAAAGCGGGTGAAATATGACGGTAACAGGTAAAAGAAATTCTTTTATTGATGACTAACTTAGTTAGCACTTTATTATGTATTCTTTGATAGAAAAATTTCCAGGATATTATAAGTATATTTCTTGCTACAGGCAAATGAACAACATAAATTTATGTAATTATTTTTTAATTTTTTTTAAAGCAATATTTTTGATTGTGAACGCTGTTAACACTTATCTTTTAGTATCAATAAGGCCTGTATATTTATGCAGTTGGCAAACTCTTTTTCAATTAACATTTTTAGCCATAAATTCCTCATCAGCTATTCCAAATAAAAATCCAACAATATCCACGGCAGCAATTTCATTCTACTGTAGCTTTAACACATTCATATTTATTTTAGCATTTCACACTTTTTTACTGTTTGTTCTTTTTGCACAATTATTTTGTTATTTTATTTATTAACCATTTGTTTATTTTATTTATTTCTTTAAAGTTTGAGAGCAAATTTTAGAATTTTAATTCTTTTCTTTACTTTTTCCATATACACTCACACGCACGCACATTTTACACTTGGAGCAACTGTCAAATACTCTACAAAAACAGCTGCTGTTGTGTTTTGTTATTATTGTTTTCTTAAAGAAGTAAAAGAGATGAGGAATGTATTTGGATGTAGAGGAATTTTCAAATAACACCATAACAATGGAAAGTAACGCCAAGTTTTGTAATGAGGTATAGACACACTTGCCAGATGACAAACTTTATTTTCTTTACAATATTTTTATCGAAGTTACATTAATATAACGTACATGAAATAGAATTACAGTTTTTAAACACAACTTTTACTGATATGAAACCCATGGACTAGGATTAGGACCCGGCAACTTCAACAACACTACTAAGATTACATGTAATTTTCTAATTTAGCTTTATCGTTAATGTTATGTTAATAATTTTGTATAGAAGAGGGTATAACGCATAACCCTATAAAAAGTAATTGCCCTGTTATCTCTTTCATATTCTGCGGTGAAAACTGAATCGGTAATGCTAATTTTAAATCCTTTTTTTAAATTGAAATACCGTTACTACTGTTTTGCCCCATATATTATTTAATTTAAAAGAATAGTGCCATACTTTTGGTAAGTGCGGTGTACAATCACAACTTGGCTTCACTATTTTCTTATTAGAAGAGCTTAAACAAAAGATTTTTGTTATAAGTATATATAGATATGGGTTTTTGTGTATGCTTATATGAAAGTGCTCATTCATTTTTAACAAGTGCTTAAAGGACAACCAGTTGGATAAATTTCCTTAAAAGGATAAGTCAAGTTGATCAAATAATATTAGATATCAAATAAATTCCTAAATGAGCCATATACAAAATAAGTAAAAATACAACAGAAAATATGTTTAATTTCATAAAGGAAGTAATGGCGCCTACAACGCGTAGTTCTGCTCAGCAGAAAAAAGAAGCACGGTCTAAACAAAATTTTGAGAATTTGGTACAAACAAAGGATGACTCCTCCTTTCCAGCTACTGTAATAAAGGGCTATAAAATTACAGATAATGAACGTACAAAAAAATATGGCATTGGTGCAAATTCTTTGCAAATGCTTAAAACTAAAGCCGGAATAAAGTTTCCTGTAAGTATTGAGTATGTGTGCGTGTTTTGCACTTTCTGCGTCTATTTTTTAATAATGACCTTGAATATTCCGTCAAGGCCATTTATGTGTATAAGTGTTGCATTAGTATTTCATTTCCTTTTAAAATTGTTGTAGAGAAACTTCCTTTTGTTTTCGAGGGTCCTTGCCAAGTGTTTCTGTGTATAAAAATTCAATGTTATCCAACCCAAACAGAACTCAAGACAATACGCAATGCGCAGATGTCATTCAGCCACCTGTTGACAATGAATGAATTGTTAGTTGACCTTTTTGTTTTGATTCAGGTTACTTTACTTTTGGTTTAAAAGGACATTAAACTTTTGGTTTTTCTACTTTTGGTTTGTTTATACAAATTTCTGGGATAAATTGCACGCAGGTCAGGGTAACACAAACGTGCTGTTAGTTAAATGGAGGTCAAGTTCAGGATTGGAGTAGCAAAATATCAATGTCATCCTGAGTATATACATAAATACATATGTACATATGCATGTATGTCAAGGAGATTGAGGAAGAGCATTTAAAGATTAAAATAATAAGTTGAAGTTAGATTTGCTAGCCATACAAATACAAAAATAAGCTTAACTTATGGTCCTACATCTAAATATTGACAACTTTTTGGTGTATTTTATATTTTGGAATTGTTCTATACAAAATTTAAGAATGCTAAGCAACGCGTTTTACAAAATAAGGCCCTAAATTATTAGGAAGCATTATTCAAATTTGACATCAACAGCAATTTTATTAGCTGATGGTAGTTTTAGCTGATGCGATTACCTGTATCAATGTGCCTTGCTTTAAACCAATTCAGGGTACAATCTGGTGGTAAATTACGGCGTTCGGCATCAATCGAAATTTCTACTTGAATTGCATTGAAATCGATAGATATCGGATGCCGTAATTCGCACCAGGAAAACCCATTGGCACCTTCATGATTGGCACTACTGTTCATTTATTATGAGTCTTCAAGTTGCCAAGCTACTTATAAAGCAACGGAAACCGAATTTGGGAGTTTGAATTCAAGAAATTTTGTTATAGAACCATTTGAGACAATATAAGTTTTATGTTGATTTTGAATTTTTAAATTCCCAATTACGTAAATTTCTATTTGTTACTTTACTTTTAGATCAAAGACTTGCGCATTTATTTAGCTTCTGATGGCTATGAAGTAACCGATGAAGACTATTTTTCAACCTTAGAACCTCAAACTCTTTTTATAGTCGCTGGTCCAGAAGTGGTTATAACAACTGGTAAAATATCCCGCCTGCTATTATTTATTGTGAACTCAAATAAAAAACTAATTTTTAAATTTATTTAATAAGATGCTGATTTTGAATTCGAGCAATTAAGGCAAAGATCTCCTTTACTTAAAGTTGCCGACATTATCTATGACTTTATGGAACAACAACCTGAAAAGTTTGGCAAACTAATAGCAGATTACGAAAAGAAAAAACAAAGCCATTGCAGAACAGATGCTTCTGCCAAAACACATCTAAGTCTCAGATCCGAACATGCCGAATGGTTTATGGGTCAAGAAGAAAAATGTCACACAAAAGAAGAAGCTTTGGCTCGAAAAGCTCAAGATCGTGTGCGTGGTTATTATTATAAAGCAAAAGACGAGTTAACACGTAATCATTTATATCGACAAAACCTTAAGGCCCGCAACGTTATCGATTCGGTATTGGAAAAGTTCCGTTACTTGCTCATAGGCTGTGATTACTTTTCTATGATATTCGATAGAAAATATGAGCCAAAACATGATTTCTTAAACGAAAAAGATGATGAAACCGATGCTCGGTCAGCAGTACCGAATAAAAAACTTAAACAGGTCATTAAGGATTATACATTGAGAAATGAAATACTAGATGAATGGTCGGTGTCATTATGCACTGATTTTGGTGATTTTTATTGTCAGGGTGCCTATTCAGATGAAAGGAACAATTGCAGATTAAAACACTCTATTAATCCATATGCTTCGAGAGAAAATTTAATACTATTTCAAGTGTGGAATCTAGATCATCAGATAGAACTGTCACGCACCATACTGCCCTCTCTTATAGCAAAAGTCAGAGAGTTAATCGAGCATCCCAATCGCGCTTGCCATTTGCACAAAAGGCCCGTCGTAGATATTTCTGTTTTGGAATACTTTTTGGAAATATTTTCATTGAAAAATCTTAAATTGGTACACATTGTATGTCATGAAAAAGTACAAAGAACTAACAAATCAAATGGCCGTTTATTATGTCAACAATGTCACGAATATAAAATTGTAGAAGAATTAATGTCGGTGCAAATTGCGAAAAATGTTGAGGACGATTGGTAAACTGAATAGTTTATACAAGAAATTTTCTTTTAAGCAAATGGCCGGAGTGTGTAAGTTAAATAAAATAGTTAATTGAAAATTTATATAAAAACATGTAGTCGAAATTGTTAGGTGATTTTTCCACAAGCATAATCTTACAAATTTTTTTTTTAAAAGAAATTTTTAAGATATATTTTTTCATAGCTGGAATATTACCTTATTTTATTGCATGCGACAGATTTTTTCTGACTAAAAAAACACGATGTGCGCATTATAGATGAACGATCCTGTGATTTGTATATTTCTTGAATAATAAATTGCATTTACATAATTTTTTTTTATATAAAAAAAAGTATTTGGTTAAACAAGAACTATTCCGTTATGCTGGTGTAATAATTGGCTTCGTCTTAATTTTCCTTGAATAAAATAATGTAATATTATTAAAAAAAATAATGAAAAAAGATTATTAATCCTGGACATCACATCCACGATAAATACGTGCAATTAAGTAAAACTTATTTTTAACGGGCTATTTATAATATGCGATATTTCTAGAATGTTATATTTTTAGTAGGAAATCTTAGCATGTGATATATATTTTCTTAAAAACGTTTAAATAAATTTTATTGCATATTATTTTTTTATCGAACACATTAAACGTTTTATATTTCTAAAAATAAATTAGTTTATAAGATGGGCGTTTTCATAAGCAAAATTTAGAAAATATATCGCTCATTTACCTAAATAACGTCGCAACTTAAAAATACAGAATTATTCTTCGTATCTTTCTTTATATTCACCCCTATTCTGCGTTTTGATTCTAATCAAAATTTTCTCCGTATCATTTCGATTTATTTTTCGATTGTATTATGTATTGTGCATTACGATCTTCGCCACGTTTTAGATTTTTGTTTGTGTAGATAAAAAAGTGTGTAATTAAATGAAATGATATAAACTTATTTTGTTGTAAATTTGTTTTTTTTAAATTTGAAAGCTTCATTTAATTTATTGCAAGTCGAAAAGCACAGCGCTTGAGCAATTTGAAAAGCGGGCGAATTAAATGACAACAAAGGATAATATTGCGTGTGTGAATATCATAAGTCCCCAAGGAAGAAGTGTAGACAAATGATGTATAGTAAATTAAAATATCGCTTCCGGCGCTACAGGATTCTTGTGACTGGAAGAGTTTGGCCACAAATTCCGCTTATTCATATTCTGGCTTTTTTATACTTTCCGTATTTAACTGATGTATTTATTTAATTAGAGCTACCATTTTATTTTTTTTATATATTTATCACTATTTATTCACTAAATTGAAATCATTTAACAATTTAAGAATTACAACGTTTTAAAAGATTTTTGTTTCTGTATACACGCTTTATAGCAAAGCAGCTGGTTTAAACATACTCTTCTCTTCATCTTTAAAATATGTTTTTTTAAAATCCCTTTTTTCGATTCGAGGGTAACATAATTCGCGAAAGTAATCGAAATGCAGAATAGGGGTGATTGTGTAAAAATTTCGTAAAAATATCTTTACTCACCTCTGGAGAGGAGAATATATTTTTATTTTTCCATTGATGTGTGTAATTTAAAATCTTTAAATTCGTTTTCTGCAGAACGCATTATTTTGAGATATGACGTTGTTTAAGTAAATGAAGGATATGTATACATATTTTACAATTTTAAAATTTATATTACTAATAGGCAAACACGTTTCTTTAGATCCCTTTTATGGCACTAATACTGAACTGATTTTAGAAAGATTTATATGTTTTTAAACGGGTTTTTACATCGATGTGCACAATTTTCATTTTATTTAAATCGGTTGGATATTTAGGACGCAATAAGCGTTTAAGGTTGCTACTAACACATGCACACTTATTACACATGCATGTATCAGTTTCAACTTGAAAAATAAACACAGCATGTGTGTTTGTCCAAGTTGCTTTTGCATAGAAATTAGAATGTTTTTTGTTTTTATATTTTATCGTAAGTATTTACATATGTAAATGCTTAATATTAATTTTAAAATGCGGTCGATTGAGTCGACCGCTGGATACACTAGTAATAAATAAATATACAATAAAACATTTTATGCATTTTAAATTTGTTAATTAAAAAAAATCATTTAAAAATCTCTATCTTGTTTACCGGCTATGAAAATTTTTTATCTTAAAATTTAAGCAAGAATTATTTACAAAACTTAAAACGAGACAATTACAAAAAGTAATTAAAATAATAAAGAATTTACGTGAACATTTATTTATGTATACATACATATGTACACGAAAAACTTAAAACCACCCAGTAAAAAATAGGATCATCCAAAGAGTAATCTTGGAGCGCTCCTATGCGAGTAATGGATTACTCCATAAAACTCCGCACCTCATTGGATTTTTAACACAGCATGTCCGCAGACACGAGTACTCCTTTTAAGCTCCTTATGGAGTACTCCCTTTGATCTTGAAAATGACGACAGAGGGAGTAATCGTTTTTGTCTCCTAAAAGAGCATAAAGGGAGTCAGCGTTCTTGTGTCCTAAAAGAGCATAAAGGGAGTCATCGTTTTTGTCTCCTAAACGAGCATAAAGGGAGTAAACATTCATATAAAATACAAATTTGGTTATTTTTTTACAAAATCAAGAAAATATTAATTTATTTTTTAAACGACGAGGTCATAGTTTTCGACGAGTAGGACTGTCGGTAAACAGTTGCCTTACATTTACGAAATGCCAGCTTGAAAGATTTTTCATAATCCGGGTATGTTTATGTATACGTGTCTTTCACTTTTTAAAACTAAACTGACTAAATAGAAAAACAAAACGAAAACATCAACAATTAACAGTTATGTCAAAGAAAAAAAAATCAAAAACGAACTGATACATCCCTCATTGATCCATTTGGAGTATTAAGCGAGGCACAAACAACAAAACAAAAAAAAAGTTTCGATAGCTCGCTTATTACTCCAAATGGATGAACAAGTCATTACTCCTATATTGCTGGATTATGGATTAATCCATATATTTTTTACTGGGCAATAATAATTATATTAGTGTTATAAAGTAGAATTTACTGTAGCTAAAATATATTAATCAACAAATATTTACAGCATATAAGTATAAATATTTATAAAGATATACATACATACATATTTTTATATCTCTAAATTAATGATCTCTTCGACTTTTTTCTTTTGTCTTTTTTTAACCATTTCTGAAAGGAAGTCTTAAAAACGCTGTAAATCTGTAAAAATTTAATTTTAATAACTTATTGTTATGTATTATAAAATCTTTTATAACTTTAAAGAAAGAAAAAAATAACAAAACCTGATCCATATATATATATATATATATATATATATATATATATATATATATATATATATATATATATATACATATATATATATATATATACATATATACTCGAATATATAAATATAAAGTTAACAATATTATATTAAAAATATACAAATTAATCTATCGTTATCTAATAAAAATAAAAATTGTTCTTCCTTCTAGATGCATTTTATGTACATATATCTTCAAAACTTTATGTTTACATTTACAATCATCACATCATTTTATTAAAACATTCAAGTTTCCATATCAAGCAATTTTATTATTTTCATCAATAAGAAATAATTTCAATGTTCTCCTCTCGAAAAAGAAAATGTTGCCGAAAAGGGTAAGTTAAGAGTTATTACATTGTCGTTATATTTCTTCAAGTTGTATTACACCTAACTATGGTTTCACCCATATGTTCCTTTATTGCAACGTAGTCATATATCAAAATTTCTGATTTTTGAGTTAAGAATGCAGAAATAATTCGTCGTATCGCTGTTCATTTTGTGCAAAAAATGTATATAAACATCTTGTTTATTCACCCGTTGAGGGCAGAATACTTTTTGATATTTCCATTGATGTGTGTGTAAATTAAAAACTTTAAACTTGTTTTCTGACGAACGATTTTTTTTTAGATCCGACTACGTTGCAATAAAGGAACATATGGGTGAAACCAGCTTTAGTGTCATTTTGTTATAATTTAACAAATTGAAAACCCAATAAGTCAATCTTCACATGAGTGGGTGAGAAGCAAAAGTCGTTCGTTATAGAAATTTAAGAAAATCGAAATGATAATTGATTCGGACAGATCTTTCACACATTATTGCAGTTAGTTTCAGTTAGTATTTGGTTTGGTTACTATTGTTAATAGATCAAACTCACATATCTTCTGCTGACTGTATTAATTGAATCTCACATGAGAAAAAATTAAAAATACTCACGATTTCGACGATTTGAAAAGAGACGATGAATAAATTTTAAAACAATTTGAATATACTTGGGGGGTTAAAACTGTTTTTGATTGGAAAAAGAATAAACGTGCCCTTCGGAAATCTGTTTGTAAAACTTGTATCAGATTCTCGCAACTTATTTTATAAAAAATATTTTACTGATGACAACACCGAAGTAGATTTTCTACTAAAAAAATTTAAAAGGGATGTTCTTCCTAAAGTAAATAATGAATTTCGGGGAATATCATAAAAAAAATATTATTAAAAAGTTTATGTCTGAAGAGTAAGATTTTTTCATGGAACTACAGACTGTGGGGTCATGCTAGCATTTTGGAGACCAATGAAAATATTCCTGGGGGGCTATTATGTATTTCGATTCGAAACGGAAATCATTCGAATTTGTATATCTTGTACATTGTGTTTCGAAAGTATTTTCTTTCGAATCGAAATACATAATAACCCCCTTGGTTTCTTGGACTACTACACACTCCAAGGCCCTTCTTCGAAAGAGAATTCCTATTTAATTTGCCTTTCTCCGCAACCCGGAGCTCTCGTCTAGACGAATGGCTCCAAAATGGGATTGAGAGTTGGCGTAAGCGACTACATCGAGTAACTTGAATTCAGAAAGTTCTTCAGGATTCCAAACGTATGTAGCGTCCTACAGACAGAAATATCTGCCATTAAAGGAGCAACAAATTAGTTAAAGTTCTACGGAACATTAAACAGATATATCCATATCATAACCGATAGTTCAATAATCAGGTACCTTACAGATGTGTATACCACATCCAATCTGGTCCGAGAATGTCGCACAACCCTAAATGAGGTAGCGTGCCTTTCAATCATCACCATTAAATGGGTGCGGGGAGGGACATGCTCATGAGATGTTGATATTGACAATTTCTGCGGCACTCTACTCTCATCTTGCTGGAAAAAGATGGACACGTCCCTCTATGCGGTTGGTTCAAAACAGATGGTACGCTGAGACGATTTTAATTTAAATAATTTTTCACTAGTATTTATAATTGCAATTTTAATTTTAATAATTTTTCCCTTTTGTATGTCCGTCCGTTAGTGTTGTTGAACAAAATTTTAATGTAAAGCAAATGCCAATTGAATTTGACAGCTTGTGTTAAAAAATCATTGCTCAGCAATGTTTTATAACATTTGTTGCTGAATTTACTCGTATGTTCGAATACATATTCATGCGGTCCACACGTTAATATCTTGTGATGACAATTTAATTTGACAGTCGCCACATATTGCTCGTGTGGTCGGGTTTTAATAATAAAAAAAACTGAAGCAACAACGTGTGCAACGTTAAGTATTTTATATTATGATACAAAAATCCTCTGTCATGATGCGACATTTTTAATTGAAACAAGTTCTTCCAATATTTAGAAAAAAACTGATTATTTATTTGATCAAAATTATGTTACAAACATAATAATAAAACACAATTACTTTATTAATAATGATATTAAATGATAAATTAAAATAATATTTAAAAAAAATAAATTAAAATAAATAACAAATAAGAAGTTAAAATTTAAATGTAATAAAGCAAAATAATTAATTAAGGCTTTTAAATAATATCAAAACAATTGTCTTAAAATTCTGAAAATTTTATTTTACAAAATATTAATTGCACTTGCATTCATTTATAAATTTCGTTTCTTTTTTTTAATTGAATACTTTAATTAATATTTGAATTTTTTTTTAAGTAAATAAACTTGAAAATATACTAAACAAAGTATTTAATTATAAATGTTAATGTTCAAATTAGCGCTTTTTTTTGTCGTTTTAAATCGTTAAACTGTTTTTAGTAAAACTTTTTTACTTGTTCTTAAATCATAAGAATTGTTACCTTTTTAAAGCTTAAAATTAAAGAAGAAATGTTTTTTTTAAATGTTATTTTCTTTACTTTTTAATAAGTAACGCCACCTATTTAGACTGTTTCTTTTTTTTTAATAAAATCTCCAAAATTAGATCTTAAGTTTATATAAAAATAAACCCAATATTTCTCGTTATTTTTTATTTTTTTTTTTTTTGTTGATATAAACTAAATATAGAACTTTAATGTTCTAATATTGGACATAGCTTTTTTTTAATGTCAATGGAAAGCTATAATTAATTTCTATGGCATAAAAGAAAATAATTATAGATCCGATTGTCCAGGTCCTAGAAAGAGAAAAAAAAGAAAATACATTGTTTTAATTAGTAAAATTTTAGAAAAAATCGTACTTAATTACATTTTACATATAAAGCTTAATATAATTTAACTAAAAGAGTTTTTTTTTTTAAATTTAACTCTTTTTTTTGGGATTAACACACAAACAAGGTTGCCAGAAACTATTCGTATACAATCGATAAAATTTGATTTTAAAAAATCGTCGTCAAGTTCATCAAAAGTTTTTATAAAATGGACAATCATAATTTATTTTGTAAGTCATGTTTTTCGTACCCTGTTTGTTTTTATTGCACATTTAAGGTGCCTGCTAGTTGATTTCTAAATGTTTCCTCCTTTGACTGCCATTGATTTTTCTACCGATTACTTTAAAAAATGTGTATGTGTGAATTCTTTTAATAAAATTTATTTTTTTAACTCAAATTTTGATGTATAAAACGTCAAATAGTCAGTAGACCTTTTTTTGGTCCTTAAAAATCGTCAAAATAACTACAAATCGACAAATCTGGCAACCGTACATACAAAGCCTTTACTGCTCGAAAAAAGCTTCTGAAAGCTTTTCAGACACTGTTTTCCGTTTAACATTGTATATTTTCGGAGACATTTACACAATAAGCATTACTTAAAAAAAAGAAAGCTTTACTTAAGCATAACAAACTCAAGCATGCATTCAAAACAAAAGCTTTTATAAAAATTTGAACACGAAATAATAAAATCAGAGAGAAAACTTCACCTTTTTGTTCTTTTTAAAGCTAATGCTTGCAACTTTTTTTAAGCAATTGAATTTTTTATTTTAAATAGCTGTTTCTAAAGATCTTTTCTAGATGACTTTTTAGAATTTTTAGTTTTAACTTGTCCAAAACTTGCTCTTATTTCTTTTGTTGTGAAAGAATAATGCTAAAATTAAAATACCATTTCTTTAACATTTTAAAGCTAAAGGTGGAGTTAACTCTCCATTGGCAGCTTTTAAACAGTAAAAAAAATAAATATAATAAAACATTAATAAAATTAAAATAAATAAAATAAAAGAAGCTTTACACAATTCTACTTAAGAAAACATCAAATATTTGCGATAAAATATTGCTAAATTTAGACCAAGCTTTTTTTTATACAAACCTTGTTTATTTCATTTTAAGTTTTGATAACATTTTCAATTTAATTGAAATAAGTACATGTTCATATTATAATGTAAAGTTTATTATAATTAGAATAAATTTCAAGAGATCTTTATATCAAATGCAAAACAGAAAATTGAAGAAGTCTGGGCTTGATCTGCTACTTGATCAAAAAAGTATGAATATAAGAAATCAGAGTTTAAAAAATATTATACATACATGTGTACATATGTACATATTTATACAAGGTACTTTTTTATAAGAGAGGCAGTTAAGAAAAAGAACTTTTTAAAAAAGATATATTTTTATAAAAGGTTATTGTTTAAAAAAGGGCACTTAAAAAAAATTTACATTTTCAAAAAAGCAAACTTTTCAAAATGCCACTTTTCGAAAAATGCACCTTTGCAGAAATAAATCTTTTTAAAAAAAATTTATGAGTATCTTTTACAAAAATGTAGTTTAAAAAAAACTTGTTTATTAAAGTTGCTTAAAACAGCTATTTAAAAAAGCTTTTTCAAAAAGCCATTAAAAAGTTTTTCCAAAAAAGGTTATTCAAATAAGCTACTTTTTCAGATTTTTTTTAAATAAATTTTTTATAAAATATGTAGTCTTTAAGAAAAAAACTTATTGGAAAAAGTTACTTTAAAAACCCCTTTTAAACAGCTTTTTAATAGAAGCTACTTTAAAATAAATTTTTTTATAAAAGGTACTTTAAAACAGCTTTTTTAATAAAAGCTATTTTAAAACAGCTTTTGTAATAAAAGCTACTTTAAAACATTTTTAGTAATAAAAGCTAATTTAGAAAATCTGTTCCAAAAAGCTACTACAAAAAAGATTTTCCAAAAAAGTTTCTTTAAAGAAGCTACTTTTTCCGATAAGAAATTTTTTCAAAAAGCTACTTTTTCTAAAGAATTTCATTTTGAAAAAATTTTTCAACAGAACTACTTTGAAAGAAAAGCTTTTTTTTTTAAACAAAAAGCTTCTCTAAAAAAGCTTTTCCAAAAAGATACTTAAAAAAGGTTCTTTGAAGAAGCTATTTTTGCCGAAAAGAATATTTTTCCAAAAAGCTACTTTTAAAAAGAAAGCTATTTGTAAGTAGTTCTCAAAAGAGATACTATTTATAAAACGTTAATTTTAACAATATACTTTCATGAAAAGCAATTTATTTTAAAATTACTTAAAAGAAAAATTAGTTTTATTATAATTTCTTTTTTTGTTTGTTTTTCTTTATCGCAAATATTTCAGGTTTAATTAAACAAAACATTTGGCTAATAAAGTTGGCATTTAATAAATTAAAATAAAACAAAATGCAAATAAAATATTGGGCTTTCAAATGCAACATTTTTTAATGAAATATAATTTTGATAAATGTTTAAATTTATACAATTAATTTATATGTACCTTAGAATTTTTGAACATGGTTTTTTGATTTGTTTAGAAATTTGATTGACTGATTTAGTTTGGAGAGGTGGGGGTTTTTTTTTTTGGTAGAGATGGTCAAATTTACACAATTAAAATGTAACAGATTTAGTGGTGGTGGGTGGTGAGGCGTCATTTTGAATATTTTTTTAAAACTTTTTTGAAGGTAACAACAAATAATTTTTTTTCTTTGGAAATGTTTAACGTAAAAATGAACGAACGACAATTGATTGATCATAGCCTGGTAAACATAAAAATAGTATGTGAAGTTAAAATGAAATGTGATGGTGAAGTGTGCAGTGAGTTAAAATGTTGGTGCAGCTTAAAAATATGATTGAATTTGATTCAATTAATGATAGAAATGCAATTTCCGACATAGTCCTCGTTCTATGAACGCGTTAAAAGATCATAATATATTTAAATTTCTTTGGCTTTTCTTGTCCATTTGAGTGAAAAAAGCTCTTCATGGAAGCTTTTTTTCTGTTCTATAATAATATATATCTCCTTGACATTGCTGTTATGCTAGCACTACTTGTGTTAGGAGTTTAAATTTAAGTGTTTCTGTTGTTGTTGTTGCTGTTGTTTAATTTTCAATTAAAATGTACATTAAAATGACAGTAAAATCTAATCTTATCTTAACTTTTCCCCTGTATCTTAATTAAATCCTAATACCAACTGTGTAGCTTTTAAAGCCCTGGTTTCTAACCCTTTTGTTGCTTTTTGTTTTGCTTTAACTACGACTTATTCCATTTGCCTATGGATGCTTCCCGGGAGTGTCTGCTGTTGTACATGGGAATTTCTGGTGACTCTGTTACTCTTGCCAAATCGCGATTTATTGTTTTTGAACTTAATACACGTGGACATCTGGCGGTCCAGGGACTGCGACGTGAGTCCTGTAATGCTCTAAATGATTTAGAGGGCACAATGTCTTCAGCTCCTACCGCATCGGACCAAGTATTGTAATAGTCGGCATAGGATTTATCTTTTTTAATTTCGCTGGGCGTAGTGGCTGGTGGTGTGGATTCCACTGAATTATTACATAAAGAATCGAGTTCCTCTTCTAGAACTCTTTTGGCAGCTGCCTGCAGCTTTTCCATGGGTAAATTTCTAAAATGTGTACTGTCACTCTTGAGCAACAGACTCTGCACCAACTCACTGACCAATTTATCGCTAACAACCGAAGATTTATTGTTACTGTGATCCATCATTATGGGTGAGACTGGGCTGTTGGGTGTTGAAGGATTGTCATTATCTATGCTGGTATTTTTGCGCAAAGGCAAAGATAAGCGTTCTCTTCTTTGGCTCATGGTTTCTGCTTCGTTCAAGGCTGTGGGATTTTGTTTGCGTGTAATACTAACATTGTGCACAATCTTTTTGCGACTCGGCTTAAATTGCAATTCATCTGCATTGAGATTGCTATCAGCCACATCTGGATCTTCTTGTAAAAGCTTAAACAATCTTGAATGAGTAGCAGCTCTTTGATAGGAAGACATTTTACGCAGCTCAGGAAAGCTCTCAGATTCAGTGTCTGTCTCCGAAAGTTGTTTATTCATGTCAGTTACTCCGGAATCATCCTCGTCCATTTCGGATTCAGAGCGTTGCGTACTGCTGTTGCGCGACAGAGAACTTTGTCTGGTATTATTGCTATCCACAGACAACGATTGTTTCTTAATAGAATTTCTACGCGACTCTGAATCGGATTTCTCAACGGCTCCTGTTTCAAAGGCCGAAATGCGATCTTTTACCGAAATTTTTCTATCCTCATTGAACTTATTGATTTCCAAATCGGGTAAACCATTCGATAAACGCTTTACAGTCGGCTCCCTATGAATTTCTGACATAGAAGTTTCTGGTTGGTTGTTGTTTGCAAGAGCTAAAGCTGCTTGTGGTGTCTGTTCTTTAACAAATGTTTCTTGAACTGCGACTGCAACTGCTTTAGTTTTTCCATTGCTCGCGAGTGTCCCTTCAGTTTGTAGGGCCTCGTTAACTGCATCCCAGTCCCATTGTTCGGATTCTTCTTCAATGTAAGATGCTCTATTTGATATGCTCTTGCTGCGTTCATCTATGGAGGTGTTAAAGAAAGCCATGGCTTTTCTATAGTTATTACGCTTAATTTCCAATTGATCTTTTTCTGGTGGCTGGGATTCACTACTGGTATGATCGCTCATGTCAAGTGAAGTCTCTGCTGGTATGTATTCTGATTCTGCCTCCATTACTTGAGTCTGTGGTCCCCATACGGAGGCTGTAATAGGTTCATGCACTGAAATAGTTTCATCATTGTGCTCTACTTCTGGTAATTCCTGTTGTGTCATATCATCATATTCCTGGGCTAAACGCTTTTCTTCTTCCACTTCTGGATCTATTATAAGTGGCTCTTCGCCTTTATGCGCCTCTAGAGTTTCCCAAATATTCATGTTTGCTGTGGGAGACTCATCTGGTAATTTTGCATGAAAAGCTTTTGGCAAGACGGGCTTGTAAGGTGTCTCATCCACCGAGTTATGACGTTCTCTGGAAGCCCAAAATGTAGCAGATTTATGGAAAGTAACATCATCTTCCTCAGTCAGTCTTTTAGCTTCAATCTCTGCCCAGAAATCAATTTCTTCATCGGTATCAACTTCACGTGGTTCCTCTGGGTACTTGTAAGGATCAAATTCTGGCGGCACTGTGTGCACATCATCATCATCAAACATACTAGATTCCTGTTCTCCAAATGAATTGATTAAGGTCAAAGCTGTTATTTCCTGCTTGCTATCTGAATCTTTAGACACTGGTGCTGCTTCGCGGGGTTTACTTTCTTTTGCTTTTTCGATTTCAGCCCAAAAGTCTACTTCTTCATCTTCCGACTGTTGCTGAACTGAACGTTGGTCGCTTTCTTCTTTTTCATAGCTGCAAGAAGCTCGTTGTGGTTGGGAAACTTCGTTAATGGAAGCTCTTAAAGCACTCATATTAAGAAGCTGTACTTTGTTAATAGTTTCATGTTGTTTTAAGGAACTCTCCAGTTTCTTATCGTTTTGTTTTTCAGTTTCATAAACACTCGCCCAAAAGGAATGCTTAGCTGTTTCTAGTGACTTGAGTTTGCTTTTAATCGGTTTGATTGGTGGTAAATCTTCTTCACGGTCCGCCCAAATGTCCTCAATCTCTTCAGTTTGCTTGGCAGCTGTTTCTTCGCAGTTAAAATAATTATCTGTGGAATTATCCTTATGCAACTTATTGGCAGATTCTACTAAAGATTTATCTTTTTCTTCTGATGCCGTGTGGTCTTCGTGTTGTATCCTTGATTCGGCTGATTTCCAGCACTTAGACTCTGGAACTTTCTCCTCTTTGCTTGCTGATGAACAACGATCCCAGAAACTAAATTTAGCTTTCGAAATTGTCTCTTGAGATTTTGAACAAATATTTTCGTCCTCGGATTTTAATTCAGCTTCAATTTCAGCTGGAATATTTTTAATTTGTTGCGTCGTTTCCTTAGTTTCTTTTGTCTTACTTCCTGTTTTTGTGTTGTTGGATGATTTTTTCCGGACACTTAACTTACTTTCCTTGCTTTCAGCTTTGGCTTTAACTTGTTTCATGGATTTCTGTGAATATTCTTTCGGAACTTCCTGGCTGTGTGGCTCCTCTGTTGCTTTCTCCAGGGACTTTCCCCAGTAACTAGCCGATTGCTCTTTAATTTTTTGTGCTTGCATTTTGGTGGCCATTAAAGTGGCAAAGAAATCCATTTCATCTGCAGTTTCTGTTGTCTTCTTAATTTCTTTCTTGTCTGTTTCTACTACATCATCTCTCAACATGGCCATATTGTTGATGATGTTGCCATTATAGGTTTCACTGGCGAATTTATTGCGCATATTTAAGGAGAATGAAGCAGATATATTGTCCTGACTTGACTCCAACTTCGCAAAATTTTCTTGCGGGAACGGCGGCATATCTTCTATGGGATATATATCGCTCATATTCTTATTTTTCACTTTATCATCCAAGGCACTAGATCTTGAGGAGGAGTGTGTTAAGGATATGGTTACACTGACATCGCAATCATCGCATTCGCTAGAATCATCATCCTCAGAATCACTTTTCACTGTGGCCACATTGAAGGCGGTACGTTTTTCACTTAAAGCGATACTATTTCGTTTTTCTTCGATTTGCGATTTGCCCACTTCCAAGGTGGTGATTTTTTCAGCATCTTTGGAAGAGCTAAAGGAAAACTTCAGAGGTAGCCTAACGGTAACGGAAGTGGAATCATCTCGCTCTTCATCGCCCTCATCAGTTTCCTCTATTTTAAGTTGTATATCTCGGTCTTCTCTCTTTTCCATTTCGCTCTCTTCCTCGTAAATAACACTAAGACTATCGTCGACGATCATGAACTCTTCGCTGTCAGAATCTTTTTCAGAATCATCTTCAAAGTCAAGTGTTTCGTTATTTTGTTCTTCCTCATCTTCTTCATCGAATATATCACTTTCGCCGTCGGCTGTAGTTTCGTCGTCATCATCACCCTCTGATTCTGTATCAGAAGTAAATTCTGTTTCAATTTCCTGCATCTTTGGGCCATTATAGACTTGCACATTGTTTACAGATCTTATGGATTTCAGCGGAATCAGCCCCTTTCTATATATTTGCTTAGGCGTAATTTCGGAGTCTGAAGACATTTGATCCGAATCCTTTTCGGAATCTGTCATCAATGTAGTGCCTTGTTGTACTGGCGATGTATTGTCTTCTGGACTTTTCTGATCGATATTTTTTTTATACGATTTTTTATTTTGGTAGTTTGTATTAAGATTATTCTTGATGCATTTGGTCATGTGCTCCAACTGTTGGGTTAATATATCAACTACGGATCTATCAACTGGCGAATTCGATTTGAGAGAAGTAACATCTTCTATTTCTGTGACGGAAGCAGCCTGTTTTGGAGGTTCTTTTTCAATTTTAATGTGATGTTTCATAATGACCTTGGAGGGTACATCATCTGTGCTGGGCGTAATGATAATATCGGGCAATATACTGCTGGCCCTACTCGTATCGGAACCTTGACTATAACTAGGTGTTACGGGATAAGGATATGTCAAATAAGGATGTGGCGGCGGAGACATATAAGAGGCGTACATGGTTTGCGCATCAAATTGTGTAGCCTGAGTATTAGTTTGATTTGGAAGAGAGCGGTGGGATGGCAAGTGTTGGATTGGTGGTGGCGGATAATAAGGATAATAGTAAGGAAATGGAGGATAATGTGTAGTTTGCTCTCCAGCTGCAGAAACTGGGGGTAGTGGAGGCGTGGCCACGGCAGAATGCATACCATAATGATAAGGCCAATTGGTGGGAGTATAAGTTTCACTGTTTTGACTGGAAGGCATATGAGATGTTGCTGATGGTGATGGTGGTGGTGGTGGGAGATACCAGGGATAACCATATGGATATGGATAAGCTGGATATGGAATAGTTTGTGAAGGTGGGGGTGTAGGTGAACATGACGATGATGATGAAAAAGCCAATTCCGAATTAATAGAAGTGGATGACGAAGATGACGCCGGTTCAACGGCAGATGAACTAGATGCATATGAACTAGAATGTCTACTATTGTCAGGTTTTGATTCAATTTCGTTCATTTCGTTATTTTTTTGACAATTTTCCTGTTTGTCTACATGATTCATTTATTGTTATTATTGTTATTATTATTAATTTATTTTGTGATCGCGCCGTGCATGAGGACAACAATATAAGAGAAAGAAAAAAAAAATGAAATAAAATTTGATTTGATGAGAAATAATAAAATAACCATTAAGAGAACATTTTTTTGACATACAACAAAACGATACCGAATTGATTAATGAAAACGATGTTTCGATGTGATGTGGGTGGAGTAGAGTGGTTGGTGGTGGTGGGTGGTGGGTATTGGTGGCGGTGTTCAATATTCCATTGAAATTATTGTGAAATGTGTAAGCAGGCATACATATGCAAATGTAAATATGTAAAGGGTGTCTCAGTAAGAATGCGTACTTTTTAAATTTAGTGTTTATTTAAATTTGTGCAAATGGAAACTCCGAAATTTAGCAGCTGTAAAATATATTAATTCCGATTATTAAAAATGGAGCGCTTTATGAAAGAACAACGCATTGTAATTGTGAAAACTTATTATAGAAATTTGGAAAGTTATGCGAAGAATTTTTAGTCGAGAAAATGTGTCAACCATTCAAAAAGTGCTGGAAAAAAAGTTGAAGAAACTGGGTCGGTTGGTCCCTTTTGACATATCGGCAATTGAAAGACAGACAGACGAAGTTTGTAGAAGAAGGGGCGAAGATGCAGATTGTGTAGTACACGACCCTCTATACTGGGCATTTTTTTGTTTCTCTTTTGTTATTTTCGCAGTTTTCACCTTGTTGCTTTATATCATATTTCTCATGCCCAAGTCGTCTTCTTCGGGGGAATCTTCTAATGCCAATTTTGTGCAATAAACTAGTTTTTTCCTTTTTTAAATCAAATTTAATTTTTATAAAAAATAGTTTTTGGTAATTTAAGTAAAACACAGGATAAAATAAATATGTAATAATAAGTAAACAAACTACGCAAATGGTTGAAAAACGATTATGAAAAAATTTCTGTCTGTCTATTAATTTCCAATATGTAAAAGCTTCAGGCAAGAACAGAAGAGAATTCAAAAAATTCCGGCAAGAAATATCGCATGTGTGAAAGGGGACTTATGGACAGTAAGACGCCTCTGCGTTATTGTACCGTTTGGTCTCTTGAAACATTGCCGCTGTAAACGAAAGCTTCGACGAAGTTTCACAAAGAGCGAATTTTGGCAAAACACCCCCTTCCTCCACCTTCCTGCGTACAAAATTCAGCTGACTCAGGAGCTCAAACCAGCAGGCCATGGCGATTCGTTCAACGGGTAATGGAACAAAGTGAAGTCAACGCCAATTTTTCAAAAAAAAAGTCATCTTCACCCATGAAGCGCATTTCCAACTGAATGTCTTCGTGGATTCACAAAATTGTCGAATTTGCAGCTCAGTAAGTCCTCATTCAATACATAAAAACAAATGCACCCACAAAGATCATCTGGCGGAGTGTAGGGCATTCGTTACAGGTATTCGTATTGGCCTCAACTGCACGTCATGGATCTGGACGATGGCGCCAACTGCCACAGCGCGAATGAAGCAATCGATTTATTACAGCAACGATTTCCAGAACAAAATATCTCAAGAAATTCTGATTTCAACGGATCACCAAGATTATGCGATTTAACGCCGTGCGATTCTTTTCTTTGGGGTTTCGTATAATCTTTTGTGTAACCGAATAAACCAAAAACAATTTCTGAACTCAAATCCGGAATCCAACGCGTCATCGGTGGATACAGCGACATCTCTGTGGAAAACTTATGGCCGTGAGGGCCATTAGAGGGATATTTTATTTCATACTTAATCGGAACATATCTTCTTTACAATCCAATAACAAAAAATCACAACTATCTCAAACTAATGCGTGTTTTTATTTTAAAATGAAAATGTGCATCATTCTTACTGAGACATCCTTTATATAAATGTAACAAAATCCATTTTGGAATTTTTTTTTATTCCACTGAACGACAATTTATGAAAGATTTTTTTACATATTTTTTTTACAAAAAGTTGGAGGTTTTAATGTTAATCCAGAGATTAAAAAAACACTTAAACAATTTTAAAGGCATCAAAATTTTGAAAAGCTTTAATTGAAGGTTAAAAAATTTTAAAAATATTTATTTCATTCTTATTTTAATGTGATCGCTGAAATGTACATTTTAAGAAATGCTTTTAAAGCTTAAATATTTTACATGTTTGATCGATCGTATACATAATTTAAAAGCCGCTTTTAATGCAGCAAAACCTTGTAGTATTGTGTATCGCACACATATTTAGACTAAAATTCACAACTTTACTTTTAAGTTTAAAACTTTCCTTACTTTGTAAAATTAAAACTTGCAAATTTTGATTATTTTAGAACGCCATTTTACATAAATTAAAAATTTCTTTCTATGATTTACTTCAATATATTTATTCATAATCTTTCATTTGCAACTTTTAATTTGTAATTTAAAAATGATTTGCACTCTATAGTTTTATTTTTAAAAATGTTAATTTAATATAAAACATGCATCCATTGAAAAAAATCTTCCAAATGGATTAAATAAATGTTTATTGGCATGAACTTAAAATAGAAAAAAAAGTCATATTTTTTTTATCCATCTTACAAAATAAAAATGAAATTAAGAAACAGCAAACTTAAAATAAAAATTCAACCAAAAATATTCTAATTAAATATTCATTGTTTGTCACAATATTATTAAAGAAAAAAAGCTGCAATTAATTTAAAAGAAAATATAATAAAAAAAGGTGAACAACTTTCTCTCTCTCTCTATTTATCTCGCTATCTCTCTTTCCACAAAATCTCTTAGTTTTTTTTTAAAATCGTATGCAGATGAAACAAATGTTTAAATGTTTGTGAGAAGTTGTAAGAAAAAAAATCCAGTGAAATATTTGATATTTACAAATGGATTTTGAATTATATTTTTTGAATTCTTAAGGTCTATTAAAAATAAAAATAAATACTTAAAATGATTTAAATGATGAATTGTATACAAGAAAAACGAAAAAGGAAAACTTTAAGCTTTTAAGAAAACTTACCAGCATTTTCTGGTTGTGTCATGGCTTGTAAGATTTTAAATGATCGACTTGGTATAGCGCTACCGGTGTATTTTTTCGGCTCGGGTACTTGTTGTTCACTGGGTGGTATATATTGTTGAGAGTTTTCTTTTCGCAAAAAAAAAAAGAAGGAAAGAACAAAAGTGTATAATTAGTAAATTTTCAATAAAATTGTATCTTCTTAAACTAGTGAAAACAAAAATCACATAAAAAGCTTTTTCGTAAAGCTTTTTTACCATAAAATGGACGTTGTTGATTATGTTTGGTAGCAGAAGGCGTTGTTGGTGCTGAGTAGTTACCTGCAATTAAAAGAAATAAGTTTAAGTTTATTTAATAATTCTACTTTTGAAATGATATACAGTATTTTTCGTTTAGCTGCACATTCAAGTTTGTAGAAAAATTCGTGCACATAAGCAATATATTATGTTATGCAGCTTCACGTGGCAGCATAATAATGCTGCTAAGTGAATTCACTTATCTGTCTAAATATGCTCTTATGTAAAAAATTGTTTTTTATTGCAAAAATAAATTTAGTCTAACTATAAGCATAAGAGTTTTTAAAACTTTTCAAACACTCATTTTGCATTTGATAGTTCCTCCATTGGAGAACAACAAATGTGGAACCGTTTTTAGAGATCTACTGATGAATTGGCATTAGCAGCCACCGAAATGATGGCATACAGATTAGCTAACCACAACAAATTAATTTAAATGTTTAAATTTATTATTAATGAAAGCATTAAAAAACTAAAACAATTCATTAAAACAATAAAGTAGGCACATACATACTAAGTAAAATGAATTCGGATTTTATTAAAATGAAAAACCAATTCTGCCGCCAAATCAGTATCGGCTTCGTTACCTGGTTTGCACATGAAGGTGGTTCGAAAAAAAGTTGAGCCAGTCATTCCCTGGGATTAAAGATTAGTTGAAAACAAATTTCCAAAATATTTTTTTGCCACGTTTTTGGATACCGCCCTTTTATTTTTTTTGTACACTTCCTCGGTGGCGACTTTTTAAGCCGACAGCAAATTCTGGGCGCCACTTATGCCATCTCGGATCATTCCTTCTAATATCAAACTTTTTGCAAGTGGCAAGAAGGCTCTTCTAAAACTTAGGATGTCTATTTTTTAATTACGATTTTATTATCGTTGGCATAATAACGATTTTCTGTTTTATGAGGCAGTTAAGTAAACTATTTTGTATTAAAAATAAACATTGTTGACCAAAAATTGAATGCAGTTGTCCACAATATGCAGTTAAACAAAATGCACGTACACGATTTATTTTCTAACAAAAGTTTGCCATTATACACAATATTTTGTATTTTGTGCAGCTAGACGAAAATTGCAGTTAAGCGAAATGCAGCTAAACGAAAAAAACTGTAATATTTATTTTCAATTACTCGTATGATGTCCTGTTATAAGTTTTGAGTTAATAATTATTAATAAAGTTTATTTATTTTTAGTAAATTATTATTAAAATGATTTATTATTTTAGAAAAATTCCACAACCAGCCATAGCTTTCTTGAATAAAAGAATTAGCTGTTTAAACTAATAATTAAATATTAATTGAAGTAAAGAAATAGACAAACAAAAACATTAGAGTGAAAAAAGTCTGGTGAAATTATATGAATAAACTCTATTAAAAAGTTTTTTTTTGGGAATAAGAAAACCAAAAACCAAAATTTGTTATTAATTTTTTCATGAATCATTTGACCCCACTCCTATGCATATAATGAAAGTTTCAAAGCTTTGAACTTAAAAGAAATCGCTTTTGGTATGCTAATCCATAAAACCTTAAGCTTTAAGTTTTCAAGATTATGGTTTAAGAAAAACTTAAAAATCATTAATGTATTGAATCTTTGTCTTTTATAGTCTTAAAGCTTTTTATTCTACATAAGCTTTAAGCTCTTGTGTTATACAAGTTATCAATTTATGAATGCTTTAAGTTTATTTTATAAACGTTTTAGCATTGGTAGAATAATACAGGTAGTGCGGACTTTTTTTGGGGGTTTGGGTCTCTCAAAATTTGATTATGTATTACTAACACACATCCACACTAGAAAAAAAGCACACTTTAATATTTGTTTCAAAAGCAGTGTTGTTGTAGCCTCGACACTACCTGTATCATTCTACCATGCATTTTAGTTTTATTTTATGAAAGTTTTCTAAATGTGCAACATTTGCTACTATAACATTTTAATATCTTAAGACATGATCAGACGGAGCAAATTTTTATCTCCTTTATTATCCTTTAGTTTAAGTAAATATTTATTAGGTTAGAAAAGCTTCTATAGAAAATTAGACAACTAATATTTGCCAAAAATATCTTTTACCAAATATTCGCTCTGTCTAAAACACTTCTTGTGCTAAGCTTCAAAGCTTAAGGCTTTAATTTTTATGAGATATGTCAATAATATAAACCTTAATATAAATTTGATACTTAGAAAAGCTTTTGTATAAAAAAATCGTTTTCCTTAGGAAATTAGTTGAATGCTTACGAATATGAAGACGTTCAGCTTCTTCGAAATTTCGAAATTTATTTAGCTCAAACTTTTCTGAAGTTTATTTGGCTCTTTGTTTAGAAATTTTATAACGTTTTATACATATTTTGTTGGTAACAAGCTTTTGAGCTTAGAGCTTTCCTGTAACGGACTCTGAATTTTCCTACATTCTATACTTATGCCTGGCCGGCCACCTCTCGTTGTGTCCCTAGTTGTCTTCCTACGCTGCTTACCTTGTTCATGTCCAATTTGCATACGTCTCATTTGTTCGACTGTGGGGCTATGTCGTGCCTGTTGAGCGCTCATTTGACGTGCAAATGTTGGACGATGTAATTGCGGTTCGATCGGATATTGTTGCTGTTGTTGGGGTTGCTTCTGCTGTTGCTGTTGCTGGTTTGGATTATCATCGTTACTGCCATCATCTATAGTATCTGTGATCTTTTGTAAAATTCTAAAAGATTTCGATTGTACTGGTGGTGTACGTTGATCACTAAAATTGTATGTGATTTGTGATGTGATGTGATTGTGGGCGTGGTAGTATTTGTTTGTTTGATATGAACAAATAAAAATGAGATATTAGAGTTTTTTAGGAGCCAGAAAGTAGTAAAGATTTATAATAGAATTTTTATACATATGCTGTTATACAGAATTTAATTTCAACCAATCAGAAAATGTTATTATTTATTATGCAATTAAATGTACAATTAATTGAACCAAAAAATGAAAGCTCGATTTTTAGTTTAATGAAAGTTGATCTTGGCAATATGTTATATAGTATGGCTGTTTCAGTTAATGAACAAATAAACGAACATATCTATAGACAGACTACTTAGATGTTTAACTAATTTTTAGTTTCTTCTAAACATATATCGGAATTTTTGGGGATGTTGTAAGGAAAAAAGCTACCTGAGTCGATTTTTTCTAAATCTGATCTCAGCTTCAAGTGGACAGTCATATACTACAAGATTATAATCCTCACTTGTTTAAAAAGCATTTTAAATTCAATTGGTTTTTTTAATTAACAAAATATAGAATATATTAGAAAAAGAACGTATAAAAAAGCTTTATTAGTTTAAATTAAAGCGCTTAACATTTGAAAGAAAAACAAAGCTTTACTTCAATATCTCACTTGTAAAATGATTTCAAACTTACTTTTGTATAACAATGGGTGTCTTTGAAACTGGTCCTCTGGTGCCTTCATTATTTTCTATTGCAATTGGTATAATGTGAGTTTTGCTGCTCGTTGCTACATTGTTTTGTGTTTGCTGTGTTTGCTGCACCATACGTGGAGCATTCAATTGTTGTAAGTTTGGCGACATAGCACGTTGTGGTTGTTCTTGCTGCTGCTGTTGGTGTTGTTGGCCAAAATTATTGTAACCCTGATCAACGAACTGATTGGGTGTACGCATAACATAGCCGGGAGCAGGGGCTGCAAAATTATTATTAATATTGATAAGAAAAAGCTTTTTGCTTAACTTGATAAACATGTGTTAAACGTTAAAAAGCTATTGATTTGTAAATATTTAAATTACCTTTTTTAAAGCCGCAAATTAATGAGCTTTGAATTTTAATTTTATTTTTTTATTTATAAAAGAATGAAATATATCTGGTGTATTTTCATTTCATTAATATAGTCTAAAAATGACACGATTTTGTAAAAGCTTAGAACATCTTAAAATTATGAATCCTCTTTACAGATCATTTCGAAAAGTTTTTGATAAAATGCGTCTTAAAAGCTTTTTATGTACAAAGTTCTCAAAACAAAAGAAAAGATTTTATCTAAATAAATATATTGACAGCCCCTGGAAACTGATTTTAAACTAATTTAAATATTAAAAAAAGGTTTTAAAGTTTGTTGCTAGCGATTTCAATAGACAGCAAAGCGGGTTTATGCTCAGTTTTTTTTAAGGTG
This sequence comes from Gymnocheta viridis, assembly GCA_956483585.1. Classification (NCBI taxonomy): domain Eukaryota; kingdom Metazoa; phylum Arthropoda; class Insecta; order Diptera; family Tachinidae; genus Gymnocheta; species Gymnocheta viridis. The sequence goes on from OY101444.1 coordinate 6,279,863, forward strand.
GTATAATTTAACTTTTCTTGTATTCTTCAAAAATTATCACACTAATTTTCAAGGAAAAAGAAAAAACTCTTTTTAAGAGCATTTATAAAAAAAAGCTTTTAAAATGCTTTTTATAATTTCATATTTCTGAAAAATTTTAAAAGCTTTTAAAAAATCTCTTTTGCAGTTAAGCTTTGTAATACATTTATTAAAATTGACAAAAGTTTTATTTTATGAGCTTATTTATGTTTTTATACTGCACATTCTTTGAATTTTGAAAAATGCTTAAAGTTTATAAAAACGTTTCTAGAAAGTGCACCAAAATAATATATTAAGGCTTCTTGAAAGTATACCACAGAAAGCTTTGACGAAATCCTTAAACTAAGGAATAATAAAAAAAGTTTAAACTAACTGCCAGGCCCACGATGTCACACGTATTCTTTCTTTCGTACAATTACATACAGTGTTAAAAAAATAAAGCTTTTTGAGCTTTTGTTTTATGTAAAATTAACTTCGGAGATAAGAAGCTTTTAAAGTATAAAATTGTTCAGAGCAGTACGTATTAAATGCTTAACATTTTAACCATACTGCAGCTTCGTTTTTTCTTATATGACAACCTAAAATAATTCAGAGAAGTCTTGCTTAGAAGTGTTTAAAAAATAAAGCTTTTTGTTGAGCTTTTGTGTTTTATGTAATTTTTGTTTTCATGGTTTTGTTGATATTTTTATGAAGTAAACTTACTTATACTACCTGCTCCATATTGCTGTTGTTGATTAAAGCTCGGTTGAGCTGCGGCATAAGTGGGTGTTTGCTCCAATTGTATGGGTATAATGCGTTCCTAGAGACACAAAATTGCCCGAGTTAGTATTTGAATAGTTTTTTTTTTAACGTTTTTAAATTCTTACCTTCGGACCATTTTGACTGTTCGGCTGATTAACCGGAGTATTAATCTGCAAACGCAAACCAGTTGCATGGATGGGTTGAGCACCAAAGTTCTGAGAAAGAGTTGGAGGCATAAAACCATTGCCTTGATTTAAAGGTTGATGCATCATCTGTTGCTGCACTTGAGATAATGATGGCGATGGCGGTGGTGGTGGTGACTTGATACGATTCAATGATGAAGGCACCACATTGCCATTTTCTTCTGGACGTGCCCAGGCTGGTTGCTCTTTGGTCATCGGTTGGCTATTCATCCAACGTAATTGTTGATTTGGATGTTGCTGTTGTTGTTGTTGTGGTGCCATTTGGCGCACTGGTGAGTCACGTTGTTGTTGCTGCTGCTGCTGCATTTGTTGACGTACAATATGTTGCGCTTGTGGCTCTGTGGGTGGTGCCAAGGGTGCAATGTACAAAGAGCCAACATTGGTCTGTAAAATGTTTGCAAAATATTTTTGTTTAATTAGAGAAAACGTGCTGAGAATTTAAAACAATTGTTTTTTGGGAGGGTACTGCGCTAAATGCTTTAAGTATGACACTTATGGCGTTTTCTTTTCTAGAAAAAAGTGCAACATTTTTTGCCCTTTTTATTGAAAATTTGCAATATAATGATTTTTTGAAATAGTGAATCGGAAATGATTGCATCGTCAGTTACGAAGCAAAATTATCGCCTTAAGAAAACTTTGAATTGCAATTCTATTGATAAAAAGTAAAAGAAATTTTAAATTTTTTTTAAAAAAGAAAACGGCCTCAGTTTGCAAAAATTTTATTTTATTGCAAAGCGGGTTTATTTATATTTTTTTTTGTAATGTAAAGCAGTCATTGGCTTAGTTATCTTTTACTTTCAAAGGAAAGCTCTTAGGCTTCGTTGAAAGCTTTACCTACCGGCTTAGGGCCTTGATAAGGCGATTGCTGAGTACTGAAATCCGGAGTACTTTGCTGCTGTTGTTGCACATTATTATAAATGGGCTGAGGATGCGACTGTGCTACTAGTGATGGTTGTTGTGGTTGCTGTGATTGACCACGTTGAGTGCGCCATGGTACTGTTTGTGGATGATTGTTGGGAGAAATCGATGTTCCCGATGTAGCAGATGAAGGTGTAGAATGCTGAGCCAATGGCGAAACAGCCGGAGGAGCTCTTTGTTGCTGCTGTTGCTGTTGTTGAGAAAACTTGAAGGGGCTTTCAGTGGCTCTTGTTGGGGTAGCATTCTCCACAGTTCGTGGACTATCAGGTTGCCTGGTATAAACATTGACAGCTGGTGATGTTGGTGCTGCCACACTACGAAATTCGGGCCTAGGTGATTGGTGTTGTTGTTGTTGTGAGTATTGTGAATTTTGAATTTGTTGTTGTGGTGTAGAAGGTGGTTCAGCGGCCCCGTATTGAGGTGATTGTTGTATGGGTTTGATGGGAGACTGTTGCAGCTGTTGATGTGGACTTGGTGGCGTGTATTGTTGTTGTTGTTGTTGTTGGGGTTGTTGATAACTCGTATAGTTATTGTTCGTTTGGTTTTGTTGCATTGAATTGTTCGTAGTGGTGGGCATGGTTTTCTTGATACCTGTTATTAATTGAAATTCGGTTTTTATAAATAAAAAATTAAGAATATTCTAAACAAAATTACAACATGTCTTATTTCAAAATTGCTTTAGATTAAGTGGGATGGATGTTTGGGTAGTTCGGTTTAAAATGAGGATGGAGTTTATTTAATCGTGGATTTTTAAAAAGCGCCATCACCAGATCAATATGGAGTTTAAACTTTTAAAAAGTTAATCGCTGCAAGATGTGAGAGAAGTTAAAAATGTTTGAGTGATTCAGTTGTCATGATATGGTCGGATGGAAGAATAGTGGCTGGAGGACAAGTAGATTGGCAAAGAAAAACTCGAGGTTAAAGGCAAAATGAGTGTTGAAAATAAATATCTTAACACGGTTTTCAAATATGATATCGCTTCGTTTTCTCTTGTAGTGTTAAGTTTTCAAGTTAAAATAGGATTTAAAGAAAAATAAACTTTTAAATTAGTAAGAACTTCCTTTCCCTGGCTTAACAAAGGCAGATAGATTAATTTCTTTGGAAAGACAGATTAAGCAGAGACAACAAACAACCATAACCATAATAAATAAAAATGAAGTAGAAATAAATGAAAAGAAAAAAAGCTTTATTGATAATTGTGCTGCATTTTTTGTGATAGATTGCATGTGAAACTACGCCCTCACCGTCAATATTATCGTTGCTCAAAATTGCAGTACCATTATTATTATTATTATTATTATTGGCATTCATCGTTTGCGGTGAGCTACTAGCACTGTAAACGCTGTCGTTATTGCTGCCGGCCATTGGACTTTTCGAACGATCTTTAACATATTCATCCTTCCAGAAGGTATTTTTTTCGACCGGTGGCGGTACTTTACGTAAAGCGGCCATCGGATTTGGAGGAATTTTAATTTCCGGACGAAAGCCCATTGGCGGTGGTTCGAAACGTTGTGGTGTTGGTGATTTGCGTGGCATGCTGGGTGAATTGGGTGCGCTGCCACGTCCACCAGCACCATTATTATTGGTGTTGGGTGGTGCTAATGTGCCTGCATTGGAAAAATTGGATGAGGAAGGTGGTGGTGGGGGCGGTGCTGGTGCACTGCCACCATTGAAATTCTTACCGGGTGCAGGGGGTGGTGGTGGTGGTAGAACCTGAAAAGGCATGCCCATGGCTGCAGCGCCCATAGAGGCAGTAGCGCTGGGACTTGAACCGCCTGGCGATTGCGGCTGAGTTGGACGATTATGTTGCTGCACGCCGGTAGCACCTTCCGCCTGTGCATTGCGTGCCAAACGTTTAGCCATACGTTCAGATTTGATTTGGGATAGATCTATGCCGCCGGGTGTGTAAGTGAAGGGTTTTTTGTCTTTTGTCATCATGGCATTTTGAACACAGGCAGGTGCCTCGTAGGTCTGTTGTGCGGGCATGCGTTGACCAGCTCCATACCTAAAAATTGAAAATAATAATTATTAAATAAATAATTCATTAAATGATACCAAGCGAAAAGTAAAATCTTTTTTTTTTTAAGAAAACGTTTAAAGTTTTTTAAATATCTAAAAATATCTCAACAGCATTAACGGGGGCTTAAAGCTTTTTAAGGCTTTTAAGCTTTTACCATTTTAAAAGCTATAAACTCTTGTTTTTAATTATTAGGTTGTTTAAAAATTAGTTTTTAATTATTAAATTTAATTTAATTTCCAACTCCTGTACGACCTGCTGCCTAAAACCCTGCCGTCATATGAAAAGTTAAACTGCGATGAAATCGAATATTTTTCTAAAATCATCGTAAACGCAATCATCGTGTTACTGGAGAAGGTTTTTGTATTGTTATTTTTATACATATTTTATATAAATACAATAAGTCCATCAAATTCTCAATATTGTCATTCACAAATTATTTTCTTTTAATTATTTTAAAAAGCTTACTTGTGTACATACATAAACATATCTGTATGAGCTTTGGATCCTCAACTCGAAATTATTTTTTGGCCTTTTTAAATCTGGCATCTTATTTTATTTAGCCATCCACATGAAAAAGTTTTCGTTGTTTTTAAAAATTAAAGAAAAATATATTTATCTCTGTATATCTTTTGATTCCGGCGGTGAAACTTCAATTTATCAACAAGATTCGTAGAAAATAAAAACTTTCTTCAAATGTTTTCGTCTTAAAAAGCTTTTAAAAAATTTTGTACAAATTTAAAATGAAATTTTGAATATTTTAGTTTAAAATTGATTTTCAGAGTCCTTTGGAGTCATTCCATGTTACACTTTTCTCCAGCTGGGTAGCAAGCGGTCTCCATTAATGCGTTCCAACGGACTCTGCTGTAGGCTGTTCTTAATGCCTCGTTCTATGAAAACCCTGCAGTAGTCAGCTCTCGTACGGTGGCGATGAGCCAAATTTTTCTTAAACGTCCACGGCGCCGAGAACCTTGCGGGTTGTACTGCAGCTCTGTCTTGGCTACCTGGTTATCGGATCTCAGTTTATGACCAATCCATCCAAATTTCCATTTCAGGATGTACTGGATTGGCTGTTGGTTCGTGCTTCGAAGCCGCTCAGCGTTAGTTATTGTGTTGGGCCAAAAACATCGAATAATCCTTCGTAAGCAACGGCTTGTGAAACATTGCAGTCGTCGTACGTCGCTTTTGGATAGTTTCAAAGTTTCACACCCGTGTAGGAGTGTTAAATGCGTTAAATACTTTGATCTTCAATTGTGTTGATATCGCGGATGATACCCATACTTTTTTTAAATAATACATGGGGTGGCATGACGGGTCTTGTTGATGCGCTCATTAATTCATATTTTTTTTAATGTTACGCGCATTTCTAAAAGCTAAAAATCTATTTTATATTTTTTACACAATTTTTTAAATTCAAAACGGTTTTATGTATCATTCAACATTTGCATTAAAAATAATTAAACATATTGATGGTTTATTGACGTCATTAAAAAAATAAGTTTTTGCTTGTGACACACATTCAGTTAAGTGGAATAATTCTTTTGTGTTGTTGAAGGAAATTTGTACATTTATTTTCTTTATATTTCTTTATCCAAATAAATAATTATTATTTTTGGCAACATGAAAAAGGCACAACAGCCGCTTGTTTTTAAATAATTTTAACAAACAAATGTTTGATGTCAATATGGATGGATGTTTCATGGAATTATGTTTAGTGCTACTAAACCAAACAAATTATGTTTGCAGAAAATGTGGGGGGTGCAAAAATCTTTGTTCTATAAAAAACATAAACTAAAAACTCAGTAAAGTTTCCTTAGTACTCGCCGTACTCATGATGATATGGCTGCTGCTTCACCCACATTTTTTTAAAAACATTTTTGCTGCTGTAGTTAGTTGTACAACAAGTTGTCATTAAATATTTTGTCGTTTGTCTGTTAGTCAATGCATACAAATTAGAGCAAAAACCGCAATGTCAATTTGTGGTGACGCAATTTTAGTTTTCATTAAAACAAATTATCAAGTTAGAAAAACAGGCGGGCTGACAGACAGACAGACAAATAGACAACCAGCCAGCGTACTTACCTGGCAGGCAAATACAATTTGTGTTAATATATCAAGTTGGTTGGCTGTAATGCTCTGGCATAGTTGTTTAGTTGCGGTTTTCTTTATATTTCTTTTTATACTGTTAAACTAGTTAATTAATTGTCAATAAAACCTAATTTGATTTAATAACAAGGAGAGGTAAACTATTACACATTCGTGCCACTACACTTTGGATTTCTTAATCAAAATGTGTAACACAACACATCCCAACCAGTCAAAAGCGACAACTTGTTGTCAGTAATTTTTTTAAAAAAAACCTTTCAAAACAAGTTCCATTCTTCAACTCTGTACTTTTTGTTAAACTTTGTGAAATTTTACAAGTTTATAGTTACAAGTTTTGGTTTAAATAATATTTTATGTAAAAAAGGAGCCAGTTCGGAATTGGGTTATTGTGAGTAATAAAGATATTAAACTTAAATTAGAATTCTAGAGTTTCTAAATGTACATTGTTGTGTGAATACGTACGAATACATAGTTAAAGTGTAAGTAACCGTACAAGTAATTAAGGCTAAAAAAGCTGTTGAGCCCTATTTTAATAAATATTAAACATTCTACAGTGAACCCGCGGTACTGTGAACTAATTAAAACTTAGCTTGTTCACTTTATCGAATTTGTTCACATTTTCGATTGCAGAAATTTTGTAGCACCATACAATACTGTCCTATTTTTGGTAACGTCAAAGCCTACAGAGAATTGAAACTCCGTGCATTTATAAATAATACTAAATAACACCACTAATTATGCTCTTTAAAGGCCCATCGGGAGCACCATTTCTATGTACTGGGATATCTGTACAAGTCTTCCATTTTTCCATAATGGCCAATTATGTCTCCGAAAAAGAAAATTTTTAAAATTACTTTTTTGTTATATTTATTGTTTGTAGAATTCCTGTAATTATAATTAAAGTTTGTCAAACGCGTCAAAAACTACAAATGACAGAAACCAGACAACATGATAATAAACGGTTTATTCTCAGCAGCCAATGGCGCTGCATAAAAGAGAGAGACTGGAATATATGGAGTAGTTATTCATCAGAGATGGTATTTCGTACTAACCGAAATTGATTTAACATGCAAAAATGAATAAGTTTGTATTCTAATTTGTTAAATAATACGGTAAATAGTTGATATTCCTGATCACTAGTACCCACCGTCAAAAGTAGTAAAATTTAACAAAGAACGCTGATGAAATGGTGTAGCGACCTCGAAATCAATACTGATCCATTCTGCTAGTCTGATGAATAATAAAATTGTTCTATATATAGTACTCTCTTATAAAAATAATGAATTTATCCAAACAAATTTTCTAATAATAAAAATGAAATAAGAAATTAGAATAAATAAAATGGGTAAACTCGGGTTTGAACTTGAGCCAAATTAATCGTTTCAATATACATATATATAATTATAATTATCTTAAGTAATAACGTGTACACCATTTTCCGTTGATTGGTTAGAATGGAACTGGCCCCTTTTCCTAGATTTGGCGTCCTAAATAAATTTAATCAATTTCATTATGGCTGTTAAATGCTTAACAGTGCTCTGTTAAGAGTATAAAAGTGGTCTTTTAACTGCAAAAATAGCACGCTAAAAATTTTGGTTCATGTCCCTGCTAGTTAAATTTAAATTTATCTTTACACACATATAATTTTATGTCTGTTGGGTCGATCATTTCAGATTCAGCCCATTGCAATGCTTTATAAAAAATTTTAACAGCGTCCCCCCTCTTTCATCAAAAAATCTGTAAACTCGGTGGGAAAATAAAAACTAACACGATGAGTTGAACGCATTTAAAGAAAAGGAACAAAAGAGTAGTGAAAGCAATTGTTAAAAATTTAAGAAGTCATTTAAGCAGACTTTGAGTTGTTGTACTGTACGGGGCAGATGAAATTTTTAAAGCTGCGAGGGTTTTTAGATTTTCCCATACCAAGAAGTTTTGAACCACAAGAAGTGTGAATCACACACTTGCTCAAATAACTTAAGTCAATAAGTAGGATTCCCATATTTCGAGTTATAATAATCAACCATTGAAAAATAAATCATTACTAAATATGCAACAAAATTAATTTGCTAAAAGAAACATTTGGCAAACGATTAATTTCACGAAATTAAACCATTAACTGGCCTAGACGTGTGTCCGTCCCATTATATTATTTTTCTCTAGAGATACAGGAGAAAATTAAGGTAAAATTTATGTCAGTATTTAGAGTTCTAATAATACCACTGATGTGGTAAATTAAGTTATATTTTATTTTAATAAAGAAACCAATCTTAAACAATATTAACAAAATGATAGGGGTCGTTGTCTTCTTCGAAAACCCGTTGATTTTAGGGGCCAACCTGTCAACAGATGTCATCGGATTTTGTCAACAGTCACCACTACTCTTAATGCAATAGACAATATATAGAGTGTTTTTTTAAATATGACCTTTTTAGACGAATAAAAAGATCTCTTATTTCTTTTGAAAAATTCTAGGTATCCGATAAAACTACTCCTCCCCCCGGGAAAAAGCTTAAGCTATACAGCTGTTCCCGTTTCTCTTTCCTAAGTTTGGTTCATATTTGTTAAATCATGAAAACTTTATTTCCTGTTACTACGAAATACTTTGGAAAAAGGAAAACACAACAGAAAAACTTCAAGCGGTTTATCTTTCATTGAATTTAAGCAAACATTTAACCATAAAAAGTTACCAACAAACAATTCTAGTTGCCTTATTAAGTAATGAGAAATATTGTGTACAACAGCTTTTACTGCAATCGAATGTATCTAAATATGTTCATTATCAACTTGATTATCATTAATCCCAACTATTTGATTTTTATATAATCATTTTTATTTTCTTTTCTTTTTAGTTTAATTTTTCTGTACGAACAAAATAAATCATTTATGGTAAGTGCAACTTATTTATTTTCAAATTATATTTCTTATTTAATTTTTTTATTTTAAGTATTAAACTTTTGAGGAAGTATTTTAGAATATATTTTTTTTAAGTTGAAGCCTTATTTGTAAAAATCATTTTTCCACTTTCTGTCTATTGAACATAAAAGCAAAAAACAAAAAACACAAAAAAACATTAATTGCAAATTATTTTCGATTAAAATTTATTGAAATGCCTTTTTATGGGTGAAAAACATGAAACTATGAAAATAACAAATTTTATGATTTTATGAAACGAGAGTATGAAATTTTGTTAGTCTGTTAAATAAGTTCTATAAAATGCCAAGTGTGAATAAGTGAAATTTACTTTTATTTATTTATTTTTTTCTTCGGCCAACACAGCAGGTGTTTTTTCTTCTGCTGTTTGCCATAATATCTTAATATTTTTCTTTTAACCCACTTAGAAATGCAGCAATAAAACGTTTCCAGGCCACTAGTAAAATTTCAGCTTAAAAAGCTTGTGTCATACTGCAACATGACAAGAAACTGTCATACTTCAATAAATATATCCTAAAAATTGCAATAAAATAAAAATAAAAAACAATCTATATTGTGTAAAGCGTGCTGGCGACCGACTATTTGCCATAAAAGAAAAATGTTGCAAGCTCTTAAGATGTTGCAACTTTTCACTTGTTGTTTTGGCAGAATCATGTTGACAAACAGGTATTTTTGTTAATTTTGTTTAACGTCAACTATTTTGTGAAGTTTATGTCACACTTAACGCTATCAGTTTTCTTATAAGGGGCATTAACTACAGCGAAAGTATATTTTTCTTTTTTTTAACGAAGTTTCTTTAAAAAAATAAATAAATAAATAAGTATATTCTTAATAAAATACCAAAAATATTTAATAGAGTTGTGTCCAACTCGTTCAGTCGTTCGTTTTAGACAAAAACCTTTGATCAAACTCATTTAAATTATATGGGTTCGGTGAAAGGTTTTTGTGTAAAACGAGCGACTGAACGAGTTGAACCCAAGTCTAATATTTAATACAAAATGTTCGTTAAGCAAAACTTTTATAAAGCAAAATTTTTTTCAGAATTAAAAACATAAAAAAAACTGTTATACACAAAACAACCAAAATTCCTTGAACCATGAAAACTAAAAGAGTTTAAAATTTTTTTATGAAAAAGACCAAGTAAGTGTTGATCGTATTTTTGATTTATGGATTTTTTTTTAGAATATTCGATAATGAAAGTCGGTTGCTGAACATAATAGATTTAAAAAGTTTAGTTGTTGCAAAGTCCCGATATTGTTCGATCGACATAAAATTTTCTTCAAATAGTATATTTCTAATTGGAGTCGTTCTAAAGGCCAGAAGGCCTAGTAGGGCCAGTCTTATGGCGGAGTTAAATATAAACTAGCTAAAAAACCCTCAACAAACAAAAGTTTTTGAAAATCTTTGAAAGAAGACATCGAGGCAATCTCGATTAATAATTAATAATAAAAAATTTTGTTTTTATATAATTTAAGTTGCTTTTAGGAAAAACTCCAATTAAAATTGATATGGTAGTTAGTTTGTGGAAATTATGGTCGAATGGCGGATATATAAGAGGGATGCTGTGTTACAACCAAACTTTCTGGACGAGAGGCAATTAAAGATCTTTAATCGTTTTGAAAGTGTAGAGTTAAGGTTATACAAATTATTCTGTAGAAGTTGGCGACAATGAAAATGATTAAAATGTTCGCAGCGACCGCAACGATTTTTTGTAGTTGCACTCATTCTCTTAGTGCATTTTTAAATACTCGTACATTGGAAAATCTGAAATGTTCAGTTCCAGCTTTAAAATTTGTCTTATATATAATCCCATCGTTCCTATAAGGAGCCTAGGGCCTCAACGAAATCTTTCCATCTGGATCTGTTCATAGCGATTTTTTTTACTTCATTCCATTTAATTTGCATATTTGACGCTTCGGATTCAATTTGTCTTCGCCATGTATGAGCTGGCCGACCTCTTCTACGGCTGCCCTGAGGATTCCACTCGATCGCTGTCCTGGCAATATCTGTGACCGGTTTTCGTATGATGTGACCAATCCATTTCCATTTTCGTCTTTGTATTTGAATAGTTATTTTTCTTGATTTGTCAATAATAACCGTATATAAAATATGTTCTAAGGATGTCTGACAAGGCAATTTTTTGAATAGCTCCATAAAATTTTTGTCCGGACAATTTTTTTTTATATGTAGTTTGACGTCTCCCTTCTTCAAACTACATATGAAAAAAAAATTTGCCCGGACAAAAATTTTTTGGGTGAATCCAGCTTTAGAAACTCTGTCATATCGGCAAGCATATTTGTGTAAAAACAAATACTTCTTAATCTGTATTCCTACTGTCAAGCTTAACTTTATAAGGACTAAATATTTACTCATTCTAAGGTCGAATAAAATATTTAAAAATTTTCTTTTCTACACAAAATTTTAGCTGGATAAAATTATAATAAACAAAATTGTTTCGTTTCAACCAAAAACTCTTATTTTAGTCTTTTCAATGAATTTCGATTATAAATAAAATTTTTGTGATGGAAAAATTTGCTGACTTCCTTTTCACATATTTTTATATTTTTTTTTTTTGTATTAGAATGTGGACGTGTGCACGGAAATAAACTCTACTGATATAACATTTTTATATGAATAATTTATTATAAAATTTATATTAATCGAGATTGCCTCGATATCTTTTTTCAAAGATTTAAAAAACTAACTTAAGACTAGCTAAAAACCCTCAACAAACAAAAGTTTTTTATAATTTATTATAGAAAATGAAAAACCAAATCATAGAAAATGAAAAACCAAATTGTATGAACAAAAATTTTTTTTTTTCAAAATATTGTTTTGCACATTTCTGTCTGCTTACATACCAATTATCATTTATGTACCATTTTATTGCACACAAATAATATCTATTCAATGATTAAAATTTGTTTTCAAAAAAAAAAAATGCGCAATAAGCTAATTTTGGAATTAAAACCAAGAGAAAGAGAAAATAATTAAAATAATTTTACAGCCAAAAACAAATATGTAAATCAACTTTATTAATAATAATTTAATTTTTTTTGCAAGAGTGCAACAGACATTTACAAACAACTGTATCTTGTTCCTAAAACGAATCACTTTGAAATCATGAAAATTATTTTTGTAGACACTCCTGCATATACGCATTCACCAATTGGGAATGGGGAAATAAGGGGTGGTACACCCGAAAGGAAAAACAAAACAAAAATCGCATTTTTGGCAACAATTTAAAAATTAAAATAAGTTTTGCTAAAAATAATTTAGAAACAAGCGCACAATTGCAAATTACAAAAATATTAGTCATTAAATTTTAAGCAGCAAAAAAATGTGCGCAAAAACAACAAATGCTTAGAAAAAGTTTTAATATTTTGAAAGAAAAAATAAATACGTTTTTATCAAATAAATATTTTGCAGCAAAGATTTGCAGTTTACGAGGCTCTAATTTTTTAAAGAAAATTTATAAAAAAAAACTGTTGATAGTAATTCTAACGCTTACAAATCACTTTTTTTCTATTTTTGTGCAGAATTTGTTTAAAATTTTTTAACTTTTAAAAAATTATTAAAATTTTTCGACCTTTTTATTTATATTTTATTAAAAAAAACTTTTCCAAGCTTTAAGGTGAACAACAAATATTGCAAAAAATAAAGTTTTTATTATTATTATTTCGTTATTGTTGACCTTAAGCTTGGAGAAGTTCTTTTTTAATAAATTATTTTTTAACTTTGAATAGAAATTTCTTTTATCTTCTGCTCTGCAGATGTTTGCTTTTTTATATTTTTTAATCAAAATAAAAATAATAATGAAAGTGCACTTAAATTTATTAGTATTTTAATGTTGTTTAGTTAAAAACTATTTTAATAAAATTATTTAATTGGGTAATTTTCTCTAGTTTTGCAAAAACTATGCAAAACTTTGTTTAACTAAAAATGATTCATAATCTACATTAAATGGAAAAAAATAGAAATTAAGCAAAACTTTATAGTTTTGTTAGAAAAACATAAAAAACACTGTTTTTAATAGTTTAGATGACCACTAAAAAATGTTCATCACAAATTAATGAAAGTTCCATGTTTCTGATTTGTTTTTTTTATCAAATTCTGAAATATTTTTTTTATTAAATTTTTTAACATCTAAAAAGTTAATGAATCATAAATAAATTATGTTTACAATAAAATTTTGTCAAAAACAAACACACTTAATATTATTTCTGAGAAAAAAAAATCTATAATTACACAAAAAAAACTATTTAATATTTTTCATAACCCATTATAAGTGTTATTCTATAAATGAGCTATTAGAAAAAGGTGTAATAAATATAGTTTCGGGTGGAAAAGTTTCTTTTTATACATTTTTCATTATCACTATCACAAAAAGTGTGTTTTGTAGTCGAATTGTTTTTGATTATAGTTCAATAAATAATTTTAGTCAGGCCCAAGTTTGTTTTTCTGATCTCTTAGGAATGAAAATCTTGCTAATTAATGTGATAATTTTTAGAAATAACAACGACATAATTTTAAATGAAACAATCAATGTCAAAAAAGCTCGGAATGTACAGCGTAAAATATATTTAACTGGCAGCACTCGGTTTGTTTATATAGTATACTAATAAATTAACAGACTGTCTCCGATTTGTATACCATTAATAACTTAGTTAAATATTTTATTTATATATAGTAAATAAATAAATTATTAAATAAAATAGGTTTTTAGTGGGAGCCCAATCAGTCATTCATTGTTCGCTTAGAAATCTAGCGAACGATCATGTTGGACATCCTGTGACAGGCCGTAGGCCCAACTGAAGAATTCAATTATAAAAACATTAACAACTACGTTTTCCATATTTGCATTTACCGAATTTTTATTAGGGAAAAATAACAATTTTTCATGAAAAAAAGCTGTTATACACTTTTTTCCTACAAAATAATTTTCTACATAAAAAGTTCAGAGTGTCCCAAAATTACGGAAGGGTTTTGAGTTCATTTTAACTTTTAATTTACGACATTATTATTAAATTCTTTTTTAAATACAAAAAAATATATAATAAATTATATCTCTTTCGCAAGTGGTGGCCATTTTCTGATTCGGATATTCGTGCTCTTTGCAAAACATTTTCCATAAACTTTCGCAAAACTTCAGGTGTGATGTTGTTGTTGCTTGTCGAGTATATTGTTTTTTAGTTGCTGGATTGTTCCAGGCTTATTAATATAGACTTTTCCTATCAAATAACCCCAAAGGATCGGCCTGCACGCGTAATATTTCGTTCACCAATGATGTCGCATAAAAGAGCCATTGTGTCCCTCGGAGTGTGCACGGTGGCTGCATCCTGTTGAAACCATAATTGCGGATGGTTTTCCACGGCTAGCCTTAAAAAATTTTCCAACACTGTCCGATATCGAACACCAGTGATGGAAACGGCGACACTGTGTTCATTAAAAAAAATTACACTTCAGTGGGTGTAATTATCGCTGTTGAACTACTCTGAGATTTTCCTTAGCCCATATCATACAGTTTTGCTATTTAAATTTTTTGTTATTTAAATTGTTTATTGATTTTTTCCACCTAAAGAATTTACCCAAAGGGTAAAGAAATATCGAGACAAAATAAATTAGGATGATCTTTATAAAAATGGAATTCAGGCTTTATTTAAAGAATAATGTAAATATTTGAAAAAAAAGGTCGAAAAATTATATATTATAACTGTTATAAAGTTTCGTTCTGCATACAAAACTTGAAAGTACAAGCAGTAGTTTTTGGCACAATAAAATTGCACAAATTATTTTTATTCTTGTATGATTTTTTTTTTCGTTTCACATTAAAAATTTCATACATAAATTAGTCTTAAAGAAATATCTTGTAATACACTTGGTTTTCTATAGGAAATGAATGAACGTTACAGAAATGAAATAAAATACTTGCGGGCAAAATACTTGAAACACTTATTCATTGCTGATAAAATTCATGCTGAAAAATATTTTACAGCTGAGTTTTTTTCATTTTTTTTCAAACTTCTTTAATTTTTATCATCATTATGTCATTGCATGCGCAAAGTTTTTCGTATTTTCATATACAATTAAAATATTTTAAAATTGAATTTAATGACACACAGAGTCAGCAGTCGCCCAGTCATACATTCCATTCATTCACTCATACGAGTGAGTACTCGCTTGCTTGCGCTCATTGATTCATTCACAGCTCACTTTGTGTTGTCTGTGAACCATTGAAAATGTTGCCCTTGATCTTCAACTGAAAAATGTGTTAAAAAATAATCATGCAAATTTGTTCTGTTTTTCTTTTATTTTATTTTTATTCATACAAAGACACAACTTAAAGAAGAAAGAAATATTAAATAGTGTGGGCTGGGCTGGTGTAATATTTTTTTTCTTTCTTAAGAACTGCACTGAGATGGAACTAAACTGAGAGTTGAGGTTACATTAGTTGGGTAAAGATTAAAGACTGATAGAAAAAACGCCAACATGGGAACGTTTTCTTTTGTTTTTTTTTCTTTTGTTTGGCACCACAAACAATGGTGGCAACTTGCAATGTTGTCTTAAGTAGAACTGAAACTAAAAGTGGCTTAAGGAAATTTATATAAAAAAAAACAAGAATACTCGTGCCACATTAAGTAGAGGGAACTGTGTGATAAAAATAGAATTTAAGCAGACAAAATTAACATTAGCTAAGATTAAAGGAATAGTTTTATTTTCACTTTATAAGGAGAAGAATTGAAGGAGAAAACATTGAAACAGAATGAAATCGTGGCGTTAAGCCTCGAAGTTTTTACAGTGAAGTAAATGAAAAATAAAATTGTACTTTATATGAAAAAGTTTGTTATTGTTGCTGGAATTGTTAAAAATTCCGCCTTTTAATTTAACTAGAGTACGCCTAGTGGTCGAAAATAGACCGCCAGTTTTAGTTGCATTCATTCAAAGAGAAAAAACTACCTTATTACTTATTCCCTTCCCCATGGAAAAAACAAACGAAATAAAATTGCATACAATCACGCACTTTTATAAAAAAAATCTTATTATTTATACATATACATATGTATTTAGATACTCTTAAACACTCTCATTGCTCTGCTTATGTTTTTACTTGAACCAATAATACTTACACAAGTGAATGCATGTACGTGTGTATTTTTTAGCATTTGGAGTGGTGTCAACTTTATGAGCCTTTTATTCCTTTAATACTGAACCGATTTAAATAATATATAGTCGGGTCACTAAAGCTCAACAATTTTTACCATTTGCTATAAGAATGAAGAAAAATGGATCTAAAAATTTGTCTTTGCCTATTTATATATAGATTTAAATTCATCTCATTTGGCTCTTGCTCTAAAATACATGTTAGCCAGGTTTCCTTATCAGTTGTATAAAGAAATTTCAAATAAAATTTTATTGGTTTTATCTAACATTCCGGCATGTGCAAAAAAACAACTTAAACATATAATTATTATTATTTTTTTTAATTTTATTGCTTAAATCATTTCAGTCATAGTGACAGCGAAAACAACAACAAGTAAATTATCTAAACGAAATTCTTGGCTTTCCTTATCTTAATTATTTAAAAAATATTTTCTCATTTCATCGTAATCGTAACAGCAAATGTACGTACGAGTATTAAATCACTTGATGATCTGTTATTTATTTATTTATTTATTTTATTTCATTTTAATTTTGCGCACTTACATTTCATTTTGATGATTATCTGTTGCATTTCCATTCTGAGCGGCTGAATTTATTATAAAATCGGAATTTTTCATGTCTAAATTGAAACCGGTATCTTTTTGCACCATGTACGAGGGTAGTGTCTCAATGTAGGCATTGGCTTGGTCATTATAGGAACCCAGTAGTTCACGATATTTCGAATAGACTAAACGTTTCAATTGGGGATTTGGCTTGGTGGCAGTGTTGTTTGCACGCGACGTTGTATTTGCGGTGGTTGCACAGTGCTGTTGAAGAGTAGCCGCCATTTTGTTTAAAATAAAATGTAGTGTTGCTTGTTTTTAAAAAATTCTTTCTTTTCACTTGGAATAATGAGATTTTTCTTAAAGGATTTTCAATGTTTTTAGTTTTCAATAGTGAGATTTCATATTTGTTTTTTTTTCTTTGTTTAATTAAATTTTCATTTGGGGTCTTGAAATATATTCGTTATTCATTTGCTATTTTAGTTGTTAATTTTTTGTTTCATTTTAATATTTATGGTGTTTTCTTTTCTAAAAAAAGTGTAAAATTTTTTGTCCTTTTTATTGAAAATTCGCAATATAATGATTTTTTAAAGTGAGTTTATTAGAAATTATTGCATGGTCACTTACGGAGGTAAAATTTTTGTCTTAAGAAAACTTTGAATACACTCAAAATATTCTGTACGTAAAATTAACTGAAATTGTAATATAAAATAAATGAAAGTTCACTTAAAAGCCGGTCTACTCCTTTTTCATTTAAATTGAATCAAAAGTTCATTTAATTTTTAATGATAAAAAATTAATTGACTTAAGCCCGTAAAAATAAAAGATTTTTCCTTTGTTTGTGTAGGAGAAGAAATCTCAAACAAATCAAATAAAGCAAGCAAAGAAAAAAACAGCACTTGAAAACAACGGACAATATTAAATGTAACCGAAAATCCGTATTAATATGTCCTTAGTTTTTTTAATGAATGTTAGAATCAGTTAAAAATAAAATTGCTTACAATTTTAAATGTTTATTCTTTTAAAAATGACTGAACGGATTACTTCTTGAATAACGTACAGTCCGTTACTGTAATAATATTGTGAGTGTAGCAATTCTTTTTTATAAAATGTAAAAGAAATGTTAAATATTTTTGGAAAAGAAAACGGCATTAAATTTAGAAATATTTTTTATTAAATATTTATATAAATTACTAATTGATTAACGAAGTTGAGGTCACTTTGGCGACACACTGTATTAGGGATATTTTTTACTTTTGCGGCTACCTAAACAGTATTAAGAATCATTCCTAGGAAGTTTATCAGCCCAATTATAAACAGAAATTCCTAATGGAAATCTTCCCTTTTTCCTTTTCTCCTATTATAATAAAAATTCCCTCATTTTACTTTTTAGTCCGTTTTTATAAACCGTGTAAAAGGGACAAAAAAAAAATAAAAAGCTAAAAAGTTGTTATTCTAAATATATTTAAGTTTGGGTTTTCCCAAAAAAAAACCCCCTCACAAAACAGAAGGGAGTTTGAAGTAATTAGAGAAATTTTTTCTCAAGAAAAACCTTTCCTCATGAAACAAATTCCTTGCGAATATTTGTAGTTGGGCTCTATATTTTCTAGAAAGTTGTCTATTGAGATCTTAGATAAATTTTTGTAGTTAAAAAAAATCTAATTTTTTCAAAGTTTTTGGCAATTTTGATCTTGAAAATGAAGTTTTCTTGATTTTGTATATTGACAATTTTTATCGTTTATGACAAGAGCTACAACTTTGCCTCAGAGAGTAAATCAATATTCCGAACGATTTGCAAGATATGAGCCTGAGAAAATGATCAGTTTTTTTTTGCAAAAATGACACCGAGGTTCCAAATTTTTGGGGGCCCATAAAAAAGTGCATGACTTGGGGTAAAACTGGGAGACATGGGTCTTTTTTTGTTGGTCTTTTATCAGATAGTGGTATTTTTTCGTGTTGCACTGTGCAATCAAAATATAGATTAACAAATATTATAAATTAATAATTTCCTTTTTCGTTGTTATTAAATAATTGAATAGTTTTTATAAGTAATTTTAATAAATTAATAATTTTAAATAACGTTTCGAACTATGTTGGTTTAATGGAAGTTGTTAAATCAGGCTTGAGTTCGTTAGACAGCGGTTTTCTTGCCGCAATTCCGATTTTGTGCTAGAGCGATGACATTGGACTTTCGAAACTCGACTTGCACCATAAAACTGGTCTAGTGCGAACTTAGAGTTCAGTGGGCGGTATATTTTTATTTATTTTATTTATTAATACCCCAACTCCAGCCTGTTGTGAGTCACGAAGATTTCCACTGAAAACACAATAATCTTGACCTACAAAAAAAACATCAATAATTTCTGTGAATTGATAATTAATTATACAGGATCTTGGCCGTTCAACAACACAATCGTTCACTCATTTATTATACTCATCGAAAGTCTTTGTCGTCAGGAATGGCATTGATTGTTAAAAATATCATTATAAATTTGATTATCTTTCTTTGTAAGTGTGAAATTGTTCATCGCCGATGATCTGGTTTAATTGATTGCATAAATGAATTGATGTTATTTTTGAAATTGCCTTCAGATACGATTTAATATTTTTCTGTATTTTTAAGTTTCTTATTTAAACTACTTATGCCCCAATAAATTAAACCATAAAAACCGCAGATACGATCAATAAAATCAGTACGTGTTTTATAGATTTTGAATCACAAACTGACAATGAGTTGCCGCATCAAAACGCAAAAATTAATAATAAAGATTTTTGTAATAATTTCACACAATCAATGACTTTTAGAAAACAAACAAAAAAAAAAAGAACAGCGAAAAATAATTAAAAAAAGAGAAGAACTGCAAGTCAATTTTGTGGGTGATCTTATTTAATTAAAAGATCAATAAACTTAAGTTTAAAAAAGAAAAATTCGTGAAGGCTTCTTTTGAACTTTAAACCACTTAAAAACACACATCACAAACAAAAAACACAAATTTTGTTAAGACCTTCTAATAATACAATAATTCTCAAATGGAGGTCCGCAGCCTCATTAAGCTGAAATAAATTGACTCAACATTTTTCTTTAGCCAAACAAAACTAATCTTCTTTTGAAATTTTTCTACAAAAGTAAGATCAATTTCTTTTGTCCCTTTAACTTCACTTCAATTAAATCAAATAAAACAACAGCTTGATGATCATCATCAACTGATTGAACAGAAAAGAACTTAAAAGAACGTTTGCTGACATTGAACTTTGTTGTGTACGCTCTAGAGTTGGCGCTTTTGTGATGATTCATCATCTAATTTTTTTATATTTTTATTTATTTTTTATTATGGAACGGACCAAAATTGAACATGATCATTATGTACAGTTGACAGAGCGTGAATTTATTGACTGCTTTTTTATTATATTGAGTGGAATATCGAATATTTATTATAAATTCAAATTTGTTTTTCTTAAAGGGTAAAATGAAAAAAACATACAATAAAAGTTAATGGTGAACGCCTTAAAAATAATTCAAAATAATATTCTTCTGTAAAACAACTTCTTGGAATTTTAGTCATATTTAAGCGGTCATCGTTTTCGAAAACTGATCATAATTAAATAAAGTCTAACAAGAAATAACTCGGCTGACTTACTGCCGGTTTTTCTAAAATGAAAACAATATTGTGAGTGCGAATTAATATTGAAATCAACAATAAATTATGAAAATTTTTTTTGTTTTCAATATAAATTCTCACTCCCAATTTTGTTTTCATTTTATAAAAACAGGCAGTTAAAGGGTTTTTAATGAGAGCCGGACTGAATTAGAAAAGTTAAAAAATATATGTACATATGTTTAAATAGGATACAAAATTGTGACCAAGAAATAAATCATTATTGAAATATAATAGAAGTAGACTATTAGAAAGTTATTAGATCTGGATTGATTTCATTGAATTGTATTTTTAATTAAAAAAAAACGTATGTCCTTTTCTTTTCTAAAAAAAGTGCAACATGTTTTGCCATTTTTATTGAAAATTTGCAATATAATTATTTTTTGTAATAGTGAGATTATTACAAATTATTGTATCATCCCTTGCAATGCAAAATGTTTGTCTTAAGAAAACTTTGAATTGCAATTTTTTTATAAAAAGTTAAAGAAATGTTACATTTTTTCAGAAAAGAAAACGGCAATAAATGAAAAAAGCCTTGAAAAATAAACGATTTTTTTTAAATAGACTGAGAGTATGAAATATTAGTTTAATGTGAGAGTTATTATTTAGGAAAAATCCTGGGGGATCACTCTCAAAGTGAATAAAATGTTTGTATATCGAAGCATAAATCGTTATGCATTGCCCAACTCTATCGTGGTGGATTAAAACAAATCCGCCACATCACATGAAATGGTTCGGAAAGTGAAGGCTCGACTTTATCGAAATCCACATTGTCGTGGGGGTAATCAAATGGCCAAAAAGCTGAAAACATCCCAGCGAAGCATCCCACACATATTCTAAAATGAGCTCAAATTACAAGATTTACAAGTTCCAAAAGGCACACGATCTTACATTAAAGCAAAAAAAAAGTTACGACTCGAAAGAGCAAAGGAGTTGTTACGCCTGCACGAACGTGGCGAACTTCCACAGATTGAGTTCTCTGATGAAACAAATGTTCCTATAGAGCCAGTTCATAAACTCTCAAAATTGCGCTCGCGAAAACTTGAAATAATTTTCCATCTCAAGTAATGGGCAGCTGTGGGCGCTAATGGTCGCTGCCCAAACGTTTTCAGTCAATGCGACTTTTTAAATAAAAAAACATATTCATTATTTAATATACGGACATAATTGCCATTTTTTTTTCGACAAATAAATTCTATAACTCGAGGTCTCCTTGAGTCGAAGATTTTTTTAGTATAATGGTGATTCGAGTTATGGAAGTTAGGCTGTACATATATTTTTTAAATACACTAATAAAAACAGAAGAAAAATCAAATCGAATTTGTTTTAAAAAAAAAAAAAAATTCTAGCCGTCATTAATGAAAAAAAATCAAATTTTTAAAGATTTTTTTTCTCAATTTTCTTTTCCTTAAAAAAAAAAACAATAGAATTTCTGCAGAATAAATTCTATTGTTGTTCTGCAGTTTTTTTTAATGTAAACTTATTTAATTATTTTTTTTCGTACTATTATGGCTTTATTTTATTATTTTTTAAAGTCCTTATTTAATATATTTTCAGACCGTTAATTTAAATTGTGTATTTTTCTCATTATTTGCACATATTTTTTCACTTTTTCTCCTTCATAAATTAAATTAGATTCTTTTATATATTTCACACCGCTTCTTTTAAAACTTTTATTAAAATTTATTTGCAAAACAAAATACTTTTCACTATAAGTTTATAAAAATATATTCAACACTCCCAACACGAAATTGTAGGAATGAACGAATGTTTGTATCTTCTTAGCGCGTTACAAGATGTCTACGCATTGAATGTTCAACACTTAATGCGAACGCAGTGTGGCGATCACAACAATAACTATGAATCGACTATTAACGACACCAACTGCTATACGAAGATCGTTTTATTTTGAACGTACTAACCTTACGTCTTAACGTAAGTTTCATACGAAAATACTCAACAAAGTTTTCTTAAAGCCAAGAAAAACAAAAACAAAAAAAGAGTTGATAAGTCGTCTATTTGTCGTCTGCAGCCACAAACAACAATAACAACAATTAAATAAACGAGCAAAACAACATAAAGCCAACCAACTGTCTAAACGATCATTTGACAGCGAAGCTTTAATTTCTCAAAAAAAAAAAAAAATAATAACCTGACAAACAAAATAAATGAAATGAATAAAATAACACACAACACACAAATCTCCAGACAATTTTGTTTAACATGAACAGACTCATACATAAGCTTTCATACAAGTTGTACATTTGAAACATACAATTAATCATACATTACGAGGAGAGTACTTACATTATGAAGGAGTTTTCTCCGTTAAATTATGCATGTTGTTGACGTTATTATTGGGTGGCGCTGGCTGGCCTGTATGCATGTATAATTTAAAAGTATTTGTTTTTATGCGCATTTTGTGGTGATAGGCCAGAGTGTGAATCGAATTGTGTTGCCAGTTTAGGGGAGGAAGCCTTCCCTAGATTTAAGCAATCTTCTTTTTTATTATTTATGTTGAACATGATCTGGTTATTTTTAATACACAGACATGGACTTTAGCATTGTTTTCTGACCTTGATAATATTTTCCCAGTAATTAAATTACAATATTTATTAAATGCAACAAATTATACAGTCGAATTTCCCTATAATGAATCTGCATGGGACCAGAAAATCGCTTCATTATATAGAAACTTCATTAAACAGAAATTATATTTTTTGCACTTTTATTTTAATGCCTTGTTTTTTTTCAAATATTTGATAAAGTGCTGGGTAGAATTCCGAACTGCTTAGCTATATCTTTTTTTGCTCCATCTTTAGTCATATTTGTTCACTGAACACGGATTACAACTACTGTGTAATTTGTTACGGATGGTACTTTGTTTCTTTTCGTTGTTATGTTTTGTCATCTTTTGGGAATCCCCTATTTATATATTACTTTATTCTCGTCGCACAGTGTTTTTAGTATGCGTTACGGAATCTTTTTTGAAATAATTTATTATATGGAGACAAACGCGTAAGAAACTCAAATTTGCATCTGAAAAATTGTTTCATTGTAAAGAAAAATTCACTGTACGGAAATTCACTATAAGGAGATGAAAATACACTAACATTGGAATTAGAAAGCTGAGTTTTTGAAATGAATTCATAGTAGGGGAGAGCTTCATTGTACGGAAGCTCACTATGGAGAAGTTCGACTGTATTATTTGTTGATTTATTGAACATAATGGACAGAGACTTTAACAGCCCCCAGATTGATCACGCCGAATGTAGTTTGTTTCATAAAATCGATAAAAGATAATTTTTCATACGACTGCGAAAAATTTTTAAATTAAGGTGGAGTACAAAAAAGTCACAACATTGCGGAAAAGTGTAAAATAAAATTTAATTAAATTCAAAATTTATACAATCCGAAATTTCAGTATAAAATCAAAATTTAGAAAAAAAAAAATTTTAAAACGCAAAATCAAAATGAACACAAATAGGTATAAAATATCGAAACAAAATAAAAATCCAAAGTCGAGAAAAAAATCTCTAAATTTCAACAACAAAAATATAAAACTAATAATCTAAATTTCGAAAAATCTAAATTTCACAATATATGAAAAAATTAATAGCTCGTGGAAATCTAAATTTTACAAAAAAATCCTAAATTCAATAAAAAAATTTCATAAAAAATACCGAAAATTAAAAAAAAAATTCACTAACACAATCGAATTTTATTGAAAAAATAAAAATTTATTCTATAAATATTAGTATTAATCTTTAAATTAAGCTTGAGGTCACTTTTTTTATAAAAATCATTCAAATTTATTTATCTCGATATTTCGTTGCCCTTTGGGTAATTTCTTCTTTAGGAAAAAATTAATAAACAATTTAAATAACAAAAATTAACAAATTATTAGTCAACAATTTTTTATTTTTTTTTTTGACCTATAATTTATTAATTTTTGTTATTTAAATTGTTTATTAATTTTTCCCTCCTGAAGAAGTTACCCAAAGGGTAACGAAATATCGAGATAAAATAAATTTGACCTCAAGCTTAATTTAAAGAATAATACTAATATTTAAGAAAATGTCGAAAAATTATATATTAATATATTCTATAAACTTAACGCATTTTTGAGATGCCTTTTACGCCCGTACTACTGAACCGATTTAGAAAGATTTATGTATTTTTAAAGGTTTTTTACATAAATGTGCACAATCTTAATTTTATTCAAATCGGTTCAGTATTTTGGGAACTATAAGCGTTTAAAGTTGCTACTAACACATGCACACTTATTACACATGCATGTATCAGCCATGTGTGTTGGTCCAATTTGCTTTTGCATAGAAATGAGGCAGGCAGAGTTTTTCCTATATGTACTTTGTAATAAGAGGGAGAGCTAATAAGTCTTAAGTTGTTTATTTAGAGTGTTTTTTGTTTTTGTATTTTATCGTATGTATATATGTAAATATTTAATATGTAAATCTAGAATATGGCCGATAGTGATGGTTAATACTAGTAATTAAATAATGGGGGTCTTTGTTTCTTTTTTGAGGGCTAGAACCGTGGCATCATTGAACCAAGAAATAAAAACAAAATTTCCATTAATCGGTTACAACTTGTATTGCAACCAGAAGAAACATTCAATGAGTGATTCGTACTTTGACTACGAATTGTAGAAAAATCCTACGAATCAAATTATTGGTTACAATACCAACAATAAATAAGTGCAAGCAAGTACGAGTATTTTAATTTTTTTTTTGTTACAATACACAGCTGCTGTTTGAAGTGGCTCCATTTGTCTGTTTGTATTTCGAACAAAGTATATTTTCCTTTTATTTTGTATACGAATCATAAAGAAAGAAAAACGATTCGATTTCTTATTTATTAAATTTGGCCAAGCAACACACCAGCATCAGCAAACATGCCCATACACACACATGCAAGTGGTCAGTCAAATCAAATAATTATAAACGAATATTCATGACAGGGAATTGAAAATTGCCTTTTATATTCGCCTACTTATGTAAGTGTTTTATTGCCAAGTGTTGAGGTGACTAACAGTGCAAGGCTTGCAGCATTATTATTATTTTTTTTAAGCCACAACTAAGTTGCAAGTTTTATGTGCAATTGGTCAAATGTCAGCAGGACAAAAGCACCAAATAATAAAGAAGTTACGATATTAAAGAAAACGATAATAATGAAGGCAAGGAAATGGTACCCCCATAAATTGGTGGCCTTAATGCCAAGACGATTGTGGACAGCTTACAATTTGGCGCCAAACTGCTGAAACCACTTGTCTAACTTTCATCTGATGCTAGAAAAAGTCAGTTATTATGTTTATGTACTGCTCTCCTGTACTGATTTTAAAGATATAGGAGCGGATCAATGATTTCATCGGCCTATTTTCTGGACGTAATGAAGCTTCAACAAAGTATAAGCCACACTTTTGGTTTAAATACATAAGTAAATTTGAACAACTTCTACGAAGTGGGAGTATGCAGAATTAATCCTTATCTATTTAATCAATAGACAAACACATTATTATTTAATCCCTTTTACGCTCATACTATGCAGCCGATTTTGACAAAACTTATATCATTTTGAAGATATTTATTTACAAATGTGTGCAATCTATATTTTATTGAAATTGGTTCACAATTTTGGGAGCTATAAGCGTTTAAAGTTGCTACTAATGCATTCACACTTTTTGCACATGCATGCGCATCAGCTACAAGTTGACAAATAAACAAAGAATGCATGTGTGTTTGTCCAATTCACTTTGGCAAAGAAATGAGACAGAGCATTTTCTACACTTACGTTGTAAACAACAGAGAGCGATCTAATAAGTTTTAAGTTGTTTATTTAGAATTTTTTTGTTTTTGTATTTTATGTAAATGGCGTCGTCCATAGGAAATACTAGTTAAAATTAACCTGCAAAAAAGCGAAAACAGCTGTTACTGTAGGTAGTCCTGCCATTTTATAGTTCTGAAAAATTAAAATTCCTTTGTAGAAGACGATTCCTTGGGACCAGTAAAAATAATAACAAATTTATGGAGGATAAGAACGAATGATGAACTTCAGGGATCAGTATCACTAAATGAATCATCCCTCTGAGCACTAATAAGATCACAAAGAATTAGATAGACCAGCTGGTCATGTAGCACGTATGGTTACAAACTCAACCATCCAGAGAATCTGTTTTGACAAACCAGTTGGACGACCAATGCCTTGTTGAAAAGTTGAAAAGACTGTAAAAATGTTGCGAGAGATAGAAATAAATGGAAAAGTATTTTTTGGTAGGCCAAGGCAAAACTTTAGCTGTTACGCCAAGGACAGTAATAATAATAATAATTTTAATTTTTGCGATGCCGAAAACCGAAAAGTTTCGTACTTATCAATGTTAATTCCAGAGATTTTGAACATAAGTCATAATTGTTATCTCGAATATCAGATATTTATGGGATGAAGGTGCTGTTGACTGAAGTAGTTACCGCTTTGAATATAAAGCCAGTGATGAATGCGAACGTGGCTTCGAGCTCAGTTTCAGACAAGTCATAAAAACCTTCATTTTTCAAAAATTAACAAAACGCTTTATAGCAGAGTTGTAAAAGAATTAATTAAGCTTTCTCACTTTCACCAACTGTCCTTTCTACAGGATTACTTTCCTTTCAAAATGGTTGGTAGGCATTAATTACCTGATTTGTTACTTCTCTTTATTAAGAAAAAAAAACAGCATAATTCTGATACATTAACTCAAATGATCTATTTACTATATCAGTCCATAAAAATTATCTATCGTCTTCTGGCAATCAATTTCAATCATTACATACAAAAAAAAGCTTATTTGCCGGTAAACTTTCAGTATATAAAGTTTTGTTTTTATTTTGTAATTTTTATTAATTGAAATTGCTTTGAATAGTTAAGGCTACAAATTATCTAATATTAACACAAATCACATTAAATTCCAGTGAAATTTAATACTTCTTATTGTTATATTTAACCACAATTTTCACTATCTTTCAGAGAAAATAACCCAGCAAAAAAATGAGCTTCAATCGCAGTAGTTTTTAAGAGGTCGGATTTGATGCTCGTAAGACCCCTCTGTATACTTAGACACAGATGTACGACCAATAATGCTGCTTCATCTGTAATAATAATAGGTGGTGTGGGTATTGAGCAATCAGAAATTCCGAATGTTTTTGGCATGAAAATTTATGGACTGATCACATTCTTCAAGTCTCAAAAGAAGCATTCAAGTGCCTCGGTTTTCCAAAACAGGAGATACTTCACTCTATCTGATCTCCTTAATATTTATACCACCTTTATCCGACCAAAAATGGAAGACAACTCTCATGTATGGACCGGTGCTTCAAAGCCTATTTTGAAGTTACTCGACCGCATACGGGAGAGGACGGAGAAGCTCATCGGTGGCCGGGGGGTAGCCAACTCTATTGAGTTTCTGCGTTTTCTCTTAATGATTTTTTCCAATTGTTGCACTTTGCAAGCACCAAAAATTTTCCAAATAAATGATTCAAATAAATTAGTGGTGAATAAAAAACTGCAACGTACTCGGTATTTGAATATTTTTGTAATATTTTATCAAAACATATTGTTGGCAATGCCATTTCAAGACATCTTAATAAATTTATATTTATTTTTGTATATTATAAGCAATATGCTATTAATCTAAATCGATTAAACAACCTTTATATGGAATTATTTTCACTTTTTCCCAACCCTTAGAGAATACTTGCTAATCGAGTATTTTATTGTATGCAACATTAATTTTAATTTGACAATTCAGCTAACACACAATCACAAAACTGAAAAAATCGCTTAATAGTTAATTTTGCCTTGTTAAACGTTTGTGAATAAGGTTTCTTATTACTGGCTAATAAGACGAAAATTGATTATTAACTAATGTGAGCAAAATGTCTTCAATAACAATTTTTTGTGAATAAGGCTGTTAATATTTAATGACTAGAATGCGGTCGGTATGCGCTGGATATACTAGTCTGTATTATTTTTTTGCTGGGCAATTTTTCCACAATTGTACCGTTTTTCAATTTCTTTGTTTTATTTTATAGCTTTTTTTATACATATTTTTTGCTTCACAAATAATTAATTCGTTTTTTGTTTGCTGTCGTATTCAATCTTTTCTTATCAACATCTTGGATTTTTTTTGTTTTTTTTTTAAGTTCAAATCTATTGAATGTTAAAAAGTATCTCAAAGTTTGTTTTCTTTGTTGCTTGATTTTTATTATTTTTATGAGAAATTAATTAAAAAATCAGTTTATTTGTTATTATTGTTAATTTCTTCAACTCTGTTTTGTGCGAAAAAAAAGGAAATCGTTTTATTTATTAATGAATTTTTGACATGTTATGTTATTTTTTATTATTTATGTAATTTTTTTGTTGTTTTTGGGTCCAGCTGTTTGTTATTTGGAGTTGTAATTTACTCTTGTTGTTGTTGTAGACCGCGAATAATTGAGCGTTTGTTGTCTATTTGTTAATACATGATTAAATTGATATGGAAATTATATGGATTATCAAAAATGAATGAAACATTTTTTGTTAATTGAAAAATAATTTGTTTTTTCATACAGAAGATTTTCTAGAGAAATTTATAAGTCAATTTTGATGAGTAAAAATTATAAAATTAAGTTAAATTGAAAAATCCGCTCAACTGCGGATAATAAAATATAAAATGTCATTTTAATGATATTCACCCTTATTCCAGTTGGCGACGTTGACGTCACGCCATCTTCATTAACACTAAAGTAGTGAAATGAATACCTAAAAATTGTTAGTTTCTGGTAAGAAATTAGAAGATCTTAATGATCATCGAAATGCATTTATTTTATTTATAATTTTATATCTCTAGTCTAATATTCCTTAAAAAGAGATAAAAAATCAGTTAGATAAATTTAAAAAAATATTGGTTTGGTGGACTGTTTCTGGGACTTGGCCATATATGAAAACATATTTACCATTTACAGAGTTGTGTCGCTAAACAAAGCCGGCCCGAGAAGATATAAAATTTAATTGAAATCGTTAATAATTTCATTATACAAGCACTGGTAATGATAACATTTTCTTGAAATTTGATTTTCTTTTTTTTAATTTCTTCATAAAATTTTTAAAATAAAATCACAAAAAAACAAAAAACCCCTAGTAATACCTTCCTTAATACAAATAACTCTCGTGTCCTTTTTCGAGTCATTATTTGTATAAATACAAATTTTAAATCACATTCAACCGAGCCACCTAAACAGTGGCGGATACATGGAAACACACATGAACTCTGATGATGGGGCGTAGCGGCTCCCGAAAAATAACGTTGTTTCTTCTCTACACGGCAGTTGAAATTAATTGATGTTAAAATTTTTCCCTTGTTCCTTTGGAATATTGTTCATGTCCAATTCTTTCTGACTAAAAATGTTACGAACTTTCGTAAAAAAAGTACTAAAAATCCTAAATTCCAAGGTCAGCTATAATTCATAGCAAAAAAATGTGAAAGACCAAATTTTTCTCTTAATTAAAAAATACTCAAATCGTCAAAGCTAAACTGATCGACCGTCAGAGTTTTCGTCAAAATAATGAGAAATTTAAAGATTTTTTGATTAAAAAAAATTAAAATACATAACAAAACAATGACTTAATTAGACAAGAAACAAACGACTGTTTCAAGTATGTACTTATTTGGAAATCATGTAATTTTCAAATGTTTTCAAGTCTAAAAACTTGCACACGCATTTATCAAAAACAAAAAAAAAAAACACTTAACATATTATTAAATAATAAAATAATAGATATTAAACAGGAAAAGTACATTTACGTACATATTTAAATGAATTTGAGTTTGAGTATAAACACATTACTAAAATAATGAAAATGAAAAATTTAACAAAATTAAATTTAAAAAAATAAATATGTGCAGTACAACCTCCATAATCTGGACAGATATAGTTTCAGCCACTATCCGGAATAATGGATCGTCCGGACTACAGTTAAAATAAATTTTAAATGCAATACATATATGCACTTATGTATAATTTATATTTTTATTACCGAAAAGAAAAATCAGTACACATTAGAATTCATTTTACAGAAAACATAAAGAAACACACTAAAAGTGACAAAAATTATTCATTTAAAAAAAAAAGAATTTATTTACATATCTTTATTTAATTTGTCAGCTCTATTTTTAAGTTCTTTTAAAAATAAAAAATCCTTATCTGTCGCCCCTAAAATATCTTTTGAAAACAGTTCGCCACACAAACTCTCAAACTAAAATATTTTACACATTCTTTAATTCTCTCGCTAACACATAACAACTTACTGAGAAAAAACGACACTTGTCCGGACTATAGAGGAAAAATGTCTAAACTGTCCGAAAATTGTTATTGCCCGGATTACTGGATAGTCCGAATTAGCGAGTGTCCGGATTAGGGAGGTTGTACTGTACTTGAAAATAACTCACACGAGTTAAAAGAAAAAAATATATTTCAATATAAAGGGTGTCTCATTAAGAAAAAACTTTTTAAATTTAATGTTAATTTAAATTTGTGCAATTGGAAATTCTGAAATTTGGCAACTGTGAAATCTGTTTATTCCGATTATTAAAAGTGGAGCGCTTTGCGAAAGAACAACCAACGCGTTTAAATTGTGAAAACTTGTTACAAACATTTGGAAACTTATGCGGAGACCGCTCGCAAACTTCAAAGAATTTTCAGTCGGGAAAGTGTGTCAATCATTCGAGGAGTGGTCACAAAATTAAAAGAAGAAACTGGCTCGGTTATGAACAGTAAGACTCCTGTGCGTCATCGTACCGGTCGGTCTCTTGGAATCATTGCAGTTGTAAACGAGAGTGTCGCCGAAAACCAGAATGCATCAATTCAGCATCGTTCTCAACAACTTCAAATTTCACGCAGCTTTACGCAGCGTATTTTGGCAAAAGACCTTCCTCCATCTTAGATCAGGTGGGGGTAGGTTGACAGGTCACTGGTGAAGTATTTAAGTTGAGTGGAGTACCACCCCACTTGGGTCCAAAGAAGTAATTATGATCCCTTTGTGTTAACCTGAGGAAAAGGAGGAAAAAAAGGACATAGAGGAGAGATTGAAGTAGTGCAGAGAAGTATAGAGCCGGGAAGTCAGAAATAAGGCTGGTGACAGATAGACAGCTAGAGGAAGATAAAGAGGTGCATTTCGTGCAGGAAGGATCGTATAAGTCTACGTCCTGGGGGAGTCAGCGAGGAGAACCATTCACTGCTACCGATAAAGGAACTAATACTTTTGAGTTCCATGCTCGACAGCTCTGAAGGTCCGCTAAGGCATCTTTTGCCTAGAAAACGAAGGCGTTGATGCTTCAGCGCAGGACAGAGGCAGAGAAGGTGAGTAACACTCTTTTCTGCCTCTTCGTCCTGACAACTGAAGCAGTAGTTATTGTAAGGGATGCCCATTCTTTTAGCATGGGTTCCAAAGGTGCATTGCCCTGTGAATGCAGCCGCAAGAAACTGCAGTTGTTTCCTTGAAAATAAGAAGAGTTGCTTTGTTCTAACCGTATCGATGCGAGGCCAGAGGGTTCTCGCTATAATGCAGGTCGACTCAGTTAAACAACGTCAGTGCAATTTAACACCGTGTGATTTTTTTATTTGTGGTTTTGTGAAATTTAGGTCTTATACGAATAAACCAGAAACTATTTTTGAGCTTAAATCCGAGATTCAACGCGTCAATGGGGGGAAACAGCCGCATCTCTGTGAAAAAGTCATGGAAACTTTCATTAAAAAATTAATGGCCTGTCATCAGGGCCGTGGAGCCCATTTGACGGATATTTTATTTCATATTTAATCGAAACATGTCTTCTTTACAATCCAATAAAAAAAATCACAATTATCTCAAACAAAATTGTGTTTTTATTTTAAAATGAAAAATTGCATTCTTACTGAGACACCCTTTATGTTTCTATATATTAGAAAAAAAATTATAATTGGTGCAAAAGACTGATGTTAACATAAAAAAACATACACTACCTACAACAGCCGCTGATGCCGCGCTGTAGCGGCCTTCGAAAACAGCGCTTTCTTTTATTTACTACTTAAAAATTAACACATGTTCCAAAATCTTTTTTATCAAAATATTTAAATTCACTAATTTGTATTTGGAAATAAGTTTGGATTATTATTCCTAATTGCCTTTTTCATAAAATATTTTTTTTCTGCAATTGTTTACTAAATATTTTTATTTCTTTTTTCTTCTTTTAATATAGAATATATTTTTATTTTATATTGAAATATGTAAGTTCAACAAATTACTTGCAAACTTTAATTATTAAAAATATATTTTTATTTTATATCTCACATTAAGAAGTTGTGTAAAAAATAGTCTATTTTATTTTCATATTTATTTTTTGAAATTCTTTGAAAAAAGGTATCGAGATCTGTCTCGAACAACAAATTTAATAATTATATTTATGTAAAAAATATATATTTTTCCCCTAACCTGCACAACTTTAAAAGGCTCTTGTTAAAATCACTTAACTCGAAAAAAAAAATGTTTTGATATTAAAATTTAAAAATATTTCATTTAACACATTTTTTTATTCAGCAAATCATTTATCATAAATTCTTTCGTAATACCACTCACTCAGTACTGCCTTTGCCATGCTGCTACCAATTTGGCTTCTTTACTGCTTTTTAAGGTTTCTTAAACGTTTTTTTTTTTCTACCAAAGTAGTTTCTTCTGTTGTTTAATATTTAAGATGACCACATGCAGTTAATGGTTTATGAGGGTACCAATTTATTATGATTTTATTTTTTTTTTTTTTTTTTTTGCACAAGAAACATGAGTTTTTATTCGAAATTTTGCTTAAAACTATACGATGATTTCACTTTCACTCTTTACAAAAATAACAAACAGCCTTTCAAATGAAATGATGGGCACAATGGGAAAAAATCTCAACAAGAAAAATTTCGTGTTGCTTGTTTTTATTTTTGTTTTTGTTTAAAAGTTGAATGTCTTAAAGGTATAACGTTTTATTTTTTAATAAATAAATTTTAATAAATATGAAATATAGTGGCATAATAACAGAAATTTAATATTGAAACAAAAAAAAAAACAGATTTAAAATTAAAGTGCAAATGGTCAAATTTAAGTCAAACCGGAGAAGTTTATGTCAGTTAATTTGTTATGATGAGGTGCTTACAAAATATTTTCATTTGGTTTTAAATAATTTTTGTTAATAGTTAATAAAGAAAGTGTTTTTGCTGGCAACATTTTATTTAGTAAAAGTTTTGGCGAAAAGTTTTAGTTCAAGTATAAGAAATTGTTTTTAAAACCTGTTCACATTTCGTGAAGTTTTTTTGCGATTTAATTTTATAAACAAAATAATTATATTTCTATTATTGACCTTACAGTTCTTAGATTCGAAACCTTTCACAAACTTAGTGCGGTAATTGAACAATAAACGGGAAGTTTGGTTGTACATTTATATAGTTAATTTTGATGCATCTTCTTCAGTTTTTGTGTCTAGTAACTTTTCTTTAACGCATTATAATGACTTCTTTAACCAACAAACTTTGAAACCAAAGCTTTGCTTGTAAAAGCTCTTCAAATGTCGACTTCCAACCTCTAGAATCTCTTAAGCAGGGTGTGTGAACACAAATTTCGTCAGTCAACAGTGAACCACATAAATTTTTGCGGTTGAGTGACGGTCAGCGGCCATATTGGTTTTTAACTGATATTGTGTACCAAAAAGTGTCAGTCAAAAGCTATTTTTGTAGCATAAACTACAAAACTTGGAAGCGGAAAATAATTTTGTTAAGGAATTTCATATATTTTTATGAATGAAATGCAAAGAAATTAAAATAATTCATTATAAAAAAATTTTGTTAGCAATAAAGCGCATCGAATTTTCCTATTTTCTATGTTTGTGTGTTAAATATTTTTTCTTGAATGACGGGTTGAGTGTAAAACATGATTGATCAGTCTGGTCATTCAAGACTGATGAATTTTTGACTGTCACTCATGTTCGATAGTGTGCGCCCCCCTTTAGGACCAACTATTAGATGGCTTTTCTACTGGCAAAGTTTACTTTGCAAAGTTTTAATTCCGCTGAGAGAAAGACAGAGAGAAGAATATTTTCTTATTCTGTCTTCTTCCCACCTGAATTAAAATTTCCAAAGTAAAATTTGACTGTGGAAAAGCCGTCTAATCACGTAGCCCCGGTTCACACACTTCTACTTTTGCTGCTCAATTCGTAATTCAGCTGTAAGAAAGACGGCGAACGAAATACAAATATCTCTTTTTTTCTTACAGCTGAATTACGAGTCGAGCAGCAAAAGCTGAAGTGCGTGAACCGGGGCGTATGTTCTATCTTTCAGGCAACTAAACTCGTTCTACGGCTCTTGATTTAAAATAATACGGCACGCAATTTCATAACTGCTGAATCAATGCTTTTTAAAGCTTCTCTTATTCTGGGCAGCCAGATTTGTCAATTTGCCAAATTTTTACGTGTATTTTTCTAAAAGTTGTTTAGAAATCATCTAAAATTTAAAATATGATAAAAAAAATTACTACCATTTCAGTCTGTGGTGGGAGCAGTTGCCCTATTCTGTATTATATAAACAACTTTTAAAGTTCCGGTTTTTATTTTAACATTTACAAACAAAGTTTGGTGACAAAATATTTCATATGTTTGGTATATTTGTGTGTGTGTCTGTGTTTTTTGACAAATAAAAAAGTCACAACACATACTCGTATTAAACAAAAAAATATTTCTTTATTCCTCAAACTCTGTTTGTTTTTGTCGTATGTATTCAAAAATTGCATAATTTAGAGTTTGTAATCTTTCTTTTCTTATTTATTAACAAGTGCATTAAACTTTGAATTTATTTTATTTATTTAATAATTTTTTTATTAATTTTTTTTTTCGTTTGATTTATTTATTTATGTTGTGTTGTCATTTTGGCACACACCTGAAGTTTTAATATTATTTCTGGTTCACACTGAGTTTCACAAATGCAAAAGACCGCTCAATTGTTTATTTTTCTTATTAAGTCGTTAACTTGAAAACAAAATTAAATCACAAGTATTTATGTGTGTATGTAAGTGCGAGTACAACTTGCTGGTTAATTATTATTATATTTTTTCCTTCTTTTCGACGACGATTTTGTTGTGTTAAAGTCTTAAATAAATATTTAGATTTTACGACATTTTGATGCATTACAGTTTGTCATGACCATCACAAAAAAAAAATTAAAAAAAAAATGCAAAATCCATTGCAATTTATTCGAAGCCATTCAACCAGTCAAGCACGAGACACATGCAGGGACAAACAAATCATACTCAATGACTTTGAGGATGAGTTTGTTTTCGAACGACATTGACATTTTTTTTAATGAAGTGTGAAATAGTTTGGAATAAAAGATATTCAACTAAATATTTAATAAAATTAACAAATAAATAATAATAAATAACAACAAGAGTTTTGTGTGTGTGTATGAGTGTACAGAGTATTAAAATCAAATTTAATTCGCTTTAAAAATTATTTAAGGAATTTTTTGAAGAAACTTAAATCTAGTTACAACCAAAAAAAAATTCAGATGAATAATATTTTCAACATTGAATAGTTTATGATGAAACATTTAAAAGTCATTCAACTTGTCCATAAATATCAGGAAAATAAGCAATTTAAAATAAATGCGCCCTATTCTAGAAATTTTATTAAGTAAAAGTTTTGCAAGAAAAGCTAAAATTTTACTTATTAAAATAATACTAGTGTATCGAGCGGTCGACTCAATCGACCGCTTTCTAGAAATTAATAATATACGATAAAATACAAAAACAAAAAAAGAATCTAAATAAACAAACTGTCTCATTTTAACGCAAAAGCTAAAAGGCCAAATAAACTGTCACCACCTGCAGGAAATGTCAATATTAAAATTATACTAACGATGTCACCAATACTATTTTATTTTAATTATTTAAAATGATATTTAAAAGTAAAATAAGGTATAAAATATATTACAGTCTTCTTTGAGGTATACTTTTCTTATTGTTAAATAACATAAAAGAGACTTTGTTTCGTTTTAAATTAATGATTTGTTTTTAACCGTCAAACATTTTCTCTACCTATCAAAAACAAAAAAAAAAACAATTTGTTGACAGTGTCACCAAAAAGACACCATAATTGTAGACAAAAATATTGACTTAGATACACTTAACCCCATGCTTCCTTCAGGGCAATTAATTACAACTATTATTATTTGAGGGTGCTGTTGGCTGAAGTAGTTAGCGCGTTGACTGCAAAGCAAATAATGTCTAAGAACGTGGGTTCGAGCCCAGCTTCAGACAAGTCATAACATCCAGCATTTTTCAGATGTGCATTAGAGTATGCCATTGTATTTGTTGTTGTCGCCTAGCACACTGGTCACTGAACATTTCTGGCAGCAATTGATACTGGTGTATGCTAGCGGCATCACAGCGCCCTCCTTCGTGGTATTGTAGCAAAATCGCCGGCGAAGTAAAATAATGAATAAAATGGCTACAACAGCACATTTAATGCGCCTACTTGACATCAAAGGCGCTGCAACACTGATCTAAAAACTAGCACAGCGCGCAATATCAGAGTTGCAAAAATTAAGCTTTCTCTCTTTCACCATCTGTCCTCTCTCACTATCCCTTTCCCAAAGAAGGTAACACACCTACGGGTTGGTAGGCATACTAATTGCTTGAGTGTTACTTCTCTTTTTAACAAAAAAAAAAAAAAAAAAAAAACTGAACAGCAGCTCGTTGATCAGTGTTTATGTGTATTTAAAAATATTAAAAAAGCACATGAAGTAAAAGGAACGCAAGGGTTAATTGTATACGTTTGCAGGAATAATTATTCTTGCATTCTGTTTTTTTAATAGAAGGTTTTGAATATAAAGTTCGCTATATATTTTTATCACACTTTATCGGAAAACTTCCTCTAACTTTAATTGATTACAAATACTCAGTATTGTTTTTTTTTTCAAAAAAAAATTAATCAAGTTTGCGCATGCAGAACACTCTTGTTATCATTTATAAAACTATAATATTGACAGAAAAATATGGGTCAAAAGTACCACCTACTTAAATCAATTTATTTTAGCGTGTGTGTTTTTTTTTCTTTGTGTGTCATTCATTCAATATTATTTCGCCAATTTATCGAATGCTTTTAAAGTTTAAAAGAAAAGCACAAGCAATCAAGATTTAAATGTCATAGACAAATAGGAAAAGTGTCAAAAATTATTGACATTTAAAGAAGGAAAAATAAAACAGAAATACAGACAGACAGAAAGACAAATTAGAATATGTACATCAAAGAGACAATTTTAATACAACTGCATAAAAAAGAAACTACAAGGAAAACGCTATTTATTAATAATGAGAGTGTGTACAAATTGAAATAATTAATGGCGGCCCAATTTACTAAAGTATGATGGTGTTGGCAATGATACATGTTTAGCTCTTAATCTTATTCATTCAAAGCTTGCTAATTAATTGTGCTTTATCAATCAAAAGTTTTGTAAAACTGAAGTGCTTCATGCTCTTTATTTTAACTATTTCGCTTATCTACATATCTATATAATTAATAGGCAAACACGTTTCTTTAGATGCCTTTTACACTCATATTATACAACCGATTATGACAGAACTTCTATCATTTCGAAGATATTTATTCACATATGTGCACAATCTATATTTTGTTAAAATCGGTTCAGTATTTTGGGAGCTATAAGCGTTTAAAGTTGCAACTTATACATGCTCAATTATTGCACATGCATGTATTAGCTTCAATCTTATCTATCCATTAGTTAGTGATCGTAATATGTTACTCTTTCAATCATAAACTATTCTTTAACTAAAATGCAGGTATCAGTTAGGCCTACATATTAACGGTCTTATTCATGAGTGATAAAGAAAGTTAATGTGTGCATTAAAGCCGGTTTTCGCATTTCAAATCCCTTAAATAAACCCACTATAACTTTATTAATAGTTTATGAATAAAGGTTTTTATATATTTTTAGCCTGCTATGAGTTCAACTACTCGTGTATACTATAAAAGGGTTTTCCCTTAGGAATAGAAATGACCGAATAATAAACAATAGTCCAATTCACAATCTTGTGCAAATGGTCTTGCATCGATGTAGCATATTTTAACTCTACACTAATAAAGTACAAAGAAAAGCACTTGCTACTCTTGTATAAATAAGCAACACCTAAAGGTAGCAGTATATATTTGCACTATACGTATGCAACACTTAATTGCCAACCAGAATACCGAAATGTTCTCTCGCCGCTCATTCATGCATGTGCATGTGTAAAAGTAAATTTATAAAAAATATTTTTTCACGGCTGAGTATGAATTTCGTGTCTCGCAAAATAGTATTCCAAAATAAATCAACAAGGCCGTTCACGATTGTTGGAAAAAGTTAACAATTGCAAAAATATGCAATCTCAATGCACAAGATTGTGAATTGGGCTAATATATTTGACAGGCTGCAACACGGAACGTGCATAAACATGTCACATAGTAGACACCTTTATTTTAGAAAATAATAAATTTTGTTTTCACTAAACCATATTAATTTATTGCCTCAATCATAAAACAAAGCACTTAATCACTAAACTCTAATTTTAGTGGAAAAATTTTTTTTATTTATAAATAACTTTTTTATCCTGTGCACAAAAACTCAACGTGTGCAAAACAAAAAACAAGAAACAATACATTTTTTTCTTCATAAAAATGTCAACAGAATCTAAAATAAATTAATTAAATTGAAAATTATTCTAGTTAAAGGAAAATAAAACAAAAGCTCATAACATTTTAACAGACTCAACAAAAAATAATCTGTGTATTTATATGGATATATGTATGTGTGTAGATGAAGTTGTTTGCCAAAAGCGTGTTCAATAAATATGCTTTTGCTTATTTGTTGTTATTTTAATTTTTCAGCAAAAACAAGAGGAAATGCTTTGCACAAATGTGCACAAATGTTTCATATATAAACGTTTTTTTATTACCTTTTATATTATATGCATTTCAATTTATTTATTTATTTTTTTATACGGGAACATTGTTTTATTTCTAAATTTTAAAGATTTTTTAATCATCCCATTTAATAAACCCACAAGAAGTCTTTAAAAGTGAGTGGGTGTTGGCCGGCGAAAAATACGGCACATTTTGTTTATTTTCAAGGCTGATCAAAGAGTTATACACGAATGATTTCATAGAAACCGAACATGCTTTTTTACTAAAAATAAATCAATGATAATATGTATGTATGTGTTTTTTACGCCAAGTTAGTTTTTATAAATTGTATGCTAAGGCCCCACTGTGCAAGATCATGATCGTTATACATCAGCAGATCACTACTAATGTGGGGAATGCTTTTTCGAATTGTTGTTTAAAACAATTTATAGTTTTTTTTTGTTGTTGCCACAAGCTGTTTTCAAACACTTCGCAGTATACGCAAATAACACAGTACAACAGAAAAATTCCGACGATAAAACTATGTTTTCTTTACATCTGAAGTGTAGGGTATATTCAGCAACTTTGTAGAAAATGTTATGGCAAATTTTTTTGTAGAACATAATAACTCCATAACTCCCCTCATTACGGGATTTTTTCGCTTAATTCTAACAAATTGTAATACCCACAATTTCAATTAAATTAATTCAGAATAATTATATCGATGGCAGTATTTATCAAAACGATAGTTAGGAATTCATGTTATGATATAATACAGCCAACAAATGGAAATTTTATATAAAGTGTAAGTAAAAAAATAGTATTTGGAATGATGTTTTTGAAAGTTTATGTTTAAATAGTTTAGGCTTAAACATGCTGGAAAGGTAAGGAAAGAAGGGGTCAGGTAGATTGTGGGTCGCTCTAAACGTTATCTGC
The DNA here is from genome assembly GCA_956483585.1 of Gymnocheta viridis. NCBI lineage: Eukaryota > Metazoa > Arthropoda > Insecta > Diptera > Tachinidae > Gymnocheta > Gymnocheta viridis. The sequence goes on from OY101444.1 coordinate 6,320,080, forward strand.
TGGAATTGATGCGACTAGGTTGGGTAGGCACGATAGGGGAAACATCATATGTCCCTTATAAGTGTCTTAAGTGGAATCGTGATTTTAGTTTGTTTTAATTTTGTAATTTTTGTGTTATACCTTTTTTTGTGTTCAGATACGCGGCTGGCGGGAAGGGTTGGGACCTCCTGAGGATAAAAAAAGAATAAATTGAGCTAGGCGGAAACCTCGCCAGGTCACCCGGTTTGTAACCGGCCCTCTTTGCACTTGTAAAACTTTTATGTTTTTTGTTGGGCATATAGTACCTGTGCAAGGAAACGGATTGCTTTCGATATGACCAATGGAACTGGAAGTGCAGCTTGGTTGGTTGTTGCTCCGGTTCGTTGGTACATTCTCTCTTTTTGTCACCTTTAGATTCCTTGCGTAGCTTGATTTTTGCTCGCAAGTCATATCTTTTCACTTTTTTTTCTGAAGAACAACGTAGATTTCAAGGTTTTTCTGTTTTTCGTTTAATTTGTAACATTTACGCACGCGGGTAACAATACTTTGTATTTCAGATCAAATTCCTCGTACAAATCAATTTGATTTCCTTCTTTATCTATATCAATATTGTCGTCTTCATCATCACTTTCACTTTCATTGGCACTTTCCTTTTCTTCTTTTGGTGTTCTTATAGTTTTTTTTTATTAAAAAAAGATGAATTTACTAAGAAAGTCATTTTAGTCGATTAATTAACATCAATTGTTCTACTGATTAATCGAACAAAGATTATCGTTAATCTCTGTTAGATTAATCGAGTAATTTTTTTCCATTATTTGATCGAATATTGAAAATAGTTATTGTCGATTAATGAATGAAAATGAATCCAAAAATTTTTAATCGAGTGAATACTCTAGTGAGTATACGAAAACATCAACGGATTGAATGAGTGTGCCATCATTTTTTTGGGTGCTTGTTTTTAAAATGTACTTTAAGTTGCGTTGTTCATCATGTGTAAAAAATTTATATAGAAATCAATCAAAACACTGCACTCAGTTCTCATAGAAATCTTCTACCCATGTGTGCCGAACCTAATAAATCTTCTGATATGCAAATAAAGCAAAGCGGAGCATTAGAGGCAGCAAGTGTTTTAAAAACGATTTTAAAAATGTTTCATCGTTACAATAAGAAAAAGATTTCGTTAATTTGACTTATATATTTTTTTAAATAAGCGAACATGATCGTAAGTGAGAAATTTATTTACGCTCCCACCTCCAGTCACAATCATAAAAATTTATTTGTTACTGAACCATAAAAGAATTATATTCTTAATGTTCTTATGATAAAAAATAAAATAAACTTAGTTGAAAAAATCCTTGAATAGTTTTGGAGCAAAAATGTAATATCTTTTTTTATTTTTTTAAACAAGCCCACCTTCTGAGCATTCCTTTCTTTGAATTTATTTATTAACTCAGCTTTTTGTTCTCTTAAAAAATTCATTATCAGATACGAGTATCAAAGAAAGATTTCTTAACACAACGAAACGTGCAGAGAAAACTTATTTAACAACTAAAATCCTCAATATATTCCATTTCATTTATTTATTTAATTAGAAAAATAAGTTTTTATTATAAATACTGGAAACAATAGTTTTTCTTTGAATATAATACTCAAACAATTTAAAAATTTTTCCATTTACAAACGCACCCCCTCAGCTTTTTAGCTGATAAAATTCTTTGTAAACTAAACAACAAAGAAATTTTATAAAATTCCCCGTTTCGCACCTTCTTTCCGTTATGGAATGCCACTACTCATGAATACCGTTACAATGAATAATTGCGGCAACCATTTTGCGTAGTTGCAATGTAAGCAAATAACTTGTTTAAAATAATAACAGCTGTTGTTCAATCGCACATTCAAACACGTCATCAATTAAACATTTATGTGATTATTATTGTTTTTTTTTATTATTATTTTGTTTTTGTAAATATACGATTCATGATTTCAATAATTAATTGTATTGTGTTTTGAGGTAAATTATGAAATTAAACGCAATTTAATTGTATTAAATAAATACATACATACAGATTGTGTAGTAGACAATGAATTAAGTTGCTTTAAGTGGGTGTTAAATTGACTTCAATAAAAACTTAAAAGCAGCGATTTATAATATTTTTTTTTGTTGAAATTTTGTGTTTGTTTGATAAATGGCGCTTAAATGGTTTTGTATGGAAACAAATTTAAATATTTAACCGGTTGTAGTTAATAGAGGCGTTGAAATGTTTCGAACTTGTTAGACGTTTTTTTTTGTATTTATTAATTTTTTAAGTTATAGTTTTTAAAGGGGGTGTGAAAAAATTAGTGATGAAACACAAAATAAATAATTTTAAAGATGTTAAAATTTTATATAGAGTTGTATTTTGCTCGCCCAAATACGGGCTTAATACTAAGACCGAAATTATATTTTTGCATATTTTTCACACATATTTTCAAACTGACTTAATTTCTCTTTTACAAAATTAACTTTTCAAAATATTTTTAAATAAAATTTATTCGCTAAAAAAACTGTGTGAGCATATTGAATACAATTTTCTGTCATATCTAAAAATATGAAATGGGTTCTTCACATGTTAATTTAGCAAATGTGGCCCCACATAAAGTTGTCTAATTTATAATTTATTTAAAAAATTATGTTATTTTTTCAAAAGTTTTGTTTGTTTGTTTTCTTCTTGTGAAAATTGTTTAAGTTGTATTGTTTATTTCTTTTCTTTATTTTTTTAATTATAATTTCTTTTCCTCATTGACCCAGTTTTCGAAAAAAAACTTTCCTGTAAACAAAACTAGCAAAGTGATTTTTTGACTCATTATTCAAACTTGTGTAGTCATTTTATTTTATTTTCTTCAATTTATTTATTTTTTCTTTAATTTATTTTTTTTATTTGTATCAAAATAATTTTATTTAATTTTTTTTCTATATTTTAAAGTGGGTGTTTTTCAAAAAAATATTTTTGATGCACAAATATATTTATTAAAACTAAAAGGCAAAAACCGAATTATTTTAAATCATAAATTATAAATAAAATAGATTTTCTATTTATTATTATATATTCTTTTAGAATAAATACAAAAATGTATCAGTTTAGAGGTCAAGGAATCGTGGCAGGCAAAAGTATACAAAATGAATTGAAAAAAAAACAAAAACAAAAAAATGAATGAAAATAAAATAATTGAAAATAGTTGTCACGTGTCTTTTTATCATGAACTTAAAAATTTGAGATCTTATTCAAGTTTATGTCTCTTGCAAAGAAGTGAGCAAACAAGAGATCATCCACCATCAGCACGAGCTACCAAGTGTTTTAGTAATTAACACAGAAATGCTCCTGAGCGGCCTGAGAACACTATTATCAATCATTTAATTTCTAATATTAATTTTCTACGTCATTCATGTCAAATTTTATGCCAATCAGTCGATTTATTTCCAAAATATTTTCTTTCTGCCCCATTGTGCAGTGCTGTAATGGTACAAAACTACAACTTTAATCAGTGCTTCTTTCGGGAATCGCTAAAGTCTATTTCTTTTCTTAAATTATAGTCACATTTTTATTTAATTATTTTGCTGAATATTTAAAATATTAATTGTTTTATTAAAAATATTAATTGGTTTATTAAAAACAAATCGCTACGCTGGGAATTAGATGTACGAACCCCTCAATATTGAATTTGAATGCGTTTTTAATTGAACAATTTATGAAACTTGTTTAATGAAACTTTTTATAGGAATTTCTGATATTTTTTTTTTAGATTTATAATCGCACTTTTTCCCAAAACTAATATGTTGCATATTCAGTAAAATATAAATTGAACTTGATTATTTGTTTTATTGAAGGTTCAATATAATATCTCTAGTTGTTCTAAGAAATATTTGGGTAAAGATTTCCTGATGATCTGCATTAGCAACAGTGAAATAAAAGCTTAGGAAACCGCGGGGTACAATATTCAATTTCAATTTGTTTTTAGTAACACATTTAATATTTTACTGAATATGACAAATATTAATTTTAGCAAAAAGGGCGATTATAAATTTAAAAAACTAATTATAATTTTTAATAATTTTCACACTATTTTCTCTCTTGAAATGTGGAATAAACGATACCACAGTTCCCTCATATAATTCGCTAAAAAGGGGTTTTATTCCTGATTTTCCATTTTGTATATTTGTTTTTATTTGTTAATTAAAAAGAATTTTTATATTCTTGTATAATAAGATCAAGCAAACTCAATAGAACAATAAATTACATAGAGCTTCAATACGAAAGTAATATTAAAACAATTTATTCATCAGACCAGCAGAGCAGATTGTGATAAGAAAAGTGGGCGGAGCCACGCCTATACAATATAAGTATATTTTTAAAGTACTTCATTTCAACCAATTCTAACGAAATTTTATAAACATAATGTTATTATTCTGATTTTAAAATATTGCGTTTGGAAAAATGGGCGTAACCATGCCCATACAATATAAGTATGTGTTAAAAGTACTTTATTTCAACCAATTCTAATGAAACTTTGCACACATGTCGAATTATTCTGATTATAAAATATTGTGATTAGAGAATTGGGCTGAACCATGCCCATACAAAATAAATTTGTTTTGAAATAATTTTATTGGAATTCTAATGAAACTGCACACATATCGTGTTATTTTGATTATAAAATATTGTGAGTAAAAAAGTGGGCGGAACCATGCCCATACAAATTAAGTATGCTTTTAAAGTAGCTTTTCTTAACCAATTCTAATGAAACTACTTTGTTTTTAAAATAATTTTACTCAAGCAATTCTAATGAAATTTTGCACACATATCGTTTTATGTTTATTAAATATTGTGATAAGAAAAGTGGGCGGAACCATGCCTATACAAACTAAGTATATTTTAAAAGTAATTTTTCTTAAACAATTCGAATGAAATTTTGCACAAATATCGTACTAGAGTAATTTTAACCAATTGCGCTTAGAAAAGTCGACGGGATCACGCCCATACAAAATAAATTCGTTTTTAAAGTAATTTTACTTAAGTAATGCTAATGAACTTTGATTATAAAATATTGTGATTAAAAACGCCCATACAAAATAAGTCATTTTCGTTGAGGCTTATTAACTTTTTTTTAATTACAATTAGTTATTTATCGCTAAAAACGCTGAATCTTTCATATATTTCTTAATATTAGTTTCTTTTTTTACTAATTCTACTAAACTTACCCAGAACTCATTTTGACGTCTGCTTTATTTTATCGCTTTTTGTTCAATTCCGAAAAATCGCACTAACAATTAATGTTTCCAATTATTCGGGTTTCCGTTGCAAAATTTTGTTTTATTTAAACAAAATTTAACGTTTGGCACACTCTCAATGTTAAAAAATAAGAGATTGACACACACAACTACACGCACTCGTAAAATTTTTGTAAAATTTACGTTTAATAAGAATTTCAAAAACTTTAGAAACACATTTGCATTTTATTTTTCTATAAAGATATTAAAAGAAAATAAATATACGTTTACAAAAGCTTTTACAGCATTATTCGAAAGAAATAAAGAAAAGTTCGGGAAAAAATTGAAACACAAAATTTAAAATAAAACAATTTGGCGACATTTACAATTTTCACAAATTTTATTGCACACTTGAATAGACATACAGACAGACAGACAGACAGACAGACAGACAGTTTTTCGTTTCTCACAAATTATTTCCGGTGGAAAAAAGCAAAAAACAAAAAGTTTTTTTATATGTTTGTCTTCAATAAACTTATTTTTGTTTTATTAAATGTTACATAAAAGGACTTCAGGGATTTCTTTATAATTATTATTTTAATATTTTTCAAAATTATTTGATTTTCAATTTTTATTTTTATGTATTTTTTTTTTGTTCAAAACATTTTATTTAAAATGTGTACACTTCAATGTAGTATGTGTATGTGTATATTTACTTTGTATTTAGCTTTGAATTTTTAATAGAATAGATTTTTTTAGATACTAAATTTATGTAATTTTTTTTTGTTCTTTTTTCTCTTGTGGTCGGTCGGTCGTTGCGTTCAAAAAAAAAAAGAAAAGATTTTTCAAGATTTTTTATTTATTTAAGTAGAGTTAAACAACGCGTTCAGTTAAGTAGCCCAAGTCGCACTGAATTTGCAAATTAAAATTTTTACAAAATTTAGCTAAACACTGCTACACAATAACAAAAAAAACAAGAATATTTTTTGAGGAAAATCTCAAAGAAAATACATTAAAAGTTTTCCCAAAAAAAGAACAAGCACACGCACATAAACAATTTTTCGATTTTTTTTATAAAATGCGCAGAATCCAATAGATACTAGATTGAAGGTGAGAAAGAAAAGTGTAATTTGCTGCTTTAAAATTAAAAAAAAGAAAAAAACGGACAGACCAGACCTCCGAACAATATTTCTGAAATTAATTCTCCATATTCGAAAATTCAAATTCTTAATGTTTTAAGAAGTTTCCATAATTAATGGGCACAACAAATTTGAAGTGGAGTATAAAATCATGAATAAATTAATAAGATTGCTCAGTACATTTTCTATAAATTTGATTTAGTAGATTTTTTCACTTGTTTTATTTTTTTGTTTCTTTTTAGTTTTTTTTTTGTCGATATTATTCTTGTACTCTTTTTGGCATTTCACCAAATTTCGCATAGATATATTTTTTTCTTTCGATTTTAGTTATCTTTTCGAAGATTTATTTTATGATTATGTGTATTTTCTTTTTAAAATTTTTTTTGTTGGTAAAAAAGCCCCTATAATCCGATATACTGGTCATCCTAAACGTTGAATATTTTAAAATGTATATTTTTTTCATAATTCGTTTCTCGGTCTACATGGATGTGTGATTGGAAGGAAGTTTTATTTATTCTATTACAACTTTCTAACTCGACCTCTCTTCTTTTTACATATGTCCATATTGTGTTAAATATTTATTTAGTTCATGCAAAAATAGTGTACACTTTCACAATGAAAAGGCACTTGGCAAAACGCTTAAAATCGAATTCGTCGTGTGCGTGCTTGACGATAAGACATACACTTGTCAAGCATTCATATTGAATTTTTTGTTGTATTGTGTATTGTCAAGAAGTATATCGGCTGTGGACAAAACACCTGGGGCCTAATCGTCGCTTGCGATATCGAGCTGATTCGATCGAATATTCTTAGTTTGAGATTATGGCATTCGCTATCGAACAATATAAACACATTAGTCGATATCGAATATCATAATCTCAAACTAAGTAAACTCGATCGAATCAGCTCGATATCGCAAGCGACGATTAGACCCCTGCTCTGTTGCAATCTTGTTAAAAGTAAAATCAAGACGTTCATATAAATCGCAGGTCAAGTATGTGGAAAATCTAATTTTTTTTTATTTTTTATCCAACATCGATGGATGTGGTTTCTTGTTTCTTGGAGAGCAATTTCTTGAACTTCCAGAAGTAAACTCTCAACTAGTAAATCATCATCGACATGACAAAAATCTTTTAAGTTTGGCTTACTGAGTACTTCAAGGCATCTTTTCTGAATTTCGGCTAAAAGGTTCAATGGCAACTAAACTTCAGGCTTAAAATTAACATCAAATGCTGTCGGATATTCGTGGCTGTCAAACGTAAACCCTGCCTTACGAAAACAGTTTTGAACTGTTTCAGAAGTAACTTGGTCCCCAGCAAAATAAACTGCATCCAATAAGTTTATACGTTTGAATAAATCACGGGCTGTGAGGGAAGCCCCTTAAACTTGTGGATAGTGTATTAGACTATTAGTCTGAAGGTTAGAGGTTCGATTCCTGCCTAGACCGTGGGTGTTTCTGCAGACAAGCCAGAAAGGCTTGGTTCTATTCGTCTTTAAAAAAAAAATGTGGTAAATATAACAAACCGAGCCTTGTTTTTAAGACGAGCAAATTGAAAGAGTGTAGACAAACTTATTTGAAAATTATGACACAAAAAAAAATCGTACAAAAGCAAACGAAATGTCCATCCTAGAGAGTCTTTTTTTGGCAAATATTGTGTCCGCGTCCGGTCATGAGAAAGTCCGTTCAAGGGAGAGCGATTGCAATGTTTTTCTTATAGGACGTTGCCGGGACCAGCCCACAGTATCCGTTCAAAGGGGGTGTCCGCTTAACGGAAGAGTCTGTAATGGGAGATTCCACTGCTAATCTCTTTCCCACTGTAGTGGAACCTTTTAGTTTTTAAAGTCCTCTTAATAAAGAAAAGTACTTTCACTTTCTATACGACTAATTTTTTTTTCCTAAAAAAAATGATATTAAATTTATAAACAATTAATTTTTGTATAAAACTTATGTATATGAGAAGAGGTCCGCAACACAATATATTCATTAATTTTTAGATAAACCAAAATTGTATACGGAAATCCTTTTTATGGAAAAATTTGTATATAAATAATTTTCGAAAAAGAAATTACTTTTTGTAGAAAATATCTTGTGAGATAATTTTTTTTATAAAAAAATCTTCGATTTCTTTTATTTATTTTTTATAGTAAAAAATTAAAAATTTTTAGTAAAAGTATTTTTACAGAAATGGATAATTTCTTTAAAAATTATTCATATAACTAAAAGCTTTTTCTGATATAAAAAGCCAAATTCTTGGCTACAAATTAAAAATATTACTAATTATAAGTTTTGTGCCTACGAAAAGAAAAAAATTACAAGATTTCGAATGTAGAAAAATTGACAATAAAATACAAATTCAATAATTGTAATTATTATGTTGTTTAGCAAAAATACACACTAAATAAAGAATAATTGCTATATGAATAGACAACTTGAAGGCTTGTAAAGTCTACATTGAATAAAGTACGTAATACCAATTAATTAAGTAATTGAAACTGAAGGTAATTAACAATAATCATCGTTTTTAAATGTAAATTTCTTTTACCTTATATGCCACACTTCACCTAAATATGTACACACAATATACTCACTCTTAGTTACTCACTCTCATGCATACACGAGTACTTGTGTATGTATGTAGTTATATATATATATACATACATACATATGATAAATGGGTAGATATGTATTTAAATTTTTATTTTATTTGAGTTGGAATAGTGAACGAAAATTTATTTTTGCAAATGAACGTCATGCCAATGTTCATTCGTTCGCGCGTGTTTTAATTTAGTCTATTTGTAATCAATTAAATATTGAAATAAAAAAATCAACAATCTATTTAATAACAAATGCACGTTAACGTTAAAGTAATTTTAGTTTTACTGTCTCACATATAACAATGCGACAATATGAGACTTTGAGACTTGTAGTCGCGTCATCTTTCTATCACCAGCTCAAATTTTAATTAGCTTTGAAGTTTAAAACTTTACTCGTTCAGTAATGCAACATCAGTAGGGAGGGTATTTGCTGAAAAAGGATTATTTCACACACACAATTTTAAAACTACAGTACAACCTCAGTAATCCGGACACTCGCTAATTCGGACTATCCAGTAATTCGGACATTTACATTTTTCGGACAATTTAGAAAATTTTCCTCAATAGTCCGGTCAAGTGTCGTTTTTTCTCAGTAACATTTTTTCGTTGTTTTACTGCTAGACAAAATAAGTTGTTGTGTGTTAGCAAGAGAATAAAAGAATGTGTCAAATATTTTAGTTTAATTGAGTTTGTGTGGCGAACTGTTTTGAAAAGCGTTTAAGGGACTGAACAAACCAAAGCGACATATAAGGATATTTTATTTTTAAAAGAACTTAAAAATAGAGCTGACAAATTAAATAAAGATATGTATGTGCATTAAAACAAAAATAAATTCTTATTTTTCAAAATAAATATTTGTTGTCACTTTCTTTAGTATGTTTCTTTATGTTTTCTCTAAATTAATTAAATACAAATGAATTCTAAATATATTATATTTATTGCATTTAAAATTTTATTTTAACTGTAGTCCGGACGATCTACCAATCCGGAAAGTAGCTAAAACTATATTTGTCCGGATTATGGAGGTTGTACTGTATTCAAAATACTATTTTTCGAAAGATTACAAGCTCTTTCAAAAGTGGATTTTTTTATATATAATTTTTTAAATATGTGTATCTTGCAAATAAATACACGGAAAAAATTATTTGTAAAAATATTTCAATTAATACACTTTATAAAGACTTTCAATAAGTTTCAATTAATTCGGTAATTGAATTGAATTACTTATGTGATCAAAAACAAAATTTTCACACAATTTTAGCAAAAGTTTGAGTAATTGAAAGTTACTTTTTTTCTTTTCAGTTTTTTTCTTTATACACAGAAAAAAATTATATCTCATACGTGTTGAACTTTTATCAATGTGCGTTGGTGAGCATATTAAAAGTGTTAAAAAATAAAAAAATTATTCCCAATTAATGTCGTTTTGAGTAATTATAAATTAAAGTTTAGTAATTGAATTTTTCGTAGGTTGAATTGAATTTCAGCAGCACAATTAATTGAATTTTTGGTTTTCGTAACTGAAGTTTTTTTTTAGTTTTTTTTCATGTCTCTATACTTATTTACAAAGGACTTTTGTAAAGTGCATCTGTTAAGAAGAACAACTTGTTTTATTAACCCAAATTTCAATTGATAATTGCAATAGTACTCTCAGATTGGCGAGTGGTACCAAAAAAATACTTTTAATAATTTTTCTCTTTTTATACAAAAAATATTTTTGTGTTTGCAAAAAGTACTATTTTATAAAGAAAATAAAAAACTTTTTTTTATTAAAACATTTTCTATAAAAAGCACTTTTAACTTAAATAAAATAATGTTTTCTATAAAATAAAAATTCGATAAAAAGTACTTTTATTTCTTTGAAAGTTACTTTTACATAAAAAATAATTTTTCTATATAAAGTGATCTTTCTATAAAAGTATTTTTTTCAATTAACTCTTTTTGAAAAGTACTTTTGCTGTTAAAGTTTTTTTTTTATTAAAAAAAATACCTTAAAGTGCGTTTTCTGTAATATGTAATTATTTTTCTACAAATTATAAAAAATTAAATTTAAAAAGTCGTTTTTCAATTTCATGTTCACATTAGTTACTAAACACTTTTTTATAAGCCAGTAATAAAACAGATTACTTATAAATACTCAATAAGTATAGATTAACTATTAAACGTTTTTATTGTTTTTTTAGATGCATGTTTTAAGATCGAAAAATAAATAATTTTTCCATAAAAAGTTTTTTTCTATTAAAAAACCTTTTCTTTTTTAATAAAATTACCTTCTCTATAACAAGTACTTTTTCTATAAAAATTACTTTTTCTATTAAAATAACCTTTTCTATAAAAAGTAATTTTTCCATAAAAAATTCCTATTAAAAGTACTTTTTCTGTAAAAGGTATTTTTGAATAAAAAATATTTTTGTTGTTAGTAAAATTTTTTTTCTATATAAAGTATTTTTTGAATAATAACGATTGTTCTATATAAAGTTTTTTTTAATAAAAAATATATTTTCTTTAAAAAGTATATTTTTAATAAAATAATTTTTTTCTGTATAAAGTATTTTTTGAATAAAAAATATTTTTCTCATAAAACATATTTTTGGAAAAAATTATTTTTTCTATAAAAAATAAAAAAATTATTTTTTCTATAAAAAATAATTTTTAAATAAATTTATTTTTCTTTAAAAAGTATTTTTTAATAAAAATTATTTTTTTAATAAAATTTTTTTTTCTATAGAAAGTTTTTTTTGAATAAAAATTATATTTGCTATACAAAGTATTTGTTTAATAAAATTATTTTTTCTATAGAGTATTTTTTGAATAAAATTTATTTTTTCTATAGAGTATTTTTTGAATAAAAATTATTTTTTCTATGAAAGTATTTGTTTTTTAATAAAAAACATTTTTTCTATAAATTTTTTTTTAATAAAAATAATCTTTTCTTTTTCTATCTAAACTTTCTATCTTTTAAAGAATTATTTTTCTATAAAAAATTTTTCTTTAAAAAACTGGCTTCCGATGAAAACCACTGTTTTTAGGAAATGTCACTTTATAAAATTATTTTTACATTAGTTTGTTGTCTTTATGGTAAAATATGATTTATTTAAAAGTAAGTTCAGTGAACTTTTTCCCAAAATGTACAATTAAATAATTTGTTTTTTTTTTAAATAAATTTAGTGGGCAGGATGCTGTTTGTTGAATAATTATGAAATCATTTTTTATTAAAAACAATTTTAAATAACACATTCACATATACATATATTTTTATTTAAATGCAAAATTTTAAATTTAATGTTTTCTTAAAAAAGTTTTAAATTTTTAATAAAAATTTCTATATTATAAATAATATTTGTTTGCCTTCCCTATTTTACCCTTGACCATAAGTATTGAAAAAGTTGTATGCTGAAGACAATTAAAATCCGAAGATACGTATAGATTTTGTTTTAAAATTAAATAATTTTTGCATTTGTAGTTGTTACGTTTTCCTTCAATTAATTTGTATTTATGTATATTTTTATTTAGTATAAAATATTGTTGTTTTTTATTTTTTTAATGTGTCTATAGTATAAAAAGTTGTATGAAAAAAAACGAGAAAAAAAGAATATTAAAATAGACATAGACTTGTGTGTGTGTGAGTGTGTGCTGTTTGTTGCCTGTTTGACTGTTAAGCAGATTTTTAAATTTTATTTATTTTTTTCTAAATAGATTTTCGTGAAAATCTATGTTTATCTAAAAATTTGTGTTGTGTGTCCGTTTAAAATGCAAATTAAATAGAATTTTTTCAAAAGATTTATATTCTGCTGATACTCGCAGCAATTGAGTGCGTTTATATAGATTGAACCAAAAAGTACAATAATTAATGGACTTATTCTTTTCCCTGTCAAGTACTCTACACCATTTAAAGGTTAATAATCAAAACGTATGAAACAGGTATAACCATTTACAGTAATGCTGGGTCTGTATTGTTTTCCATGGAAACGGGGTTAACAATTGATACAAATTAAATTGAGTAATCAGTCTTAGTAGGTCATCTGGTCTGTCCAAATCTAAACTGCATTCATGTCCTTATTATGAAAGAACGTACAATACAGTGGGCCTAAATTAGATGTTTATGTTAAAAAAGCAAAGTGTGTTGGAAATTCGTTGCTTATCTCTTTTTTGACATTTTTTTACTTTTCTCTGCATGTTTAAACTTTTACTTGTTGTTTCATGCTCACTTTTTTTCTTATTATATTTAATCTAATGCTCAGACACTAGATTTTTGGCCAAAACAAAAAAAATTGTTTAACACACACTCGTATACACACACATACACACTCAAAATCTTATAGGCAGTAAGTTAAACACACAGAAAATACTGTCAGTCAGTCGACTAGAACGTCATAGTTAAATAAACATCGTGTACTTATTTAAGTCTGAAAATATTGCCTTTCGTTTGAGTGACTGCTGTTGTGTTGTGCGTCAACGGAAATTTTCAGTTTTATTGTCATTTTTCTTCGATTTATTTCAATTTTCAATTTAAAAATAAATACATTTTTAATGTTTTTATTTCACAGTATTTTATTTTATATTGTATTGACTACTTGCTGATGTATAGTTTTCAAATACTATTTCACAAAAAAAAGTTTGTTCAGAACATTGACATTTATTGCAAGTGTCAAAAGAAGCGAACATGTGAATTGTTGCTTGCAAATTGAATTTTTTGTTTAGACACAAATTTAATATATCATTATTATTCTGAAACAACAAAAAAACATTAAGTTTTTACTTAACTTTTACTAAAGACTCATTAAAAAATATTAAATAACTTTTTCATTAAAAAATAAATCCATAATTGCTCTTTAGCACACTTTTCCAAATCCTGCATTTTCTGGTTAAACATGAAACATGATGAAAGAATATTTTTAAAAATAGCGAATAGTACTTATTGATATTTTATTTTCAATCAAAACATTACAAAGTTAAACTTGAAAAATGCATTGAACCATTTATGTAATGTGGAAACGAAATAAACAACAATTATTTTTATTACGGATTAGCCTTGACAATGAATGGTTCGTTCATTGGGTCCATCAAAATTTGTTCAAATTTTTGTGAAAAACAAATGTATCTATGATTCATATTTTGTAATAAACAACAACAGGCACAAAATATAGGGGTTTTCAATAGGAGCTGGTAGGTTTTTTTGGCAGTTCCTTGCGGTTGTTGTTGTTTAATTTTTTGTTTTCTTTTATTTTGCTGAAAAACTACAGAATCGAGCGGGATTTTCTTTGCATGAAGTAAGTTTTTACATGATTATCCTTTTCGAAAAGGACGAACAAAACTTTTATTAATATTTGTGATATTGCTCGTAATTTTTAAATTTATAAAGAGCTGTTCTTTATTTTTAATTATTTTTTTTTAAACTCAAATTGTTTGTTCTCATTTAATGTGGTAAATTTTTTATATAAACATTTAAAAATTAAAAAAAAATTCCCCAAAGTCTGCTGTCTAGTTGCTATAAACCTCAAAGACAAATATAGATTTTATTTTAGTTTTTAATTTTGCAACCCTTGACATCATTGAATTACTGAACGTACATTCTCTTGAAAGAAAATTTCATTCGGACATTTTTTTTTCAACAAAAATTTAAAATCGAAAATGTCGTTCTTTCGTATTTAGAGAAAGAGGCCCTCAATGAATTTCAATGAAATTGTAATTAATTATAAAGTTTAATGATAAAAACAAACATACCATTATTATTACACAAACAAAACAATAGAGGAGAACTCAATAGCATCATTTATAGCACAGACAATTCAGTGAGGACATTCACCGTTTAGTCAAGACAAAAGTTCCGTTTTAGGCGCTGTTCATTAACACTAATTCCATTTTGGATGTTTTTAAACAAATTTTCAGTATAAATCAACGAAAGAAATATATAAAGAAACTTGAAAATAGAGATGCGATCGTGATTGAATTTTCACTCACGTTCAACTACGAAAAATTTGTGTACAAAGGTAAACATGCAAAAAATCTTGAATTTCTTTACCAAAAATTTCAATGTGTAGACACGAATGAAAGTTGAAAAGAAAATTAGAGAACATTTCAGAAAGAAAACTTTCATAATTTGAATCGAGACTTACATTTGTCTGTTGCGCCAAAGCGCCAGGCGTCTACAAAAGACTTCAATAAAATTTTCCTTCCAACCAATTTTGATTTAATTTCAAATCTTGTGTAAAAAAATCTTGTGTTAACGGGTACATGCTTTTTGAGCCGACTAATACTTTTCAAATATGATTTTGCTACAGTGAAGCATATATTAGGGAAGAGCCTTAAATAACTGAATTCACCAGGCATGCAGTACTTTATGTTACGAATAGAAAATGTTCTTGTTTTGAAAGAGGTGAATAATATATTTCCGTTGGAAAGATGGAAATTTTAAAACACAAATAAATGAATTGTAGATTTTTGGCCTTCTAGAGTTTTGCGTGTCACTCTCTTGAGTGGGACTAGTGGTTGGCGTCGTTAGTCAAACCTGTGAATCCAACTCAGTGTTGTCATATATTTTTTTTGGAAATCTTAAAATTTCTGAGAAAAAAACTTTTTCTTCGGCCTAAAATATTTTTTCTTACAAATTATTAAAAAGAAGTATAAATGTGTTTTTTTAGTTTTATTTTATTAATAAGATATACATATGTGTATGAACATATGTATGTGTATTATAAAAAATATTAGTCGTACATTATTTTATAAAATTTTAAATTCAGTTATTTGAATGAAACGAAGTTTGTACAATTGCTATTATTTATTTTGTAAAAAGTCTTTAGTTCTTAATGTTGAAATTTTTAATTTATTTCTTATTTTACTTTTATTTAAATTAATTTGCGAAAATATTTGCTCTACGTTGGCTGTGGATATAGGAACAGACAGAACCGCTTAAACTATAAAAAAAATTAAAAACTTTCTCCCCAAAACTTTTCAATGTTTCGCTCTTTCAACAGATTAATTTTCGTAAAATCAAAGTGACGAAGTTCGAGCCATTCATTATCTGTTTTTTGAATATTTTGTATATTAATTACATTTGGCAGAGAAACACGCAAATATAAGTATATTTCAGAAAAAGGTTGTGGAAATCAAACCTTTTTAAAATGCAATTGCAGAGCTCAATATAAAATTATAGTGTTCTCTGAAATCAATTTCGTTGCCAGCATTGGGGGAAACATTATCTTAAGTAAATTTTGAACAGTTTTTTTGAAATAAATAAATAAATAAATAGCAAAGTTTAAAAAAATATAAAATATATTATAAACAAATATTGTAGTGTATACAAATTTTCAAAAAAATTTTATTTGAGAAGAAAAACTTAAAAGCTAAATCTTACAATATGACAACGCTGTTCCAACTTCTTACATGAGGATGTTAGTCAATGATAGTTCCTTGAGCAACATTCTAATGAAATTATTGATGAAGGTATATTTTATTACCCCCCGTCTTGACTGGCAATTAATTGCAGAAAATGTCAAAATTATATTATGTCCAGTGAAGACGCATCTTTTTCTTACTTGGCAATAATTGCGCCAATAATTGTTAACAGTTCTTCGTTGAAAATTATTGCGAACATAAAACGTCATAAAGCGTTTGACATTTCCAAATAAAAGAAAAGAAAAGGCGCGCCATAAAACAAAAAAAAAAAGAAATTTTTTGCAAAAAAATTTAATAAATTATTAAAAGATATTAAAAATACATAAAAATGCAAAATTTCTTATTTCAGGATGAGTTTTTCAGATGAAAATTTAATCAGTCTTTCAGTTTCTTCTTCTTTATTATCGAACCTTTCTGTTTGAAATTTTGTAAATTGTGTATTAACATAAATACGATTACCCATAGTAAAGCAATAATCAAAGCAATAAGTAATATTGTTCAGTTATTCTGCCCGCGTTATTGCTTTATTGCCAACATATTTATTGCCAGTCAAGACGAGGGGATAAGCAAATCACTACCGATAAATATCATACATTCAATCAGCCAAGTAGTAAATCTTCTATACTTCAAGTTTCTGCCACTGAACATACTTCTCAGTAAACGTACTTGTATTATAACAAGGGTTGAATTTCGAATTTATCTCAATTACTGTGCAATTAACTTACTAATTGTTCAGCTCAACTTGGTAATTAACTTATTATATAATAAATTGGGCTCAATTAAGGCCTTAATTGTGTCAAATTTGCTAAGGTGTAGTATGTCTGAACACAGTATGAAAAAGTTCTTATCTTTTATTAAATAATATTCAAGCTTTAGGTCCAGAAAATAAATATAAATGATTTATTTTATCCGATATTTCGCTTTCTCAATGGAAATCTTCTTCAGTGATATATTTAATTAAAAATTAATTGTAACAGATATTGTTTTTATTGATTTAGAATATGTATTAATAAATAAATAAATCATTTATATATATTTTCTGGACTTAAAGCTTGAATAAATTATTTAATAAAATTTAATAAAAAGGTCGAATAAATCAGAATAATTTTTTTAAACTTCTTATCATGTAATTTTTTTTTTGTCTCAGCTTAGATAATGATAAAATTTATAAAAAAAAATTTCATAAAACTTAAAATATAAATATTATTTATTTCATTATGAAATTATAAAATTCACATAATATTTTTATATATCCAGGGCAGCAGCGAAGTAACTCTTGTATAAACTCCGGGATACTGACCTTTACCGCAGCCAATGCCCCACGAAACAATGCCCACTTGTACATAACGAGCGCCATCATTAACAATTAAAGGGCCGCCAGAGTCGCCCTGTTAATAAAATTATGTATATTTTTGGTATAAAAAACAACTGGTGCTATTTAGTTGACAAAAGGAAAACTTACACTACATGAGTCCTTGTCCGCTTGTCCAGCACATATCATTGACATTATTATGCCTCCTGGCGCCGATCGTCCATATTTCTGGGCACATTCTGCATTATTCCATATGGGTATATTTACTTTTTGCAAAATAGAGGGCTGTGGACCGTCTTCTCTTAAACTTCCCCAACCGGCAACGGTGGCTATTTGACCGCTATAGCTGCGACTTTGTTGGGCGGGCGAGGTAGGCAGACAAATGGGTTGAATTTCCTTGGTGTACTGTACCGGTTCGTTGAGCGTTAAAATTGCAATGTCGTTGTGCTGCGAAAGGTTAAAAGCATTTAGCAAAAAATTAGATTTATATACAATTTGTTTGTACTAAATAGTGAATAACAAAGTTGTTGCTTACCAAATTACTATAAGCAAAACCTTTGTGTCGTACTACTCGTTTTATACGTCGTGTTATATGTTTCACTTCGTAATCGGTGCGTATATTATAGTCTCCTAAACGCACCGTCAAGACCGCCACATCCCAAGAGGTCATTCTAAACAAGTTAAGTATTTTTTTGGTTTTTAATACAAAAAGAAAATATTTGTTTTAGCACTTACCTGGCCACACAATGGGCGGCCGTTAGAACGTGATGCTGTAAAATAAATTAAAAGGTGTTTTTTTGTTTTTGAGCATTTTGGTTTTTGCTTTTTTAAATTAAGAAACCTACGTTTGTTATTAAACTTCCGCCACAAATTTGCTTGGTCCACATAAAAAGCACTGCCATCCAAGGGAACTCATGAGGACTGGCGTTTGTGCCACCCACAATTCTCTCTTGATCGGAGTGTGCTGCATTCTTCAAACCACATTGCGCGGGCAACCCCAAAGTCGTGGTGCCGCTCATGTCAGGATCTGCAGGCCTGCGTGTAGTGATAGTATTGGCTGGATGTAAATTTGAGTCTCCGTTTGCTGGTGGATGTGTAGGATAATGATGATTAGGTGGATGGGTGGGCAATGGAGGTGGCCAATTGGCTATCGAAGGTGGATGTGTGGGTACTGGTGGTGGCCATTTTTGCATACCTGCAAAGATCGCAAATTTGTGCGGCCAAGGGAAATGCATATATTCATCTATGGAATCATTATCAAGAGTGTTATGGCTGTTATCATAAACTGGAGGCTCCGTCTGATAACTATTTAAATCGGCTTCTGAAACTTGTAAATTCTGAGTATTCTCTGGACCTTGCCAGATTTGTTCACCGAGCATTTCTGGCTGATTGGGCAAGTCGGCTGATGGGGTCTGTGCCGGAAAATCGTTTTGCTGCTCTGTACAACATATTCCTTGCAATGGAACTGCAAATTGATCATAATATGTACAAAACTCTGGCTGCTGTTGAAAGTGGGCAAATGTTTGCTGTTGAGCAGGCGGCGGCCATTGTTGTGTGCCCAAGAATGCTGAGGGTTGAACTTTATGCTTCTGAGTTTGCACGCAGCTATCGAAGGACTTGCATGCACCCACTAAACCTTGAGGGGTTACACACTTAGAGCTTTCGGGTTCATTATTTTGTAGGAAAAAGTAATTAGGATTGTAGAACAATTGACGTCCTGTGCGATTTATGGGTTTTAAGGAAGAATCAATAATATTTAATGGATTGGCTGCAACTGAAAAAAATTTTTTGTTAAAAGCTATCGAATATTTGCATTAATTTTTATTTTATAAACAGCGAAATAATTTTATCATATTATTGAAGTTTCTTGAACTCAATTAAAATTCTTAACAAATTTATCGAATTTTTTTTTTTATTTCTTATTTTCAATTATCTGACTGAAGTTGCCTTTTAAAATACCAAAGGATCACAAAAAAGGAATCAAATCAAATTTGCATAATTATTTAAGTTTTTTTTAAACGTAATTTTGTGTACTTTTTAACAAGTAATAAGCACCTTCACTGGTTGTAGTTATGAATAGAATAGAAAGAACCTGTGGTGGGCATCGAACCCACAAACTACCATCTATCAGGCTACCAGGTCACAATTTTCATATTTAAGTAACTTTTTTATGATCTTTACATCGCAGCTCATTTGCATTATTCCCATGATTTAATGAAAAGTTTTTTATATGCGTACAAATTTCGAAAAGTCTAATTGTTTCTTAAAGAAATGTGTAGCTGAATGCCTTAAAATTCTTCTTAAAAATTAACTTCTTTTAGCCAAAAAAAAACACTAAAATGTTTCCAACGTGCTCAGCATTTTAAACAGCCGAAAAACGAAATTCAGCTTAATACATCAATTTTTTTATATTTTTCTTCCATATTTATAATTTGTTTTTGTTTTATTAATTCTTTGTTACTCATCGTTATTACTTTACAATGACTTTAATATTGACATGTTGTAAATAATTCAATTATTTCGATGTCAAATGCATTTTTATTTATTTTTTTATTTTTACATGATGGATTCTACTTTTGTGTTCGTATTTTTATAAAGAAATTTGGGCAATTGAAGGCATTTTTTAAAGATTTAGTGCGAAATGGAATTTTTCATTTCATTTATCGTAAAATTTTCTGCAACTTGCAACATTCTTACATGAATTTTGCTAACATCAGTGGAAAGAATATTGATTAGGCTAATTATGTTTTTTTTAATTATATGTTTTTTATGAAATTAAAAAAATTGCATACAATGAAAGTACAAATATGTAAATTTTCACCGAAAAAAAATTTGATATCATTTGATATGAATTTTTACATAAATATAATGAATTTGACATGACATTTCTCACTGTATTAAATTATATGAACTGAAAATAACTGATTTCAATCATGGATTTTAAAATTTTTTTTATCGAGAGTTTTTTTTTATTTTATTAAAAAATTTCTCCAAGCTTAAAGTCAACAGATAACAAACTTTCAGCCAGTCGCACGATATCACTTGTATTCGTTCTTTCGTAAAATTACATTTAAAACAAAAACAAATTCTAAAATTTTGTTTTCCCCAATATTCTTTATGGGAGAAGTTTTTTAATTCTTTTTTTTTTTAAATTAAAATTGTTTTTATTTAAAAAAAAATTTATTTGTAAATTCAAAATTAGCACTCGCGCCAAAAAACTTTAACTTGAAAAACTTAACTTTTATAATTGAAATGTATAAATATAATTATTATTTGTGTTTTGACAATTTAATGTTTTTATTGCTTCAAACATTTCTGAATTGTCTTGATATTGACTGCCCGTCTTGATGTTCGCATGAATTAATTTTTATTATACTCGTATTATAATCTCCATAAATAATGTGACAATCGGCAGATTTGATTTATCTGCAATAAAAACCATAAAACAGACAAAACAAAATATAGTTCTAAAAACGTTAAAGACTCAAATACAAATCTTAAAAATACCACCCGCTGTTGTTTAAACTTAATTTTGAATGGTGAAAGGTGCGCTAAGCCACGGGACGTCTGTGACGCTCTGATGACAAAGTCCGTTCATATTGGGAGCTTATTATTATTTTAATACAAATGGCAGAACAATACGAAAGCACTATTTAAAGTAACACATTGTTTTTTGAGGAATTGTTTACTCAATGTTTCTTATATAATTAATTTTTTTTGTGGGAAAAGAAATACATAATATGATTTTAAACATTTAACAGCAATTAGCTTTTGCTAGAAGTACCTTCAGTGTTTTTAATTTATGGATTAAAATATGTTAACACATAATTAAACGATTTGTACATATCGTAAAATTGCTGCTGCTTTCTTCTTTTCAAGGTGTTAAAATTACTCAACTAAAAAATGTTTAATGAAAACAAAGTAATTGCACTATATTGATCGCAAAACTTTCGTGATTGCCACGCAACTGAGTGTTATCGCATTTTTTATTTGCATTTATTAACTAACTTTATATTTTTATTGTCAGCATTCATAGTTAAAAAAACACTATAAATACAAATCGACATTAGTCTGTCACTTTTATTCCTTTTGATATATTCGCATGTCATTGATTTAACATTGAAATAATCTTTGTTTGACACTTCACATTGAACCATAAAGAAATTATTCTGAATCATTCTATTGAAAGAGTCAAATAGTAAAGATTTAAAGAGGTTTGAAAACACTTAATTAAGTAAAGGTGTTTTAATCGAATCGAGATTTCCACATTATTTTATTTTGAATTTAAAAATCTTGAATTGCTGTTGTTATCGTGAATTTTTAAATTACGTGGAATATAGTTTAACAAAAAAATTATTTAATTTCATGGCATCGGCGGTTGCAAAAGAATTTCAGTTTAGTTTAATGTGAGTTTTTTCGGTTTTTTAGCAAAAGCAAGTTTTTTGAGTCTTAATTGCAAGAATTAAATTTTTTTACTAATTATGGAATTAATAAAATTATATAAATAACTACATGAGTCGGTGAAATTTGTTGTATCACCCACATATATTTTGGAAAAATATTTGCAAAACTTAATGCAAAATTTTTATCTACACTCAAAAAAAATTAAATCCATCCGTATTTAAATCAATCGCAAGCGGTCTTAAAAGTACGGTAAACCCAGATTTACTAAAATCAAGTACAGAAAGATTGATTTAAGTACGAACGTATTTAAATGCTTAATTTAATTTCAGAATTTTTTAGTTGATTCAAATTTTTTCACGTGATTAAAGAATTTTGTACTCATTTCAAGAAACTGCAGGGAGTGGCCGTCTCAGGGAATCCCGTTTTTGGCTTGATTAAATTACATTTTATTGTTATTTGTATTCAAAATTTTGAGTACGACTCGTACTCAAACTGAGTAGAAAATACTTGAATTTAGTACGGCATTTTTCTTTCTGTGTACATTGAATGCAAGACTGACTCAATTTAAAGTTTTCTGATGTACTATTTCTTTTGTATTTTTTTTTGCGCGGTGCTTAAAATAAAAAGGGTGATTTTCCGCCTCGCGAGTCACGCGACGTATAATTTTCCATGCTCGAAACGGGACAACTCCAAGTTGATTCCGCAAATTTTTAACGACTAGCTTTGCGATCTATTTTTGGCCATCGCAAAGGCGTCTGACCTTTATGGTTTCTGAACTGTTATTCTATGTCCGTAAAAAGCACGTTGAATAGAAAAAAAAACTAAATAACAAGTTTTATTATAATATATTATTTCCAAAAATCCCCGGCGAAAAAAGTGCATTTCCCCAAAAAATCCCCTAGGGATTTTCCTAAAATTTTTATCCCCCATCTCAAAAGAAAATCCCCTATTTGGGGATAAATCCACAAAACTGAGGATGTTGTTTTAAAACAATAACTGGTAATGAAGTTCTCGTGCAAACTGATGATAGATTTTAATAATCGTTTTGAAATTTTAGTTTAAATTAAAAAAAAATACTCTTTTACAATCTGTCATCATTTTCAGATTTCTATCTATTCTACTTGAAAACATTTCCCTTTTCAAGTTCATTGACTTGAGTTTAACATATTCGTTATAGTTTCCTTCCTCCTCTACTTTTTATACAAATAAATGTTAAAATTTAAGTCACATGTCAAGAAATCTCTAGTGCTGTGTGTGCGTAAGTAATTGTATTTTATTTGCATGTAAATATTGTACACTTCGTATATCTTTACTGTTGCGACCTTCAAAATTATGTATTTACGAGTATGTGTGTGTTTTGTATCTTCTAAACATTCTAAAGTTCTATATGATTTGTTTACATTTTGCAAATGAATTCTTAAAAGACTGTAGACAGACAATCGTATAAAAGACGTGAATTCATTTTTTACGCTTTCTTGCCATAGAAGTTTTTATGATTTTTTAAAGAATGTCTACAGCTCCGACATTAAACTAATGCTAATTAAACTTAAATTTATTTATTTTTTGATTTGTGTATTCAAGGTTTTCTAAATTCGTTTAGAAATTCGTTTGATGGACTATTGTCGTTTGACAAATGCTCGTAAATATTTTCGACAGGGGAAGTGAGTTGTACAATTTAAGTGATTTATTATGAGCAATTTTTAGATAATAAATAAAATCAATAGAGTGGTCATGCCAAAAAGGAAAATATTATGAAATCAAGCAAATTAACTTTCAAAAAGTTTTGCAGACCAAAGGCACAATTATTTTGGAAATATTTGCTTTTGAAAAAGTAAAAAAAATGATATTTGTTTATTTTGCAAACTTTCTTTTAACTTTAAGCGAACAGCAAATAAAATAATAATTAAGACTTTTGGTTACAATATTGTATGTGAATAGGCTTATAGAACACGATAAATATATCGCAATTGTTTGACAATACTGTATTAACTGAACATTTTAAAATTTTTTATAGAAGAAAAATCCTTTTTCAATATACATTGAAGATATATGAAAAATAATTTCTATATTTTCCATTTTGTAGATAAAATAATACAATTTTTATTTAATTTTTTACAGAATACTTTTATTATAAAAATTAAAAAAGGACAAAATGTCTAGTTACTACAATATTGTTGAACAAGTGCGATATTATTGTTTCGTATAAAAAATAATTTAACAATCTATCCTGAATTTTATTGATTGTGTTTAGGAAATATCAAAAACAGCTTTATACCACTTGAAGATAAAATAGTTTCATTTTAAATTAGGCACAAGTTAAAAAATACGATAAAGTTTTTAACTTATAAAATTTTGAAAATAAATTGATCTACATAAAAAATTTATTAAATTAAAAACAATTTAATCTGTTAGCTTTAATTTCATTTTCTAATCGTTTTAAAATTAAAAAAAAATCTGCGAAAATTTCAATTTTGGCGCTATTTTTAAAAATTACGATATTTTTTTTAACTTGTTACATGTCAAATAAATTAAATTCGAAATTAAGAGTCAAAAAGGAGTTTAATTTAAGATTAAAAAATATCCATTTCCATCTATGTTCAAAGTATTAAAAAAATTTACGATAACTTCTATAATAAGGTTTTTTTTATATTTACGATATTTTTTATCAAACTATAATTAGTAAAATAAATTCGAAATTAGTGGACAAAAAGAAGATTCATTTAACATTAAAAAATATTTTGTATCTAGGTTGGAAGCATTTTAAAAATTTACGATAAAGTTGCAAATAATTTTTTTTTTAAATTTTTATGATTTTTTTTAAATTAAATTAATAGTAGAATTATCATTTTGCTGGATTTCGATATATTTTTTAGTTTGAGATAAATGGATAATTTGTGTTTCAGTTCAAGTTAGTGTTGTTTTTTATTTCTGTTGAAAAAAATTAACTATTTGGTAAGTGGAGGTTCAATTGAACTAGTATGATAAATTGATTGCATCTGTTGTGTCAGCAGCACTGTTGACAAATCATATTATTTATAGATATTGGGTGTAATTTTTTATCATGTGTAGAGTACTGCTAATTGCTCCTAAATACAGTTCATGGTTTGTCCTTTTGTCCTAGTCTTTGTAACCGATTTAAAAAAATTATAAGGATATTGTTGTAAAGTGGGCAGCGTCACGCCCATACAACTTAAGTACATTTTATTTGTCAACTACTACTCATCGATTCTTGTAAAATTTTGTACGCCTATTAAGTTCCCCGCACAATGCAACATTATGATTACAAAAGTGATCAGTGGCACGCCCATGCAACGTTTTTAAGAACCTTATTGCGTGCTTTTTAATATTTTTTCTGCTCTAGTTCTCTTAAAAAAAATTGTATGTGAGTCTAAAGTTGCTTTGTCAGTAACAAAGTGTGTCAAAACAAAAAAGACTTTGACTTGGACAATAAAAAATTTGAATTTGACAATAAACATTCAGTTTTACTGTATTTTTACCTCTTTGAATTTACGATATTAGTATTTCCGAATTCAATTTTAAAATTTGTTTCTTTCTATTATTATAAGATTTTAATGAAAAGAAAACGAAATAAAAAAATACCAAATTAGTTTAATACAATATCCTAAATTTACGATATATGCCAATTTTACTTTCCAAAATTTCTTTTATTTCCTAATTTGCCATTGCATTGTTATGGAATTTCAGAATTAGTATTTTACTGAAAGCTTAATATAGTTATGCAATAAAACTGATAAGCGGCTTGAGAGTATTTTTAAAATTTACGATAAAAATATAGTTTTTTTTTTGCTGCTTTCGTTAAAATATATTGTAAGCGAAGTTAGTATTTTATTGACAGCTTAAACACTTATATTAAAACCAAAGTTTTCAGAGATTGGAAAATATTTTGAAAATTTACGATAAAGTTTTCGTTTAATTTTATTGCGATTAGTAGTGGTAATTTGCCAAAGATAAAAAAATACGAAATGTTAAATTGATTGACAGCTTGATGTCACATAAAATTTTAACCGTTTTGTGGGTCGGATGGTTATTAAAAATTTACGATAAGCTATTTGTTAAATTACACAGTTTAGCAGAAAAAAATTGCGGGGCTCCGATGATTGATTCTGGTAGAGGAGATCAAAAAAAATTTACGTGTGTAGGCGTTTTGAAAGATCACATCGCAATTTTATTTTAGAGGCGGTTGAAGTTTCCCAGCTTTGGCCTGTTCTTGCTGCATATCGGTGTATAAAACTATATTTTCTTTACATCTGAGGTGTAGGGTATGTTCAGCAACTTTGTAGAAAATGTTATGGCAAATATTTTTGTAAAACATATTAACCCTCTAACTCCTCCTCATAACGGCATTTGGCTTTATTCTAAAAAAAAAACGTAAAAAAACTTCCTGCAAAAGGGAATGGCCCGGGAATGAAGTGTTCTACAAAAATATTGGTCATGAAATTTTACTATATACAGAACATACCAAAACCCAAAACTTAACACAAACTATGTTGCAAGAATTCGTTCTTTCGTACAATTACATTTGAAACAAAAACATAATTTTGTATTTGTGGGCCAGGCAGAATATATTAAGCTATTTTTAAGAATTAATTAAAATCCGAAATTGGTTTATACATATATAAAATTTTTAAAAAATAACAAAATTATGGTGATAAATACACACACTTTTCCAATACTTAAGCGTACAAAAGTTATCTGCTTTGTTTTTAATATTGTTCCTGAAATGGATTTACAAATTAAAGACACAACTTCTGTATTTATTACCTTCCTCCTCTTCTGTATTATCAGAAATATTTTTCTCAACTGCTGCTTTATTCACATTTTCAGCTGATTTATGTGTTTCAGCTAAAGTCACGTTTTTAGCCCATAAATAATCTTTGATCTGGGTTAAATTTCTATTTGAATTTTCAAATTTTTCTACAGCCACCAAATTTAGACATTGCAAAAATATGAAAGCGCAGGCACAACATTTTTCAAATTTTAACATTTTGCTTTCTTTAAAAGTTTTATTTCTTTACTTAGTAGGATTTGTCAAAAACACTAGCATCATATTTAATATGCAAGAAACATTTCTGTTTGTGATTTAAATAATATTTTACTTAAAGTTGTAATTTATTTAATATATTTTGTTTTTTTTTTTAATTTTGGAATTGTGTTCGTTTTAAAAGAAACGTATTTAGGATTCAACCGCTCCAAAGCACCGTGTACGTTAAAGGTTCGCGTGTATCTGATAGACTGGACGTTGACAATGTTACGACAACAGTTATGTGTGTACGTGTATTGATTCTTTTTCACTATCTTCCCGATTTGGTTGTATCGCTATTTCGTTGTTGTTACTGGTAAAAAAAAGAAGGTAAAGATTGGCAAAAATGAGGCAGAATATAAATCTATACAATATTTTATGCCAGAATTGTAATTTGTTGTTGTTGTTTTTTTTTGTTCTTGGTTTCATGTATGACTGTTACCCGGCAGGCAGACACACTGCGTACAATCATCAATTCACTCTCACACATATAAAATATTTGTTATGCTTTTATATTTCTTAGTTAAGAAGCAGGTAATTTTGTATACCTTTAAAATTACCTTTTTTTTCTTCAAAGAATCAATTACAACTGCTTTATACAGAACGCTCTTTGTGAAAGAGTTATGGTAGACAAAAATTACAAGGTTTTATTTTATTGTCATTATTTTTTTTTATTTTAATTTGTTAATTGTTTTTTAATTTGTTTCGTGTCCTAGTGTTTATTTGTTGTTGTTGCTAAATTCCTTTTTCATATTGATTTATGTTGGTGTAACAAGAATTTTCCGTATCTTATTTTAACAGCTGTAGTCTTTCTTAGCTCACGGCAGAATTATTATTCTGCAGGCATTTAGAAAATGTGTAAAAAGTTTTTTTCCTAAATCTTTTATTTGAACTGAAATCAATTTATTTTGATTAAGTTTATCAAATGACAAATTTATGATAAAACTTGATCTTATTAAATACATATAAAAAACGGACATTTGGCCTCGACATACGCTGTTATAACTATATTGAAAAAATATTTTTTTTTGTAATTTTGTTGGCAAGCATTTAATAAATGTATGACAAGTATTTCTTTTTGATGCAATTCATGACACGTTGCGAAACATGGTAAGCTGCCTCTAGGGCAGTGATGTTATATATTTTTTGGAGAAGTCTTTACGCAGCCCGTATAAAATCCCTATTTTTTCCTACGCGTTCCAAAAATTTTCTCTACAAAAATCCCTACAACTTTCAAATGATGTATACGTATAAATTTCATTTAAATATAAACATTTTTATGTACGTGAATCAGTTGTTTTTTGCAAAAGTGATCGACGATTTGTAACGTCAGCGAAAAACAGCTGACTCGCTGCTTTTCTTTTTTAAAAAAGTATCAATTTGTTTGTCTTTTTTACAGAATTCACATTTTTTTGTGTATCTTTCTTTCTGCGTGCTTCAGAAGATCAGACTTGCCGCAATTTAAAATTTTATTGCAACATTTCAGCAGGGACAGCTTCCAGCCAGCCTTTAAAGATATCGTCCTCCAGCCATTTTTTGCTGAATTTTTGTTTTCAGTACTTTTCGGTTTCCTCTAAGCACGCCGTGAAGTCTGAAGAAAACGAAGAGTTCATTATATATAAATATAGAAAAGGAAATATTTCACAAATTTACTTTAAAATGAAAGCTGAAATGGCGGCAAGCGATCATTAAAAATAAAATATAACAATTTGTAATATTCTCGTATTAAAAATTTCGTTAGTATGTTGTCACAAATCGAATAAGGTTGCAACACTTTTTTCCCACATTATTGAAAAGTCGCTAAATTTTAATGACTTAAACAAAACACAAGTCATTTTCTCCCTACGGCCATTTTTTGTACAAGAAAATCCAAAAAAAAAGCAATAGTTTTTAATTTGTTTTTGTTTTAAATGTAATTTTACAAAAGAAAGAATTCGTTTGACATCGTCAATCAAGCAATAAATCTTTTATAAAACTTAATTAAAATTTTGAATATCGTAAAAATATGTTGTTTAGCATATTCTTATGATTTTCTTAAAAATCTAAATGGACGTTCAAATCAAAATGCATATCGTGCACTTCGTGATTTTCTCGGTCAATTTAATCGTCCAAATGTGCGTACAATCGGAAAAATCGTGCACAAATTTGAGCAAACAGGGTCTGTAGGACATGTGAAAACACCAGTGCATGATCGTACAGCTCGTATTGTAGAAAATATTGCTCCTGTTCCCGATAGTATGGCTAAACCTCTACTCGCCCTCGTGCCCAACAATTGCACCTCTCACGCTCGTCGTTGATGAGTTTTATGCATAAAGACTTGCATTTACACGCTTACAAGGTGCAATTGGCTCAAAAACTGAAGCCTCTTTACCATTCCAAGCGTCGTCCATGGTCAGAATGGTGACAAGAAATGGCAACAGTGGATGATCAATTTTCGAAGAAAATCATCTTCAAATTTTCACCTCAATGGATTCGTCAATAAGTGGCATTGCCGCATTTGGGCGAATGATAATCCAAGAGTGATTGTCAGAAAACTAATTCATCCACAAAGAGTGACTGTTTGGTGCGGTTTATGGGCTGGCGGCATCATCGGGCCGTATGTTTTCCAAAATGAGGCCGGTCAGGCATCGTGAGATGATAACGAACTTTTTATGGCCCGAATTGGAAGATATGGATGTGGACGATATGTGGTTTCAACAGGACGGTGCCACTTGCCACACAACTAACGAAACAATGGCTCTTTTGCGCAACAAATACAATGGCCGTGTTATATAACGTGGTGGCGGCAAGATCATGTGATTTGACACCGTTGGACTTCTTTCTTTGGGGTTATTTGAAAGAAAAAGTGTACGTCGATAAGCCAGCAACAATTCAAGAGCTAAAGGATGAGATAATTCGGCATATTAACGGCATAGAAACTCAATTATGCGGTCGCGGCAGCCATTTGGCCGATATTTTGTTCCATACATAATTGAACCATACCAATATTATCATAACAAAAAGAAATGCTAATAATTTCCTAAATAATTTGTGTTTTATTCAAAATCAACCCTTTAAAAGAAAAAATTTTCCCGTCAGCTTAAACTTAATTATGTCGATAAAAATGAACATTCTTTAATAAATGTGATACGTTCGTTGTGTAAGACAAATTTAAATAAAATAATATAATATATAAAAAAAATTTTAGATTTCAGTTGTTCATTTATTGGTTCTTTTTGCCTTTTTGTACAATTTTCAGTTAATAAATTTGTTATCTCATTTAAGTTTCTTAAGACGTCAATATGTCTTCGTGTTTCTCTAAATGATTTTGTTAACGATATCTGTAATTGGTTGAATATTGTGCAATCAATACCTTGTCTTTGCGTTTAGAACTCTAATTTAATTGTAGACTTAAAAGTTTTCTTCTCGAGTGCATGTGATTTGTTTTAAGCGGCTTGTGGCCAGTAGTAATTCTCTTCCTTGTATTTTTAATTTAGTTGTTTGTTTTTGTTTTGTTGCCGTTGGCTTTCGCATGTAGATTTTTTCTTAATCCTGCGCTTAGTAAAATTCTTTACACTCATCAGGTAAAATTGTTTGTAAAAGAAGCATTTTATTATTATTTATTTTATTTAGAAAGGATCTTGTTGTTGTTAATGCCAGTTACTGAAGTGTTATTTTAGCCATTCATTTGAAATTGTTTTGTAGTTGTCTAACAAAATGTCAATTACTTTTTGTATGAGATTTCAAAGAAAACAACTGAGATGACAACATGAGCTGTCAGTGTTTAAGTTAAAGATTATTAATTACAAATTTTAAAGACAACGTTATTTGAAATGTTTTAAGACAAATACTTATGTACTGTATGTAGGAAAATAAGTATGCAAAAGTCATGGCTTACAAATGTACAAAGCTTAAGTCTTTAAATTCCCCCTAAATTACGAGTATAAATGGATGTTTTTCTTTTTTTTCTCTCTTTCATTAACGTGGTCTGTTTGATAATTCCATGACTTTCTGTATAAAATAAAATTTTTCCTGCAAAAAAAGCGCGTTATTTCTAAATATCGTATCTTTTAAGCTCGATACATTTAGGCTCAATAATTATTTGACTACCCATTTAAGTGCCATTTATCTTTAAATTCCATTGAAGTACCGTTTTCATTTTTTCAGTACAAAATTAAGTGACATTTAAATGAAACTTAAATGACCATTATTCTGCATTTAAAGTCCATTTAAGTTATGCCATTGAAAAATCAACATCTTTTGGCGTGAAATTTGGACTTCTTTTATTAATATTTTTCTTTTTTATGTTTTTTTAAATTGTTTTGAAAAAGAATCCACATTTTGTTCAACAGTTGTTTTTCCAAAAAAAATTGAGAGAATTTCATGATGCTGCCATATTTCATCGTAATTAAATGCAAACAATAGCTGCCTTCGAGTACTTTTAAATATGGTGTTGAAATATATTTACTTTTGACTCTACTCAACTCTTTTTCTTGTTGGTAATCGGTGCAATATTTATTATAACACGAAGATTTTAAGAAAATATAAACAAATTATGTATATTGAATATTTTCTATAATCGTTCCATGTGTAATTTGCGTCTGATTAAATTTATTAAAAAGTATGTGATTATTTGATTTTGCTATTGACTACCTTAAAAGCAAGTGCAGTACTAAGTAACCATATACTTAGCATTTTTACAACTCTAAAGAAATAACAAAATAAGAACGAAAATGACTGTAAATGGTTTCTACAACATTTTTAACGAAAGAATAGTTTAAAAATAATTGTTCACTTATTATTTTTTACTATTTTGTCTCAGTTTTTTCTTTTTTTTTAAACTAATTTTTTCACAAATCGTGTACATTTTATTTTCTTAATTTTGTTTGTTTACCTTTTGAATCATTTGTTTTTATGTTTTACTAAAACGAACGCAATTTAGTAAAATGCAGTAAAGTTCAGTAAAAATTTGTAAAAACTTTTGAGTACTCGAATGCACTTAATAATTTAACACTGAAAAACTAAAACTGTATTTAAATGCAACTTAAATTTAAGTGTCAATTAGCTGAATGACATTTAAATGCGAAGTCAATTATTGGGCCTTAATGAAGCGTCTATCTAGTTTTTTTTTTATTTCCTCCAAATAATAAGACTTCTGGGCATCCTCAAAATAGTAGTTTGTTTCAATGAAGAGGTTCTTCGTTTGATCCAAATTTCTAAACAGGACCCAGCCATTTCATTTCAATTTGAAAATAAGGTGCTAAATCTGGAGACTATCCTGGAAGTTTTCATGCTACAAAAGGTAGCAAAAAATCGGTCAAATTGAGCTTGAACCTCACCAAACACTCCTTTGAAATGGTCATATGGTTGCGATCGCGGCAAACATCGTGCGGTGGCTTTTCATATCGAAATATTCATGGCATCTCGATTGAGATGCCTACAGCCTCAGCCGTCTCACGCACTTCAATTCTCCGATCCGTCCAATACTAGTTTAATGGAATTTATCGGCTTTTTGGGGGCGACCTGAACGTTTGGCATCATTTGTGCTGGTACAATCACAACGAAACTCAGTAAACCATTTTTTAATAATTGAAATTGATGGTGCAGAGTCCCTTTATTATTTATCAAGCCTTTCTTTGGTTTCGGTGATGGTTTTTTATTTAAAAAATTAATTTTAAATCAGCACACAAAATTCACTTTTTTGCATTTTCATTAAAATGGACGAATTATCAATGGCTGTCAAAAGCAAACTTATAGACGCAGTATCCTTGAAATTCGACAATATTCTAATATATAAAATTTAACAGGACCTGTGCTGGATTTAAGGTTTATGCTTTGGAAATATAAAAATTTGCGGAACTATCAAACTGCCCTTGTGTAAAAACGAACAAACATTATTTCATTTCACTATACAGAATTAAATTTTTTAATTGGTAATAATTAATCCCTGATCTATATTGTGAATTCATGAATTATTTTGACTCGTCACTTGAAGAAAAACTAAATTAACGAAACTTTTTCGAACTTTATATGTATATATATGTATAATTATTCCCGCGCTAAAGATTTCCTTTTTTTGTACTACTTGAAATATACTTACTTACTTACTTTTGAACACGCCACGAAGGAAGATCTCTTGTTAAGCAGTTACAAACCCTTAAATAAAATGTTAAGTTGATTTAGAAAACAAGTGATTTGTTCTTATTAAAATACCTCATCCTGTAAACCGCAAGTATACCCACACTAAAAAACTAATTCTTCCTAAACCCAATTGTAAGCATTCCCTCCCATTTCCGTGAGTGGAGTCTGTGCCAAGAACGTATTTTCCTGATGGTTCAATTTGGCAGAATTTATTTAAAGGTGGTAAACCTATCATTTTTAAACAGCCCTCGTGTACACATAAATCAAACTTATTAATCTGCCATATCAAGTTATTTTAAGCTCCACTTAATATATTTAAAAAAATAAATAAACCCAATAAAAGAATGCCAATTTTGCTCACTTTTTAATAAAATATTCTAACATTTATCATTATCGAACTGTCATTGTTTGTTATGACTGCTTTTCACGTAGAACTCAATGATATTTTTGATTCATTATTAATAAATCGACAATTTTGTTTTGTCATTTATAAAAAAAATTTGTTTTTTTTTTGTAATTTAAGTTTTTATTGAAATTATTTAAGTTTTTTTTAGTTCATTTGAACATCATAAACAATAAATTTAAAATTTCTTTTCTCAAACACCCACGGCCTTTTCAATAACAAAAATATGTTATAATTATGGTTTGTTTCAAATTAACTTAATTTCTGAAAGAATGGTGTCATTTCAATTGTTAAGTACCCGAAATTTCTTTTGTCATTTGAAATGAAGTTTATCGTAAGTAAAAAACATTGTATTGTTTAAATAGAAATGAGTAATTTTTAAATGAAAAAAAAAAAACTTCTTAAGTTGACAGTTTTAGAAAGTTTTAATTGTTTATAGAACCGATACCATTTCACTATTTTTTTTTATAAAAAACAATCCATTGAAAGGTGTGTTTGTTGTCTGCAAAATATTTATTGTATTATTGCAAAAAAAAATGTGATATAGATCTACAAGTTTTTATAACAGCTGATCAACAGCTGCTTGTATCCCATCTGGCAAACACTAAACACAAAATTTAAACAACAATTTTGTATGTTTTTTTATGTGACAGCTTATTGAATACGCTTTGTTCTATGATAGCAAAATAGGAGATAGTTCCATGCTCTCTTTATTTTGAAAAATAAGGATCATGATCTAATAATACAGCTCTGCTTAGTGCTACAACAACAATAAAACATTATAAAAACAACAGCCATTTTGTTTAAAATCGCAGGGAAGTCAAAAACAATTGAAGAAAATTGTATTTTATGTTAGTCATGGAAAATGAAATTTTTCTTCGGCACCAAAAAATATTTTAAATAATACTTTTATGATCCATACAGAAATAAATTGAAATCTTTGTAATCTTTTCTTTATAAACTAGAAACATATAATGCATTGTATTTGTTCTTGCGTTTATATTATGTTATAGAAACAAATGCAATTGTTTTACCTGATACCAAACAGTATTCTTAACTCCTTTTCTCACCAAGATAAAGGTTTGAGATTAAAGTTTGAAATCAAATTGACGTTCAGTTGAGAGAGAGAGTAAATGTTTTGTGTCGAGTCGGACATTTGAGAGTAAAATACTGACCTTAATGTTAAACTACATTGATCTTCTTCAAGATTGCGAATATTTAAAAAAGTGTATTTTCCTAAATTGTAGTGTTTCTCAAACTAAAAATACAATTCAGGGTAAAACCTTGTTGTTTGTCCGCTAATAAGTTTACAATATTTCAAAAAGTTGCTCATGCGTAAAGCGACTAGATTTTGTGCTCGTTTTTTTATACTGACCGATAGTAAATATTTGGGACAGAAAAATCCTATAAGTGTTAAAGTAACATATCAATCAAAAAGAGGCTTTTAGTTGAACCATCCGTTGTTATATTGGGTCGTCCTTAGAGTATCGTAATTAATTAATCCAAAGATTTATTATATAAAAGTATGAAAAATTTAACTATTATGGAATAATTTAATTTCAATTACATATTAAGAATTAACACATTTCTCAAGTTGAGAAAAACTCAAATCTTCATGCAAAATCCTATATTTCAGAAGTTAAGTTCAAATGATTTTCAAATGATATAACATCTAAAAGAAATATAGTTGGGAGTTATCACATTTTCATATCTGTTATGGGGAGGTATTTAATTTTTGTGAGGCTTTTTAAATTGGAGAAATATTGGAATTGTCAGTTAATTAATTTTTTCTTGGGACTTATTTAATTTCATTGAGACTTATTTAATTTCTTTGTTAGTTATTAAAAATTACGGTTCATACAATTCTTTTGTTCTCATTTCATTTCTGTTGAGACTTTCTGTTTAAGGAATTCTTTCACTTTTGTGAGGACTTCTTTCATTGGGAGATATTTACTGCCACGATGTCAAACATATTCGTTCTTTCGTACATTTAAAACAAAAACAAAATTTTAGAATTAGGTTTTTGGCCTTTAAACCTCTTAATTTTCGAAATTATTTTTTTTAAGAATTATATTAATTTGTGTACTCGAATTTTTGAATTTGAAAATTTTGAAAATTATTTGTAAAGAAAACATAAAAAAATTAAAAAAACAAGAGAGGTAGCACTATTTTAATAAAGATTTCACAATCCTTATTTTTGCCAGTATGTGCTGCAAAGCTAAGTTTAGACGATATGTTGAATCAGCATATGTATACTAACACTCATATGCTTGAAAATAATAACAAATGCCTCTATCAGCATATTCAATATGTTTGGCGTCTACATGATATTTTGAAAGTTGCGAATTTTTTTATGTCAGCATATGTAAGCAAATGAAATGTCAACATAAGAGTTAGCATACGATTTTTGTGTTTATTCGATATGTTGAATTTTATGTGGTGCTACATATGCTACATTTGTTTGTGAAATTAGTGAGCTTGACAACAATTGTTCAATTCACAAGCTTAGTCCTATGGCTTATCGTTTAAAAAAAGACGATATATGTTTATGTGCTTTTGAACAGACAAATTTGTTGTATCGTCGTTTTGTTGTATTTTAAATGTCAATTCAATGTAGTCTGTGAAATTAGTGAGTTTGATAACAATTTTTAATTATTATTCAACTTATGTACTTATACGTATAATTTTTGCAATAAAATTTATTAATATAAATCAAAAAAATAAAAATAAACATAAATGATGTCGCCGGAGGAAATATCACTATTGTTATTGCAAAATTTACCAAGTACAAAATTGAGATAAATTAATATGTAAACATATTCTCGTAGCAGGCTACACGGGTACATGGCTACAAATGTCGCTGGATTTTTAAAAAATTTGCAATTTTTTGCGGGATTTCGCGTTTTTTGCCATGTGGGTGATTTTTTCTATTTTTTATTGTGTCATTGACTTTTAAATGATATTAAACATTTTAGTTATCTCAATGATTGGGATCAGACATGCGGCGCATATGCATACGAATTTGGCACATGCTGAAAAGCTTGCATACGCCTTTCAACAAATAACATATATGTCAGCATACGCAGGAAATTTGTTAAGCACTAATAATATGCTGTTTACTCGATATGCTGAAATTACCAACATACGTTTTTTGGTATTGTTATTGTGTTAAGCACATGCTGTTAAACATACGTATGCTGAAAAAAATTTATGCTGCTTCAACATATCATCTAAACTTAGCTTAAGAAAATTTTCAAAAAGTGAAAAAAAGAAAAAGAATTGGGGGAAAATTATTTAATTATTGGTTTGTTGTTGACGTTGATAATTGAGTAGAAATAGCAAAACAAAGTGCTCGTTGTTTATTTGTTGTTATAGGAACGATCGTACTTTATTTAATGGCATTAAAGAATTATTTATTATGTTCGAATGCTCCAATTATATAATTAAAAAAAAAATAATATTGATAAATTGGACCGCTCAACAATAAATTGCACTTTTTTTACATGTGTGCCAATATAGCACAATTAAAATTGTTACAGATTGTGCGATTTGCGTCGATAGTGGGACCTTAGCTTGACACCAATCGGATTCCATAACAACTCTAAATAAAAAAATACAGTATGGCATCCCTCCATGTGAGGCAATTGTGTCTCCTAAAAGTATGCTTTTATTAAAAGTGTGCGATATATATTAAATTCACAAACTTCTAAGCCAAACAAAAAAGGTATACAGTGAACAACAAAATACTTAACTTTAAAATAAGACGATTTCTTTTATGAAGGGTTAGCATACATTTACAATGTTATATTATACATGTGTATGTATGTATATAGTTCAAATTCTCAACCCATGAACTGCCGTTGATGTCCTTTTGCTTGTCTGATGGTTTGAAGTCGGTTGTGCCTCGCACTTTTTTTTCTATATTTTGCTCCCGTTGTGTTAACAAGCGTTTTTCCCTGTTGATCGCAATTTGTTTTTAATTAGTACCCATATTATCCTAAATATGGGATTTACGTACAGGCTTCATGAAGATTAAGGAACAGTAGCAATTGTGGTGAAATGGTTTGACTCCCATAACATCAATTGCTTTTTATTCGAACAAACTATATTGTTTCATAACGCCGCAGTCCAAAATATTAACAATGCATACCTTCTCAAGAGGTCATCGTCCAGTATTAGAAACGTCACACAGGGTCGGTTTCAAAGTTGCTGCACATGGTTGCAATGTTTTGCACCTTTGCATATCGACCCCTTTGCGCAATATTATCCTATGTTACAAAAACTAAATTTTACAGGAGAGCGTTTTTATTACTATTATATACTATAGAAATGTAACATACGATAAAATATGCATTGTGTTGTCTCTATAACTATTATATTTGTCGCTATAATATATTGTCAACAGATGCATTAGTGGATTTAAAACCGATTTGCATAAAAAATTCGATTTCATAAAAAGTGTAACATACAATAATTTCGCGCACAGGGGTCGATATATACGATAAATGTATACAAACTTTTTATTAATACATTTTGGAAGTCAGCTATGAAGCTTTAGATTTAGATTGTGGTACTTTTATTAATGAAGTTTTAACTTTAATATATTTTAAAAGGGCAAAACTCGTGATTTATAATGACCAAATATTAAAAAAAGAAAATCTGATCCCGTTTTCTTTTCTTAAAAAAAATGTAACATTTCATTAACTTTTTATCAAAAAAATTGCTATTCAAAGTTTTCTTAAGACAACAATTTTGTCTCGTAAGTGATGATAGAATAATTTCGTATAAACTCTCTATTTCAAAAAATCATTATGTTGCAAATTTTCAATAAAAAGGGCAACAAAATTTGCACTTTTTTTAGAAAAGAAAACGCCATAACTTATTGCAGATTTTAATTGGTTCTTTCTTAAAGTACGGTCACACTTGCCAAATATTTGCCGAAAAAAACGTGACCAACAGACAAGCTAAATTTGCATTTTCTTTAATACCAATATTTTTTTAATTTATATTATAAAAATTGCATTTTGCGGCATAATTGACTTCATTTTGTGATATAAAAACCAAGTTACATCACACTAACCCTAAGCAAAAGTAATGGGCAAATGTTTGCCAAGTGTGACCGTACCTTTATGCTTTAGATGTCGCAGCCGAACTTAAAACTTCTGATGCCGTAAATCGAGCTTTACGTTTTTGGAAATGGCACTTGTTTCAAATCAAAAGTTTTACAGAATATCGCCGCCAATCGCTTTTATTGAAACTTTGATTTTTAAATTATAAAAAATTCGATTTTTGAATTCTATAATTTATACTAAAAACTGAATTTCTTGCGCTGAACTTGAAATTTGTTTAGCCAAAAATTTCAAGGAAAATCTTTGAGATCTTCCTTATTGAACTTCTTAAAATAAAAATATCTTTGTAATGTGATTATTTATCGAGCTTAATTCCTTAGTAATCCAAAGCGATTATTATTAGGCTAAGGTTCGTAACATCTTTTTTTTAGGGTAGAAAGAATATCGGATGAGACAATCTTCCAAAAGTTAATTAATTTCAATGTACCTGACAGAACAGAAATAAACTAAGTTTTTCTTATTTTGTACTTAAAATTTTGTGTGGGTTAGTTTTATTTATTTGTCTTAAATAAATTAGTTTTTAAGATACCTGTAGATAAAAAATAAGCCAATAAAAAATAAAATAAATAACATGAATTATTAAATTAAAAATGTAATAATTTTCAGAAAAAAATCTCTTATAAACTTAACTTAATGCATAATTTTTTTTCTTTTCTTTAGTTTTTATTTCTTTTTTTTTTGGTTAAGCAGAACTAATTATGGTATTAAGAACTTCTCTATAGGAACTTGGGCAAAGAAATTATTAATATGTTCGACCAAAATGGGTGCCCATTGATCACGAGTGGATGGTATGCCGACACGAATAATTTCGGGTAAATTTTCATTGACTAAATTTAAAATCATGGTATCTGAAAGGAAAAAATAATAATTAAAATTTTAATAGTTTGAGAAAAGGATAATTAGGCAAAGCTAATGAACAGATACAAAAGCTCACTGTTTCGAAACACATCATATTTCATAAAATATATAAAATATTATGTTTCAGCAATTCGAAATTGATTTTTGTAATATATTGAAACCACGAAAAAAATCTTGTATTGGATGCAGTGATTCAAGTAAAATACTTGTAATCATCTGTTCATCTGTTGTACAAAGTCTCGCCCGGCCGCAAACTGATTTTTACAATACGCAAGCTTTTGTATGTTGTAAAAGCTTTAATTACTTACTCAAATTGCGATCTGAAAATATGCCATTGGCAATAATGTTAGCATTTCCTATGCCCACATTAGCATTCAGTCGTTTTAATTGCAATCTAACACTGCTGCCATTTTTGATCAAAATACCGTCAGTTAAAACTGTAGCACGAGCATTATCTGCAAAAAAAATTCAATAAAAAGTATTTATTTATTTATAGATTAGAAATCCTTACAGACTAAAGATTATAATACAGGAACTATTTATGGAAATACAAAATTATTTTTTAAATTCCGCTACCATTTTGATTGCCTATAACTTTGTTCGAAGAAAAGATAAGTAAATTTGCTTTTCATAAAAAGTTTATTTGGTCTTTACATTATTATTTCCATATGATTGGAAATATGGATATCGGCTAAATGGTGACCGAGTTTCGCTATGCAACTTTTGACTCCTATTTAAGGCATTTTTCATGATTTATTCACATAAACTTTTGATTTTAAAAAACCCCATAAGAAAAAGTCTGGTGCTGTTAATTCCGGTGATCTGGCTGGCCATGCTAAATCACCATTTCGCGAAATTAGTCTTCGTGGAAAAACGTCATTCAATAATTGAATTGTTGAACGAGCTGTGTGTGCTGTGCCGTCCATCTTTCTGAAACCACATGTCCTCTAGTCGTTGCTCTTCCATTTCAGGCACAAGAAAATTTCGAATGAAGTCTTGGTACCGTTCAGCAGTAATAGTAACTCCAACACCTTGGTCATTTTCCAAAAAAAAATTGAGGGCCAATGATGTTTCCAGCATGAATACTTGGAAAAACGTTCGTCTCAGTTTTAATATCGTAAAAAGTAATTTTATTTTAAATATATGCAAATTAAAAAGTATTCGTCTGAGACGGTTTTTTAATCGTAAATAACCGGACTATTTGACATTCGAAAATAAACATTTTGAAAAAAAAAACCGACAACCGTATTGTAGAAAACCCGGTTTTAAAAACCGGTTGAAAAACCGAGTCGATCACCCTAGTTGTATTATACCGTAGTGACCGATAAGTGCTTACGGTTGCATTTACGGGAATGATTACTTTCTCACTATTCACAACCTGTTGCTGTTCCCTAAAGGCCTAGAAAATAGCAAGAGGCCGCTAATAGTAGACAATTCGTGTCGGCTGGTAGACAATAGGCAATTTTTTTATGTCGAGTTGACGTGATGTCGAAATATAGTTACACAATAAATGAGTATAATTTTATACTTAATTTATTTCTAATATTTGATGATTTTAAAGTTTTTAATTAGAGTTTAACGTCGTCCAGTTCGCCGATATCGAAAAACAATTTTCTTTCGTGTAATTACATTTAAAACAAAATTTTAAAAGTTGTTTTTGTTTCAAATGTAATAATTCGAAAAAAATTTTTCTTTCGCTATCGACGAACAGGCAGTAAATTCGTTGATTAAAATTATTTTTAATACAAATAATTTGAACCATTTTAGATTGCAATTGATTATTGAGGGGTATTGGTTGCTAGCTTCCTAGCTATACCTCTCAATAATCAATTGCAATTTGTTTTTAACAAAATTGTTAATGTTTTACTGAATAAGTAAAATATTAATTTTGGGAAAAAGTGCGAATAAAAATTTAAAATACTAAAATTTTTACAATTAATAATAAAAAGCACAAATTAATTTGAACCAATGTGTCAAGTCTGTGGCTAATTGCGGCATTCGATATCGAACGAAATTTCTATACAAATTCAAAAAATTTTGTATGGGATTTAGTTTGCTTTCGAATGCCATAATTTTTATAATATAAATTATAAAAAGTCACTAAATTATCAAACTGCCCTCGTATTTAATTTGATTTTATTAAAAAAAAATTGTATTTTTTTTAAGAAACAAACTTACAATTTGTTGCCTTTTAAAAATACAATTTTTAACAAAAATTTATTCTTTACATACCAAGCGTTATGTTAAAAGGACCTTTAGGCACCAATCTTAAGCCGCCAAATTTAACATCAGCCTTAAACTGGCCATCAGCCCTGATTTGTTTACATTCCAAACCAACTTTCACAACGAAACTATTGTCGGTAAAATTGCCCTCAAAAGAGTTAATTTTGGAATTTGAAATGCCATGAAGGTGCATATTTTTGATAATCAAACCGCCCTGTATGCCATCATTGGCATAACGAAAGATACCGCGTCTATAGAAATAGGGATCAACGGAGCTCAAGCCATACTCGGGAAGGCCAACCTGAAAAAAATTATCAAATTAAATTAGTAAATTTCATTTTGAACAAACCAAGTTTTTAATTCGTACCTTTAGTTGGGGCAACATTTGTGACAATAAATCTTTGATGCATTCATTCTTGTTGGCATCACTTAGAGAACAAGGTGTGATTTGCGAGCCTTTCACTGTAAAAATAAAATAAAAAAAATAGAAAAAATGAAACATTTCACTACTGACAAAACAAAACAAAAGACTTAAGCCACAAACTTGCTAATTATTTATCTTGAAACTGAAAAAAACCACTCAAAAGATCGTTATCGCCCAACTTTAGACCTTTTATGTCAGTGTTTTTTTTTGTTGTTGTTTTGTTTTATATCTACAAGTGTGGAGTTGATAGTTGGATAGTTGATTGTTTGTAGTTCATGATAAAGGTCTTTTCTGCTTTATAATTTGTTTATTTTTTTGTTTCCCCTAACAACTCATTGAAGTCAGGGCTCTACCAATGTTTTCAATGTTTTTTTTTAATCTTTACAATTATTGATATACGCCAACCACACAGTCAGTAGTCATTCATGGTTGCATGTAAATTGTGCTATTAGCTTATAATCTTATAATGGTCAGACCCTTAAGGTCATTGTCATCACTTTTAATTTTTTTTCTTACAAAACATACATAAATACTCGTTTATACGAGTATATTGTTTTCTTTTGTTTCAAATTGAATTGAAAGTTGTGGTGACTTTAACAACAACAACAAAAATTAAAAAAAAAACTTATAAAAATAAAGGTCTTTGAACTATAAATTTTATTTAATCTAAGATGACAGCAATTATGTTTAAAAATGAAATATTTAATGGAAAGTTAAATATATGTTACAAGTTTTTTGATAAAAGCTCTTTTTTAACCATATTTGGGCTTTACATATTTGCTTCGCATAAAATTCATTTTTTCAAAAGTTGTAGTTAATTCGAAATTAGTATTAAATTTTTAGTTTCATTTGGTGTGCATATATTATTTTTATTGCAATTGCAGGTGTTTCAAAAACTTACAATAAAATTAAAAACTATTTCGAGTAATTGGATGTTCCGGTAAACTAATTTTTAGAGTGCTACTGGTCAATGGCGGTTGTATTATTTTTAATCGTTTTAAGCGAAAGCTTTGTAAATATATTTAATAAATGAATTTTAAATTTATTCGAGTTTAAGGTCCAATTTTGTATAAAAATAACAAACTTTATTTCCAATAATTCGCTACTATCTTTGAGTAGCTTCTTCCGGGAAATTATCATTAGTCGTAGAACAATATTATTTCGGTTTCATTCCTACCAAAATGTGTGGTCTAACTCCAGAACGACTTTCATGCCAACTATGAAAACTGACAAGTTTGTTTGTAAAGCAATAAATGAAAAAAAAAATTAAGTTTGTGAAACTCAATTTGCAGAAACTTACTGCCAGGCCCACTATGTCACACGTATTCGTTCTTTCGTAAAATTACATTGAAAACAAAAGCAAAATTTTAGAATTTGTTTTTGTTTTAAATGTAATTGTACGAAAGAAAGAATTCTTATTTTAGTGGGCCTGGTAGTTAAGCACTTTTTAAAGAGAAATATTTCTAAGCGACATAAATGTATTTAAAAAGCTCATTAAATGAAAATAAATTAGAAAACAAAAACAATTTGTTAATTATTGAGTTCTTGCTACAACTTTCATATTGCTTAAACTTTTCATTTGCTTTAATGAAAGTTTTATATAATATCTCCAGTTGTTCTAAGAAATATTTGGGTAAAGTTCCCTGGTGATCTTGCATTAGCAACAGTGAAATTAGCATAGGAACAAGCTATACCCCTCAATAATCAATTTCAATTTGTCTTTAATAAAAGTGTTAATATTTTACTACATTTGTATGTAAAATATTAATTTTGGGAAAATAGTGCGATTAAAAATTTAAAATACTAAAAGAAAATTAATTTAATAAGTTTTATTTTTGTAATTTTTAAAAATAAGACAATAAGGTATGTGATGGAAATCAATTTGTGAAAACGAAACGATTTAAAACCGAAAAAATTTGTGATGTGCTCATTATTTCCCTCTTGTGAATATTTTTAAAATGCGTTTTAATAAACTTTTAAAGAATTTGTGAAAAAGTTCTTTTCAAATTTCCTTTACATTTTTTGTGTTTTATGTTCTGGCCTGCCTTCCTCTCGTTAATAATTTGAGATTGACTCAAAATTGATTCTCAAAATAGTTCGAAGCTCATCACACGTTTTCAAAACGACATTTTTGAAATCGATCGTTTTCCATCACATACCTGAATGAATACTCGAACGAGCGCATATTTGTGGGTTACTGAACTGTTCAAAGCCCCATATTTCGCCAACACCATTTTATATTGTAAAAGACATTCACCCTTATTGCAGTTGGCGACATCGACGTCACGTGAACATAATACCAAAAAATTGGAGCTTGTCTACACGCTCTCGAAAACAATTTAGACAATACTGACAGTCTATTTCAGTTCTCTAAGGTCCAGTAAATAACACGAGCCCGTCAATAGTAATCGGTTGTTTTTGACAATGGGTAGACAAGCCTCAATTTTTTTTTGTATTTTGTTTACGTGACGTCGATGCTGCCAACTGGAATAAGCGTGCTTGTGTCTGTATGTAGAAAACACATATATATTTATATTACAAATATACCAAAATCCGAAACTATAAAAAAATGCTTCACGAAAAATGCCTGA
This sequence comes from Gymnocheta viridis, assembly GCA_956483585.1. Lineage (NCBI taxonomy): Eukaryota > Metazoa > Arthropoda > Insecta > Diptera > Tachinidae > Gymnocheta > Gymnocheta viridis. Next base: position 6,364,935 of record OY101444.1, read on the forward strand.
TCCTCCATATTTACTGTTTATAAATTTACTAGTTTTTACGTTTTCATTAAGTTTAAGTTTCTATTTTCTGTTTCAAAATTAAATTTAAATTTTTATCTTAAAACTAATTTTGTGTTAAAAAACAAAAGTTTTCGTTGATTTTTCAGTAGGAATTTTCTCACAATCTCTGTTAAGGTATTTAAATATTTCGTTAATATTGAAAATATTTATTCTAAGTTTTCTACACTTCAACAAGAAATCAATAAATTTTAATTAAAGCAAAAACTTAATTCGCTTCCTCAAGCTTATTGTTGTGTCGTGTTGTGTGTATAATATTGTCACTTGGATTTCTATCATTTTATTTTATTTTTATATTTTTTTTTTGTCTGAAAACATGACAGACAGTTGCTTGATGAAGCTTATACACAAAATCAGCAGCTAAAGCTTTAAAAAATGAAATTAAATAAAAATTTGGGTCAAGATCAAATAGTAAATCGCACTTTTGCAAAAACTTGAGGAACGGCCGAAAAGTTAAAACAAAATGAAGAATAGAAAAAACAAAACGTATAAATAAGATTAAATATTGAAAGCCGTTAAAATTCGAAACTGAAATGAGTCAAGCTCAGCAGAAGTAAAGCAAAACAAAAGAATTAAGTAAAAAGCTTTTTACAGAGAAGCTTTCAACAAGAAGTTTGTGTCTTAAATCTTTTGTTTTAATAGTCTTTTAAAGTAACTGGCTGGTATTTTGTATATTTTTGTTACTTAATTGTTCAACTCAATTATTTACATATATAAAAATATATATTTTTGATGTTGTTGCTATTTTTCATTAAAGACTTGAAGGTTATTTGTTGTGTGTAATAAATGAGACATTTTTTAAATAAAATTTTTTCTATGTAAATTAACATTTCCTGCTGAAGCTTCAAAATGTGTTAGATTTCAGTTAACACTTGTTAGATATTTGTTATGTTTTACTTAAGCATTTAACAGCAAGTTTTTTTTTTTTTTTTTTTTTTTTGTTATGCAGGGTGTCCGCCGGGAAGGTATACCACTTTGTTTGTTTATAATTTTTGATTAAATAAAAGAGAATGGATCTTATATTGATAAATGCTTTATTTAATGTCGGCAATTATTTATGGAATACAATATCAGATAAATGTCCATGGTATTTCATTAATTTCATCAAGAATGTTTTGTTTGAGTTGCTCAAGCGTTTCTAGTTTGTTTGCATAAAACTTGCATTTCAGATATCCCCACAAAAAGAAGTCCGGAGCAGTCAAATCAGGTGGCCGTGGAGGCCAATCAACATCACCATCTCTTGAAATAACTTGCTGTGGAAAGAGGTCTCCCAGTAACTCCATTGTAATCCTGGCTGTATGTGATGTGGCAACGTCTTGTTGATACCACATGCTAATCAAGCCCAAAGCATGCAGTTGTGGCGTTAAAAAGTTTTCAATCATATCACGATATCGCTTCGCATTCACAGTTAACGTTACGCCGTTCTCATTTTCAAAGAAGTAAGTAGGTCCAATAATTCCTCCTGACCAAATTGCACACTAGACTGTCACTTTTAATGGATGCAAAGGTGACTGATGAATAATTTGAGGGTCTTCCATTGCCCAGAACCGCATTCATATATTCGCATTCAAATGAAAATGTGCCTCGTCACTCATTATGATTTTTTCATGAAAATCGGGGTTGTCATGGGCGAGCTGTAACATCCTATTGGCATATATACGGCAGCGTAAATGGTCTTGCGGAAGAAGCTCTTGTGTCAGCTGAATCTTAAATGGAAACAAATGCAGATCCTTGTGCAAAATTGTGGCCAAAGTTGTTCTTTGAAGACCAAGCTCCTGAGCACGGCATCGACTTGAGGTTTATGGATTGTTTTGAACACTTTGTTGAGCAGCAGTAATGTTTTCAGCCGATCTTGCAGTACGTTGTGGTCCATGCTTGGGCCTATCACTTACAGACCCTCTTTCTACGAAATGATTCACTACACGATAAATAGTGCGTTTTGTTGGCACTTTGTTTCTCCCAAAAATTTCACGTAACTTTCTCATCGTCACAGTAATTGATGATTGATTTTGATAAAATGTTTTAACGATTAAAACACGTTGATTTATCGAATATTTTTCCATAATAAATTTGATACGTGTCTACTTCACGCCTGCCAAATATGAACTGTCAAGACTAATGTTTAACGAAATGGCGACAAAACAAACTAGTATACCTTCCCGGCGGACACCCTGTATTTTACGAAAGATAAAATTTTAAGACATAAATAATTTTAGGTTTTGTAAACTTTTAACAAAAATATATGCCAATTCACTTAAAAGAGTTCAACTTAAAAGTCACTAGCTTCTAATTTTATGCTCTAATATGAGGAAATATTTCGCCTGAAATGAGTGTAAAAAATGAACTAGTCTGATTTCTCATATCATTACAATGCATCTATTCATAAACACTTATTCTATCAGCTTTTAAAAGCGCTAGACTTCAACTAAAATTTAAACAAAACTTAAGTAATATTATAAACAACAACCAAAAAAAACCTTACGCTAGATAGTTTCATTTGTAACCGGGCTTAAAGCTCAGAAATAACTGTCTTAACACATTCAGAAGCTTTGAACTGTTTTAATAATTTTGTGTGGTTTTTTAGTTTGTTAATTTGTATATTATTTTTTTTTCGTTTTCCTTTATCTTGTCTATCGAAAAGTAACATTAGCTGCTCAAAACCAAAAACCGATGACTGACCTACATCAATATTTATTTTCAAAAATGTTTTGTTTTTTATTTTTTATTTTCAATTTTATATTAAAAAATATATATAAAAAAAATATGAAAAAATAACACGTATTGCTTCTCTTTGCTCAGCTCGTTTACAATTGTTTGTAGTTATGTGTGTGTACATGTGTACATCATATATTGTGTAGTGTTAATGACTCAAAATCTTAAAACTGACGTTTCGCTGTTTGTTTTTAGTTTAACAACAATTACAACATGTGGTATTTTGTAAAAGGGTTTCCAAAGCTTAATGTGTCCAAATAAAATGCAATGACAGAGCAGCGAATTGTTTGAAAATAATATCAAATATTATTAGCAAGAGAAAAAGTTTATTTTTATATTAAAAACAAAAATTAAATCCTAGCAAAAATATTTAACTTGTGTGAAAAAAAAACCAATCGGTTTTTTATTTATTTATTTTTTCCCTTTTTTTGTTGTAAAAGACTTGAAACCGAAACTTCTTTGGTTCGAAACAATTAGAGTGTAACTTGGTTTAAGATTGTCAAATCAGCGACTGCCATATTAAACGAAAGATTAGCGACATACAAATATTTATGTCTCAGATACGAGGGCAGTTTGATAGTTCCCCAAACTCTTTATATTTCCAAAGCACAAACCTTAAAGCCAACACTGGTTCTGTTAAATTTGATCTATTACTACACTATTGTCGAATTTGGAGGATGCTGCGTCTATTAGTTTGCTTTTGACAGCCATTGATAATTCGTTAATTTTATCGAAAATGGAAAAAAGTGAATTTTGTGTGCTGATTAAAAATAATTTTTTACGTAAAAAAAACATCACCGAAACCAAAGAAAGGCTTGATAAATATTAATGGGGACTCTTCACCACCAATTTGAATGATTAAAAAAAATTGTTTAGTGAGCTTCGTTGTAATCGTACCAGCACAAATGAAGCCATACGTTCCATTGAAATTGTATTGGACGATCGGACACAGCATGAGCTGTACCAGAGGCTGTAGGCATCTCAGTCAAGCGAGTACATGGAACCAAGTCTACGGTTATTTTTCCTGGTTTATTAAAAATTATAACCAAGCCAAGCTTAAATATGTACAAAAATTCTTAAAATATGCATGCAAATATTCCTCAAAAAACTTTAAAATATGCAACCGAAAAACACAGACTAATAACTTTCGATCAGTTTTCTTTAAACAAATGTTTATTACAAACTATAATCATATGTTTTTTTCAAGTTTTGAAATTGAAAAGATCTTCGGTTGTCACACAAAATGGTCGAATATATTGAAAATATACGTTTAACATCAGTCGATGTTAATGTTTATGTTGTTTTAATCTTGTTCAACGTTTGAAGGCCAACATTTCGATTAAATACTTTAAATTTTTCAATAAATATTTTATTCTTAATATTTAGAAGTTTTTCTTTTACGTCTTCTATGACGGATAAACTTCCATGTAAAGAAAGCCCATTGGCTTCCAATTTGATTATTGTGGCAAATACATTCAAAATTATTTTTAATATATCGTCGGTCACAGGTTGACAACTCTTAACTCGCAAAGAAATTGAATCGGGTTTTTCTTGCATAAAGACTGTGTTTGTCCTTCTGCATGTTAGTACGTTTCATTTATATTTTTAAAAAATTTCCTTCCCTACTTCTACTAATTTTGATTTTTTTTTTACTTCCAACACGGCTTAGTAACGGAGTAATAACGTTTTTTTTTGTCTCCTGAAAAGTACAAAAAAACATGTTGAGAGTTGTCAACCTGTGACCGACGATATGCTAAATTGTTTTTACCGATAAATTCTTAAATAAAGTCTTTGCATTACATAAAAACTCTGCTGTCTTTAACCAAGATCCCCATCTAGTGGTTCAGGGCTTTGGGGGATTGATTTGGGGATACTTGGTTACGTAGAATGCATGACATTGATACGAGAAGGCGACTGAAAATTAATTAAGACAATAAGTTTATTTGGAAAAATAATACGTACTACTCGTATATACGTATGTAGTTCTTCATAAAGAAAAAAGGATTTGCAATTTGCAACAAGTGAGTTAACATTGCAAAATGTAAGCGAACAAAATCTGCAATTACATGTAACCCATGAGCCAGACATGTAACATTCAACATTTTTGGGTGAATAATTTTTAATGATCGCATTGCGGAGACCATATACGGAGTTACGTCAATTACCACAAGCAATTTTTGTTAAAAAAAAGCTGCCAACCTGCAAATTTATGCTTTTTTGAGAAAAATTTGAAAAATATGCAAATGCATATTTCACATGCAAAAAAAAGCATGAAAAACTTGCCCTGATTATACCGCATATATGGGAAGTATTGACACCGCTGAACGATCGAGAGCATTCTATTGCGTTGACCGAAAATCACCTAAATGGTGGCATAGGATATTTTGGGGTGTCCTAGATATTGCTTTTGTAAATGCACATATTGTACGTTGAAGTTTTAATTGAAAAATCTACAGTCAAAGATTTTAGAAGATCAGTAGTCCAAGGTTTAAGGACCATCAACGATTTCAGTAAGAAAAATACGAACAAAAAAAGGCAAATGTGTCAAGTGCTTGTTCAAACAATCGACTTCTGCAGAATAGACTTCTAACAGAGGTATTCAGAGGTGTTTGTGGATAGAAGAGCGAGATGTGAGGTTTGTAGCTGGAAAAATTCGAAATTCATTTTTTTAATACAAAGTTGAGAGACATTTAAATAAAACTTAAATGACCATTCTGCTGATTGATAAAAATAGTAAATAAAGAAACATAGTTTTATGAATAATTCCGGTGGAGCTTCTTGGTCCTCATATGAAAAATTCAGCCAATTGGCAAGTTTATTATACACATAGATACAAACATGGAGCACAATATTTGTCTAAAAATCCAACGGAATGCAGGAATTACTCTGTTAGTGACGAGCATATGTTGCTCATAACTCTGAGGACTTCTGCAACTGTTTATTTAAAAAACTATTTATTTTGTAGGTGGACTATTTCTTTTTAAAGACGCTGAACTAAATGTATCGAACGTAAAAGAAAGTATTTTGAGAAACGAAACTATTTTTGGCGGAAAAGATTTTATTTTATCCAAAAAGTCCCGGAATTATCAAACTGCCCTCGCATTTTAATAATTTTTGTAGAATTTATTTATTTTTTTTAACTTTATGTTGTTTTAAAATTTATTATAAGTTATGTGTAACTGATTGCAAACCACTCCATTAGAGATGAATTTATTTCATTGGCACTTTGACCTCTAAACCGTTTAATTAAACAAATTCTTTTATAATTTCTTTCAAATATGCTCAAACAATTACAAGCTTAAGTTACTCTACCTTGGAGCAAACACTTTTATAATTATAAACTAATTAAAGCCGGCTCGGAACGCATCGCAAATGATAATTATTTTTAACGATAGAAATCAGTAATCAAAAATTTCAATCAAAAATAATTTTATGTTATAAAATTTTATCGTTTTTTTTGCTCAAATACTGACGATAACAATAAATGTGATTTGCGATAATTGTGCAGGCAAATACTATTATTATTACGAGTATCTTTATTTTTTTTTAGTTATGATTTTTACACTAAAAGTTATTTTCTCATTAATTTTTATATTAAGTTTCAATGTCGCTAATAAACTGTGGGTTTCATTGATTTTTTTAAAAATTTAAGTGAAATATTTAAAAAATTTTATTTTCATCGTTATTTTTATTTTTTTTACCCAAAATAAAAACTAAACAAATTATAAAATAGTGGAAAAAATTTAACTAATGGTGTTTTCTTTTCTAAAAAAAGAAAACGTCCTTAGTTTGCCGAAATTGTTAATTTAATGTAAAGTGATTTTTATTTATTAATTTTTTTTGTAATATAAAGCAGTCATTGGCTTATTTTTCTTTTACTTTCAAAAAAAGCTCTAAAGCTTCGCTGAAAGCTTTACTTACCGGCTTAGGGCCTTGATAAGTGTCTTCAATTACGAGTCAAAATTTTTGTCTTAAGAAAACTGTGAATAGCTATTTTTTTATAAAAAGTAAAACAAATGTTAAATTTTTTTAGAAAAGAAAACGGCATAATACGTTCTACTAGTTTATTTTTTAGTTATTAGTGCTTTTAAGATTTTCTAAAAATTTATTGTTTATTTTGTCTCAATTACGAGCGTTAACAATAAATAACTGTAATTTAAAGTTTATAATGAATTCTAGTTGCTATTTTTTAGTTGTTGCATTTTCGAAAAATTAATTTGTTATATTTTAACATTTTTATTTTTAGTCCCCAAAATACAAGTTAAAAAAATATTGAGCCAATTCCCAACGAGATCTATTGTGTCTTATTTGTACTATTGCGTAAAATTTTGTGAAAGTCACACGAATGTTGTTGTGATATTCTTCATGTAAAAATATTGTGGAACAGTATTAAGGGGTTATTTTTTAAGAGCTTTCGGATTTGATTCAACAAAAAACACACAAAAATTTTGGGAAATGTATGATATATTTATTTGAGTCGATAGAATGATCTCTACAATTCAATGTTTAAAGATGATTACATCTAAATATTGACCGCGGCTATGCCTCAAATGGTTTATACGCTGGTCCAATTTTGGCATTCTCTCTCGAACATATTCACCGGTATCTCACAAATAAGTTATTCAATATTGGCTTTCACTGCGTCAACCGCTGCGGGCTTGTCTGTTTATGTATGATTTTTAAAACATTTAATCCCTTTTAACAAATGAATAGTTTAAAAATAATTATTTACTTGTTATTTTTTATTATTTTATTACTTATTTAAAATTTTTTTTTAAATATTTTTTCACAAATTTCATACTTTTTGTTTTCTTACTTTAGTTTGTTTATCTTTTGAATCATGTATTTTTTTATGTTATACTAAATTTAACTAGCAAAAATTTCTGCAGTAAAAATTTGTAACTACTCAGCCGTGAACTAACTGTCACTTTACGCTCTCAATTTGTGTTCTCAGTTAATGTATTTTGTGTAAACGAACGCAATTTAGTAAAGTGCAGTAAAGCTCAATAAATTTTTTTAATAACTTATAGCTTATAACTTTTTATATTTTTTTTGTCATTTGAGTTTAACTTTTATGACAATTTTTTATATGGAAAAACAGCAGGCCGTGGCCGTTCACAATAGAGTTATTCAGGTTTAAATATTACTTTATTACTTAAGGTCCCTCCACACTATAATACTTTGTATAAAGACTTGTCAAAAACTGTAATAATACGTGCAAGTGTGATAGTGTGAAAGCAAAATGTTATTAAAATGACAAATAATACGATAACAAATTTGACATACCATAAGACTTTGCCATTTCTAAAAATTTTTCTACACGATAAGATTTTTCATTTGATCAGGGTTGAATTTTCATAAAAGCAAACTGAACAGTCGATTTTATGCCGCCGATAGCGTGCCGTCTCTGATGGGGTTTTCATGACATACAACAATGTCAAAATTTTGAACGTGTATTACACCATGAAATTTTGTTCTATTTAATGTTGTACTTTGATATATAGTATAAATAATTTAACTGCTAAACATTTTAAAAGGCCGGCACGTTCGCCGGCTACATGAAACTGCTCATTCGCCGCTTATTTTTTACTCATATATTTCATTTTACTTGCGATCTGATAGTGTGAAAACAAAATGTAATGGTACGTTAAATTTTTTGACAATCTAGTTAGATTTCTTTCACAGAAAATCCAATGAAAATCTTCAGACTTGTATGATAGTGTGAAAGGCCCTTTAAATTAGCTCCGGTTGTTATTTCCCTGCCCTAAAGCTGAAAGTCCACACCACGCTTTCTACACGTCGTGCTTCCTACGCGTCTCTCAAAAAAGTTGAATTAGAGTATTTTCATAAAGCAAGTTACAAAACAAAAGTTTTCAACGCTTGTGACGCGAAAAAAGTTGAACAACATTCTACTTTTACGCGTCGTATACAACATATCAGCTAGTGCTGCCAAGTTCCGAGTCTAAAATTTTTTTCAGATTGAATATTTAATTATTTGAAAGCTATTTTCGTAAGCAGTTGATGAAAAATGAATTAAAACAATTTAAAGAATATAAAACTTAAAAGAAGATAACAAAAAGTCTGCAAACTTTTCTTGAAATTTAATAAGCAAAAACGTGTATAAAGCGTGGTGTGTAACTTGCAGTTTTTAAAGCGTCAAAAGCTTAAAACTCATGAAACGCAAGCGCGTAGAACGCGTGGTGTGGACTTTCAGTTTAAAATAGGTTTTTAATTGAAAGTAAATATTTTTTGAATTAAATTGGTTGTTGGTAATTTTTAATCAAAAGTAATTGCTATTTTTGCTAAAGTTCGTAACATTTTTGTAGAAAGAATTGGATATGAGACAATATTCCAAAGTTACAAGCGAAAAATTTTAACACTAATTAATTTCAACTTACACGGCAGAACAGAAACAACGTTGTTTTTCGGGAGCCGCTACACTCCCATCATCAGTGTTCATATGTGTTTCCATATATCCGCCAAAGTTGAATGTCATTAAAAATTTGTATTATTTTTTAAGTTTTATCGTAAATTTTTAGCTACTTGTTATAAAGAAAACTGCTGTGTTAAAGCTCATACTAAAAACTATTTTTGAATTTTAACGCATGTCAAAAAAAAAATATATATGTATATATATTGGAGCTTATTCATGAACGATTAATAAACTTATATATAAAAGGTTTATTGTTGGATTTTTGTATGGCAAAACCGCCGTTGTTAATGTACACATCAACTTTATTAATTGTTTAAGAATTAGGCCGTTTATATATTAAACCGGTACTTCTTTAATTCCCCAAGAGCTTTTAAAATTTAACTGGAAACTGTTGTAAACATCAGAAAATAAAATTTAAGTTTTAAGACATGAATTTGATGAACGTAAAATTGTGTTTTTTATTACTTTTTTATTTAAACTTTAAGATTCATTTGTGTATATAACTTCCGCTTAAGAATTTATCGTTAATTATATATTGTAAACTTCACTAACTGATATGTTCACAAAGGAAATTAAAATACTTTTTAATATCTGTATCGTAAATTTTTAATTACCAATTAGCAAAAAATTAAACATTAATTTCTTTGTTGATTCCGATCTTTTTATTTGTTATATAACTTTCTGAGTAGGCATTTGCTGGCTAAAAGAATACATAATTCCTTGTTAGCATTTGTCATAAAATATTGCGAGAAAAATAAAACCAGAATGTCATATTAAGCTGAAATTAATTACTTTTTTATTGTTTTTTTATGTTTATTTTTTTTAAGTAGAATTGAAAAATGGTTAAAAAACAGAATAGTTTTACTAAATATTTTATTTTATTATTTTATAAAAAAAATTGCCTTCAAAAAGTGAAAACATAATAAAACGTGTAGCAATTTTATTGTAAAAATCTATAGTACTTTCAATATTAAAAACAAAAGTATTAAAATGACTTTTGAAATTTGATCGTAAATTTTTAAAAGTACCCTAACTTTTATTATTTTTGTAGAAAATAAAGAATTTAAATAAAAATGTTTTGAAACGATTAGCATTGCTGTTGAGTTGAGTTTGTGGAAGATTGTTCCAAAGACGAGCGGGATGTACTACATAGAACTGCCATTCAGAAACTAGACATTGATGTCGAGGTATTACAATGTTTCGGCTTCGTTGTGATTGGAAAACCCGTATTTTATCAAAAATATATTTTAGTGTTTGATTATTGATGATTTTGTGCAAAAAGATAAATGTGCGAATTTTTAACAGGCTTTCAAGAGAGACTCCGTAAAGATTATTGGACACTGAGGACACACCATCAAACCTTCTTAATGTATACACATATCTTATAATGTTGTTATGTAAAACATTTAAATTTCTTTTGCTAATTGAGTCACAGCTTGCAAATAATTCGCACCCATATAGTAAGGAAGGAATAAGGTACGACCTGGCAATTAAGATCCTTATTCTTAATGGAGTGAAATACTGTGTGAACCATAGAGCTCCTAACTTTACATAAGTTTGACCAACCAGAGAGTTCATGTGACCAGTCCATGTCAACATAAATTATTAAAATTTTTTAAATTCGTTTTGGTTTCTGATTATTTATTTTATTTTGAAGTTTTATCATAAATTGTTAGAGCATCTTTGGGATTGACACGAAAAGGATACATATGTTGTACTAGTTTTGAATTGTTTGTTTGTATAGAAATATGTGAAAGGTTTTTTTGAAATTAATTTTTTCTAGAAATTTTCAGTACTTTTAATATGATAAAGACGATATTTCCGTAGGAACTCTTCAAATTTTATGCATTCCCAAAAGTTAATGCTGCTTTCAATCGATTAATATTGATGCAAATTTAAAATATAATATTAGAAATTTCATAGTAAATTCTAAAGTACTTTTTGGTGTATTAATCAAAGGATTTAACTGCCTTTAAAAAGCCTTAAATTGCTTTAAAATATTTTTGTAATATTGAAAATACATACTATCGTCAAAATTTCAAAGTATTTTTAATATACATATATATTCAGAATTGGATTTGAAAAGACGACAAAAAAATAGTTTTGTGTGATGAATTTCAAATTTATCGGTTTTATGTTTAATTTAGAATTATCTGCTTTTATCATAAAACCCATAACATTGAAATTCAGCACTCAAAAGCATTTTTTTGTCGTCTTTCAAATCCAATTCCAACTACATTGGATTCTGTGACAACCCCGATTATATCCTGTAGTTCCCTTGAGTTACATAGGCTCACAAAAAAGTTCTTCCAATGATCTCTTTAATTTGCAATATGTTTCATTCCTCTCCAGCTGCGTCCTGAAATTTTTATTTCGGTATCCAGCTGTCTCCTCCCAAGTATGAGCAGGCCTTTTAATATGTCGTCGACCTGGGACATTCCAGTCGATGGCTTGGAGACCTGCTGGCACCAGGATCGGATGCTCTAGTCTAATCAATTATTAATCCTAAACTTTTTTTTTACCGAAACCACAACAGAAAATTCAAATTTTTGATATACTAAACAGAAATATTCGTGTCCCACTTGATGTTGGCTTTAATTAAATGCAAAATTTTTTTATCTTTGTTGGGTTGCAAAAATATCGAAATTATGTTTTATATTGAAAGGATACGAAAGGATTTATTACTTACAAATTATAATTATTGAATTTTATGAAAAAATATATTTTAGGAAAAATGGAAATTTTAAAAATATTATTGAATAAAAAAATTGTATTCCGAAATTTGCTTTTTAAGAAAACAAAGCCGGTTAATAGTCCTGGATATGATTTTTTTTTTTTGCGAAAATTTTACTTATTTAAACTTGAAAATAATTTTTTAAATTCTCTGCTTTTTCTTTTTGATTTTTACGTAATTGAAGAAGCCTTGCTTGTCTCTTTTGATTGTTATATCATTGAATTCACAAGACAAATGTCTAAATTTTCTATTTTTTTTTCTCTTCTTCTGCACGCCTCCTTTGATTTATGGCCAACTGTTTTATTTTATATTTCCCAAAGTGACACTCATAGACATTAACAGCTTTTTAAATAAACTAGTTTTTATTTTATTATTATTTTTTTAGATTGTTTTTTCTCAAACCCACAACCACTAAATTTTCTCTGCGAACGTTTTGAGTGAGCTTAAGTTTTATTTGGTTTTTATTACTATGCCAGCTTGATTAACTTTTTTATAACAGTCATTAGAGTTTTCTAGCTTGGTTTTTTTTCCTTTCCAAATTTTTCTTTTTTTTCAGTTATGTAAACATTTTTAAATTTCAAGTTCTCAATTTTGTAAAAAAATATAAAAAAATCATAAAATATTTCCTTTCAATTTTAGAGGTTTTTATTTTTGCTATTTTACCATTTCTGTTTATGCTGCTGCTTTCTGTTTCTTGTGGAAATGCTAACAAACTATCAACATTTAAAAAACTGCCCGTTGATGTTGCGAATTCCTGAGTATTAGGCAATGTTGCTACAGCAGCGTGTACACTTCCGATTATTGCTGTTGCAATAAGCAGTAATTGCAACATAAATAATTGCATTTTTGTTTGCTTTTTTCTTTGCAGTAGATTTTATAAATTTAAAAACTCTTTTTTTGTTAATTTTTATCACAAAAAGGAAGTAATTTAATTATTTTGATAGTAAACACTTGTTAAACACTTTACTAAATTTCTTTGTATTTTTTTTTATATTTTTATTAGTTTTTTTTTGTTTTTTTTTTTATAGATATATATAACCTGCTTCCTAAATTATTTTTTTTTTGTTGAAATAAGAGTTTATATATTTTATATTTGAAGTTTTCTAATTTTGTTTTTTTTATTTTTATTTTTTTATTTTTTTTTATTTGTAAATTTTGACTCAATGCTCACTTTTCTGCGGCAAATCTTGAAATGTTGCTTTTGTACGTTTATTTATAGGTTTTATACAACTTTATAGCAAAAGAAGTAAAAAAATAATATGAAATAAAAACTGTCGAAAAAATAACAATTTTATTTTGTGTAATTACACGTTACTGGTTGTCTGTCTGTTTGAAACTAAAGCCTTTGAATTTTTGTGTGTACGACTGTTTTATATTATTTTGACTTTATTTTTTTTTAAGGTGAACAAAAAATTTAACTAAAGCTTTAGTTACAAAGAAACAAAACAAAAAAAGCTTTTCAATAGCTTTTACTACACTGCAAAACCGAATTGTCAATTCAATGGAAAAAGACAACAAAATCAAATGTCTCTCGTTCTTACGTCAATTTTTACTAAATCAAAGCGACGATTGCAAGAACTTGAAATGGTAAAAAAGACATCCAAAAAGTTATTTAAAATTTTGGAAAATCTAACGCTTTACAATACCGCAATATTTGCATTTATTTTAAATAAATTACATTAATCAATGAATAACATATTTTAAACCAGCTTAGCGTTCATAAGTTTTGCATGAAAACAATTCACATTAGAAAAAAACGCTAATAAATTAAATGATCAAAGCAAAGTTACTAGAATTTAAAACATAAAGAAAAAAACACTAGTAAAAAAGTTTTATTCGGCTGTGTAGAATTCTAAATGCCCTTTAACAAAGTGATGAAATAAGATTTTTGTAAAAGATGTTTACAACAAATTTTGGAATTTTAGTTTTTTTCGTAATTAAAATTATATTTTTTAAAGGAAAGTTATTAAAACAGGGTGCAAATTACGGCAGTCGATATCGAACGATATCCCATACAATTTGTTTTGAATTTGTACGGAAATTTCGTTCGATATCAAATGAGGTAATTTGCCTCCAGGCTTAAGTTCGAGGCTTGAATTTGTTAATTAAAAATAATTTATGTTACTGAAATATTTTATTAGGAAAATGGTTTGGAAAATATTTCGATGACAGTGATGTCTCTCATAAACGAATGCGTTTATCAGAAAGTGATACTGAGTAAAAATTATTTTTTATATGATTTTAAATTTTATGATTTCTTTTTCTTAATCAGGCATGTTCTACAAAAATAGTGAAAGTGTAATATGAAAAGTAAACATTTCATTTTTGATGTTCTGGAAAAGTAGATTATATTCGTGTTAAATATTGAAATTCAAATATAAAAAGAAGAATGCAGAACATAAAAAATTTGAACTGAAGTGATTTCAATTGAATTCCACTTCAAAGTGGAATGTAGAACATACCGGAATATTTAATTTAATTTCTACAGTTTTTTTTAAATAAAATATGTGTATGATATTTAATATTGTTACCTTAATATAAAAAGTCCCTAACTAATTTTTTATGCAAAATGAATTTTTTTCGCACATTTCAATAAATTCAAGGATCACTTATCGAAATAAGTTAAACACTCGATTTTGAAAAAAAAAATAGTTAGGCCCTTTCTATATTAAGGTAATGGGATTGAAATAAATCCCGCCATTTTACATGGATACTCTATACCTTTTAACATGATTTTTACGCGAGTTTTCAAGGAATATATCTATCGCGTTAAAATAGAATTAGATGTAATTATTATCTTGACTCACTATTATCTTGATTTATTTAAACTAACGTGTACATTAATTATGACGCGTGCAAAACATGAGTTCTTACATTATTTTACATATAAACCTGTATATTAGGGCAATTCAAAAAAAACACAAACTGCTTAAGCTTTTTTGTCAGTCTGCAGTAGTGATGTTATATATAAGTCTTTAAGCAGTCCGAATAAAATCCCTATCTTTCCCTACGTGTTCAAAAAATTGTCTCTACAAAAATCCCTACAACTTTCAAATGATGTATACGTGTAAATTTTATTTAAATATAAACAGTTTTATGTACGTGAATCAGTTGTTTTTTGTAAAAGTGGTCGACGATTTGTATCGTCGGCGAAAAACGGCTGACTCGCTGATTTTCTTTTTTTAAAAAATATCAATTTGTTTGCCTTTTTTACAAAATTCACATTTTTGTGATTCTTTCTTTCTGTGTGCTTCAGAAGATCAGACTTGCCGCAATTTAAAATTTTATTGCAACATTTCAGCAGGGACAGCTTCCAGCCAGCCTTTAAAGATATCGTCCTCCAGCCATTTTTTGCTGAATTTTTGTTTTCAGTACTTTTCGGTTTCCTTTAAGCACGCCGAAAAGTCTGAAGAAAACGAAGAGCTCATTATATATAAATATAAAAAAGGCAATATTTCACAAATTTACTTTAAAATGAAAGCTGAAATGGCGACAAGCGATCATTAAAAAAAAGTATAAAACAATTTGTAATATTCTCGTATTAAAAATTTCGTTAGTATGTTGTCACAAATCGAATATGGTTGCAAAATTAATACATTTTTCCTACAACATTGAAAAGTCCCTACATTTTCATGACTTCAATAAATCTGTAATTTTCTCCATACGGCCACTTTTTGTAGAAGAAAATCCCTACGAATAGGGACTTAGCCCTACGTATAACATCACTGGTCTGCAGAAACACACAGGCATGAATCGAACCTGTGACTCACAAATTTATTGTCTAGCACACTATCATCCACTATTCTGACACAAGAAATGCTTTTATTTCTGAACAAAGTCTTCTTTAAGCTCGATACATTTAATTTAGCGTTTTTGTAGCTTTTTTATTCCTTCCAAATAATAAGCTTTCTCAAGGACCTCAAAATATCTTGGTTTGCTATTGAACATCGCCAAATAGTTATTTGAAGTGGTCACACGGTCAATTGTGAGCAATCGCAGCATCTATCGTCCGAATAGTTTTTTCTTTCATCTTCAAATATTTATGCACAATATGATATATCCGTTCAACTGAGCTGCCTACAGCCTCAACTACCTCCCGCACTTTCATTCTTCGATTGGCATTCCATGGCTTTTATCCAATGGTTATTCCGGAATGACGACCGATTTTGGGCCACCTAAACGTTTGGTGTACTTTGTGCATATAAATCTGTAACACAACTCAGGATCTAGCAGAGTCCACATACTATTTATCAAGCCTTTCTGTGGGCTCGGTAATTATTTTTTTACGTATGTATCAAAATCGGCACACGAAATTAATTCTTTTTCCATTTTCTTTGAGCTTCTTTGATTTCAATGGCTGTCGATAAAACAATCTAAAAGACTTAAACTTGCTGCACTGAAAATACGGAAAATCAAACTGCCCTCGTATATCAAAATATTAAAATGTAATTTTGAAGTGAGAAAAATTTTGTTGAATTTTTAATAATAAACACAATTCCCCATATAATTGGTATAAAAAAAATAAATTTGAAATCGATCGGACTTTTAATGTGTTTGTGTACATTTTTCAATATCCAGATTGATAATTTGCTTGTGATTTTATTTTTAAATGAAATGAATAGCCCTAATGTATACATACACTTGTTCTTTAGAAAAACGCGAACAATTAAAAACAAAAACTTTTGTTGTTGTTGTTGTTGTTGTTGTTATTATTATTGGCCAAGTACAATTCCTTTTGTTAATTTTGTTTTTTTGATTTACATAAAACGCGGTTGGCCAATAGCTGAATCAAAAAATCAAAATTAACAAAAAAAAACTTCTTAATTTAAAGAAAAAAATTACAAAAATTAAATGTCATTGACGTCATGAGAGAGGTTGCATAAATATTTATCTATTTTATATAAATATGAACAAAATACAAAAGTTTTTCAATAAAGCGAAATTAAAAAACAAAAAGTTTAATTTCAAAGAAGTTAAGAAAATATATGAATACATAAATATTTAAATTACATAACAGGCACGTGTAATTTTTTTTATACCAAATGCTCTTTCGTTTACGCAAGTTCTCCAGAAAATCCGTAACTTAAGTTAAATAAAATACAAAAAATCGAAATTAATATTCAAGTTAACGAAAGCACCTGCAAAATAGAATTTTTCTGGTACATAAGAACTCATAACGCTCGTTTGCTCAAACAACGTCATAACTAAAAAAACAGAATTTATTCTTCAGAAAATGAGTTCAAAGTTTTGAGTTTGCTCACAACTTCATAGAACAGTAAAAGGATATTATTTTCTGAAGAGGTGGGTAAACAAGATATTTGTATGAATTTTCACACAAAATGAGAAAGGATGGGAAGAACAAAGTTTTTTGAGTTATGACGTTGCTTGAACAGTTCTTTAAAACGGAGATTTGAAATATAAATCTGAAGCTAAAAAAAGGATAACAGTCTTTAAAAAATAATAATAATAATAATAATAATAATGTAGTAATACAAGATGTTTGAGTCCGTTTGTTTGGGATCACAACTGAGACGAACGACGAATTTTTGGCCGCGAATATTCGTCACCAAAAATAAAATATATTTCTGTATATGAAAGCACACACAATAATGGCGTCGGCGAAATTCGCCATACGCGACGAACTCTGCAATAGATTTATTTCTATTTCTTACTCTGGCGAACGACAAGGAAATCAGTACCATGTGACTGACCATGTTCGTTTTCCATTTTCAAGAGTTTTGGTAAATTAAATTCCTGCTCACTTTAAAATTTGTTTTATTTTTATTTCTTGTAGCATTTAAAATAAACAAAGTGGATAACTACAACAAATTGTTTTTAGTTGTGTTTTTGTCAGTGTTTAATATTGTAAGTAAAATTACTTTCAATTATAACAGTTGTTATTTTTCGTCATTATTGTGCTTCATACGACGAATTTGCACAGCGAATTTTCACCGACAAATTTGTCGCATTGAGCGAAATTCGTCGTTCGTGTCAGTTGTGTTCGCAGCATAAATTATATAATTTTATTAAGTAATAATGATCTGTCGTATTCATAAAAAAATTATTTAGGTTTGAAATCTATTTTAAAGAAAATTTTTATGAAAAATTTGCCTTAAAATACATTTCAAATACAAATTATTTTTTATAAATACGGGCCAATATGTTTACATGCTTTAAAATGTCTATAGATTCTTCTTAAATTCCAAATATTCAAGTTGAAACTACAACAAAACAAAAACAGCCCCGCATCAGTATAGTTGTTTTCTGTGGAAGTTTATTATTTTAAGTTACAGTCAACTCTCGATAATTTCAACAATATTGAAAAGCATTCAATAAGTTAAAAAAAAAGATCTGTTAAATTGATTCCCTGGGTAATTTGTTATTATTTTTGATGTCATCTTGCTCGCTGACATGCTATAATTTGAATTTTTGGGTTCTACACTCAATAATTTTAATTATTTTAATGTGCTGTGTTTTATGAGCTCTTGAATTTGATTTCTTTGGATGAGGAACAGAGGAACATACCACACTTCTCGCACTAATTTACTTAACCTACGCGCTCAGAATAGATACAAGTGATGATTTCTTTTCAGCTCTTAAAAATTCATTAGACAAAGACAGTTTGATGTAAAGAAAACATGGCTTTATATACGATATGCTGCGCAAGAACAGGCCAATGCTGGGAAACTTAAACCGCCTCCAAAATTAAATTCCGATGTGATTTTTCGAAACCCCACATATGTATATTCTTTTTTAGGTCTTCTCTACATGAATCAGTTGTCAGAACTCCGTAGTTTTGGATAAAGTTTGAAATTGTTGTGCAGTGTTATTTACATTTACTTACACAGCTATCAGAAAGTTTAAACTACAACATCTGAAATTATAATCAAACTTTTGTTAATTAAAATTGTTTTCTATCTTCCTCTTGATAACACTGTGTTAAAAAAAAGAACGGAGTCGAAATACCTGGGATGTGATATTTTTTGTGTAGATGCTGTCGAGTAGATCAAGAATCTGTATTTAAAATTTCCGGGACACCCCCAAAATCTGGAGTTACCGAGTTTTAGAACGGATTTAGAAAGACGAGACTGAGGCCTAAAATTTTAAATCGTTTAATATTCAACTAAGTTACAGACCTATAAGTGCATAGAGGTACGAAAAACCGGTTTATTACTCGTAACTCCAGATTTTGGGGGTGTGCCGGAAATTTCAAATACAGATTCTTGATCTAATCGACAGCATCTACAAGAAAAGTAATATCATTTCCCAGGTATATTTTTTGTCGCACTGTGTAATTTGAACTCTTGTTAATATCCAGGCGAATTCATACCAGGTGTACTCGGCAGCTTAGCTCACTAATTGTGTTTTATAATTTTATATTGTCAAAATGTACTTTTCGGTATATTTATCTTTTTTTAAATACCTCTTGAACGGTTCTTTTGACATCCAAGAATGATGTTTGCCAAGGTGAATTCTCTTGCGACTGCTTGGTATGCATTCGCCTTGATTAATGTGATTATTATATCTCGATTTTTTCAACTATCTCTCGAATCAAGTTATCGAGGCTTCACTGTATTTTTTTATTCAAACTCATCAAGATATGAATATTTAACAATTTCTTAACCTTGAATTAAAGGTGTTTAAAAAATCAACAAAGTTGTAAATATTTAAAGTAAATAAAACTTTGTAACATAATATTTTTTTAAATTTATTAATCGAGATTGCCTCGATATCGTTTTTTAAACTTTTGTTTGCTGAGGTTTAAAAAAAAACAAAAAAAAACAAAAGTCTTTGTAATATAAAATAAGTAAATAATAATAAAGAAAAGTATGTAAAAGTGAAAACAAACTAGAGAGAAAGGGTTTCACTGAAATGTAATGAAATTTCGCAACTTCTCCAACAGCGTTCATTTATTTGCACAAAAATAGAAAACAAAAAATTGGTTTTACATTAGCGGTATTCAGTGTTTAGAGCAATTGATTTTGCAAAAGGGCAAATAGAAAATATCGTTGTTTTCTCTTTACAAAAAATACACAAATATGATGATTTGCGCCATTGCAAAATAACAAAAGCAGAACTGCAATAGTGTGCCAATTGTAAATTTGTTAATTTTTTTATTTGTTTGTAAATACAAAAAGCTGCGTTGCATTAATTTGCATTTGCACTGTTGCAACAAGACCCGTTGCAGCAAACACTAAACTCCGCTTAACATTGAAAAAAATGTTCATAATTCCATTTTTTAACTGACCTTTAATAGTTAAATTTTATACATTAAATCTTAATAAGTTTCCTTAAATAAATTAAAAATTTGGATTTTTTAATGCCTTCATTAAGAAGCCGCAATCATAATTTAGAGATACAAAATCGTTTTATTTATTTTTTAATTTATTGTTCAACAATAACGGTTGTTTTAAAGACATTAGAAGCTTCAGCAATTAAGCTTATCGGTGCATATGCGAACGTACTACGTATGTGCATGTGTAATGTTGACTAAGATTATGCAGTACGATCAGTATTTTTTAAAGCTGAAACGCTTAAACACATTTTACTTTTATTTATTTCTTACGCTTTTGAAAAAAAAAACAAAAAACAAACTTCTTACACAAAACAATTGCGGCATATTAATGAGCAATTTAATTGTTTTTTTATTTCTTTAAGTTGCAGCAATAGCTAACAGTTCCCTGTTACACTGGCTTAGGGCTTTTAGTGGATAAAACCAATTAAATTAATTTATTGTCTTAATCAATAGAATATGGAAAAATAAACTAATTAAAATTTTCTAAACGTTCGCCCTGCCTCAGATGTTTAAATACATTTATGTATAAATACCTGCACATTGTAAGATTTTAAATTAAAATTTTAAGCACGTTTAACCTTGAAGTTTAGCTGCTTTGTGAAGTTGGTAATAAAATCAACAATTCTGTGAAATTTGTAAACAAAAAAGTGTATTATATCCATAATAATGCACATGATTTATGCTTTATATGATTCTAAAAAAAAAGCTAAAATTTTTTAAATTCAGCTTATAAAGTAACGATAATAAAGTCTTTCGGTTTTTTTTTATTCAGCTGCAAAAGCACAATAAATAAAAGTCTAAAACTGTAAATCCTAAAAAGTTCAAATATCAAATTCAGCTGGTGAACTACACAAATTAAAACCAACTGTTACATGTTCCAAAACAAAGTTTGGTTCTTGCAAAGAAGAAAAACAACTTATCTCTGAAATGATCCTGCACAGCTCACGTGGGTCCATCAATTAGTTCCCGTTGTGCTACCATGTTGCCCCGTCTTCCAAGGCTCCTATGTTATATGGCTGCTGATATTCTGCAGCCACCCGGTTGATTCAATAAAGGAGTGGATCTTGTTTAAATCAATATTAGAGAGACAAGTTTTGTCCCTAAGGGTTCTTTGACCGAATAGCTTAAGTCTTAGATCATCGAATGCCGGACAATGACAGAGAAGATGTTCCGTCGACTCTTTCTCTTCTTCATCGCCGCAGCTTCTACATGTGTCATCGTAATTGAGCCCTAACCCAATAGGCCAGTGGCATTTCTCTCAATAGGCCAGTGGCCAGTTATTACAGCGATTAGGTTTCTGAAATGATTTCTGGACAGCTGTAGTGCCCGCCTAGTCCTTCTTTCATCCATTATGGGTCTGATTTTCCTAGTTTCCCTACAGCTAGTTTCATCTAACCATTTCTGATAGGTAATAAGGTGAAACTTATGTGCAATAAGTTGCTTACTCATTGGGAGAGCGACACCTATGTCAAATGTTGAATCGTTTCAATTTAAAGGGGAGCCTGCTTGCGCCAACGCGTTCACAATACAGTTTCCATGTATGTCCTTGTGTCCTGGTACCCATTTGAGGATGACCATTGAATGTCTCGCTATTTCCTCCAGAGATATCCGGCATTCTTGGACAAAAAAAATTAAAAAAAATTATAAAAGTTTTTTTTCGATTAAGGAAAAGTTTTATTTCACCCAAAAATTTTTTTTTACAATTTCTCCAATTCTGCAAGCACATTTTGTTGTTAATTTTAACTACAGAGATTGCGTTCAAAGCAAAAACCTATACAATTTAATAAAAATAAAAAAATAAAAAAATTTTATAAAAAAATGCTTTTTAATTTTTATTTTCTGGTTTAATTTTTTTTTTTTGCTTGCAAATTAATAGTTATTTTATATACTTCTTAATCTTGCAGCAATTTGCCTTCATTATAATATAAAACAAAATTTTAAAAATAATCATTATTTACGCTCTTTCAAAAAAATTAATTAATAAAATAAAAAAAAATAATCAAAAATGTTTAATTGTTTTCTTAAAAAAGACATTGAAATTGATTATTGATTATTATTCAATTTGTTTTTAAGAAAACAATTAATATTTTCAAAAAATTCTCAAACAAAAAAATTTTTTTTAATTAAACAATTTTTAAACCAAAACGGAAAAAGAAATTGTTGACTAATAATTTGTTAATTTTTGTTATTTAAATTGTAACGAAATATCGAGACAAAATAAATTTGGATGAATTTTATAAAAAATGTGACCTCAAGCTTAATTTAAAGAATAATACTAATATTTTACTGAATATGTAAAATATTAATTTCAGAAAAACGAGCAAAAGAAAAAAAATTTGTCAAAGTAAACTTTGCGTGAGCGGAAATTAAACAAGGTTCAAACGAAATATTTAAAGAGTTTGTCAAAGTAAACTTTGGGTGTGGAAAAGGGATCTTTGTTCGACTCTTTTTTAGAGTAATTTGAGTCATTTTTAAATGATCAAAAGCAGTGTTTCTACTTTTTCGAGCGATTTTTTTTTGTTTTATTTGTTATTTTATTTTGAAAGCTTTTTTTTGATTTTTTTCCAAGTTCGGATTTTTTCCGGTTGTACAGTGTTTTTATAATTCAGATAGTGCTCTTTATGACTTAAGCACCTTTTTTCGATTTTATATTCTATTAATTTTTTTAAGCTGAATTCAAAGCCAAATTTGATCTATTCTTGTCTTTAGCGAAATTGTCAAGTTCAGAAAAAATGATAAAATGCCAACATTTCACCCGAAATATGTTATAAATTCAATTTTGCTTTTAAGCAATTTTTGTATTTTATTTGTATTTTAAGCCCACAATATATTGAATTTATATTGTGTTTAACTTTTTATTTCAAAAAAATCAAATGGCACCATGGACAGAGCTGCATTAAGAGCATCCAGCAAAATGGGCAACCAGTTGTTACGGGTTTCTGGCAACACTACATTAAAAAGATCGCGCCAATATTGATTGGCCACATTAACCACAATGTCATCTGGAAAAAAAAGATTTTTAAAAACAGACCCACTAGAAAATAACTTAATAACTTACTCAGTCTTTGATCAGGAAATATACCGGTAGCATTTACTTTCGAATCCTTTAACGTAGTGGTGGCATTACCTTTCGTAAATTTCAAAAGCGTGTGATCATCTTTCTTATATAAAACACCCAAACTTAACAAATCCACCCCTAAACCTGTTACGGTAACATTGAAATCACCCTTGGGTCTTACTCTGGCATTATTGACATGCAAGTCTCCCTTATAGGATCCAATAATGGACATCTTTGGCACGAACACCGTTAAGCGGGCCTTGAATTTCTCGTTCTGCTTATAAAAATCCACTTTTTTGAATTTCATTGAGGTCAAGCCATAAATTAATGCATATCGTATTGTTATGTAACCAACAAATGGTGCACTATTATACTGGAATGCAGTGGCATTCAAGTAGAGCGGGTCCAAGGAAGGTACATTCAGTAATCTATTGCCATCCTTAAGTTTGGGCACAACATTGGCGAGAACTTGTTGTAAACACTGGTCGAAGAATTTCTGACAATTTGTCACATCATCAACTGCAATAAGAAACAGAATATAATGTTAGCGATTATCAGTGTAGTGAAATTTAAATATAAAATTCTAAACAAATTTAAAATGCAAATTCCAAGCTTGGCTTTCGTGTCGTCATAAGTTACAAAAAATGCAAAACCGTCTTCTTGATTGATTACGATGCACCAATTCAAAATACATGTTCCTGGAAAATGTTAAAAATTAAAATTTTTGTAAGCAATCCTTAATAAGAAATGAGCTTAAACTGAAAAAAAAAATTTTCAAATGTTGGTTAACTTTTCTTATTAGATATCTTTTTGCTTGTCCTGCAAATTTTTTGCAATGCAATTTATTGCTTTTATGAATTTATATGACGATATATTCTAGTTAGTATGTACATCGAGACTACAGATGGGATCGTGAATGACTTTTCACTCACGCTCATGCATGCTCACGATAAAAAATTTATGAGAAAAGTACAATAAAGCGAAAAAGAAACACGAAACATTCACTCCTGAAATCACACTCACTCACGCTAAATTTTTTTTGTACTCACGTATATATTTTTGGCTCACGTTCGTGCACGCTGAGTCGAAAAAAAGTTAGTCACAATCACGAAAACTCACGCTCACGAAATACTTACAAAAAAAACACTATAAAATAATTAAAAAATTGTATGAAAAAATTACAATAAAGCAAAAAAATCACGAAACAATCACGCCAAAAATTTACTCATGCACGTTCACTCAAGCTAATTTTTTTTGTAATCATGCACGCTCACGTGATTGAAACAAAAAACTAACCACGACCCTGCGGGATTCACGTTAATCATGTGAATGGTGACCATTTCTAATAGAATTCAAAAGCAAATCTATTTATATTAAATTTCCCTCTATTTTATTTATTTTTTGGTATGAAGTTGTTAATATCAATGTTAAAATTTTTTAGAGTTAATCGTAGAAGAAATGTTGCGACTTTCAGTTTCCTTTTATACAAAAAAAATTACACGATCGAATATTTAATTAATCGATTTCTTTCTCAAATATGTTTGGGAAAATTTAATACATTTTGTTAATCTTTTATGTTTCGATTATTTTTCCAAAGTTTTAAATTAAGTTAAATTTATAATGACATGATTATCATACAAAATAGTTTCTACATGGTTTAATTAATGGTCAGTCAGAGTCAATTAAACATTAAAAGAAACGAAAATAATTCTGTGTAATTTTTTGCCACAACTTTGTATGTGGGGTGTAAACAATCCAAGCGTAACCGCAACAAAAAACATGGAACATTTTAGTCTATGATACTTCTAATGACCTGAAGATTTATTTATTTCTTAAAAAAAAACAAGAAAAGATTTTGAGCAGAACGTCTTAAAACTTTTAATATATTTTTTCAAGGTCGTCACGTACTGTAACACTCTAAAATAAATTCATAATAAAACAATCAAAATTATTACATCAAATACGGTCGAGACCGTTCAGTTCAGTTAAAAAAATTATAATTACTTGCTGCCATAAGACATTTGTTAAGATATTAATAATGACTTCTTTTTTAATTTAATTTTTTTGTTAAATCATAAATCTTAAGCAAATAAAAAATATATTTTATTATTTAAGTAGAATCTAAATTATTTTAATTACCTTTAAAATATTTAGGCAAATTTGTTGCCAAAGATTCTGAAGTTAAGGAGGGATTCAAGGAGCTTAGAATTGGTTGTAAAGTAGTAGTAGTAGTAAAGTTTTGTTCTGGGTAAATGAGCTCCCAACTGGAAGTGGTTTCTGTATCCTTTAAATCATTGGACATTGTGGTGGACGATGAGGATGTTGTTTCACCTATTGAAAAATTCTCTACATTCAGAGGAATGAAATCATTTTCCTTGGCTGCTAAGTTTGTATGATTATTTGTTATTAAGGGTAAATTTTGTGAACCCGGTAAATTTAAATTTAAATTATTTTCTGTGCTGCTAGTTGAGCTGGCTGCACTAACAGTTGCTTCTGTCGTTGTTATATCCGTATTGTTTAAAAACTCTTCACTCTTTATAATACTTATTTTGCAAAATATTAAGTTTGCTAATACAAGCTGAATAAATAACATTTTGCTAAGATTTGTTCTTTAACTTTTAAACTAAGACTTTTTAGTTTCAACTTTAACTTGCAACGTTCATTTCACAACTGTTTGGCCTTTAACAGATTTTAGATTTTCAACAATTTTCTTTCAAAGTTATTGTGTGTGCATTTTCAAGAATTAAATATTTTGAGAGAAAAAAAAAACTTGTTTATTCTGCTGAACATTTCAAATATGAAAAGCAATTTTTATTAGAGTTTAAATGCGATTATTAAAGAATTTTTCAGTACGGCAGGGTCGATCATGCAGAATATAAGAAAAGTTGGTTGCCACTGATCTGTAGTGTTCTGCAGTGCCTCTTGCTCTGCTGCACATTTCTTGGATAACGGTAATACCCTCGGGTGATCTGGCGTTTCTTTAACTTGAATTTTACCACCAAATATTAGAGAGCTGCGTCTGCCAAAAATGCGACGTTTGCTGTAAAGAATACTCACTTTGATAATTAATCGTGCACCTTGACATGTTGATTTGGCATCACTGATACACTGACTGGCCACCACAAACTGTCCGCATCGACCCGCTTTTATTAGAAAACTCTTTGTTATAGCCAATCACTTAAAATTAAAATAATATTTAATATATTTTTTTTTTTTTTTTGACTTGAAATGTTCTAGATAAACGGCCTGAGTTTATATTGCTACATTTGCCATGGCTTTGAGTTCAATGTTTAAAGATTTGCACATGAATTTGGACTTTCGTAAGAATATCGGTCAATGTCAACAAAAAAAAACCAGCTCTTTCTATTCTGTATTGAAACGATTTTCTGCATAAAATTAATAGCAAGTATTTATTTTTATAGAGGTAATTTAAAATACAAAGTAAATAAGAAGGTTTCCAATTATCCATTTTTAACTTGCATGACTTTATTTTTTATTGACAAAAAATCTCGTGCTTCGATCTTAAGAAGTTATAAAAAATGTGCAATTATATTCGATGGAAATCGTTTGTCAGAATAAGATTCTTTTGGAATTTTAATAAATTTAGAAACATGAAAAAGTGATACAAGTATATTAACGCGTTTTGCTTCGTCCTTACACAGTACTGAATCGAGCAAGGAAGTATAAGAAATCCAGGATCCTGAACATATCGTCACAGAAAATATAAATTTATCTATCTAATCTAATCTAACAAAAAATTTTAAATTACCTTTTTATTAATTTTTGGGGCAAATTACGGCATTTGATATCGTAGGAAATTCCATACAAAATTTTTTGAATTTGTATAGAAATTTCGTTCGATATCTGATGCCGTAATTTGCCACCTGGTCTGTTTGGTCCAAATACGTCATTTCTCAAAATGTTAAATTTTTTGCGACAATAAACAACCATTTTATTTTATTAACAGAACGAAAATGCCGTATGCGATTATTTATTAATTATAATTATTTATTATTATTTATTAATTATAAAAAGCCCTAACTAACAGTATGCTAACGAAAATTATAATTGGTATGAAAGCGAAGTAAATTTAGTCTCGTCTACACTTACAACAATGATAATAAATCATTTAAAAAGTCACTTTTGAAATTTCCTACATTTTACCAAATTATTATATCTTCTGATGGTGCTGGTTCTATTGGAACAGCTTCTGTATGTGAATACATAATTATTTCCAGGTTTATTGCACGTGGAGACACCCAGTAATAAAATATATGTGTGAATAGAGATAAGTGAAAAGTAAAGGATTTGGCATTAAATACAACAATGTGTTTAAAAGCACGAGTTCTTTCAGTACACGTAGACCTCGCTTAACACGTGCTTCCTTGAACACTGCCTGGGTATAACACGGTTCATATTCTGTGACACGTTCTTTATTAAAGCATGGTACCCTGTTCATTATTTCGTGCGAACTGCTGTCAAAAGTCCATATAAAAAAATCATGCGAAATAATAGCAAAATAATATGGCTGAAGTTGTACTCTGTTCATCTTGTGAAATGTTTCTGGCTGCATTTATTTTCAACCACAAAATGTTTCTGGCAACATATTTTCCAACTGCGAAATAATGTAAGCACCACTTATTTCGTACGGAATTGCAAACAGCAGCTGATCAGATTTTTCTTGACGTTGTGGTTTTAATTTTAAGTTTTTTGCCCAGAAATAATTAAACTAATGAAAAATAATGTAAATTTAATATAAAATGAATGTAAGTGGTTTTTGCAGAACGTGCGTCTTCAACGAGCTCCTCCGCAGCAGCTGCGATTTGCATTAATTAGTACGTTGCAGTAAAAGCTCCTAATATTATTTTGTTATCCATTTGTTTTAATTTTTTTTTAAATAAACACATTTTATTGTTTTCATGAGAAAAACAATGCTGCTCATTTCAAGACAATAAAACCGATAAATTTGTTCTAAATCGTGGTATTGTCGCTACTGGCCAATTGTCAAAAATTTACAAACAAAATAATCAATGTTGCTAAACATTTTTCACAAAATTTCAACAGAGTACTCCGCTTAACACGGAAGAAAACTGTTTTACATGGTTTCTATAAACAGTTTTACATTCGTTTGTGTACTTTTTTCAGCTTTGACTCATCTTTTGAACGGCGAACAACATTTAAAAGAGTGCTTGAAAAATTCATTTTACCACACAAAGAACTTTACACAAATCTTTCGAGTGACGAAACTAAAATAAATAATTTTTTTTAAAGCACACAGAAAAAACCCCAATGTAAAACCAACATGAAGAAATGTTGATATGAAGTCATTGTTAATATGTGGAAAAAATCCAATTGAATTTACTTTTAACATTGTTTTAAGTTAAATCAATGGTTAAAATTGTTAATTGGTTAACACGACATTTTCGAGGTTTAACCCCCGCGTTAAACGAGTTCTACCTGTATTGAGTTATTTTCTTATGTTTTGTGTATTCAATGACTTTTAATTATTGTAATTTTTAAGTCGTTATTTGGGAGCCAAAGTTATAAGTACTTGCCTCTAATGGCAGCATTAACATGTCAAAGTAATGAGTTAAAATACTAAAGTAACGAAGTGGTTAAAAATATGTAGTTCAAATGTTTCTTAGCATTTCAACTTAAGGCAATGAGTATTCAAGTTTTTATTTATCTATCCAAGGCGCATTAAACAGGTGAAATTATTAGTACAAC
Organism: Gymnocheta viridis; assembly: GCA_956483585.1. Taxonomy (NCBI): domain Eukaryota; kingdom Metazoa; phylum Arthropoda; class Insecta; order Diptera; family Tachinidae; genus Gymnocheta; species Gymnocheta viridis. The sequence goes on from OY101444.1 coordinate 6,393,952, forward strand.
AATTACAACAATACAAGAACAACGGGCATATTTTTTGTATCTGTTCTGTCAAAAATATCTACAGAAAACAAATACAGAAAAATGTAAAAGCACCCTTTTTGACATTCAAAAAAGAAGGCATTAATAAGCAAAACAAAGAAATCAGATGCCGTAATGCGCTCACCTGGTTAATACGCCTTTAATGAAAAAAATTTATTATTAAAAATCAAATTAACAAACTAAAGGCAGATTCAATTAAAAATAACTTTGAATAACTAAATACACACATATTTTATTATTTATTCTAATCTCTAAAATATATAAACTTAAAGCAGTTTCAATATGTAAAAAAAACGTTCATATTTCTTATTCTTATATATTTTTTCGACCTCCTGTTTTTTATATAATTCTGATTTATCTCGAGCTACAGGTAAATTTTTTAAAAAACCTTAACAATATATTATTAATTAGCCGATATTTCGCCACTTCTTTGTGTGGCTTCTTCATGGCTATATAAAATTGTGTAAATAAAAAATTTTATATATCCCTGAAGAAGCCACACAAAAAAGTGGCGAAATTTTTAATAAAATATTGTTAAAGTTTTTAAAAAAAATTTACCCGTTGCTCGAGATAAATTAGATTCGTTTACATTTCTTAATATTTTGCCAATCGTTTTTTAGCTTCTCCAGAAATTAGAAAATTGAATTAATTCAATATTGTTAAAAATTCAAACCGAAGTTAGTTTTCTTTAATAACCACATCAACGGGTACATTAGCAAAATATTCACGACTGAGTTTGAGAATCTCAGGCTCCCAGGCAGCACGAGTTTCGGGTATCAGAGACTTATAAACAGTTCGCCAATTTTGATTAACGAACTCAATAATGGCATCATCTGGATAAAAAAAAGAACAAATATTTTTTACATTCACAATTATATTTAAATTATGTATCTTGAAAAACTTACTTAACAATGGTTCAGGCAACAAGCCTTCAGCATTGAACTTCATGCTGCCCACAGTGGGATCAAAATTTACAGCTTTAACGCGCATATAACGATGATCATCACGCTCAACCAATTCCGAAGTGGTTTTCACAATAACGTCTATGTTCTCTGAAATTTCAAGGAATTGATAATTTTACAAAATTTTTTTTTTAAATAAAAAAATTTATTATTATAATTAAAATCAGAGTATATTTATTCAAGGATACTCACTTCGGCTACTGATTAGGAACTTATTTCACCTGAATTATCAAATATTGGTTACGTCTTAATGTTTAATTACATAAATTTGTTTTCACATTAAAATTTTCAATAATTGGAAAAATAATAACGAAAAGGAAAAATTAATAATTTCAATATCCTGCAGGAAATCTCGATAGTGAAACTTTACTTTATTTACTATTGACACAGTCACCAGTGCTAGTAGCTTAGAATAATACCACAGAAAATGCTATTGGTAATATTCACTTGGTAGTTCTTTTTGGACCATATGTAGACATGGGGACCAGTGATTCACTAGTACATTTTAGAAATTCTTGTCCACAATTTTGGTACTTTTCTGAAGTATGTAGATGTCGATAATTAAAATGCATATTTTCTTAGCTTTTGAATGTATGGTAAATATGAAGTAAGGAAACAAAAACAATTGGTTGATTATTGAGTTCTTGTTACAACTTTGATATTGTTCGAACTTTTTATTTGTTTTAATGAAAGTTTAATATAATATCTCCAGTTGTTCTAAGAAATATTTGAGTAAAGTTCCCTGATGATCTGCATTAGCAACAGTGAAATGCGCATAGGAACAACCTATACCCCTCAATAATAAATTTCAATTTGTTTTTATAAAAGTTTTAATATTTTACTAAATTTGTATGTAAAATATTAATTATGGGAAATAGTGCGATTAAAAATTTTAAATACTGAAATTTTAGCAATTTCCATAAAAAGCACAAATTAAAAATATTATTATTGTGAATAACTTAAAAGGAATTGTTTGGCTCAAGTTCAAATCTGAGTTTACCTATTTTTTTTTTTAACTTAAGAAAATTTTTGATAAATTCATTGTTTTATTAAAAAAGTAATATTGGAACAATTTATTATTCATCCGACTAGCAGAACGGATTAGTACTGATTTCGAGGTCACTACACCATCTCATTAGCGTTTTTTGTTCGATTTTAAAAATTATGAATTTATCAAAAAATTTCTAAAAATTACAAAAAGAAATGCGTAAACTCGGATTTTAACTTGAGCGAAACAATTCGTTTCAATATATACAAATGTGAGTTCGACTAATTACTTACAAACATTAATTATTGGGAATAACTTTTATAGTACATTTGAAAATTCATCGAGCCGCCGACACATTATCAGGATTTGTTTGTATTTAAATTTTTCGCTCTCTTTTCACGCTCTCTCTGTTTGAAAACTTTTGGAGTTAATACACACTTTCTAAATAAACACTTTCTGTTGACAATTGTTACAAATTCCTAAATAATTTTAAGTAAATTAAAAAACCTATTACTTCTTTGTGTTGCTGTCAGCTGTTTCTGACAATGAGGTCTAAAAATAGCAAAAACAAAATGCCTGTTGCTTTTGTTTTGTTGTAGAATGAAGCTTATTTGCATAAATATACTTTGATTAAAATGATGTCGGTGTTCAAATTACCAAATGTCACATTAAACGGTCCTTTTGAGGAAATATTTATGGTATTTATTTTTATTTTAGCCTTGTACTGGCCCTCGACAAACAAATCCGGTATTTTGGCTTTAACCGTTACAATCACTTCATCTCCTTTGCGTTTGTAGTCTAAACTTTGGGTACTTGCTTTACTTAAGCCATGAATTTTTATATTACGGACCGCCACTTTGCCTTGCACAAGAGGATGCGAGAAAATGTAGCTGGTTTTGTTAATAGCTAAAGGATCCATGGGCGGTATATTGATTTCGGGTATGCCATTTTTAGAACGTGGTATCAATTCAGCAAATACTCTAAGCAAACAATCGTTAATATCTTCATCCTTCTCTTTGCAACTGGGAAAGTCGTCGAGAGCTTGAAAAAAATTTAGGAAAAATTCGTTTTATTTTTTTTTTTTTTAATAATAAAATAAAATAATGAAATAGTTGTGTGCTAAATATTTCTTATATCTTCAACGTGTCTAGTAATCATGATATTCTATAATCAAGTTCATCGAACCTTTTTGTGTGATTTGATTACATATTCTTTTGTATAAATAAGGAAATGAAAATGATGATTTTATTTAATTTAAATTTAATTAGAATTTGCCACTTAAAATTTTAGCTCATTTTTATTTCCGCTTAATAGATTAGATTTATCTAATGACCACTACTTTAATGCCATATTTGTCAAATTATAAATTTTTTTTACAGCATCACAATAGAATTGAAGAATGAGTTTTTACTAATTAATTGCTATTTCTGTTATGTAAAGCAACAATAATAGATAGAAATCGCGTATATAAAAATATTTAAAAAAATGAATTTATGGTAATTTGTCCTGATTGATGATTTTTATTATAAACTTGTACTCATTGACAGCTTTGTTTTTGCTATTCCATATTATTTATTAAGCCTGCTTATTCTCATATAAATCATTTTAATTTATTTATGCTCATTATTATTTTGTTATACAAATTTCATCAACAACCTAAAAATAAAATAAATAATTATTAACTAATAGTGCATTAAAACTACGTCATGCATTTGCTGAACATCTAAATAATAATTACCCCAACAAATAATTCTGCTAAAAAGAAAAAGAAAAATACTGCATATTCATCGATTTTGAGAAACCATTCGATACGTTTGCCCATTCAGCCATATGGAGAATGCCAGTATGCAACGACACCCCAATAAAAATAATTGATAATGTTAAGGCCCTATAACTGCACAAAAGATCCTTTGGATCGCGGTGCCTATGGCCTTTGCATAATAATAATAATAATAATTATAATAATAATAATAATAATAATAATAATAATAATAATAATAATAATAATAATAATAATAATAATAATAATAATAATAATAATAATAATAATAATAATAATAATAATAATAATAATAATAATAATAATAATAATAATAATAATAATAATAATAATAATAATAATAATAATAATAATAATAATAATAATAATAATAATAATAATAATAATAATAATAATAATAATAATAATAATAATAATAATAATAATAATAATAATAATAATAATAATAATAATAATAATAATAATAATAATAATAATAATAATAATAATAATAATAATAATAATAATAATAATAATAATAATAATAATAATAATAATAATAATAATAATAATAATAATAATAATAATAATAATAATAATAATAATAATAATAATAATAATAATAATAATAATAATAATAATAATAATAATAATAATAATAATAATAATAATAATAATAATAATAATAATAATAATAATAATAATAATAATAATAATAATAATAATAATAATAATAATAATAATAATAATAATAATAATAATAATAATAATGATAATAATAAATAATAAGGCCCTGTATCACAACGCAAACTGTCCGGCACAATGCATTGCATATGTAAGGGTCATACCCTGAGCGCTGGTCCAAGTTTAAAAAAAATTGATGGCTGTATTAGTGATTCATTCACAATTAAAACTGGAGTGAAACAAGGCTGTGTTCTATCGTGTCTACTTTTTAATATCGTCCTGGACAACATAATGAGAAGAGCCATCGTGTGAAGAGAGAGGAATAACTTGTGGATTCAACAGAAATTAGAAGATCTCGACTATGCCTAGGAAATGTCGCGACATATGCCTACTATCCCACAACAACTTCAATGATATGCAGGCTAAGATCAATGCTGTACAAAGTGAAGCAACTAAGGCTGGTCTAAAAATAAATATTGTCAAAACTAAAGCAATAAGAATTAAAGTTTCTAATAACATATTTAATTTCTGCATAAAATCATATCTTCTTTATGGATGCAAATCGTGGAATGCATCGCTCAAGGATGTTCAGTCGCTACAGGTATTCATAAATCGTTACGATATACAATAAAAGGCTTTGGACGCAAAACCTCCCAAGTCCCCGTACATGTCGAGATCCGGAATACGAAAGTCCGTTGAAGATGTCACAAAACAAGCTATCGAATGGATCCCGCAAGGAAGCCGTAGAAAAGGAAAACCATCATTCACCTGGCGCCGCCAAATCGAAATTGAAACGGCCAGCCAAGACAAGAACTGGAACGTGATAAAAACTCTTTCATCTCACAAATCAAAATGGAATAAATTTGCTATGGCCCCGTGCTTCTGGCCGGAACCGTGGGAACTTATACTATACAATTGGTTATTATTTCTTTTTAAAATAAATCTTTAAAAAAATCCCCACTACAAATTTAAACACAGTGAAATTCTAAAATCGTTTTTGATGGAAAAAATATCGGATATTCCTTACAACAGCAAGCAATATCAAATGCCGCTTTTAGTTAAAAAAAATTGCTATTGAAAGTATTCTTAAGACAAAAATTTTGCCTCGTTAGCGATGGTACAATAATTTCTAATAAACTCACTATTTCAAAAAATCATTATACTGCAAATTTTCAATAAAAAGGGCAAAAAATGTTGCCGTTTTTTTTAGAAAAGAAAACGCCGTAAGATATTCAAACGACTAACAGTTAAGCGGTTTAATAAATAATAATAGATAAAATAGAAATACATAAAATATACAGCAATAGAAATGATGTGTGTGAAGTGAAATTTCAAAATATATCAGCCTAGACACAAACCACAGATTTTAACAGAGCTCTGTTAGCATGCTAACATGACTCTGTACACATACAGTAGTTTTTAGATTTAACGAACCTAATTGATGTCAGGATTGTTCGTTAAAGTGAATTGTTCGTTATATCCAATACTGAATTAAAAATGAATAGTGTCGTCTATTTTATTCAAAACTCTAAATATGTACAGTATTTTTAAATATTTCATTAAAATTATAGTAATTTAAAATAAATATTTCATTAAAAATTTGTTTAAAGAAAATGAAAAATTCATAAAAACACTGTAATACAAAAATATTTTATTTTAAAAATTGTTTAAGCACAGTCTGTGTTCTTGGAATGGATGCCTTATTGAAAGCTTCTCAAAATCATTAAAATTTTGCTACTAATATTGTTTTGCTAAGCCCCTTTAATAAAAACTTCTAAGTGCTTAATGACATCTTCGTGTTTTATTTTGGGCTCTAGAATTTCTGTTTCATCAAGTTGTTCATCATTTTCAAATTCTTATCATCGCATTCAACATCGGGTAAAGGTTTATTTTCAATGCATCTATTCAAATCATCAAATCGAATGTTTGTTAAATCGGAAAACTACTGTATAAAATTCTATATACTCGTAATGCATTTAAAATGGAAATTTTTTTGGGAAGGAGTCAACGAGGTCGTATAAAATTTAATGGGATTTGAAGGCATCTTCATCCGTTAAAAGAACAGAAAATTTGTCAAAGTAAACTTGACGTTTGTAGAAGTAAAACAAAGTTTTAATTTAATTGAAAAGATCTTGTCAAAACAAACTTGGCCTGTGGAAAAGTCGTCTATAATATGACAAAGAAATACACACACACACACTAGTATCGCTTGTCAGTTTCTTTATATTTAACGCTATTCGACCAAAATCTAGTTGGAAATTATATTTTATATTGTATTATAAAATTACGCAATTAGCAAGATTTTGCTCGGAATCAGCGAAACAGATTTCGTCCAGTTGTAAAAGAATTAATTAAGCTTTTTCCCTTTCACCATCTGTCCTTTCTACAATATCCCTTTCACACATCGAAATGTTTGATAGAAATAATTTGCCTGAGTTGTTACGAATACTTTTCTCTATTTAAAAAAAAATATTGCATTTTACAAGATAAATTTAAAATGTATTCGCCGGTTTGGCTTTTGGCTTCAGCTTTAATTAAAACTTGTACAACAACTTAATATTTTCTTTTGTTTCTACACAAAACGCAAAATACTTTTGCATTAAATATATTTTTTTAAATGTGTTTAACTAACAGGTTTTCGTGAAATTCACAAACTATTCACCGCTACTTATTCTTGAACCATTTATTTTATGAAATTAGAAAAAAATTAAAATAAAATAGAAACTTTTATTGTTTTTTTTTTTTTTTGTTTTGTTTTGTCACATGCAACAAGCATTAATAAAATGTTATTTAATTTTCATTTAGCACTTTCAAAATCCGACTGCACAAGGTCAGGCCAGGTCCGCTTTAAACATTTCAGGTCAACTTAAATTCATGTTGTTTTGTAACAAACAACAAAAAATCACTTACTCACTTGTTGCCACTTTAGAAGATGTTGTCGATTCTGTGGAATCATTAGCGTAGATAAGCATAATATTGAGGCTGAACAAAAATATTATAATACGATGTCGTCGTTGCCACATTTTCTTCAACTTTGATTTGAAATAAAAAATAATAATAATAAGAATTCGAATGTCCGCAAAAAGATTGTTCAAACAGTGTTCGTCGACCAAGTTTGTTTTGTGATTAAACTGCGTTTTATAAATCAATAGTGTTTTGATGAAAAATTCAAAGAAAAAACTTATTATAAAACTAAAGATTAAAATGAAACAAAATAAATAAATAAATTAAACAAACTGCCAATCATTGTCGTCTTGAAGACGCACTACAGAATTTTAAAGTTGGACTGCTAATGAATGATATGAAAGATGTTATTGCTTTTATCCCCATTAGTATGTTATGAGCATTTTTAATTTGTTAAAAATGCATTTATTTATTTTTATACGCTTCACCACAAATAAGTAAGTTTATCATTCCGTTCGTAATTTCTACAATATTCGTTTGCGGCTCCATAAATAGGGAAGTCGGTTTAACGATGTCCAGCTGTTCGAATGTTCCGACTTTAGTATTGAAATTTGTCCAAATCAGGGTGGGCTGACTGCGACTGATTGATTTGAAATGTTTATAACTTTCCTATTTTTACAGTTTTAAGCTATTGCATAGTTTTTATCGTGGCCTTTGAACGCGGCGACCGAATCAAGAAATTACGTAACGAAAAAAACCTACCACTAAGTTTGTTTCTTAAAACTTTTGTTTTTTCAATCACGTGAGCGTGCATTAATAAAACAATTGAACGTGAGTGAGCGCGAGTCAACGTGAGTGAGCGCGAGTGAGCATGAGTGAAAAAACTACGCTAAAAATTTAGTAATGGGCGCACACTCACGCTCACAATTCGTAATCTTAATTCGTAGGCTTTTAAACGATATTAACTTCTCATTTATTCAATAAAAGAACAAAATTTGTCTTATCGGTCACCACGCTCAAAAAGTGTAACTTGAATTAATATCAAATAAAAAACTTAAATTAATCTCAAAGAAAAAAAAAATACATAAAAAATACATAAAAAAATAAATAAATAATTATAATTGCATAAGTTGATAAAAAATGCGATGAAATAGCTTTGCCGTTGCAGTCCCCGAGTGCCACACGTCTTTTTTTATTTTATTTTTAAATGAAAGTATAATTTGTAACTTTTTTTATGCTATGTCACGGTTCACACTATGAAATTTTTCTTTCTGAAAGTGTTAGTTTGTGGGTGTACGGGGAGAAAAGATTGGGAAGGGGTACACTCTTTCGTGTACTTTGAAACCTGAAAATGGCTGCAGCTTTATATTTAAATTTCTTTTACTTTTCTTTTCTTTCATGCTGGTGAGAGCAAAAATTTGTGTACAAAAAAAAGCATGTGATGATAAACACGCAAAAATCTTGAATTTCATCACAAAAAAATTTCGATGTGTAGACATTAATGAAAGTTCAAAAGAAAATTAGAGAAAATTTCAGAAAGAAAACTTTCATAGTCTAAACATAGGACTAAGTATGAAAAATTACGCCCATCGAATGGCATCCACTATGCTGTTGGAAGTTAATGGCTCTTTTCAAGACATTTTGCATTACGTTTCACAATGTTTGTGGCTCTAATTCTGCAATTTCTGTGCGAATATTCTGCTGAAGTTTGCTAAATGTTTTGTGCTTTGCTGACGTAAACCCGTTCCTTCAAGAAACCACCCCAACAAAAATTTTAGGACATCAAATGTCGGGAACGAGGTGGCCACGCAAAATCAACATTTTTTTTTTAATTAGTCGGCCATAAAAAATTTCTCGCAGAATCGCCATTGTGTCTCTCGCGGTATGAGCTGTAGCTTCATCTTGCTGTCAGGATTATTGTGAACTAGCTGAGGTAAAAAAGTTTCCAACATGGTCTGACATACCGCCTTAGAGATGGTTCTTGGGTTGCCAGTAATCATCAGCTATAATTCTGCATCTGAGAGGGTGTTATTGTCACTGATGCACTCACTGCTCAAAATAAAAATGTGCCTCAACGCTCTTAATGAGATTGTTAAAAAAGTTGTCATATTCGCTCACAAGCAAAATTAATTTATTGGAATATTGTAGATTTTGTGATGCATCCGTAGGCAATAATTCCTAAACCAATTGAATATTATTTGGAAACATCCCCAGATCAACTTTTAGAATGCGCCGCAGCGTTATTCGGGAGATTCCCAATTATGTAGCACGTTGTCGAATATCTACAATCTATAAGGACTCAGATGAATCCCTGAAGATACTTGCTCATGCAGCATCCACAGCTACTCCAGTGCATACAAGTCGAGCAACAGTTCTTCGTGGTTCATAACCTGCTGAATCCTCAAAACGGGCAATTAAGTTTCATCATGTTTACATTTGCGTCTGTTGCATTATTAAAATGTTGACGGTATTTTCATTGTGTTGTAACAATTGATGGTCCGGAAACATCATACAAATTTTCTTGTCTGCGTGTGAAGCGTGTATAAGATTCGGTAAATATTATTTATTCTCTTTAGTTTATTTTAATTTTACGTTTCAAACTTATGCTTGCATTTATATGACTTACTCAATCACACTGAGTTGTATGAACAATTGTTATTACAAATCAGTTTATTTCAAGTAAAACTGGTCAGTTAAAGCTCGTTTTTTTACAAATTCCACATGATCGAATATTGTATGGTGGCAGTTGAAAATAATGTAATTAAACAAAAATTATTTACTCAATAAATTAAAAAGATATTTCAACTTTACAATAGAGTAAATTAAAAAAAACTAGAATTTATAAACGTTTGGTCTAATTGCTGCAAACCAAACTAAAATCAATGAGAAAGGCACTAAGACGGCCTTTAGATGCTGAGTTTTTCAACTGTTTGATATGTTTAATCCAGAGTTTTTAGTTTTTCGCTGAACGGGATAGAAATTTTTAATTTTTTTATTTGTACACTTTTTTATATGATTGTCATCAAATTTGTATTTTTATTCATTTTTTTCAAAAAGACATGAATCAAAAAATCATCGTATAAATGTTTACGATTTTCAGTAGCAACTTTAAAGGGGAACTAAAACAGTCTTGTCTGAAAACTCAGCGTCTAAATGCCAAGTAAGTTGTTCAAGAGTTTAAGGTTAGCTACGCAAATGGCTCCCGACCATCAGAACACATTTTGCAGCAGACAGAGATTTTTCCTTAATGAGATTTAAATGTCCTTTTAAATATTTTGTGTCACCCTTTTCTGGTTTTGTGTGAATCTCTTAGGCTTGGAATTCCTGTTTCTATACAAATTTTTTACCAGAGTTTAACTTAAAAGTTAATCTCTCGCCGTTCCTTAGAATGCTGCCGGAAATCTATTACCAAAAACGTTGAGCCAAAAAATATTGAGCGAACAGTGGCTAAGAAAATAAATATAAATAAATAATAAATACAAAATGGCTAAACAGCATTGAATGCAAATCAAGGCAGACTGGAGGGAGAACCTTGGCTACGCTGATGACATTTTTCTACTTATTCACACGTTTTCAGACATACATTGAGACAGTCATCACTAGTTCAGGAAACTGCATCAGACGTTGGCTTGAAGATAAATAATGTGTAAAACAAAAATAATGCAAATGAACGTAAATAATAAAGGACAAACCATAACCGTTCAGAATCAATCATTCTGTTGCCTGAGAAGCATATTGGACAAAAGTGAAGGTTCCAAAGCTGACATCTCCAGCCGCCGAATGAAAAAAGCCCGACAAGCTTTCGGCCAACTTAAATTCAGTGTGGAACTCGTCATATATATCAAGTAGGTCGAAACCAATGATGTTTAATTCGTATGTAAAATCCACATTGTTGTATGGATGCGAAACGTGGAATGCAGCCGATACGTGACATACATTCAATAATTTCATATGGCCGGCGCAATCGAACATATTCTAGTAAATATATACGATAAAATACAAAAACATTCTAATTACACAACTTAAAACCCTGCATAAAGTGTCGATAGTGAAATTATACTGATTATCTATTGACGATGTCACAGGTACTACTGACGAATTATACCCCAACTAATGCTATCTACTATTGACATTGGCAGTCTACCAGTAGACTGCGTCAATACTGACTAGATAGTTTTTGTGGGACCATATGGAGAAAATGTCTATAGAAAGATTGTACTCACTTAGTATTGACGATAGCACCACCTTGTGGGAAATTTCCATAGCAAAACTATACTGATTCACTATAGACGCTGAAGAAAAATGTCTATAGTAAAATTATACTGAATACATAATTACTTTTATTTTTTATATTTGTAGAGAAGTCTTATTTAAAAGGAAATATATGTACATATCTGTAAAATAAAAATTCAACCATTGTGTCTTTAAGCCAATTCTAGTCGGCGGCGCCGAGATCACTAAAAACGATTTTCAGTCATTCAGCTTGATGATCTGTTTTTCACCGTCAAACATTTTCTCTACCTATCAAAAACAAAAGACAAAAAAAAACAGTTTGTTGACAGTGTCACCAAAAAGTCACCATAATTGTTGAAAAAATATTGACATATATACACTTAACACCATTCTTCCTTCAGGAAAGTTATTGGCTCGCTCTATTTTGTTTAGAAAGTACCTGTGTATAGAAAATACTCTGTCTCATTTCATTGCAAAAGCAAATTGAACTAACCCTCATGCATGCGGTGAACTTGAAGTTGATTAACATGCATGTGTAATAAGTGTGCATGATATGGTAGCTACTTTAAACGCTTATAGCTCACAAGATACTGAACCGATTTTAAGAAAATAAAGATTGTGCACATTTGTGAATAAATGTCTTCAAAAAATTTTGTCAAAAACGGCTGTATAATATGAGCGTAATAGGGATAGAAAAAAGTGTTTGTCTATTAATTATACAGACAACATAAATAGATAATTAAATGATTCATATACCACTTTGTTATCATAGATAGGAAATCAAACAAATAATCTGTAAATAATTTAATTTATATACCGTTTTTATTTGATTGATAAAGTGTTAGCGAATGAAATGTTTTCATAAATTATTATTAAGAAGATACAAATACGTTGAACATTTGGCAATTGAAGCGCGACCGAGCAGCTTTAAAAATAAAACAGATATTTCTTTAAATATTTCATTTACACTAAAATCTCTGTATGGTATTTCTAATGTTCTTTCGCTATCAGTATTTAATTTAAAACTGCTGAAATGTGCTCGGACATTGTCAACAAAAAAATATTTGAATTTGCTGCATTTTTGAAAAGTAAATAAGTATTGTTATTGTTATTTTTTACAATTTAATGCCAAAAGGAAAAAGAACTTTAAAAAGCCGAAATAAAAACTTAAATGCTTACAAAAACAAATAGCTAATAATAGCTAAGTTAACACTTTGTTTGGCTAAAAGGGATGAAGAATGGCTAATTTGGCAATATTGGTTCCTTATGAGGCTCTGTAGTTCCTCCGTTCTGTTTCCTTTAGTTTTTTATTCACCTTTAGGTCATGGCTTATCACCTGTGTGCTATTCCTTATTAAGTGAACATAAAATATTTCCTAAACAACTCTTATATTTATATATAATTACAAAAATTAAAATATGTATTAACAGGATACTTTTACATTAAGCATTTTAACTAGAAAATAATTCAAGTATCCTTTCAATAATTTTTAAATAAAAACAATTTAGAATTGCTTAAGCAATAATCGAATTAAACTATTCCTTAAGTAATAATTCGTCAAGAGGTAAATGTGAAAAATATTCATTGCTGACTTTGAGGAATTCCGGCTCCCAGGTACTTCTAGTCTCGGGTATGAGTGATTTATAGACATTGCGCCAATTTTGATTAACAAATTCTAAAACAGCATCGTCTAAAGAAAAATAAAAAAAAAAATTTTCATCAATTTTTCAAGTGAATAAATAAAAATGACTTACTTAAAATTGGATCTGGCATTAGGCCAGTGGCATAGAAACGCATGTTACCCAAAGTGAGATCAATGTTGAATTTTGTCAAACGTATATATCTGTTACCATCACGTTCATACCATTCACCCTCCGGTAAAGAGGTGGCTTCAATATCACCTTAAACAAAATTATCATAAAAACTTACTGCTGTTTTTTTTAAATTCATATTCATATTTAACGAAAACCACTTACTCATAGTTACATTAAATTCACCCTTCGAATTCAATTTGGAATCATTTATCTTAACTTCCGCCTTATATCTGCCACTGATAAACAGTTTGGGTAATTTTGATTTTACCACCATCTGAAATTTCTCACCGTTCTTTTTATATTCTACACTATTGAAGACAACTTTACTCAGACCTCTAATTTTGATATTGCGCAATGCTACTTTTCCTTGTATTACGTTATTGGAGAATTCATAGTTCGCTTTCTCGACTTCTAAAGGATCCGTGGGTGGTATATTAAGCTCAGGTATGCCATTAATGGCTCTTGGCACCATTTGTTGAAATGCATTGCGAAGGCAATCATTGAGATTTTGATCAATCTCACTGCAACGTGGTATATCGCTGGCTAATAATAAAAGAACAACATAAAATTAATTAAATATTAAGCATTTACATTTTAAAAATTGTATATTCAATAAAAAGTAAACCTTAATTTGTTTACTTTAATTAATAATAGATGTTCAATATTATTTACTGTGTATTTATAACCAGTTCAATTCAATTAAGTTCAATTCAATTAAAAAAGTCAACCACAAAATATTTTCCTATTCGAAATTTAAATATGTATAATAATTATTACTAGTATTTCCTATAGCCGACGTAATCGACCATATTCTAGTAATTAAATATTAATCATTTACTTAAAAATATATACGATAAAATACAAAAACTTCAAACATTCCAAATACACAACTTAAAACTTATTAGCTTGCTCTCTTTTGTTTACAAAGTACATGTGTATAGAAAAAGCTCTGTCTCATTTCTTTGCCAACGCGAATTAGACAAACACAAATGCATGTTTTGTTTATTTTTCAACTGAAGCTAATGCACATGCGTGTGCAATAAGTGAGCATGCATTCGTAGCAACTTTCAACGCTTATAACTCCCAAGATACTGAACCGATTTTAACAAAATATAGATCGCGCACATTTGTGAATAAATGTCTTCAAAATTATATAAATTTTGTCAAAAACCGCTGTTAACAGGCAAAAACCCGCGTTTTTTTGTAGGGTTTTATTGGCTGTTATTGGGTTTTATTGAGATTTATTGGGTTTAAATTCATTAAGATAAACTTTTGTATAAGTTTGCAGTTTTAATCAAAAATAATCATCAGTTGTCAATATCGACTTCTCGTCAATAGAATACCAAAAAAATTTGGCTTGTCTACCGTTTTCTAAAACAACCGAATAGTATTGAAATATTATATTATAGACCTTGGAGAATAGAAGTAAACTGTCAGTAACACAAAATTGTTCTCGAGAGCGAGTAGACAAGCCCCAATGTTTTGGTATTGTATTAAGGTTAATATAAATAGTTAAAATCGTTTTAGTTTGGAACGATTTCCGTCTAATCACTCATTTAAAATTGTATAGAGACAGAAAGAAAATCAATAACTTCTTTAAATTACAACAAGGAATGCTCAACGTAAAAAATTCGTTGATCGAACAAACGTATAAACCATTTATGTAACGAATGTGAGAACTTTTCCGTACACTTACACACGTAGCGCAGTTGATAATTTTTGATGTCATTTTGTGCAGTCAATCTAAACAGCTGAATGCATAACTAATTCAATTACAAAATATTTTTCCGCTCTGTTGTCAAACTCCAAAGTGTGTATTTATTTTTAATGTTTTTTTTTTTGGTTATTAAAAAGGGAAATTAAAACCCTAGTGGATGAGATTTTTCAAATAAAATATCTTATAAAACCCAGTAGCCAACCCTGCTGTGAAATATGAGCGTAAAAGGGATCGAAAAAACGTGTTTGTTTAATAATACAGATAATGTAATGTAATTTTATCGTTAAGCTATCAAATTTACTAAATATTGCCAAATAGATTGTAAATAAGAGAAAACAATTTAAAAAAATTAAAAAACAAATGTTTAAAGTCAAATTTGAACTTAAGCCAAAAAATTCCTTTCAACATTTGGAAAATTAATTGAAAATTTGTTCTTCATATTATTTTTTGCAAATGGTGACCAAATATATCCGTATTTTAACCCTGAAGAGTATTAAACATAATTTTCAGTCTTTCTACTCTTTTCCTTAATATTTTTCTCGGTGAATTATATTTTTATCAGCTGAATATACACAATTTAGTTTAATTAAAATTATTTTCTATCAGAGTCTTTTAAAAACATGACATTTTAACTAAAGCGCTTCGTTTTAAGTCAAAACAAAAGACTTAAAAGTTTTAAGTCCTTCATTATAAATACGTCAAAAGTGTTTATTATTATTTTTTTTTAATTAATGTTAAAAATTCCACTCAAAATTTATTCAATTCATTTTTTTTTATTATTTTATTGAAATCGTTTTGGTTTTTGTTTGTAAACTAAATTGATTTGCTTGAAACGCACATCGCAACAACAACAAATGCATTTGTCAGCAACAAACATTTGATTTTATTTTGGAAATTAAACAGCCACAAATTCTTTACCTATAAAATAAAAATGAAAAAAAAATAAATAAAAAAAATTAAATCTAACATAAAAAAAATAAAAAATTTCATTGTCAAGTTCAAGTAAACACGAAATCGTGTTATTTTTTTTAAACTTTCTTTAAGAAAAAAGTGCAAGTAATCTTTGTTTTTGCTGTTGCTGTTGCTATTTTTGATTTAGATTCTGGTTTCTGCTTTTTGCATTTAAAATTCATCATACGCCTTCATGAGTAGAATTATTTTATTAACAAATCCAAGCAAAATGGAAAAATGTAAGATTAAAGAACGCGAGAGAGAACGAGCGAGCTTATGTACTCGTACATATGTATGTGTGTGTGAGCGAAATACACTTGTAACAAAACATTTATTATCTCCATTTAACCGTAATTTAGTTACAAAATACTTAACTCACAGTGTTTGTTAGTAGACATGCAATTCGTTTTACGCTTGACTTAAGACGTTAATATGAAATTAATAAAAGCTAAAATATTTGTAATAAATAAGATAGAAAAATATAAATATAATTTTATATGTCTATAATTTTAATAGAATTTCTTAATAAGCATCTGTTGTTTAAGTCTACATACACATGGATGTATGTACTTTTAAAAATGGATTACGACATAAAATTATCTTGTGTCAAACAAAATTATTCAAGATTGTGCTCAACGTTGCCAGCTACTTGGGAAACAAAATCAACTTTGAACGAAAAAATAATATTTTGGAGAAAAACAAAAATGATTTTTTTTAATTTAAATTTATTATTCGAGTGGAGAAGAGCTTATATTTTACTGTTGCCTGACAAATAGTTACAGAATAAGGCCGAATGAAATTTTTGTGTACTCACAACTATATATAAGAAATCAAACAACAGTCAATGCAACGAACTTTACCAGGCTAAACTGGTCCGAAAAATCAAAGAATGTCAAATCGGCTAGAAAAGTTAAGAACACTTTTTTCAATTACAGGCAAAACCCGGTATAACGAATGATATAATGTCAGACCCATTCGTTATACTGAAAAATTCGTTATATCGCAAAGGTTTTTCTTTAAGTTTTCTTTTTATTAAACAATAAAAAATCATTCAGTTCATAGATATTTTAATAATATTTTTAGTTTTAATATTAACAACTAAAAGACAATAAGTTAAGTCATTTTATACGGTACTATAGGAAAACTAGTGCGATTGAAAAAAATCTCTGATTTAAGTTTTTTTTTTAGCTAATTTGTAGACTTTTTTGAACCAAGCGGTTCCTCCATTTCTCGCAAGACTTGTGAATTCGAAAAACTATTTTTATGTTCCCCATTTTTGTTTCACTTTGATACTTGCACTTTATTGTAAATTATTGTAAAATAACGACTTTCTTGCTTTTGCATTCCTTGCTGTCTTTTTCTTGCCTTTCGTTATATAGAGCACATATTATTCAGAGCATTCGTTATACAGTAGCTTTCTGATTTAACGAACACTAAAATTTTTATTTCTTGAAATTCTAGTGACCAAAAATAAAGCACGAAGATGTCATTAAGCATTTCAAAATTTGTATTAAATGAACTCAGTAAAACAATATTGAGTAGCACAAATTTAATGCTTTTGAGAGAGCTTCAAGAATATGCCACTAAAAAAAGATATCCATTCCAAAAAGCAGACTGTGTTTATCCAATTTTTTAAATAAATTATTTTTGTTTTTCGGTGTTTTTATGAATTTTTCAAAGAAATAATTATTTTAAATTACTATATTTTAATAAGATATTAAAAAAACACTATACATATTTATAGTTATGAATAAAATAGGCGACGCTTTAATTTTTAATTCAGTACTGGATATAACGAACAATTTGCCTTAACGAACAGGCCTGACAACAATTAGGTTCGTAAAATCGGAAAACTACTGTATAAGGTAGACAATGGTAACATGATGATGATGGTTTGCTTTTTACTTTTTATTTGCAATTATTTTCTTACCGTTCGTTATATCGAGTATAAGATTTTTTTAATGTTCGTTATATAAGAAAGTCAATGTTATAAATTTTACTGTTCGTTATATCGTTAAAGCGATATTCGTTATACCGGGATTTACCTATACCTACATAATCCAAACATTTACACTACGTAATTTTGTTGGTTGCAATTTTGATTTTAAGTGAGAATGTTGAAATACAAATTTATGTATTTTGTACTTCTTTTTCTGCCATTCCCACTTACAATTTAAATTGCATACAAGAAAGTTGTGTAGTGTAAATAGGGAAATAGATTAGTTGGGAAAATAAAAACAAAAGCAAATGAATAGAGAATGTTATTCATTATTATTGGACCTATTAAGTGTAACAAATCAAAGAGAAATACCGGCATTTGGCCAAAGAAATCAAAATAAGGTTGGGTTTTGTGTCGATGTTAAAAACACCCGAATTGAGTTCCAGATTTCTCAGATTTGGCTAACAGCTACCGGATTACAAATTTAAACAAATAGTTCGAATAACAATATTATATCCGCAACAACAGCTTATTATGAAAACCTTGCGAAATCTTATTTTGCGGAGGGGCTTGAAAATTTTCGAAAATCTCTGGATAAAGTGTTTTGAGCTAAAATTAGATTTGTTTTTTATGTGTTTCTGCATAGATTTAACAACATCTCCTCGTTTTTTTTTTGTATTATAACAACAACCGGTAGCTTATAAAACAGTTGTTCACTGTTTAATTGATGCTTTTCTATAATAATTAATCGTACATAAATTTGTATGTAATTAAATTGTAGAATTCTAATATGTTTTTCAGCGGCGTGCTAATCGGTGAACCAATTATTATTATATTTTTGTTTTCGCTTTAAATGTTACAATTGCAAATTATATTGTAACTTAATATAGTGATTGGTTAAAACAGACCTTCATTCGTTTTAATTCAATAGAGCTAAGCATTTGGTGGGAATCGAACCCACAACGCCCACTACCAACTAGCCAGTTTGATCAAAAAGTTAAATTAATATTTATACGTAATTGTTGAACTGTTTAAGATTTATATTGAAACGAAAATTTATGGGTTGAGCTCAAATCTGAGTTTACCCATTTCTTCTTAATTTAAGAAATTATTTTTTATATAAATTCATTATTTTTTATTAAAAGAGTAATTTTTTATTTGAAACAATTTATTTATCAGACTAGCAGAACGGATCAGTACTGATTTCGAGGTCGCTACACCATCTCATCAGCGTTCTTTATTCGATTTTACCACTTTAGACGGTGGATACTAGTGACTAGGAATGAATATCAACTATTTAACCGTATTATTTAACTAATTAGGATACGAAAAGTGCAACTTATTCATTTCTTGCATCTCTGATGATTAATTATTCCAAATATTAATTTCAATACAAAAAGTTAAACTTAAACAAGTTCGGTCAAAACAAAAAACACATAATAATTTTTAAGTTGTATTTTTTTAAATAAATAAATTAAATTACAAAAGTTCTCGAAAGTGCATTGACCATTATATAGGGCCTGTTCGAAAATGCATCACTGCACTGCATAAGAAAATTACATTGATATTACGATTTCAATGAAAATCTAATGCTGTTGTTTTTTATTGTGGGAGGAGCATTTTCAGTGAGTATTTGACAATTCCTTGACCACTATCTGCTTCACTGATACATTAAAAAATATTTAAGTTAACCGATACAGCGCAGTGATTCATTTCCGAACAGGCCCATAAAGAAGCGCAGTAGTTCGAAATTTTTTTAATTATTTCTTTAATTTAATTTCAAGTACTTCACACACATATTTTTCCTTTTTTAAAAGTCCTTTTTTTATTATAAATCTCAACATTTTTTCAACGGCAATTATTTTCATTTGTAACAAACTACATTGAATGATATTTTCTTTTTACTAAATATTATCTCATTAAAGTTGTTTTCCAATAAAATTTTGAACTCACGTATATCAGTTACTTGTTTAAATTCAGGATGTGTGTGTTCCGCCAGAACCAAACACAAATTCAAACTTAAAACTATGAAAATATTTAAATTATTAAACATATTCTTTTAAATCTATTATTCCACTATGTTATATATTTAATCCTTATTTTCGCCGCAAATACTTCCTAAGCCAACGTTTAACTTTTCACCCGTTTCACATCAAGTCTGGACTTTATCTAAACTGCTAAATAATGTCTAACCTTGTATTTATTGACAACAAAAAAGCTTAACCAAATTCATTGGTTTGCCGGGGAAATAAACCGCACAGAGTAAAAAAATACAACTTAATTCAAGCAGTTTTCGCTGCAATAGCAAGCACAGTCAACGTAAAATTTATAAATTAAAAAAAAGAGTAGAAAAAAAAACAAATGACGAATAAACAAAAATCACGATTAAATAAAATTTTTTTTTTACAAATTTTTTTTACGATTGGCTAATATAATAAATAATGAGGTGGTTTTTGTTTTAGAATATGGATAATTTTTATTGCTGGACAAATACAATAAGAACTACTCATGCGAAACCCAACAAACACACATCAAGCAATCGAGACCATTGATTCTTGATTATTATTATTTTGTATTTTTTTTTGTTTGCAAAATGTTCGCTTTTTTTTACTTTCCCCAAATGCCTGGTACTACGAATTGGATACCTTAAACTCATAACAATTGTGAGTTCAAACCCATATGTTTGCTGGGTATAGACAGACAGGGCCGGACAGTCTTCCAAATGTTAGTACATACTTATTTATTTTCTATGTGATAAAAATAAATAATTAATTATACTTATTTATGCAAATATACTTTTTCATTTTATTTAAACATAAATTAATGTACATATTTAAATTCTAAATACGATTGCATATGTATCAGGGTTGTCAGGCTGTTTTTCCCCTTTTTTTATCCAAATTTAACGTCAAAAATCGTCAAAAACGTTAAAACTATTTTTTTTTTGCTTATAATATATTTTTAGTCCATTTTATTAATATACTTTTTGAATTATAAATGTTATTTTGTTCTTATAAATAAGGAAAAACAATTTTAATAGAAATGCCCAAAATTAGCCGAAAATAAAAAAAGTAATCAGATATATTTTTGTTGAATTTTATTTAAAACGAAGCAAAAAATATTAGTGAACCAAGAAAACTTAAACTGAAGGAAACCTGGTTGCATGTGTCCCCAAGTCACCACTTCTGTCTACCATTTTGATGACTAGTTGGCGTCATTGTCACTATAAGAAAACTTCAAAAAGGCTGAAACGAATAAGTACCTTATTTTTAGCCTTTTAGTCTTATTTTTTTTAATTAAACTCCAAAAGTTAATAAATTTTACATTTTCATTATTGAAATCTACTTCAGAAAATTATCCAAATTATAGACGAGAATTACTAAAACGTACTAGTGAATCACTGGTTCCAATGTCTACATATGGTCCCAAAAGAACTACTTAGTCAAT
Source organism: Gymnocheta viridis (assembly GCA_956483585.1). Lineage (NCBI taxonomy): Eukaryota > Metazoa > Arthropoda > Insecta > Diptera > Tachinidae > Gymnocheta > Gymnocheta viridis. The sequence continues at coordinate 6,415,389 of OY101444.1, forward strand.
AGTACCAAGGTCAGTTGTGGATTTTCAATGACATGCTAATGACATTTTGTTTAATTTTATTTAAAACGAAACAAAAAATATTAGTGAACCAAGAAAACAATAACTTTACTAAGGGCTGTCTCTCTCAATAAGAATGTTTTTTTTTTTTAATTCAAAGTTAATTTGAACTAGTGCAAATGGAAACTCTGAAATTTAGCTGCTGTATCATATGTTTATTCCGATTATTTAAAATAGAGCGCTTTACGAAAGAACAGCGCGTTATAATTGTGAAAACGTATTATAAAAATTTGGAAAGTTATGCTGATACCGCTCGCAAACTTCGAAGAATTTTCAGTCGAGAAAGTGCTGCTAATGTCACAGGGTAGACCAGAGATGAAACTTTGAGATTATGTTTTGGCGCAAATCAGATTTTTCCCCCTCTGCTTTCTGTTAAAAAGAGATAGGAATATAATGTAGGAATAAGGCAAAATAAACAAACCAAAATTAAAGCATTTTGCAAGTAAGAAATTATTCTTATATTATTTAATGTGATTATTTTTTTCGGACAATTTTGTTGTTAGTGGTTTTTTTTAATCCAAAGTGATTATTATTTGGCTAAAGTTCGTAACATTTTTAGTCAGAAAGAATTGAACATGAGACAATATTCCATATAGTTCATTCATATAGTTAGGCAGCCTATTTATGAACTTTAAAATGAATCTTTGAATATTCAAAATAATTTTTTCGAAGTCTTAAAACAGTTTCAAATATTGTACGAAAAGTCAACATCTCTAAAAAGAAAAGATGCAAAAATAATAAAAAAATCTTTAAAAAAAATAGTCAACAATTTAACAAATCGCCAAACCAAAAATGAGGTCACCAACGTAGTTTGAAAATCGCTCGTTTGGCGAGAAACCGCTACATCTGGCTGGCAACCCTGGTACATATCACTGGGAGAGAAAGAGCAATTTTCAATTTTTCAATTAACAGACTTTTTTATTTGCAAAAGTAGAAGTAATACTGATAATTTAAATATTCATTATACTGTAGGAAGCAAACCACATAAGATTCGCATAAATTTATTATTCAATAAGGTATTAAATAATAAAGTTGCTTAATAAAAGAATATTTTTAAATATGTTTATGTCTAAAGAGTACCCAAAAAGTTAATGACATTTTCAGTACTTCGCTACTTACATATGTACTCGTGTATTAACTTACACTTTTCAAATTGTTTACAACAATTTTCAATACATATTTAGTATTGTTCCGCCGTAACCGGATTTTAAACCCAAAACTAAGCGAAACTTATTTGGTTGGAAATAATTCTAAATATGCAAATAAATAAAAGATACCGAACGATATCTTGTTGAAAGTAAAATTATTATTTTGCATAATAAATAAAATGTTTCTTGACATTTCATCGATTATGCTACATTACCAAGATTTCTAATTATTATGTTTTTGCTCTGGTAAATGGTGTAGTAAAATTTTAACGGCCTTATTCACAAACGATTAATAAAGTTAATGTGTGCATTAAAACCGGTTTTCCCATATAAAAATCCAACATTTAACCTGATTTTTATTTTCTGAAGAATTTTTTCGAAAGATTTTCTTTTTATTAAAACATTTTATAACGAATTGGGAAACTTATTTAGATTTTTTTCATTAAAAAAATGTGTTTCAATTACATTTTTTACATCTGAAATTTTTAACATCGATAAGGAATTTACTTATATTAAATTTTATTAAAATCCTTTTTAATTGTGTATTTGGACATTTAAATGAAATACAAATTGTTAACAGGAACTTTCAAAAATATATGAGACAAATTTTATAATACTAATCAAACTACTCGTATTAAAGGTAATTTTTGTTTTGGAAAATTTCCATTTATGAGTTCAAAAATCATTTATTTCAAAGCGTTTAATTTGTATCTCAGTAAATTGTAATAAAAACATCAACTTTCTTCATGTTACAATAATATATCATTTTTAAATTATTTAAAACAAAAAAACAATTATAATATTTATAGTCATTGTCTTAAAACGTCATTTAAATGTTATCAATAAAAGCTTTAATTAAAACAGTTAATACTTTTTTTGTAATTATATGAATTGTAATTAAACTCAAATGCAATTGTATAAATTTAAAACTGTGATTAAAAGAATAATGATTGCAAAATACTCAAGATAAATTGATTACCTATCAGTCGCAATTATTTTTATTTTGCTGTATTATTACGGTGACCATAATTTTTAAATGAAAATATAGAACAAAGAAAAATTGTATGATATAATTATGTAATTTTTATTTTCTGGTTGACGGCATATTGCAGGGCTCTTTATGAAAATGTATTTCCTTTTGAGACTGACACTCGATCTTTAGTTAACGGGAAGTTCAGACATCGGCTTCGGATTTCAATGGCGTTCATCAGTAACCATTTGTGTTACTCCACCAAATCAAATATTCAAAATGTGATGAAATCGATTACACAAAATACAGTCCAATAGAGTGAGGAGGAGCAAGCCTATCGATATTTAAAAAGCTGAACAATTGAATAACAGTTCCCAAAACTCACTCAAATGATTTCCTTAATAGTACATTGAATTGATTGAATAGGTTTAGGCAATTTCCTGGGTTTTAGTTTTGATATCTTGTGTAAATATTATTGTGTAAAATATTTTGATTTATATATTTTGTTTATCAAAGAATAAACTGGTAATCGCATCATCATTTACGATAAAATCTTAGCAGAAATATGTATGTATATTTCTGTAACTATTGATAATTTTTATGGTTTAATCAGTGATGGCAGAAGAAATTTAAAAAAATACTTACATTTCGTCAATGAAAATTCAAAATTACGTAACAGCCATCACTTGTTCTAATTTTACAGGAGAAGCAAAAAACGTGATACAATAAAAAATACTTCAGATATAAAAGATATAAAAACTAGAGACGGGATAGTGAGTAACTTTTCACTTACGATCACGATTAAAAAATTTACATATGTATGCTCATGTATGATCTTATATTTTCTGCTCACGTTCTTGCACTCTTACGTGAGTGAAAAAAATGTTAGTCACAATCACGAAAACTCACGAAAAAAAATATAAAATATCAAAAAAAAAAAATGTGAAAAAATTACAATAAAGAAAAAAAATTAACGCAACATTCACGCTAAAAATCTACTCATCGTGAGTAACTTTTCACTTAGGCTCATGCACGCTCACGAAAATAAAATCGCTCATGCATGCTCATGGCTCACGTTACTGGAAAAAAGTTAGTCACAATCACGAAAACACACGCTCACGAAATACTCACGAAGTAAAATATACATATAAAAAAACTAAAAACTTAAGTGATAAAAATTACAATAAAGCAAAAAAAAATCACGCAATAATGACGCTAAAAATCTAATCATGCACGCCCACTCACTGTAATTTTTTTATGCTCACGTTGATGCACGCTCTCTTGTTCTAATTTTATAGGATAAGCAAAAAATGGTATGAAAAATAAAATATTTCAGAAATAGAAAGTAGAGGACGGGATCGTTAGGGACTTTTCACTTACGGTCACGGTAAAAAAAATTTACTCATGCATGCTCATGTACTATATATTTTTTGCTGCTCATGTTCTTGCACTCTGGTGAGTGGCAAAAATTTAGTAAAAATCACGAAAACTCACGCTCACGGAATACTCACGAATAAAATATGCATATAAAAGAACTAAAAACTTAAGTGAAAAAAAAATACAATAAAGCAGAAAAATATTACGCTAAAAAAAGCTAATAACGATCATGCGTAATCGCGCATGTTTCACGTTAATCACGTGAGCGGTGCCCATCTCTAATAGAAAAAAATGATAGAAAATGAATTATTGATATAAAAGCGTTATTTTTTTCGCACAAATCCTAAAATCGGTGGAGGCATGTAAGTTGTCCTTACCAATCATAATCAATCAAAAACACGATTTTGATTTTTTTGATGTTCCATACTTTTGGAATTTGGACGACGATATACAATCCTTCCAATCACACACTAGTATTATCCTCCCTACATTTTTCTCCTCGCTATGAATTCATTGTTTTGGAGCAAAATCTCTCGGAATTCTAATTTTTATGTTACTAAAGTCCAGGGGGCAAATCACGGCATTCGAAATCGAGCGAAATTTCCATACAAATTCAAAAAATTTTGCATGGGATCTTACTCAATATCGAATGGCGTGATTTGCCCCCAGTGCAATTCAAGAACATCTAGAATTCAAGAAATTTAATTCTATCATTAAAACTACGGGAGTTTCATATATTTTTTATAATAATAAATATCAGTTTTAAATTTCTAACATAAAACAATTTGTATTCATAATGCTACGAATTGCTGTTTCTGGCGGCCTCACAAATTTTTTTAACCATCAACATAATTTTGAGATCTTGAAAAATACAGAACACTAAATAAAAATGGAATATTTTTATATTTTCCATTCAAGAATAATTCACACAGAACAGAGCTCTCAAATACAATAGTGTTCGGTACAATACAGAACGGATGGTCACCGTATTACGTCAATTAATTTTATTATTATTATTGTTTTTATTTTGCAATTTCAGTACCAGGTAATCAGAAACTAATTTTAATAGTTTTGGGTCACCGGCTTAATATCGGCTGCAAAACCAATAAAGATTTATTAATTTTCGCAGGTAGTGGGGAAACTAAAATTATAGGAGTATAATTATATGAATATTGGAAACGTTTTATTCGCAAATTAGAAAAATGTATTAGCGTTAATATTCACGAGTTAGGGAATAACCCTGATAGGCATGGGAAGGAAAGGAAAGTTGTGTGTTTGTATGCTCACATACTTACATACATATGTATGTACATACATATTATTTTATCGAAAATTTAAAACCAAAATTTACATTGAGCAGAACAAGTCTTAAAAAATAAACCACAGCAGGTACCCAAAATAATACATACTACATACACACATACTTACTTTTGTAACTTACTTATATCAAAATTCATCCAGGGAATAATTGAACTGCAGGCAGTCTCTTGTGTTGAACATGTTTACACACACACACACACACGCACACACAAATATTGAATATACATATGTAAAGTTGTGTAAAAGTTGAAGATGATAATGACTTGTTTTGCTCGTGCATGTCTGCCTGCCTGCCTGTTTGAATACTAATTTGTTTACTCCATCGATCACTGTTCCACAGCTTATCATAAGAGAATTTATTTCACTACCTACTGCTGCTGCAAGTGATCTCCAAGTGTTTGTGATAATTTTATACACAGCACATTATTTGCGAGTAGCAAAAGTTGTTGTGTCTCTAGAACAAACAAACAAAATCATGAAATATTTTTTTTGTGACAAACAAAATAATTAGCAAAATGAGCCGAAGGCGATAAGAGTGAATAAGAAATGAGAAAATCCTTTCGTATATAAAACTCAGAAAAAAGTGTCCAAATTGATAGTCTAGCGCCAAACAGCAAAATAATAACATCATCTGCATAATTTTTATCAGTTTGAAAAAGAAAAAAATAATAATTGTCAAAATGAACAGCACTTTGCAAGACACTTTTGAATATCGTCATAAAAAATTCGATCAAAGCAAACGTAGTAGTATGTGTTCAGATTCTTCAAGTTCCTCTACAGGAGACTATGACTGCTTCAAGTTGGAAAATGGGGGAATGAGAGATGAAAGTCCATGTCAGCAAACTACATCTCAGCATAGTTCAGCTTTTAAATGGTCCACAAAGAAAAGCAACATTAAGAGAACTCTTTCTACCACTGACCAAGCCGACGTCTCCATACCACCTGCAGCTAAAAGATCACGCCTTATTTCTTTCAGTTCCACTATACTCCGTCATAACGAATCAACACCTTCAACTGTGGCGGCCACCGTGATACCACCCACTGCTACTGTTCTACCCAAGATAAGCGAAGAAACTTTAACAAGCATTTGCAAATATCATGGGAATATGGTGAGAAAATTCCCTAAAAAGGAGCGCACTCCCAAGGATCAGGAAAGACGTAATAAAAACACTATTGCCTGCCGCATGAGTCGACGTGTTAAGAAACTCGAACACATTGCCATTGAAGAGCAGTATAAAGAATTTTCTGAACAAACTTTCAACATCATTGAACAGACCATGAGAGCCACAGCCTATTTGCATGAACTAATAAAATTGACATCCTGCTCGCAGGCGACACTACGAGAAGTGCAAACTACGGAAATGTTAAAGGAGAAAACCTCTGTATCCCCGCAGCAGAAAAAGCCCTTCACCATCGCGTTTTTAATAGGAAATGAATAACAAAAAAGTAAGAGGCCTTCAGTGATTTAAAAAAATTTTAAGTTGCTTAACAAAATGTTTAATGATACTTAACAAAATAATCACTATGTGATTTTTTATTTGAAATTAATTAATTTTTATATTGTTTATATTAATTTAAGTTGTTTTAATGAAAAATAAATAGAAATTTATTAAAAAATTAAAAGAACTCTGTATTTCAAATTGATGGTATTTGAAACAGGTCTGATTGAGATTATTTTTAAACATAAAGTTCTTGGGGATTTTTTTGCGATGTGGTGTCTCTTGATTTTTTAAATTTTTTCCAAACATAATTTTAGCTATTTTTTCCGGTATTTCTTTATCAGCAGAAATAATTTAAATTCATAATTAGAGATAAAATAAATTTGGATGATTTTTATAAAAAAAGTGACCTCAAGCTTAATTTAAAGAATAATGCTAGTATTAATAATTAGAATTAACGAACTGAAACATGATTTAATAAATTTCAATTAAACCAATAAATTTCGAAAAATGTCGTGAATAGCTGAAATTATGTTTGAAAAAAATTTAAAAATTTCGAAATTATTATTTTAAATAAGTTCGAAGTTGCAAATAAAATACCGAGCTTTGTATAGATTTTAAGATTTTGGTGAGATTTTGATTATCGAATCTGTTCTGTAAACCACAAGAGTTCAAAGCACATAATTTTCTTAATAAGAGACAAGGTAATCGAATAAAACATTATATTGTAAATGCCAAACAGTAATAAGTCACAATTTACTTTTTGAAATTTGTGATTTACAGAGTAGACGAAATTTCTATTTGGTCATAAAATTTCCATTTTGGGCAGTTTTTCTATTATTTTGACTAATTTTTTTAAGTTTACTTATTTCTGCTGGAATTCAAATAAGTTGTGAAATTTAGATCTTTTTTATGAGTTTTCAATATTATTTTGAAAAATCTTTAAAATTTTTGCAAAATTTTAAATTTGTGGTGAAATATATTTTTTTGTTTTTTTTTTCGTTGATATTTAAATTTTTTAACTATTTTATACTCCTTGTCGAACGAACTGTTTTTAAAGAAATGTGTTTTTACTATAAAGAAACATTTTTATTAATAATTAACTAAATCCATAAATAACTTTGGGATCGTTATTATGACACCGATTCCAAAAATTGCAAAAATCTTTTGAGCTCGATAAGATTTTGTACTATTTAGTGTAGTACGAGTAAATTAATAAAATTTGTTATTATTAATAACTAATTTTTTGACGTTTTCTTGATATATTTATATAATTGTCTAATTAATTAAAAAAAATATTATCGAGGACTAGCGAAATCCTTTGTGTAGCTTCCTCAGAATGAAAAAAATCGTTTAACAATTAAAATAACAATTATTTAAAAAATTGTGTAAATGAATAATTTCCTTTTCCGTTTAATTTTTGTATTTTTGTATGGTAAAATATTAATTTTGGTAAAATAGTGCGATTAAAAATTTAAAATACCAAAATTAGAATAACAATTAATTTAAAAAATCATAAATGAATAATTTTCTTTTTCGCTTTCTTGTATTAAAATTAAATGTCAATTGGTTTTTTTAATATTTAAAAATGTAGAAATGAACGAAAATGAAAAGATTTGAAAACAGTTAAATAATATTTTATTATTTTATGGTATATTTATTTCTTTTTCAATTGACATTTAATTTTAATACACTAAATAGTACAAAATCTTATCGAGCTCAAAAGATTTTTGCAATTTTCGGAATCGGTGTCATAATAACGATCCCAAAGTTATTTATGGATTTAGTTAATTATTAATAAAAATGTTTCTTTATAGTAAAAACACATTTCTTTAAAAACAGTTCGTTCGACAAGGAGTATAAAATAGTTAAAAAATTTAAATATCAACGAAAAAAAAAACAAAAAAATATATTTCACCACAAATTTAAAATTTTGCAAAAATTTTAAAGATTTTTCAAAATAATATTGAAAACTCATAAAAAAGATCTAAATTTCACAACTTATTTGAATTCCAGCAGAAATAAGTAAACTTAAAAAAATTAGTCAAAATAATAGAAAAACTGCCCAAAATGGAAATTTCATGACCAAATAGAAATTTCGTCTACTCTGTAAATCACAAATTTCAAAAAGTAAATTGTGACTTATTACTGTTTGGCATTTACAATATAATGTTTTATTCGATTACCTTGTCTCTTATTAAGAAAATTATGTGCTTTGAACTCTTGTGGTTTACAGAACAGATTCGATAATCTAAATCTCACCAAAATCTTAAAATCTATACAAAGCTCGGTATTTTATTTGCAACTTCGAACTTATTTAAAATAATAATTTCGAAATTTTTAAATTTTTTTCAAACATAATTTCAGCTATTCACGACATTTTTCGAAATTTATTGGTTTAATTGAAATTTATTAAATCATGTTTCAGTTCGTTAATTCTAATTATTAATACTAGCATTATTCTTTAAATTAAGCTTGAGGTCACTTTTTTTTATAAAAATCATCCAAATTTATTTTATCTCTAATTATTAATTTAAATTATTTCTGCTGATAAAGAAATACCGGAAAAAATAGCTAAAATTATGTTTGGAAAAAATTTAAAAAATCAAGAGACACCACATCGCAAAAAAATCCCCAAGAACTTTATGTTTAAAAATAATCTCAATCAGACCTGTTTCAAATACCATCAATTTGAAATACAGAGTTCTTTTAATTTTTGAATAAATTTCTATTTATTTTTCATTAAAACAACTTAAATTAATATAAACAATATAAAAATTAATTAATTTAAAATAAAAAATCACATAGTGATTATTTTGTTAAGTATCATTAAACATTTTGTTAAGCAACTTAAAATTTTTTTAAATCACTGAAGGCCTCTTACTTTTTTGTTATTCATTTCCTATTAAAAACGCGATGGTGAAGGGCTTTTTCTGCTGCGGGGATACAGAGGTTTTCTCCTTTAACATTTCCGTAGTTTGCACTTCTCGTAGTGTCGCCTGCGAGCAGGATGTCAATTTTATTAGTTCATGCAAATAGGCTGTGGCTCTCATGGTCTGTTCAATGATGTTGAAAGTTTGTTCAGAAAATTCTTTATACTGCTCTTCAATGGCAATGTGTTCGAGTTTCTTAACACGTCGACTCATGCGGCAGGCAATAGTGTTTTTATTACGTCTTTCCTGATCCTTGGGAGTGCGCTCCTTTTTAGGGAATTTTCTCACCATATTCCCATGATATTTGCAAATGCTTGTTAAAGTTTCTTCGCTTATCTTGGGTAGAACAGTAGCAGTGGGTGGTATCACGGTGGCCGCCACAGTTGAAGGTGTTGATTCGTTATGACGGAGTACAGTGGAACTGAAAGAAATAAGGCGTGATCTTTTAGCTGCAGGTGGTATGGAGACGTCGGCTTGGTCAGTGGTAGAAAGAGTTCTCTTAATGTTGCTTTTCTTTGTGGACCATTTAAAAGCTGAACTATGCTGAGATGTAGTTTGCTGACATGGACTTTCATCTCTCATTCCCCCATTTTCCAACTTGAAGCAGTCATAGTCTCCTGTAGAGGAACTTGAAGAATCTGAACACATACTACTACGTTTGCTTTGATCAAATTTTTTATGACGATATTCAAAAGTGTCTTGCAAAGTGCTGTTCATTTTGACAAGTATTATTTTTTTCTTTTTCAAACTGATAAAAATTATGCTGATGATGTTATTATTTTGCTGTTTGGCGCTAGACTATCAATTTGGACACTTTTTTCTGAGTTTTATATACGAAAGGATTTTCTCATTTCTTATTCACTCTTATCGCCTTCGGCTCATTTTGCTAATTATTTTGTTGTCACAAAAAAAATATTTTATGATTTTATTTGTTTGTTCTAGAGACACAACAACTTTTGCTACTCGCAAATAATGTGCTGTGTATAAAATTATCACGAACACTTGGAGATCACTTGCAGCAGCAGTAGGTAGTGAAATAAATTCTCTTATGATAAGCTGTGGAACAGTGATCGATGGAGTAAACAAATTAGTATTCAAACAGGCAGGCAGGCAGACATGCACGAGCAAAACAAGTCATTATCATCTTCAACTTTTACACAACTTTATATACATACATATATACAATAGTTGTGTGTGTGTGTGTGTAAACATTTTCAACAAAAGAGACTACATGCAGTTCAATTATTCCCTGGATGAATTTTGATATAAGTAAGTTACAAAAGTAAGTATGTATGTATGTAGTATGTATTATTTTGGGTACCTGTTGTGGTTTATTTTTTAAGACTTGTTCTGCTCAATGTAAAGTTTGGTTTTAAATTTTCCATAAAATAATATGTATGTATGTATGTAATTAGGAGAGCATACAAATACACAACTTTCCTTTCGGCGCGTCTAATGTCTATCAGGGTTATTCCCTAACTCGTGTATATTAACGCTAATACATTTTTCTAATTTGCATATAAAACGTTTTCAATATTCATATAATTATACTCCTATAATTTTAGTTTCCCCAATACCTGCGAAAATTAATAAATCTTTATTTTGCAGCCGATATTAAGCTGGTGACCCAAAACTATTAAAATCAGTTTCTGATTACCTGGTACTGAAATTGCAAAATAAAAACAATAATAATAATAAAATTAATCGACGTAATACGGTGACCATCTGTTCTGTATTGTACCGAACACTATTGTATTTGAGAGCTCTGTTCTGTGTGAATTATTCTTGAATGGAAAATATAAAAATATTCCATTTTTATTTAGTGTTCTGTATTTTTCAAGATCTCAAAATTATGTTGATGGTTAAAAAAATTTGTGAGGCCGCCAGAAACAGCAATTCGTAGCAATAGTTTAATTAAAAAAAAATTGATTATTGAGGGGTATAGCTTGTTCTTATGCGCATTTCATTTTTGCTGCATATCATCAGGGAACCTTACACAAAAATTTCTTAGAACAATGATTTAAACTATTTTTTTTCATCCTGAGAAATGTCGATAATAAATGTGGAAGTTTTTTTATATAAAAGTGATATCAAGCCCGTTAATGACTTTAGAAAATTATATACATATGTATGTAAATAAAATTTGTTATACTAGTTATTATATATTCGAAATCAATTTCGAATTTTCAAACATAATTTGTTTATTTTATATTTGTTACACAAATAAAAATGCGTAGTCAGATTAAGAAGCATTTTGAGGGGAAATTGTATACGAAAGAAAAAATTTTTAAAGCAGCGCTCTACAATTAATCGATATTCGTATCGTTTTTGAAGGGAACTATTGTTTTCGCTCCCCCTGGATCCGCACCCGGCAAGTGATCACACATTTGAGAGAGCTCAAAATGTGCAACTTAGAAACACATCGATTTTCGACATAAATGGCAAAAGTATAGATTGCTCATTGTAAAGTATCATGTTTAAGATCGATTATAATAATAATTATTTTTATAATTATTTTATATTTTAATAATTTTGATAGCTATAATAGAAAATTAGAAGTTGTGTTCGAATGTAAATGTGTTGAACTTGCTTTGAGCACAGTATAAAGAGAAAAAGTTTATACATTTAATAAAAACTACGAAATTCAAAAATAAAATTGAATAACAATCAGCAGAATCGAAAGCATTATTTCGATATTTTTCACATTGTTTACATTGTGGAATATCAGAAATTTTTTTAAATATCCAGGATAATTTTATTGCTTAGCTCTATTGTTTTATTTGTAGAGATAAAGTTTCCAGAATCTCCTTAGATAATCCTGTCCACCATCAAGTAGGAGGGACAGGACGTTCAAACAAAAACAAAAATACTATTATTGCAGGCAAATCTATTTGAGTTTCAAATCCATTCAAATGCCTGCTAAGCCATTTGTTTACACTTTCTTTCAAAAATATTTTGATTATAGTTTTTTTCTTTTCTTTTTTTGTACCAAAAAGGCATTAAAAAGTAAAAGAAACATTTTATGATTTTATTGTATTCAAAACAAACTCTAACATAGTGGCATTTCATACACAAAATCAATTATTCTAAATAAAATACTACATATTTACAAGTTGTTTTTAACATAAACTGCAAGAAAAACAAAGATATTGTTGATCTTGTTGGAAAAAAACGAAGAATATTGTATTGATTGTATCAGTGTGCGCAGGCGCATGCATGTCTTATCTGCTGTTGCCTAAAATAAATACACAAAATTGTCGCACAGCAGGTTAAAAATTTTCTTTGTATTGCTCTGGTAAACAAACACACGACTTGGAAAATTTGATAAAACATTTTTTCAAATCATATTGTTTGTGTTTGTTTAGGTCTTGTCTTGGCTTGTCAGTGATTTGTATAAGAATTTGTGAAAAATTTAATTGTATCATGCTGTGTCAATACAAAATTTTGTATTTGTTTTTATTTTATTATAAAATTTCTGTGTATTAGTATACACACTTCTAAAGGTTAAGGTTATGATTTTGTCGAAGTCTACTGACATAGAAGAGAGACAATTAATTGTCCAATTATTTGGAAATTTAGTTGTTTCAATCGATAAAATAGAGTAAACTTTAAAACAAAAAAAAACAAAAAACAGAAAACAACTTATCAATGAAATAAGAGGTAATTGATTTACACTAAAAATTTAACAAACGGACTACTTAAGTGTTTTAGCAGTGCAGACAAGCGATGCCGTAATTAATACCATTTCCGTTGTTCATTTAACGCTTAAAATCGAAAGCCGGCAGGCATCTTTGCCGAAATGAATTCATTATCACTTACGTCAGAATTGGGTTTCTATGGTAAATCTGCTTAAAAAAATAACTGGCTACAAACTTTCATTAATTTCGAAGCATAAATATTTTAAAAATCGTAAAAAAAGTAATTAAAAAAAATACATAAGTACATACAAACAATTTCTTATACATACGAGTATTTCGCTTTAGCATTAACTTTTTATTTATAAATTTACCACTTGCTTTATGTACCATGCGATGATTATTCAATGATTGTTAATTATTTTGTAATTTCATTGTTAAATTGTTGTTGGCTTTTTCGTACGTCTCTTTTTGTTTATAGAGAAAAAAACTATAATTTTCATTTTAAAAGCAACCAAGTAAAAAGAAGCTTCCGTTTTGCGTGTTTCTTTTTTTTTGTCGTTGAATTCATGTTTCTTGTTTAATCCAAGCAAAATCTTAAATTATTATTAATGAAATGGCGGTTTTGATGTTTTAGTGGCTTAATAGCCACATAATTGCAAACTTAATTGAAAGGTAGTTAGAACACATGGCTCCTTTATAGCAAGATAGTCCTATCTCAAAAAACTCGTTCTTCAGAAAACGTGTATAAAGTTTTTAAAATATACACATCTCAATAAAAAAAGACTTGTGGCACTAGGGGACTGCCGCGGTAAAGCTATTGCATAGCATTTTTTTATCAACTTATGCAATTATTTTTTTTTTATATATTGAAACGATTAATTTTGGCTCAAGTTCAAACCCGAATTTACCAATTTATTTATTCTAATTTTTTTTTTTATATATTTTAATTTTTATTAGAAAATTTTTTGGATAAATTCATTATTATTTTTTTATTAAGAGAGTACTATATATAGAACAATTTTTATTATTCATCATACTAGCAGAACGGATCAGTACTGATTTCGAGGTCGCTACACCATCTCATCAGCGTTCTTTGTTCAATTTTACCACTTTTTGACGGTGGATACTAGTGATCAGGAATATCAACTATTTAACCGTATTATTTAACAAATTAGGATACGAAAAGTACAAACTTATTCATTTTCACATGTCAAATCAATTTCGGTTAGTACGAAATCCCATCTATGATGAATAACTACTCTATATATTTCAGTCTCTCTTTGCTTATTCAGCGCCATTGGCTGCTGAGAAATAAGCGGTACTTAATCATGTTGTTAGGTTTCTGTCATTTGTAGTTGAATTTCTTTTTTAGTATTCAACCAACTATGACCAAGTAAACATGTAGATTTTTGACGCGTGCCATCGGGTTTGAACTTGAGCCAAAATTAATCGTTTCAATATATAAAAAAAAATATTAATAAAAGTTCGACTAATTACTTATAAACATTACTTATGCAATTATTATTATTTATTTATTTTTTATTTATGCGGTATTTTTTTTTTCTTTGATATTAATTCAAGTTACACTTTTTGAGCGTGGTGACCGATAAGAAATCAATTTTTTTTCTTTTATTGAATAAATTAGAAGTTTATATCGTTTACAATCTTACAATAGATGTAGGTTATTCAGGAATTTTTATCATTGAAACTATAGTTTTATATTAACTGAATTGTCTGTTTGTGTATATCATTTTTTTTCAACCACGATTGCTCGTAAGTACGCCATTTTGTGTTTTCCTACATGTAAAAATCTGTTTTGGCAATACTGTATGTTAATGAAATCAATAGCATACTTTAGAAATTAACATATACTAGGCGATTTAAATACTTAAAAAACAAAAGACTTAAGAAACAAACTTAGTGTTAGGTTTTGTTATGTTACGTAATTTCTTGATTGGGTCGCCGCGCTCAAAGCCAGTGGGAAAAGCTTACAAAAAATATAAAATATATCCTACACTCAAGAAGGGGTTTAAGCAAGATATTTGTATGAACTTTTTACACAAGATAAAATTCTACATACTTAACTCTAAAACACGTTTTTTTGCGATATGACAATGTTGCAATAAAGGAGTGCCTTAATTTTTATATTATATTTATATGAGTAGTCTTTAATTGTTTATTATGAAAATTGAAAATATTTTAACTTAAGACTGCTACTTAAAATAAATATGGAATCGTGAGTAACTATCGCTCATGAGTTTAGGAAAAAAATTAACAATGAAATAATTTTAATGGTAATATTTTTGGAGTCTGCTTGTATCCGAACACGAGGCAGCCAAAAACATGTTCATTTGGTTTATCAAAAACAAAACAAAAAATAATAAAACAAATAACAATTAAAATATTTTTAGTCAGGCTTAAGTTCGTTTTTTTAATTCTCCATTGGAGAATGAAAATGTTTTTACTAAAATGTAGTAATTTTTAAAGATGGTAAATGTTTGGGGGAATAAATATTTTTTTTGGCGCATCCTTGTCTGTCCACTGGCACAGATTTAGTTATGGACTTTCATCTATTTAAGTGAGCAATCGATAGAAAAAACAATCGCGAGAAAATTATGCTTTAATCCATCCATCCATTATATAGTACAATTCTTCGCTTTCGATTTGCCGTACCTTGCGCTTGTCTAATCAACAAATCATTTTAGTCACTCATGATTGGGAATAAAAGATCAATTAAATTGTGTTCGCTTTCCTTAATTAAAATTTAAATCATCAATTTTGTATTATGGTTAGCAGAGTGCATCCGAATGTTCGGATATTGTGTCGCAGTTCAGTTGATGTTGATGCAACTATGTTTTTTCCTAAATTGTGCTAAAAACTACTACGCTGTGCAAGAAAAATAACTGACATTTTAAATAAAAACAAATCAAACGAAAAAATATTAATTAACAAAATGGGAAAAAGCAAAAATATAAATAAAATGCAAATGATAAATAAAAGATAATGTAGTACAGTACAACCTCCCTAATCCGGACACTCGATAATTCGGACTATCCAGTAATTCGGACATTTAAATTTTTCGGACAGCTTAGAAATTTTTCCTCTATAGTCCGGACAAGTGTTGTTTTTTCTTACTAAAATTTTTACCGCTAGACAAAATAAGTACGAGTATTTAAAATATAAAAAATTTTAGTTTAATTGAGTTTGCGTGGCGAACTGTTTTCAAAAGCTATTTCATGGGCTGAACAAACAAAAGCGACAGATAAGAATATTTTATTTTTAAAAGAATATAAAATAAATATTTTTGTGTCACTTTTATTATTATTCTCTGTTTTTTTGTAAATCGATCGAATTCTTTCTTTCGTACAATTACATTTAAAACAAGAACGAAATCAAATTCGGCATTTAAAGATCAAAATCTATTTTATCTAAAACGGACTGATTTTGGTTTTTAAAATGCCGAACTGGGCTTGAAAAATGCTGGGTTTGATTTTTAAAATACGGAATTTGTTTTGGAAAGTTCAAAATTTATTTTTTTAAAACTTCAATTTGATTTGGAAAAGGCCAAATTGGAAGTTAAAAGCCTATAATTAGAGTAATAACGTATTTACATTAAATTCATACATTTGTTATGGTTATATTATACATTTCTTTATTAAACTTTCTATTCATGTATTTTGTTTGTTGAAAATTTGTACAATTCCGATCAGATTTTTCCAAAAAGTCTTTCGTCGTTAAAATACCACACAATCTTGGTACATCTAATTTATTTCTTAGTTTGTTCTTTTATTGATATTAATTTGAGGAAAAAAACTCTTTCGACGTTAGCTGCTGCTACTGCTATTGACAAAACTGTGTAAACCAATTTTTTCAAACAAGGAAAAGCTTCAGAGCCATCGCAACGATTTGCATTCAAAATGATTTCCCAAAATATTTCAATAGGCTTTTCATCCAATAAATGATATTCTTTAAAGTTGAGGTGGAGCAATTCTCGCCATTCGCCATCAATTTGTTGAATATTATTCGAAGCGATAACATTTGGAAGGAATTGTTTCGTAATGGCATTTCATCTTCATCTGGTAGAACTAAGTGCTATAGTTATTCGGGATCGCAAGTATATTTCCTTAATATTTTTATGATAATATTTAACATTAAAGGGGGGCGCTAACCTGATGACGCACAGTGTATGTACAATTATTAACATAAATTTTGTTGAACTTTTCAAAACAGATATATTCATCTTTTACAATATATTCAAATATTTTTAAATACAGACGTCGAATTTCATTTTAAATTAAATGAATTTATATATAAAAATAAAACATCCTTGCAATGTAATGGATGGAAGTAAACAATGTTGCAGCGGTTAACTGCTTTTCAAACTTTTAATGAAGTAAAGAAGAAAATATGTAGTTAACAGGAATCTCAACTAGTAGACTAAAAGTGCAAAATATCATATAATAAAAAATATTTTTTTAGCTAAAAATATTTTTTAATCATTTTGGCACCTCAAAAAACTTCAAAAATAAGATAAATCTTCACATATGGTAACACTGGTTACAGAAGAAAATAAACAAAATACTAATAAATGTTTTATATTTTCCAATATTGTTTGGTATCAAACGCAATTTTTAAATATACTATATTTTCTTCTTTTAAAGATTAATCGGCTGGTTTTATTATGCATATAAAATCTTGCTAATGTAAAAAAAATGTCATGTAAACGAACTAGATTTTTAAAAAGATTTCCAATCAAATCTACTAGACTACGGGGCAATGTAAACGCACTATTATACACAAAAGTGAAATAAATGACTTCTTATCCGGGACTTCTAAAATGTATATTTTTTTGCTATCGTCGCCCCACTGTGCATTATTTCAGAGACAATTTAGCTTTATTTATTTAAATGTTTCTGCTAGCTGGGTTCAAAGGCTAAAAAATATTTTTATTGTAATTTTTGATGCAATCAGAACCGGTCCATAATACTCTTGGAATAATGAATTTACGGTGATAAAATTATTTATTATTTGATATGCATATTGAGAAAAGAAATTTGTACTTTGAAGATCAATTAACAAGTTTGTATTTTGTTTTTAATTTATTTCACAATTTGTTACTAATTTATAAAAAAAAGTATTTAAATTAATTTATTCAAAAATATAGATAAGTTATTGTCGCAGTCAATATAATCCGGGAGATATTTTAATCCAAACGACAAATTAAGGAACAAAATCTAATTACTAATATGTGAAGTAAAAATTTAATTTATTTTAGTAGATAGTATATAATAGGTGCCTTCATCATAAAATCCTGTCATTAAGAGAACACTCACTCAAATTGTGGACTGACTAATCATTCACTAATCACGCATTTGATTACTAATTTGCTAAGCGTACCTGCTACCCCTTACGCGCTCATTGTTTTGCGAAATTTCCATTTAATTTTCAAAATCCTTAATCACTCTTCAGATGTTCTACTACTCTTATTTCCAAGTAAAAACATAATTACTTAATTAGTTAAAAAAGGTGCAGCTGGCTTTAGTTTTTCAAATTAGCGCTTGTGTTACTCAAATTAGGATATCGAAGCGCTAAATTACATTTCAAGTACCTGATTTGTCTATAAATATTACGCGCGGTCAAATATTGACATTATTATATTAAATTAACTCGAGCATTAAACATTTCGCATATTTGAAAAGTTACATAATGGCTTCAGCAAAATTGCATCAACACAATAAGTTCGATTTGCCAACTGAACAATATACTCATAAGAAGTTTGGCTATCGTCTACATAAACGCAAGCGTGAAGATATGGAAGATAAAGAAAATGCCCCAGCAGCAACGACTGTTCAAACTAAATCGGAACCATCAGAGGAGGAAACTCAGCAGGAACCTGCAGCTAAAAAGAAACAAACTGAAACCAACCCTCCGAAGACGATCGACCAAATTCGCTAACGATTTTTTTGGAATCCGCGATTTTACAGTTAAAAAAAAAACAACTCTCATTAAATTTAATTATTTCCTCGCGAACACAGTGATTCAAAATGCTTTATCTCAATCTTTGTGTAAAACTTAATTATCTTTAATATATTTTTAGAATTTAAGTGCTCATTATTTTGCTATTTCAATTATTTTTTATTAATAAATAAATAAAAATTTATTCCAAACATGAAAAAGTTAAGATAAATATTCCTTTGTAATAATAATATTCCCAAGAAATATTTAATCTCTGAAATTTTTTTTTAATCAATGATATATAATATTCAAAAAGTGGTTGAATCTCTTAAAATTTTAGTTTAAAAAAGAATGGAAGAGTATTTCTGCTTAAAACGAATATTCCCTTTATTTTAATATTAAATAATGCGTTACGTGTACCAGCGCCTTTGGACTCTGGTAGGTCTATTTGCTAATTTCCCCACAGCTTTAATAGATGAAGAAAATAATAGTTATTTTTTTACTAATATTGTTTTTCAGTAAAAAAAATAAAAGAAAATTATACTCTTTTTTCGTTCAAAAATAGGAGTTAAAATTTTTTAACTTAAAAGTAAAACTTAAATTCTTCCTTTTAATTTTGATTCGAAAGTTAAGATTTTTGGGTGGGGGTGTGACAATTGAAGAAAGCGCTGCAACAAAATTAAATTCTCGATTTGGTTAATCTAGTATTTAGCTACGAGTATATTTTATTACCGTTCAGTAACGTTGAGGTTGAGAGACTCTGGTAGATAAATTTGCTATCTTCCTTTGCTAGCTTTAAAGGATGAAGAAAACAATAGTAATTTTGTACTGAAAATTTTTTTAGGTAAAATATAAAAGAAAATTATACTCTTCTTTCGGTGAAAAATAACAATTAAAATATTTTTTAAAGAAAATATAAATTTTTCTTTTTGATTCGAAAATTAAGAGTCAAATTTTAACTGACATTTTTGACCGGAAAAATACAGATTTTTTTTATTACTATCGTGAAATCTTTTTTCGAGTTATGCTAACATACGATTACATATACATATACATATAGTGCAAGGAGAGTCAATTAAAATAATTTAACTTATATTCTGAGAACTTCATTAGCATGTGTATCACTATTGAATAAGAAACCCCAGACCATTCTTTATTGACTTAAAAAAATATATTACTCCTTATTTAGTAGTTTTAGTATCTCCTATATAATTAATAGGCAAACACGTTATCTTAGATCTCTTTTTACGCTCATATTATACAGTCCATATTGACAAAACTTTTATCACTTAGAAGATATTTATTCACAAATGTGTACAATCTAGATTTTGTCAAAATCGGTTCAGTATTTTGGGAGCTATAAGTGTTTAAATTTGCAACTAATCCACATGCACACTTATTGCACATGCATGTGCATCAGCTTCAAGTTCAAGCATGCCTGAGGGTTAGTTCAATTTGCTTTTGCGAAGCAATGAGGCAGAGCTTTTTATATACACATGTACTTTGTAAGCAAAAGAATGTTTGAAGTTGCGTATTTAGAATATTTTTTGTATTTTATCGTTTATATTTTTATGCGAATGCTTAATATTTAATTACTAGAATATGGTCAATTACGGCGGCCATAGGAAATACTAGTAATAATTATTATACAAATTTAAATTTCGAATAGGAAAATACTTTGTGGTTGACTATTTTAATTGAACTGTTTATAAATTACACAGTAAATAATATTGAACATCTATCTATAATTAAAGTATACAAATAAAGGTTTACTTTTTATTGAATATACAATAATCAATTGCAATTTGTTTTTAATAAAAGTGTTAATATTTTACTACATACATATGTAGGTAAAATATTAATTATGGGAAATATTGCGATTAAAAATTTAAAATACTAAAACTTTAGCAATTTCCATAAAAAGCTCCATTTTTTTTATTTACATACATATAATGTTTCTTATGAATAATTTTAGTCAGGCTTCATTTCGTTGTTCGAAACTTTACAAAAAGGTACATTTTTAATTAATGTGATCATTTTATAGAAAACAGGAAAAGTCAAATTAGACCGACCACAAGAGCGGAAGCCGTTTCCTATAATTTTAATCATTAAATTGAAAATTTATTTTATTGTAATAGATAAATAAATAAACAAATAGTCTACGAAAATAAAATACGGGAGATTTTTTTCTTTTTAAGCCCGACGATGAAGGCGTGAAGTAAATTATAGTATTGAATGTTTTTATTGTTGCTTTTTTCTACATATATTTGCTTTAATCGGTTAATTGATCGATTAATTAACGAGATTATGGTTTAATCGGTTAATTTTGTTATTGATCAGTTAACCAATTAATAAAGATTTTTTTATAAATTAAGTAATTTCAATAAATAAATATGCATAAATTATTTATTATTTGGAGTTGATTAGTAAAAAATAATCACATAATTCTTGAACTAAAACGAAAAAAATAAATAAACTGTGAGATCATTTTATTAGTTATTTCAATAGTTTGAGGAAATCTTATAAAATAGTATTTTAATAAGGATTTAAGCGATTCTTTTCTTTAGTTTTGATAAAACTTGGCTTGGAAAAAATTCTTTCATTTATCGTAGATGTTGGAGAAGTCGAAAGTAATCCATACTACAGAATGTATTATTTCTCAGTCCTTTTCCTGGATGTCGCTAAACATATAAAATCTTCGATTACGATATTAATGTCTTGTTTTAGTTTTTTTTAATTTTAACACTTCTAATTGTTTCGGTTAATTCTACTGAAAAAGAAAGTGAAACAAAAATCTGTTGACAGCAAACTCTTATTTAAAATGAAGATCACTGAACACCTTCTTTGTTTGTATAAAAAAATATATTCTAAACATAAACCTTTTGTATATCAGACGAAACAAATAATTAAAAACACAAAAAATATATGTTATAATACTATAAAAAAAATTTAAAATTTTATAACATCAGTTAATCGATTGATCGAGTGAAATTAACCGATTTAATTGTTAATCGAAAATAGCCAATTTTTAATTAACCGATCAATTAATCAGTTAATTATTTTGAGTATAATCCAAATTAATGTTGTCAATTAAAAATATTTTAACCTTTTACTTTTTGATTGATGTCGAATTTTTTAATGATATTTTTTTAATAAATTATATTATTTAGGTTCGAGTTCGAGTTTGTGGCCGCGTAATGTAGAATTTATGAATTTATGTCGTCATATGAATTCATAAGATCCCTAATTTACATGGAAAAAATTGTACAGGGCAAGAAAAAGTAGATTTAGGTTTTGAATTGGTTCAATCAGGATTCTTAAAAATAAAAGTTGAGAAAAAGTCATAAAATTGAAATTTAGGCGCCACGTAAATGATTTTTTTGATATATCGTAGTGGAACTTTTTTTCCTCATGCCAAAA
The DNA here is from genome assembly GCA_956483585.1 of Gymnocheta viridis. NCBI lineage: Eukaryota > Metazoa > Arthropoda > Insecta > Diptera > Tachinidae > Gymnocheta > Gymnocheta viridis. Next base: position 6,437,646 of record OY101444.1, read on the forward strand.
GCTATCGCAAAATCGATGGCATAATATCGACAAATTTTTGTCCTTACAAATCGGCCCACCCTAATGGGCATAAAGTTCTTTTTATTTAATTTTATTGGCTCTATATGTAACTTCTGATTTTTATTTTAAGACCCGGCTTCGTTTTCAAAGTTTCTAAAGACTAAATTAAAAAAAAAATAATAAACAAACAATATTATTATTATTTCATGAGAGAGGAATAAATTTTTTAAAAACGTATTTTTTTGGATTTAGAAGAAAACAGGCCATAAACACTTTTCACTAAAAGCTATTCCCGGGCCTCCCCAAGCCTTTGAAAGTTTACAAATAATGAAAAAAAATTATTTTTTTGATCTGTAACTTAAAAACTATAATCGCAAAAAATCAGAAAATAATCTTAAGTTTTTTTAGATGAAACTAATTTCAAAGTTTAAGCGAAAACAACTCATATCAACAGTATTCTCGGAGTCATAACTAAAGATCAAGGGTCAATTTCTCAAAACTACAAATAAAATGCATACAAAAAAGCAACAATTTAACAAATATTGTGGTTTCTTCGTAGATATTTTACTTGTAAAATTGTAACCCGTAGTGTTGAGAAACGGCCCCCATATCCTTTTATTGGCTAAAATCTACTTGTTTAATCAAAGTTAATAAAATTAATTGTTAAGCAGTTTAAATTCTTAACGTAATTGATATTTTAGCAAACTTTTAGTGCCTGTTCCACGATGTCAAACGAACATTTAAAATAAAAACAATTTATAAAATTTTGTTTTTGTTTTAAATGTAATTTCACAAGAGAATAATATCGTTCCACAAAATTTTAGAAATTATTTTTTGTTTAAATGTAATTTCACAAAAGAACGATATCGTTCGACATCGTTAATCTCAAAAACGCCAATTAAATATTTTATGATGCCAGGTGCTTTCATGACAAACAGCAAAATCTAGAACTTTTAATGTTGGGAAAACACGCTGTGAATATAAAAACAAATAATCGATTTATTTGCAACCTTTCAAATGCACATTTATTTTCTACCTGTTTAAATTGGGGTCTTTCTTATTACTGTCATTTTAGCTGCCACTCAATTTAAAGTCTTGTTTTTCACTCAAAAGATGTGTAACTTCTTTTATGGCCTTTTCCTTATTATCCTTTTAGCAGCCATAACAACCGTCATTAAATTTAGCTGTAAGATGTTTCATGTTTTACTTAAAGCATATTTATGATCAGTGAAGAGTAGTAAGTCATATCTTTGGGATTTAAAAGCTGAGCAATTATTTTTCATATGATAACGCGGCTTCTTATTGTTATAACAAATAAAGTTATTAAAAGGATATGAAGCACAAATCTATGAGCATGCAGATGCTCGTAAGTGTTAATTGCAGGTAGGGGGATCTTAACTCATTTATTTTGGAAAAGTATTTATTTAAATCATTTATTTATGAATAGTATGTACATACCTACATACTTACATACATATTCTATTAACACCGAATGCACATTAAAATTACAATTTTACAAAAAAAAAAAAGTCCCCATAACTGACCGCAGGAATGAGTAATTGCAATGTGCATATCGGTCGATATTTCTATTAAGAATTAAATATCTGAATTTTCTTTTATAAAAATATACAGCCATACGCATAAAAACTTACAGTAGGTTTATAAACCACTTTTAAGCAAAATTCAATAAAGTTAAATTCATAAATGGTTAATAGGCTTTTAAACGTTTAATAAAGCATCTATAAAATCTGAAATTTTGTTGTTGGTTTCACCCTTCTTTAAACCAAAAATTAAAGGACACTTTGCCATTTTGGCATTTTGTTAAAATATATATTTACATTTTATAAAAACATTTTTCGGGAATATTATTGAAAAAGTGATTTAATTATATGGATTCGATAAACACAATTCGCCTAATAGGAAAGTACTATTATTTAAAAAAAAGAAAATTGACTAACAAATTCAAATGTTCACAAATAATTTAGCTCAGATATCAAATTAGCGGCAACCAAAAGTGTACTATGATACAAATCCATTCTCCATCACAGATGAGCAATTTCAAGTTAAATATCGCTTAAAAAATCTACTGTTCGCAAATTTGTGAATTTAGTAAAAGAAGTTTCGGAAAATTTATACGTGTTCGATATTGGAGTTAAATTTGCATAAATGCAAACAAAATACCAAAAGTTTCGAAGGCAAGACATCAACTTAAAGCAGTATATTTGAAATATAAAAATAGTCAAAAAATTGGTATATAAAAATATTCGCGAACTTCTGCGAAGTTGCACTTAATAAAAATAATTGTTAAGAAAAAAATGTATTGTTTGATTTTAGTTCTATTTCATTTTCGATAGAAATCGTTAACCCAAGTTGAAGCAAAAAAAAACAATAATAATTAAGACAATTTATGTGGCTGTAATAATTATGAGTACCTTCAGGAGTCACATTAAAATTTGTTAACACACAAAGCTAGTGAAGCAAGTAATTATATTTTCGCTCCTAAAAGTATACCTCAAATATGCGACTATAAAACTAATAAAAACGTCTAATAGTTAATTTAGACTTAGTGAACATTTATGAATAATACTCTTTCTTATTATTGATTTACAAAACAAAAAGTGTTTAATAAATAACTAATGTGAATTTAAAACTTAAAATAAGTAATTTTTATGAATAAGGCCGATAGTTTTTAATAGCATTTATTAATATTCTTGAGATTTTTCCCAATTTTAAATATATATACGACTACATATGTATGTATATATACATATATATTTTGATTTTAATTAAGTAGATTGTACATAGATTTACCTTTATGTTTCAAAATTTCGTATTGAAATTCTTGAAGAAAAACAAGAGATTTTTTTTTTAAATTTCCATAATTAAATATAATTTTATTGATTAAAAGTGTTAATTTTATTAAACTTTAAATTTAAATAAAATTATAATTTAAAACTATTTTAACTAAAGTTTACCATTCTGAAAGTTCCTAAACTTAAACATAAAAAAATCTGTGTTTCTGAAAATGAAGTAATAGTTGACCAAATACAAATAGTTGTCGTTGTCGTTATCCTTGTTAGGTTGAATGTTGCCCAAATCGTACATACAAAGCGTAACTAACGCTGGGATTCCTTGCAATTGCTTGATATTGTAGGTTGGCGAAATATTTTTGTTGCTTTATAAATTGCTCAATTTTCTCGTTACTTCTATTGTTGTTTTCCTTACTCTGATGAAGTTTCCCTCCCGGCTGCTCTGTATTGCAATATTGATGAAGCATAATATTGTCAGACTTAGCGCTTATTGGCAGAGGAGTTGTTGTAACTTTTGCTTTGCTGTTGCCTTCATCTAACCAGGGCCTAAATAACGGTTTAGCTTGTCTTCTCTTAGCTGAAGGCTGCTGGTTTTGTGATGATTTTCTCGCTTCTTCCAGAATATCTTGAGCTGTAATTCGGTTAATATTTTCATCGGCTTCCATTTGATGGCGTTTGCGTTTTTTCATATGAATTACGAATTTCTTGTGGTTGTATTGTTCTATTTTTAAATCGAACTTTTTATGTTGATACGAATAATCGGGTAAATTTGATGAAGTCATTGTGTGGCTGGCTCCTTTACAGATACGAGGCGATGTATTTAGTTGTAATAATCTGAGTTGAATGATTTAGTTGCTTGTGTATTATTATTATTTATACACGATTTAGTATCCTTTTTTCTGGGTACCTAAGTTGTATCCTCCCCCCTTCGTCCATAACTGTTGCAAAGTTTTATTGCCCTGTTTTGATAGCCATTTGATTGATCACTTAATGTGTGATCGCGTTTTTCTAATTTAGTACCTGTCAGAGGCTGCAGTTGCACGATATTGCTGTTCGAAGTGCAATATCTATGTGCAGATAACTAAATGGCGATTTTATATTATTTCTTAAGAATAGAAATATATTATTTTTTATTTATTTATTTAGATATTTATTATAATTAAAAATACAATAAATCTTAAAGCTAAAGCACTAGCGAACAATGCCACAGAGTTGTAAAACAATAAGAGATGCATTAAAAAATAAGCAATACTGCCTTCTGGATTTCATGACGTTAATCAAGCTTTTGATAAGAGTGTGGCATAATGGCCTGCTATACAAGTTAAAACGACTATTGCCTGTACCTTTTTAACTATCCTTGAAGTCTTACTTAAATGAACGTAGTATTTATGTCAACATCAACAATGATAATTCAGGAATCGGCGTAATAAAGTCCTGTGTACCGCAGGGAAGCGTGTTAGGTTCTATCCTGTATACAGTATTTACTGCAGACATACCCTCGAATATGGATGTTATTATTGCCACATATGCAGATGATACTGCTATATTAGCGGTCAGAGAATCAGCATATAAAGCATCAGCAATAGTTCAATCACAACTCGACTTAACAAAGGTGTGGTTAAAAAGTGGAATATAAAAGTGAATACAGATAAAGAAGGTGACTACTGTCCACCCGTTTATCTTAATGGGACTTTAATTCCCAAATCAAATTGTTATAAAGATCTTGGTTTGAATATGGATAGACGTTTAACATGGAATACTCACTTACAACCGAAGAAAAAACAACTGGATATAAAAACAAGAAAAATATACTGGCTACTGGGTCCAAGTTCAGAATTGAGTCTAAACAACAAATTAATACTCTATAAGATAATTTTAAAGCCTATCTAGACTTATGGAATTCAGTTATGGGGAACAGGACTTCAGGAACAAATCTCTCTTATTATTGTTTAATTTTCTTTTGCTGGCATTTGTTGTATGAAAAATGTATGTGATTTCATGAAAACACGGTAACATTGTTGAGAGAATTAGTGTCTGAAATTGAGAGTATAAGAAAAAAAGCTATCAAAATAAAACAAATTCTATTTCTTGGCCACATTCTCTGGCAAATTTTATGTCAAACTGTATGGAAAACATTGTTCAGAACAAACTTCAGGCAGAACAATATTTTCAATACAGTTTGACATAAAATTCTGCCAGAGATTGTGGTCATGAAATAGAATCTATTTTATTTTTACAGCGTTTTTTCTCATGCTCTCAATTTTCGAAATTGCAAACAAAAGAAAATCAAACAATAATAAGAGAGAATTTGAAGTTACTGCCGTCGATTTTATTATGGGCCATCAGCGTTTGTTCCTGAAGTTGCAGATTTGTTCTGTTTCATCATTTAAGTTGTAGTTTGTTCTGTTTAATCATTAACATTGACATTATTCAGAAATATCAGTCTAAAGCTTTAAGACTTATAACAGGAGCGCCTTGGTTTGTTAGAAACCACCAACATTCATCCTGGCCTTGACATTCCCAAAGTTAAGGAAGAAATAAAAAATATAGCATGAGACACTTGAACAGACTTTGCAACCATGAAAATACTCTAGCTACTCTACTCTACTACTAAACGGCTTAAAAGACTGCATGTGCTGGATCTTCTATTTATACTATAATCTAAAGTAACTTTAAGAAATTATTATTAAAATATTATTAAAAAAATTGGTTAATGTACTTGTAGTTTGATTGACTTACAACAATAATTTAAGAAGCAAGTAGATACAAAGTAGTATATCCTTGGTAATGTTCACTGGAATTTAAGATTTGCTTATTATTTATATGTAAATAGATTGCAAATAAAGGTAACTAATAAAAAATTATATTATTTCTTAAGAATAGATATATTTTATTTTTTATTTATTTATTTAGATATTTATTATAATTAAAATTACAATAAATCTTAAAGCTAAAACACTAGCGACTAAGGCTATCGGCTTGCTCTAGAAATATAGCAATAGAAATCTTTTAAAAATAATTAACAAGTTTTATGGTCATACTGTATGCTCTTAAAAAAAGAAAATATGCACTTCAATATGCATTTAGCTGGATAACATGCATCAAAAATATTAATTTATATGGATCTGCGAATTTGTATTACTTTTTTAACAAATATATTTTATAACGCCAGCATGTGTTCCATTTGCAAAGAAACCGCAATTAAAATCCTTTGCTTGACAATCTGAACAACGCGTATCAATCCCATAAACAAAAGAAAAAACAAAAAAAAACGTGATCGTTCTTTTCTTTCAAGATCAAACAAAGGTCTTGGATTTAACAATACTTTACACTTTTCACCTTTAAAATGAAAGAACAAACTATTTCTGAAAATAGAAAATCCGTTTAAGAATCACAAGGACCTTGACATGTACATACATACATACATACATATGAAAATAATAAAGCCGACAAGGTAATAAAATCTTAGAAAATCAATTCTATTGTTTTTCAAAATCATAATATAATCTTAAAATTTTTGTAAAGTATGTATTTCTTTTTTGTCCCTCCAACATTTTGTCTGTCTGTCTGTTTGCCTTTCTGAATGTCTGCCTGTTGTTTTGTTTTTTTTTTATTATTTTTTTTTCTTTTTAGTACAATAGATTGTCCTTTTTTTCTGGTGTTTCTGTGTATGTGTGGCTAATTAAGCAAAACATGTCATCGACAATGAAAACTCCTATATTTCAAACAAAAAAAAGATTAGATATACATTTTAGTTATTTTTTTAGTTGAGACCTTCGCTTTTAAGGTTTCTCCCCGTTTTGGATTTATTTTTTTAGTATAAACAATGTATTTAATTGTTTTTTATTCCTGGTACTTAAGACATTGTAAGAAAAGGTGTTTTTGACTACAGTTAATGGTTGTCCTTAAAAAAATTTATTGTATTGTGTTTGTGTTGCTTAATTTATGTGTAAGATGATTTTACCTTTTAGTTTTGTTGGCCTAAATTCGATAGATTTTATTTTAAAGCAGTTTACAATGTAATTGTTTAGTTCGAGCAACAAAAACATGTTCAAGGAAAAAAAATAATAGGCATCATAAAATGATGCTTGTTTGATTTAGTGAAAATTCCTCAGGCTTTAATTGTTTTTTTTTATTTTTTTACTTTAAATGATCTTTTCCGTGATTTTAAATGACAGCTGGAAATTAGCATATTTTTAGTTTTTTTTTTTGAGCTGTAACAGTTTCATGGAGAATATTCAGAAATCATAACCAAAGTCGAAAATAATGCTGGCTACAGACATTGCAACGTGTTTATGCAACTCGTTTATCATTCATATTTCATATTTTGATCAACCAAGAATGAAACCATGAACGCAACACCATTTCTGTATACAAAGAGAAAATTATTTATTTAATTAACGTCTTTAATTGGAAAAAAATAAATTAACATTTATTTAAATTATTTGATTAAAGTTTTCATTATTTATTAAATTGATTAACAAGATATGATCTGAAGAATTCTTCTTTAATGTGTATATGTTTGTGTGTGCTTGGGGAGTTGCAATATGCTTGTTCTCAACTTAAGCTTAAGGATTACTATACACGGTCAAAATACACCTTAAACATTATGGTGGTATTAGGGAAATTATTGTTTTTAATGCCTGATACGATACTGTATAGAAAATAAAAAATATTTAATTTATGACTTGTTTGACATCAACCACACGGACGCATGAAAATGAGAATACAAAAAGCAGACGACAGGTGTCTTCAAGATATTTACACGGTTAAAATTATGTCCCTTAGCTATATGCTTACATAGTACATATCGTTACCTTAATATAGAAAGGCCTTAACAAACTTTTTTCAAAATAGAGTTTTTTGCATATTTCAATAAATTCAAAGATCTCTTTTCGAAATAGGTTAACCACTCGATTTAAAAAAATATGCATACTTTGGGCCTTTCTATATCAAGGCAACGATATATTAAATAGCAGTGAAGTTTAATTTACCAATTATCTTTTCTGCTCCTCATCGCCAGTCGAGTCGGAATTATTATTTGCATAAATATCACGAGAGTCTTATAATTTTAATAAATCATCGGTTATTACCGAAGCAATGGCAGCATACTCCAATAAAGAATTAAGTATTTTAATTTTAATAAGATTTTTTTCTTTAGTTTTAATTGTTTTCGTGGTACTAAAAAGTCTTTCAAACTCAACGTTACTGAAAGGTAATAAAATATACTCGTAGCTAAATACTAGATTAACCAGATCAAGAAATTTATTTTCTTGCAGCGCTTTCTTCAATTGTCGCATATCCATCCAAAAATCTTAGTTTTCGCATCAAAATTAAAAGGAAAATTTTAAATTTTCTTTAAAAAAATTTTAACTGTTATTTTTGACCAAAAAAAAAGAATATAATTTTCTTTTATATTTTACCTAAAAAAAATTTTCAGTACATTATTACTATTGTTTTCTTCATCCTTTAAAGCTGTGAGGAAGATCTACCAGAGTCTCTCAACCTCAACGTTACTGAAAGGTAATCAAAGATACTCGTAGCTAAATACTAGAATAACCAAATCGAGAATTTAGTTTTGTTGCAGCGCTTTCTTCAATTGTCGCACCCCCACCCAAAAATCTTAACTTTCGAATCAAAATTAAAAGGAAGAATTTAAGTTTTACTTTTAAGTTAAACAATTTTAAGTCCTATTTTTGAACGAAAAAAAGAGTATAATTTTCTTTTATTTTTTTACTGAAAAACAATATCAGTAAAAAAATAACTATTATTTTCTTCATCTATTAAAGCTGTGGGGAAATTAGCAAATAGACCTACCAGAGTCCAAAGGCGCTGGTACACGTAACGCATTATTTAATATTAAAATAAAGGGAAGATGCGTTTTAAGCAGAAATACTCTTCCATTCTTTTTTAAACTAAAATTTTAAGAGATTCAACCACTTTTTGAATATAATATATCATTGATTAAAAAAAATTTCAGAGATTAAATATTTCTTGGGAATATTATTATTATTCCCAAGGAATATTTATCTTAACTTTTTCATGTTCGGAATAAATTTGTATTTATTTATTAAAAAAAATAATTGAAATAGCAAAATAATGAGCACTTAAATTCTAAAAATATATTAAAGATAATTAAGTTTTACACAAAGATTGAGATAAAGCATTTTGAATCACTGTGTTCGCGAGGAAATAATTAAATTTAATGAGAGTTGTTTTTTTTTAACTGTAAAATCGCGGATTCCAAAAAAGTCCTCAGCGAATTTGGTCGATCGTCTTCGGAGGGTTGGTTTCAATTTGTTTCTTTTTAGCTGCAGGTTCCTGCTGAGTGTCCTCCTCTGATGGTTCCGATTTAGTTTGAACAGTCGTTGCTGCTGGGGCATTTTCTTTATCTTCCATATCTTCACGCTTGCGTTTATGTAGGCGATAGCCAAACTTCTTATGAGTATATTGTTCAGTTGGCAAATCGAAATTATTGTGCTGATGCAATTTTGCTGAGGCCATTATGTAACTTTTCAAATATGCGAAATGTTTAATGCTCGAGTTAATTTAATATAATAATGTCAATATTTGACCGCGCGTAATATTTATAGACAAATCAGGTACTTGAAATGTAATTTCGCGCTTCGATATCCTAATTTGAGTAACACAAGCGCTAATTTGAAAAACTAAAGCCAGCTGCACCTTTTTTACCTATTCAGTTAAGGCTAACTCAGGTTAAAAATAGATTTGGGAAATTAATTTTATGTTTTTACTTGGAAATAAGACTAGTTGAACACTTAAGCGGTGATTAAGGGTTTTCAAAATTAAATTTAAAATTCGCAAAACAATTTGCATGTAACGCGCACCAGGTACACTTTACCGCATCAACAGTTGCTCCGATTGTTAAAATTCGCAAGACAAATTACGTTCGAATTACACAAGGCGATATTGGAGAATCATTTGGACGGTGATTGCGCGAATTAGCTTGGACACTTCAGTACGACAATGACCCTGAGCACTGTCTGCACGTAGTCAAAAACTGGAGTGTAGCTAAGAATATTTAAACCTTACAGTGTCTAGCATAAAATTCTAATTTTAATCCTACAGAAAATCAATATGGGTTTATAAAAAGGAGCAGCAGCTGCCCGAAAGCTTAAAAGCTAAAACGTTTTGTGGAAAATAATCCAGGAGGAAGAGAATAAAATAAGTCCCATTCAATTTGCTGCGTTGGTTCTTTCTAAAAGAAAGCTCAAAATAATGTGCTGAAATGCTAAGAATTAGGCGTTTTCTTGTGATAATCATGTTTCTTCTCAGGCAAGTTAATTATATGAACACATCATATTGAAGTAAAAACCTTAAAAAACGAATAATATTTTATTTAGTTAAATATATATTGAAATGAAAATTTATGGCTTGAATTCAAATCTAAGTTTACCCATTTCTTCTTAATTTAAGAAATTATTTTTTGGATAAATTCATTATTTTATTAAGAGAATACTTTTTATTTGAAACCTTAAACAGTTCAACACTTACGTATAAATATTAATTATTAAATACAGTAGAAACTCGATTCTTGCACGTAATGAAAACCGGGCTCGGTGCAAGTTTCGAGGTTGTCGCAAGTACCGAGTATTAATTTCCCATACAAAATAAAAGGCACATACATCTGTTTAGAATCTAAGTTTCGAGTCTTTCCAATTTTGGAAACTCCGAGGGTTTAAGCGTCTTTCTTCTCCCAGGGCCGGATTCTGAATGCGCCACAAATTTCTTTATGGTGTTTTCATTTCTCTTAACGCGAGTTATTGTTGATCTATGCACATGAAAACTTTTGTCTAAGGAATTGGTGGAAAATCCAGCACTTAATTTCTTTAAAATCTCAGCTTTGTCTTTAATTGTCAGCAACGTAAATTTTTTCTTTGCCATTATGACACCGCACCTCCCAATAGTCAAGCTTAAAACTGAATCAAATTACAACATTTCATCAGCAGCATAAAACGACGGGGATTTCCCGAAATGTATTCAGTCTAAGAAAACTTAAACAAAGCAGCACGCTAGAGTAATACAAAAATGTTGCAAGTATCGAGTTCAAAATTTTCGGATGTCGCAAGTACTGAGTGCGTAATGAAAAATATTTCTATGTTGCAAGAATCGAGGTGTGCAAGTATCAATTATGTGCAAGAATCTGTATATACATTAAAAAAAATTCAATACATCCGCACTTAAATTAAACACCGTTTGCGTTAAAGGTACGGTAATCTCAGATTTACTAAAATCAATTACAAAAATATTGACTTAAGCACGGACGGATTTAAATGCTTAATTTAATTTCAGATTTTTTTTAGTTGATTCAGGATTTTTCACTTGAAAAGTACGGCGTTTTTCTTTCTGTGTACGAAAAATAAGATGCAGTTTTGAATTGAATTCAAATGTCTTTGATTTTCTTATGAAAATTTTTGTTAATGTTAATCAAATTTTAATTTTAAACCAACTTTAGTGTTTAACTACTGGGTATAATCCTTGATTCTTAATACGATAGCTTAGAACCTAAATATCCAGTCCGGTGCGGAAAAGGCACTCGTGTACGTATAAAAGAGCGGTGGTCGCAAAGGGGGCAATAGGGGATCTATGTCAAGCCCATTCTATTTTAAGGTGTATTAGTCTGGTGGTACGCTTTAGAGAAAAATTTTCATCGCAGAACACTTGAGAAAATATTTCGGGTAGCAGCGATCCTGATAACAGAAGCGCTCAGGTCCACTCCAACGAACGCACTGTTCACTATGATGAACTGGCTTCCGGTAGCCGGCCATACTGGCTTGTCGATTAGACGATCAGATTCAATGTTACTTGTCCATAGACAAGAACTGGCTATTTGCATGTTAGAATTCTTAGACAACATCAAAGTATCCATGACAGCATTGATTATTGCACACCAAAACCTTATTTTTATACGCTATTTCGAACGCTTTCTCCCGCTATGGTACAGTGGGCTACACTCTACCAAACTACTAAAATCATTTTAGTAAAATGTACTTGTGAATGACCGGTTCCATTGTCTACATATGGATCCAAAAGACGCGCATATTAAATGTCTATATTAAATAGCATTGTCTGGGGTACTTTAAGTCACTAGTACTTCCCTGCAGGGAATTGATTCAATTCAATCAAAGAAAGTTATCATAAGTTGTATTTATTTGAAGCTTTTTTGAGGACTAGATTTTTCTGTGTAATAAGAAATGCTTTTCTTTCTCTTTAAACATATAAGAATAAATTTATTTATTTCGTATTATTAAATAATTGATATCACAACTAAACTTACATTTGCAAAATATCACAGTTTTACATTTTTAATTAAATTTAAAATATCAATAGATTTCATAATCTATTTACGTCCTTATTTGTGCGAAATATTTCGGGGAGCCATTGAGTCCAAATTACACAATATCAATTGACTTGTTGCCAAGACCGGTAAGATGTTGCCATAAGTTATCTGCTTTCTTGGCCGAAAAAAATTGCAATAGATTTATAAATCTATTTATGTGCTTCCTGTTGACCAAAAGCAAGCAAATGTTGTTGCACTCGTTGTTGATGATACAACATCATTTGATAATATTGTTGTTGACGTTGTTGAGCCCAAATATAGTTGAATATTATCTGGCGCTGATAATAGGCTTCTTGAAGTGCCATAGCAGTTTGGTTTCGTTGCTGTATCAGACCCATTTGGTATGGCGTTAAGATACTGGGAGCTGTCTGTATTGCTGGCATATCCTTTTTGTTGTTAGCTACTTCCGTCACAGCATCTGCAGTTTGGTCATCACACCAGGGTCTAAAGAAACTTTTAGATTGTTTTCTTTTAGGCATTTTGTCTTGTAATTCAACATCCTCTTCACGTCGACGTTTTCGACGGCAAAAATTCCGATAAACAGTTTTCCGGGCTGCAAAAGAAATTTGTTCTAGTTGTTTGGTTGCGGGTTTCATTTGTATGCTTCCTTAGTTGTTCTCAGCTTGAAGTTTGATTTTGTAATGATGCGCTCCATTCAAATGTCCTTGTTTTTATACGACCAAATGTCATTTTCTATATGCATGAATAGTAGGTGATCTTGTATTGTGTAATAATATTTAAGAGTCTTTATTTTCCCTAACATTTTACAACAAAATTTCTAATCAAATCTAACATTGTTCATTGTAAGAAATACCCTTAGTTCTGTTTTTTAACTACCTGTAATTGTATCTTTTTTGTTAAGGACTTAAAGTATGCACATACAAACAGACATACTATACGTATATGTATTTTTCCTCTTCTTGGTATTTGCCGGTAGCCATAAAGTAATTAGCGTAGCAAAATATATTAACACTCGTTCGGGTAAGTAATCTTTCCGCTTTTTTCCTAGACCCTTATTTTGTTTTAATCCTGTTTGATGCTTTTGTACTCTTTGTAGGTATTTCACTTTGCTGTGGTCTATGCGCCTTTTATTATTGGCGTAAATCTTCTTTGTTCAGGATTTTTTTGCTTTTTCATTAAGTCCTTTTAAACTCTCACTCACATCTTAAGCTGTTCCTGTTTGGTTCCTCCTATTAATTAGCATTTACGGTTTCGAAGTTTAACGCTTTAACAGCTCGACCGGATATTGTTTTAAGTCTGCTTGTTTATTTAGAATAAACAAACAATAATTATTAGAGATGTGGAAATGTGAGGTTATATGTGAGTCACGCGTGAGCGTGATTCAAAAATAATACAGCTTTCGAGATTATGTAAATTTAATTCTCACGCACTCACGAAATAACACTCGAAAACTTTGTTGGACAAAAAATAATTTTTCAAATTATGAGTTCCAGCAGAATTCTGTAATAAACACTGTACAAGTTACCGGTTTCATAGGAAAAGTCGGCCAGAAAACGTACTAAAATTTGAAAGGAAATGATGTTGTAGTCAGGAATTTCCCCGCTCAAATTTAGCGATTTTTAAAATAGTTCGGGAAACAAAAACTTTTTACTAGTATTCACTTGCGTTAGTACATCGTCAGCTCATGGGTTATGTTCGGAAATTCATCAGTCTATTGCGCCTACAATTTTTGATGATATTTCTGTCTATTACAATAAAAAATAATTAATTGGTTTGTGTTTATTTCGGCGAGAGCGGTGAAGAATATTTTAACTTTGTCGTGCGTGAGAATGCATGAGCGTGAGAATTTAAAAATTGGTAGTGCATGAACGTGCAGGAATGAAAATCACTCAGGCGAACATCTCTGATAAATAATACTGTAAGTGTATGCAGCGGTCGACTCAATCGACCGCGTTCTAGAAATTAATATTAAAAATTTAAATAAATATATACGATAACATACAACAACAAAAAACATTCTATATAAACAACTTAAAACTGTGTCTCATTTTTATGCAAAAGAAAATTTGACAAACACACATGCACACTTTGTTTATTTTTCAAGTTGAAGACCTGCAGGAAATGTCACTAGTGTAACTGTACTGACTTACTATTGACACAGTCACCAGTACTAGTGACTCATAATACCCCATGCAATGCTATTTACTATAGACATTTAACATGTGCGTGTCATTGAAAATCCACTACTGACATTGGTACTATTGACTAGGTAGTTCCTTTGGTACCATATATAGATATTGGAGCCAATGATTCACTAGTACGTTTTTGTCATTCTACACTTTTGTTACTTTTCTGAATTAGATGTCGATAACGAAAATTCAAATTTTGTTAATCTTTAGGGTTTTATTATAAAGAATTAAAATACTTAAAAGCACTAATTATAACAGTAATTTTTTAAATATTAAATACTAAAACTAAAATAAGGTACTAATTCACAGCAGTCGTTTTTTAAATATTAAAACTAAAACAAGTTACTAATTCATTTCAACCATTTTAAAAGTTTTCTTATAGTAACAAGAATTATTCAATAAATTTTTAACTTTTTTATTGGTTGTTAACAGTTGTAACAATGAAAAATTCATTTTAAAATTATAAAAAATTAATCTTCTTTGTTGTTTTTTGTTTGACTTTGCTGTGGCCCTATCTACTTGTTTAAAGTACTTCTTTTTCTGTCGCTGAAATGCTGCTCTACGAGTACATAGAATTGCATGACATGTTTCATGTAGAGAGCGGCACGTTGATCTTGTAATTTGAGATTATATTATTCCTGTGATTGTGAAGCAGTTTGTTGCTGCAGCACATAAAAAACAAGTGGTGTAGAGCTTCCGGCATGTGAGAAACGGCAGTTGCTGGAATTTCGACAACTTGGGGGACATTCAGTTCATATTGTTTCCAAAGCTTTGCAAAGCACTTTCTGGTTAGGTTGTTGCCTCCTCCCTCCGTCCCCGTGGCTATTTTGCCCTATCAATCGCTTACTCACCTTCTTATGAAAATAACACCAGTTGAATTTCTTGTGGGTATATTCAAAAATATTTGTACGAGTATTCTGATTTTGTGAGGGAGCCATTTCATAGTTTTGTGGCTTTCTTTTTTTTAATAAAACTATGATAATTGTTTACTGTTTGCAGTGGATTGCTTGAATGTTAAAGTTTCCTTTATTTGTTTGTCCTTTTATGGCTGTTCATACTCACCATGAGTGTAAAAATCCGTTTTTGATCAGTCCTGCTTATACAAGGATACTTTTTCATATGGCGTTCATGTGTAAAGAAAATCCTTCAATTATCATTAACTTAAGGTCTTTTGTTGTTGATACCTTTCCTCAACAAACAATTTTTGTTTAATCCTTATCCTGCAACGCTTTAACTACTCACAAATTTTATTTCCAATGCAGTTTGCTTAGCTGATTTCTTTGTTGCTGCACGTACCTTTACAGTCAGGCGCTGATATTTTAAAATCCCACTGTTTGTCTTGTTCTTGTTCTCTTTTATTAATTTCTAGCCAAATGGGTCTGGGTTATGTATGAGTGTATGTGTGTGTATGTGTTCCCTGTGTAGTGTGCTAGCGTGCCGGCACCTAATCAATTTTGCACACTTTTAATCGTTAGTTTTGGGATCTTCTTTATCTTTGAATCATTTTTATTGCATTTGAGTAATTAGGAACACGCTGTAAATTAGTCTGTAAAATATCCTCTTTATCAAATATGTTATTTTTAAAATTTCTAGTGTAAAGCTTATAAATTATTTTATAAGTCGGTCAAGGTCCTTGAAATTTAATTAGTCGTCCTAAAAATTTGTTAAGCTATAATATTAATAAAAGTTTTATTGTTGGTATTACAAAAAGGAAAACCAAAATAAGGTGGTTCTAAGAAAAATATACATATGTACGTATGTATGTGTATATCTACCAATACAATCTTAAGTATGGTCATATCTTAGTACCTACAAAATTTTGTTTTAATATTTTAAAAGACTACGCTCTGTTACTTGTCTCCAAATAGTGATTCTGCCAAATTAGAGAAGCTATTGTAGGTGGCAAAAATGTGTGGGCTCGCGCTTGATATCAAAATTAAGAATGTTTAAAGCGAATTGTTGTAAGGACATCTCCCATTCATTTTGAATTTTAAAGTTAAAATTTTAGCTACAATTATGATCGGAATGCATGTAAAATTTGATTTTTAAGATTTGTAGAACATTTCTCTTGAATTATTGCAAAGACACGCCTACCACCCGCACATTTTTAATTAAAAAAAAGTAATTTTAGCTACAATTGTAATCAGAATACAGTAAAACTTGCTAACTATTTCTAAAAGTATCTATTTCTTCCATATATCCTTGTTTTAAAAGTTATGTTTTGACCACAGTGTTATGGAAATGTACCTAAAATTGATAGATTGCTGAGCTTTGTGAGAAATTTTATTAAAAACAGCGCAAGGACAAGCTTGCATCTTATACATCATTGAATTTAAACCTTATTTTTAATCTACAGAAATTGGTTACTATTTCGTAAATTATATACTCTCAAGCCTGATTTTTTTAATTAAATTTAAACAGAAAATTATGATATTAGGCCATATGTTACATTTTTTTTAAATCCATGCAAGGACATGCTTACCTCCCATATGTCCTTAATATTAAAAATTAAGTTTTAGCTACAATTATGATCAGAATGCAGCAAAAATTTTTAACTATTTCTTAAATTATGCTCAAGCTTTTTCGTAAATTTCATATCAATCGCTGCAAGGACTTGCCTACCTCCCATATATCCTTAATATTAAAAATTAATTTTAGCTACAATTATGATCAGAATGCAGCAATAATTATTAACTATCCCTTAAATTATGCTCTTAAGGTTTTTCATAAATTTCATATCAATCGCTGCAAGGACTTGCCTACCTCCCATATATCCTTAATATTAAAAATTAAGTTTTAGCTTCAAGTATGACCAAAATGCAGCAATATCTGTTAAATATTTCTTAAATTATGCTGCTAAGCTGTGTGGTAAATTTCTTGTAATCGCATCAAGGAAAAGCTTACCTCCCATATGTCCTTAATATTAAAAATTAAGTTTTAGCTTCAAGTATGACCAAAATGCAGCAATATCAGTTAAATATTTCTAAAATTATGCTGCTAAGCTGTGTGGTAAATTTCATTGTAATCGCAGCGGGGAAAAGCTTACCTCCCATATGTCCTTAATATTAAAAATTAGGTTTTACCTACAATTATGATCAGAATACAGCGGAGATTGTTGACTATTCTTTAAATCATGCTCTTAAGCTTTGTGGTAAATTTCATTGTAATCGCTGCAAGGACTTGCCTATCTCACATATGTCCTTAATATTAAAAATTAAGTTTTAGCTACAATTATGATCAGAATGCAGCAATAATTGTTAACTATCCCTTAAATTATGCTCTTAAGCTGTTTCTTAAATTTCATTGCAATCGCTGCAAGGAAAAGCTTACCTCCCATATGTCCTTAATATTAAAAATTAGGTTTTAGCTACAGTTATGATCAGAATGCAGCAATAATTGTTAACTATCCTTTAAATCATGCTCTTAAGCTGTGTGGTAAATTTCAATGCAATCGCTGCAAGGACATGCCTACCTCCCATATATCCTTAATATTAGAGGTTAAGTTTTAGCTGCAATAATTATTAACTATCTCTTAAATTATGTTCTTAAGCTTTCTGAAAAATACCATTTCATTTCTTATACGCGTTAGAATTTCTTCTTAAATTTTCTATTAAACCTAAAATATTGTCCAACAGTTATAAGACTTAACGAATTGTTTACATACGAATTTTATTTCTTTTACAAATCTGACAATTTCCTTGCGATATGCGACGTTTCTAATCTTTTCCCAAAACGCTTTAAGTTGCCAAATTAATAATTAATCCAAAATTTTTGGTAGCTTTTCCCAAGAAAATTTTAATCCAAATGATTAAGAACAAAATTATCTCTTTTAGTTTATGCTTTTAACAATAAACTGCTATTCCATACTTGTAGTTGTACATTTTAATTCCAAGTAAATTCATTTGTTAAATAAGATTTAAGAGAAATTCGCGTTTATATTATTTTCCTAGTTTTTCTTTTAATATCCTAAACATTATTAAACTCACATTAAACTAATATACATACTCGTACATGTGACATTGTAGCGAAATACACAATTAACCGTTGGCTTAAGAGTATAAAACAAATTTCGAAAATCCCGCACACAGTCTTCATGATAGACAGAAAAAATTCCAAAATTTGTCATTGACAACAACTAACAAGCATGACATGTATAAATCCTGTGTCCTTAAAATAATATAAAATAGTATGGTGCTTAGAATTAACAACACCAAAAAAAAGTATGATCTATTGTTTTCAGAATAAGCAATTGAAAATCCAAATGACTCAATTCTTTTTGTCATAAAAATCTTTTGTTGTTTCATTCATTAATTTAGCACTTTTTTTTGGTCGAAAGGATCATTCCAACACCCCTAGAGAAAATGAGACACGTATTGCCGGCAGTAAAAGGAAATTCAAAAGATTGAGAAGAAAAAGTAAATAAATACTTGTAAATTGTTTTTTTTATTTCCTTTGGTACTTAATAGTGACCGACCGACCGACCGAACACCGAACTCAAACTTGGGCATATTTTGCAAAACTTCAAAGAACATTATTATTTTATTGAGCAGAAATAATTGAATCAAAAGTAGCTTAGAATATGATATACATATCATATTCAGAAAAAACATATGAATGAGTCAATTTCCCAAAGAACAAGAAAACCTTAATTCAAAATACACGCTGGAATGTAACAATCTTGTTTTAGGAGACCGCAACACACTGTAATCAGTATTAAAAAAGTTATTAGATGAAGTTCGGCCAAAATTTTACCGAACACCGAATATTAGTCGAGCGCAATTACCCAAGGATATAACGCTGCAGGTACTTAACAAAAACAGCATCTCTTTTTGCTTAAAATAATAAATACTTTTACTTCAAAATCTGCATTTTTGGAAATACACTTATAATCGGCAACAACGACAACAACAACAGTTTTAGGCTGATTTAATCTTTGAAATGTTGTTTTTCAGATTTCCAAAGAACTGAAATTTTCTTTAAACGATCAAGTCACACTTTAATATTCACATATGCTTTTACACACCCACACACATACACATATGTTATATAGATTCACCTACATGCTGACTTACGTATTATCAATGCCTGGGCAGACACAAACTACCTGCTGTTTATGAAATTAGAAGAAGAACACTTAAACCAAAGACAATAAATTTGCTTAGACGCTGCATGTATTAAGGATATTTTAATGGAATATTAATATTTGATCTTTCCTTAAAATTGAACAACAACAAAAATGATATAAAAAGTCTGAAGGAACAGTAGAAACAGTGCAACATATAAAGGTCATTGCCGCCACTCCTTCATACTAATCTTTCTCCTTAATAATAGTGTGTCAGTCAGACAATGCCAGACTAAATGACCCGACAGAAAAACAAAAAAAAAAGGAAAGACAGACAGGGATCTCTCACTTATCATTTGTTTCATCATTGAAAATTTTATGAAGAATGTAACAGAATATGGCGGTTACAAATCTGTCAGATCTATTAGTTACAGTGTTATTTTGTTCATGTTTGTCATTAATCAACAAAATAAAAAATATGTTTGCTTTTGTATGCACTTGAAGAGCGTATCATGTTACACAGACGAATACACAGCCAGAGGAAACGCTTA